>JAVXUP010000219.1:0-630784 GCA_033070095.1 Escallonia herrerae
CTGCACTCTATCATCTTTACCAACTTCCTTCGTACTTCATATCTCACCTACATAATCTCCACAACAATACAAACCAAAAAATTTTACGCTAGAAGATCGGTGGATAACCGCTAGAAGATCGGTAGATTTTTCTTTAAATACATCAAGTCACAACAAGTAAGTATTTTGAATTTCCTTATAATTCAATGTTAGGTTTATACAAATCAGCGTATTACATTTATAGATTCCAAAATAGCGATTTTTTAGGGCGCCAAATATAGACAGTTTTTCACGAATTTATAAAAAATAGCTAGAGCTAGATTTTGCCAAAATGCAAAAAAGAGACCCTAGTTATTCTTAAAGGATCTGTCTCAGGTAAAAATTTCAGATTTTTCCAAAGACTGGAAAGGGGTTAACTGATACGGGGAACCTTGTAACTCTGCAGTGTATTTTAAAATATCAAGCTAGCGCGATTTCGCGCGAAAATTTTATGAGAACCCTAGGATGTTGGGAAGTTCCATTCCCCAGGAATTCGGGCCATTCCGAAGCCGTTACCTATTTTTTTGGCCGAACGGCCCTTTAAGCGCTTGATCCGGACACCGGTTCGGGATTTTTGGGCGAAACCTCCGTAAAATACTTTTTAGGTCAAGAATGAATTCAGGGAGCCTAAAATAGCATTTCGAAGCACTTTTGATATTTTTCGATGCCAGGGGCATTTCGGTAATTCGCCGCCCCGAGAGGGGTATTTCGGTAATTTTACAGTGCTAAGTTTTTCGTCGGACTTTTTAGTCCAGAAATGTAATTACAAAACTGAAATGTTGTTTTGAAGCTGATTTGGCGCGCGTAGGGGTGATAATGAATCCCAGGGGGCATTTCGATAATTTGTCGCTCAGCGAGGGTATTTTGGTAACTGAACGTTGTAACACAACTGGAGGAAATAATTTTCAACACTATGTGTATTCCTAGGGTGTAACACTATGTGTGTTTAATGTGAATACGAAACGTAATTGTCGCTAAAGGTGAAAACTTAATTAGACAGTTTTTCACGAATTTATAAAAAATAGCTAGAGCTAGATTTTGCCAAAGTGCAAAAAAGAGACCCTAGTTATTCTTAAAGGATCTGTCTCAGGTAAAAATTTCAGATTTTTCCAAAGACTGGAAAGGGGTTAACTGATACGGGGAACCTTGTAATTCTGCAGTGTAATTTAAAATATCAAGCCAGCGCGATTTCGCGCGAAACTTTTATGAGAACCCTAGGGTGTTGGGAAGTTCCATTCCCCGGAATTCGGGCCATTCCGAAGCCGTTAGCTAATTTTTTGGCCGAACGGGCTTTTAAGCGCTCGATCCGGACACCGGTTCGCGATATTTAGGCGAAAAATCCGTAAAATACTTTTTAGATCAAGAATGAACTCAAGAAGCTTAAAATAGCTTTTTAAAGCACTTTTGATATTTTCTCATGCCAGGGGGCATTTTGGTAATTTGCCACCCCGCGAGGGGTGTTTTGGTAATTTTACGTTTCGGGGGCGTAATTGGCACTAGGGATGAAAACTTAATTAGACAGTTTTTTCACGAATTTATAAAAAATAGCTAGAGCTAGATTTTGCCAAAGTGCAAAACAGAGACCCTAGTTATTTTCAAAAGATCTGTATCAGGTAAAAATTTCAGATTTTTCCAAAGACTGGAAAGGGGTTAACTGATACGGGGAACCTTGTAACTTTGCAGTGTAATTTAAAATATCAAGCTAGCGCGATTTCGTGCGAAACTTTTATGAGAATCCTAGGATGTTGGGAAGTTCCATTCCCCAGGAATTCGGGCCATTCCGAAGCCGTTAGCTATTTTTTTGGCCGAACGGGCCTTTAAGCGCTTGATCCGGACACCGGTTCGCGATTTTTGCGCGAAAGATCCGTAAAATACTTTTTAGATCAAGAATGAACTCAGGAAGCCTAAAATAGCATTTTAAGGCACTTTTGATATTTTTCCTGATGCCAGGGGCATTTTGGTAATTTGCCACCCCGCGAGGGGTGTTTTGGTAATTTTCCCGCGCCAAGTTTTTCAAACGACTTTTTAGTCCAGAAATGTAAGTAAACCACCTGAAATGTTGTTTTGAAGCTGGTTCGGGGGCGTTGGGGTGATAGTGAACCCTCAGGGGCATTTCGGTAATTTGCCGCTCATCGGGGGCTATTTTGCTAGGAAGGATCCAGCTTAAAATTCATACCTTAAAATAACTTTTAGTTCAGGAAAGGGTGTGAGACACCCGAAAACTTATTTTGTTCCGGATGTTCTGAACCTTGTGACGCACCGGCGATGACTGCCAGGGGGTATTTTGCATAAGTAGCGGGTGTTTTGGTAACTTTCCCCCTTTAAAATTTTTCCTGATATATTTGGTATATAATTGACGTAATACATTTAAAAACTTGACTTTAAAGCGGTTTTGAGGTGTTGGGGGTGTAGGGGCCATCGGGGGGTATATTGCTATATAACCACGTTGGCGCTAAATTCAGTGGGAACTAGCGTAATTAAGCGTTCGGAGTGGTGGGAAGTGAGGATTTGTTTTAATACATTGAAATAATGACTATTGCTAATGTGTTGGTAAGCTAGGTTAAAGATCCAGTTATAGTTTTGGAATGTAAATATTATGGACGCTAAGTTGGTTTATAATTATATTTTGTTCTTAGAGGTATGAATTTCAGCCCTGGACCTCATGATACATCAATCCTATACGATGACGATGACCACGTCGCGAGGCACGTATTTGACGGTGTCGATAGGGGTGTTTTGGAAACAATTCAAAGCACAAGGCACCTTGAAGAGTGGGTACTAAACGAGGAACAAATACAGCTATTACACCGTCAAAATTTAACCCTGTTCACCGATTGCGGGAAATGGTCTCGACACGACGATTGCCTTATATCCGCTCTAGTTGAACGATGGAGGAGCGAGACGAACTCATTTCACTTCCGGTTTGGTGAAATGACTGTTACGTTAGAGGACGTCGGATTTATACTTGGAATCCCATGTCACGGCAGACCCGTTACTCTGAACGTGCCGTCTGCATCCATAGCGAATATGGCTATGCAGTATTTTCCGGGAATTCCAAGGGCAGCTCTTACAACAAACGGCGTCAAGCTTAAATGGCTGAGAGAGCAGTACGGCGTGCTACCGGATGAATACACTCCTCATGATTTCGTGACGTATACGAAGGCATTCCTTCTGTATATTATTGGAGCTATATTACTTCCGACGCATTCGAAAAACACGGTGCATCCGAAGTATATGGTGTTCTTGGAGGATCTTGAGGAGGTATACTCGTATTCGTGGGGTTCAGCTGTCCTTGCGCACCTATATCGAGCACTGCATAAGGCTACGAGAAACGGTGCCAAGTCCATTGCCGCCTGCCTGACTCTATTACAGGTATGAGCATTTATTTTCTTGGTCGGATCCTTAGTCAATATATTCGGGATTAATTACTAATTCCATATAATGTTTGCATTCACAGGTTTGGTCTTACGAGAGGCTACCCATGGGTCGTCCACAACCGTTGGTAGATTCCGATGAGACGTGGCCTAGGGTGTGGGCCTGGGGGCCTACGACCAACCGGAGGAGGAGACGGGTAGACCCTCACCACCATCTAAAGTTCTATCGGGGGGAACTAGAGATACTAGATGCATCCCAGGTGACGTGGCAGCCATATGGCAAGGTGATGCATCTGTTGGATGAGTGGTGTTGGCAACTTCCGGTGTCGTACGTGCTGGCAGGTTTGGTTCGGGTGCCGCTCATTCACTTCGAAGAATGTGAGTTTCAGATGCCCGATCGAGCTATGAAGCAAGCTGGCTGTCCACAAGGGATACCAAAACCCGCTGTAGACATGCGGCCATACAGGGGTGGTCGAGGGCCGAACTTCGAGGTGGCTGATGCCTTGATTTTGTTGGGTGACGAGGTGCAACAGTGGAATACCTGGCAGGAAACGTATGATAGCCTTGTATCGCTGAAGCACGACGGCATTAGTACTGAGGAATACTTACAGTGGTTTCTCAGGGTGACGCGCACGAGGGTGAATCGCCCTTCCCAGGTGAAGAAGACATCGTATGCGCCACGTGAGGTCTATGACCAGTTCTGGGCATTGGCCATTGTAAGTCATGCTAGTGTTGTTTGGTAATTTATTTGCGCACCTTATCGACCATGCCTGAAATGATTAGCCATATTTTCTATGCATGTTTTTTAGGTTGACCAGGGCATTGAGGTGTTCAAGCAGCTGGAGTCGTTTGACTGGTTTGTCGCGCAGGCTCCTGACAATCTCAAGAGGTCCATTGAGAGGTACAAGACTGAAGTTCAAAACTTTAGTCTTGCGTACCGGGGTTACCAAGGGGAGCCGTCTAGTCGCCCTCCTCCTGACGCGTACGACTATCAGCCCCAGAGTCAGGTGTGGGAGCCGTCTAGTCGCCCTCCTCCTGACGCGTACGACTATCAGCCCCAGAGTCAGGTGTGGGAGCCGTCTAGTCGCTTGCCTCCTGACGCGTCTTCATCGCATAGCTATGAATTCTGGGAGCCGTATAGTCGCTTGCCTCCTGACGCATACGACTCTCAGTGCCAGAGTCAGGTTCCCCAAGTAGGAATCCAGGCCTCGCGCCCAAGCTTTCGGTCGGACAAAGGACAAGCGACGAAGCCATTGAGGCCGGACAAGATGGGTTGGATCGACCGGCACTACTTCGGGCATGAGCCTGTCAATTCAGCAGACTTTCCCCTTGCGACATTCCTAGGTCATGAGGATATCAGAACGTTGGCGCCGGAGACAGATCTTTCAAATTTTGTCATGAACGCTTACATAGAACTGCTCCGGATTAGAGAGCAACATTTTAACCGTTCTGAATATTTGAAGCTTAACATGTATCCCACTCATTTTGTGGAATTAACGGTGAGAGAATTCACAGAATGGAGGCGAGGGGGCGGCAGGAGTAAGTGGAAACCAGGTCGAAACGTGTTAGGCATGATGAACGCAGACTATCAATGTCCCGCTGCTGATGCGAACCTTATCATGATACCTTGTCATCATGCAAACCACTGGTTCCTATTAGTTCTCCATCCAGCGTTCAGAACAGTTCACATATACGATAGCCTAAGGGAGGACGAGCCTGGACAGCTGCTGGCACAGATGTACAACGAGTACATCACTTTAGTGGTTAGTTTTTATTTTTTGACCTTGGCTCATAGTATATTGTTCTTGTTTCATAGGCTTGATTCTCGTTTTTATTGTTGGATGCAGACTACTGTCCTCTCGCTAGCGTGCGAACGGCCACAGGGGGACCCTTGGACGGTCGTGATGATAAAGGACCGACCAAAGCAATATAACGGTCACGATTGCGGGATTTACGTCCTCAAGTACATGGACTACATTGCTCGCTCGGAAGTGCTCAAACACTCCTCGTGGACTAGGAAGGATGCCTTGACGTTTAGGTATAGGATAGCCTGGGAGCTGAAAAAGAATGAAGCTAGACGCCTTCATTACCATTATCCTGACGTGCGTGGCTAGCTGCTGTGATGTTACAAAAAACTGTACCAAAAAGAAATGTACATAATTTTTCGCATGCTATGAATTTGGCGCTAAAATGTGCGCGAATATACCTTTCATATGACGCATTCGAAAAATTACGCGTCTCGCTTTTCGCCGAAATTCATAGAAATGGGCTAACTAGCGTGCATGAGGTGCAATGAGAGAAAAAAAAGTGACAAAAAAATTATAACTTTTTTCGGAAGCTATCAATTGGGCCTTAAAGTGTGCCCGAATAGGCCCTTCCTAGGAAAACCCAAAAAATAATGTGTCTCGTTTTTCGCCGAAATTCTTACAAATGGGCTAACTAGCGTGCCTGAGGTGCAATGAGCGAAAAAAAGTGACAAAAAAAATTACAACTTTTTTCGGAAGCTATCAATTGGGCCCTAAAGTGTGCCCGAATAGGCCCTTCCTAGGAAAACCCAAAAATTAATGTGTCTCGTTTTTCGCCGAAATTCTTACAAATGGGCTAACTAGCGTGCCTGAGGTGCAATGAGCGAAAAAAAGTGACAAAAAAAATTACAACTTTTTTCGGAAGCTATCAATTGGGGCCTAAAGTGTGCCCGAATAGGCCCTTCCTAGGAAAATCCAAAAATTAATGTGTCTCGTTTTTCGCCGAAATTCTTACAAATGGGCTAACTAGCGTGCCTGAGGTGCAATGAGCGAAAAAAAAGTGACAAAAAAAATTACAACTTTTTTCGGAAGCTATCAATTGGGGCCTAAAGTGTGCCCGAAAACGGAGTTACCAAAAATATCAATAATCCACAAACCAAATCACAAATTAAAGATTCCACAAACCAAATCACAAATTTAAACATTATAAAAGTTCAATTTATACAACTGAAACATTAACCCTAACACTCTTCCTCATCATCGTCCTCCTCGACCATACTGCCAGGTTCGATACCTAACACTTTATAATGGTTTCTCTTGTCATGATCAGTCATCTTATTACACAACGCACACTTTCGTAATTTTTTTTGACCCGTTGCTTCTTCAATCGGATTCTTCATGCGTATTGCTCGTTTTCGCCCTTTTGTTTGAGAAATAATTGGATCAAAAATGTCGTCCTCCTCACCTTGTAGGTCAGTGCCGTCAATGACTGGCTGTTTGGCTCGATTGAATCTACCGGCTGGAGTCGTCCGAGTAGTCGGAGTGTCCACAGTTTCTGGTAATGCCATCCTAAACTGTGCATGCTTAGCCTTATCCCGTGCGGCTGCTTCAACTTGATACCTGTACCCATCAAATGTCGACGCTGCATCCATTGATAAACCGTGCATGATGTTACAAAGGTGATTATATCGCAGCGACTCAGATTGCTCGAAATCAACTGAAACATTGGGCACGTAAGGAATGTGACCGTGGACTCTATTGGCTTCCTTCGTCCACCGTTCCAAGATATACTGTGGAGGGATTTCACTAGCATTCTTGGCGCTCAAAACCCTCAACGCGTGTCGACAAAGTATACCTTTATGCTCAAACAGTTGACAGTTGCAATTAACCAACCCGGTGTCCTTACAAACTGCTACGGTAAAATGTCGTCTGTTCCTCGGAGCCGACGAAGAGCACGGATTGGCGAAATTCGTCACATTTGTCAAAGCATAAACCTTGATATCTCTGGTGGAATACTCGTGCAACTTTGTCATGCCATATTGATTCGACTTTAGTAGTTCCTCTTGAAACTGTCGAAACATTTCCTTGGTATAGACTTGAGCCGCATGAGCCTCTAAAGGTGAATAAAGTAGTATAGCTCTTTCTTTGCAAACTGTAGCCGCGTCGGCTTCTCTCTCACGGTACAATTGCCTGTCAACGGCTTTCTGCATCTCTAGTACGAACTCCGCTATACTTGAAGACTGGCCTACGTACCCATCAAAGAATGAATTCATAGCTTCGCTTCTCGAGGTCGTAGTCATTCCGGCTGCAAAAAACTTCTTGGTGTAGGCACCGACCCACTGTGTCTTGATCTCATACAACGATTGTAACCATTCATGATTGTGCAAATAGTAGTCATCCATTAACGTGGCCCACCTCTCCTCGAACACGTCTACCGTCAACGATTTCTTCACACATGTATTAAAGTCAGTCTTGAATGACGGATGGTTTGCATATACATTGTGAAGCCGTTCGGGATATTTGTTGCTTATGTGCCATGTGCACAGGCCATGGTGAGTATCTGGAAGGACCTTAGCGATTGCATTTTTCATTGCCAGATCTTGGTCGGTGATGATGGTCTTTGGAGGAATATGATACATTGCTTGAAGCCACGTTTCAAATAACCACGTAAATGACTCCTCCGTCTCATCCCTAAGCAGGGCAAAGCCAAACGAGATTGACTGATAGTGGTGGTTCACCCCGGTGAACGGAGCAAAAGGCATAGAGTACTTATTGGTGCGGTATGTGGTGTCAAACGTCACAACATCCCCAAAATTTTGGTAAGCAGCTCTAGAACGGGGGTCCGCCCAAAATATAGTACTAATGCGGTTCTCATCATCCAGTTGGAGACTGTAGAAAAATCCAGAATTCTCACTCTGAAGGGACCTGAAGAGATCAAGTGTAGTTTGAGAATCACTCTTACCGAAAGACTCTCTCCTCTGAGCACGAAGTTCATTTCGAAGGTCTACTTCGTTGAAACTCAACTTGTCAATCCCCCCAGCCTGGCTTGAGAAAACCCCCATCATCTTAGAAGGTGGAATTTTAGCCTCGGCCATTGTAAAAATCAGTTGTCTGTGTGCCGCGCTTATTTCTCGGTGTTGATGAATTTGACCAATCTTACTAGGGGTCATCAACTGATGATTATGGCTCAACTCCACTCCTGTCACAACCCAATGGTTTTCATTTTTTCGGTGTACTGCATACACATGGGCCTTGCAGCCGGTACCCGGAAATGTGTCCCGTTTTCTTTGTCTTGTTGTCCCTTCGTCACTGATCCGAACGACCGGGGGTACATGCGGTGCTCCTCTATGACACTCAAATAGTCTTGCACAAATTTGATCTGTATTCGCCCGTTTTCTAGTCGTCTTAGTTCTAATACCGAAACCTATCGTTTTCGAATATGCTCTATAGTATGCTTCAACTTCGTCCAGTGTTTGAAAAACTTGACCAACGTAAGGTGGATCAGAACCTTCACAAAAATTATTTCCTCCAGTTGCATCCATATTTATACTGAAATCTAAAAAATAAAAATTATATCATTCTCAACAAGTCATAGAATTAAATAAAAGAAGAATAAAATTTATTTAAACGTAATTGTTGGAAATTTTGTATAATGTAAAATTAGCAAAGGCAAATTACCGAAATGCCCCCGGGGGTTCATTATCACCCTAACGCCCCAAATCAGCTTCAAAACAACCTTTCAGGTGCTTTGCTTACATTTCTCGACTAAGAAGTCCTTTGAAAAACTTAACGCTGCAAAATTACGAAAATACCCCTATCGGGGATGCGAATTACCAAAATGCCCCCTGGCATCATAAAATCTGAAAAGTGCTTTGAAACGGATTTTAAGCTTCCTGAATTCACTCTTTAAAATAACTTTTCAGGTGGACTGAAAAACTTTTTCAGGAAAATTACCAAAACACCCCTCGCGGGGTGGCAAATTACCAAAATGCCCCCTGGCATGAGAAAATATCAAAAGTGCTTTAAAAAGCTATTTTAAGCTTCCTGAGTTCATTCTTGATCTAAAAAGTATTTTACGGATTTTTCGCCTAAAAATCGCGAACCGGTGTCCGGATCGAGCGCTTAAAAGCCCGTTCGGCCAAAAAAATAGCTAACGGCTTCGGAATGGCCCGAATTCCTGGGGAATGGAACTTCCCAACACCCTAGGGTTCTCATAAAAGTTTTGCGCGAAATCGTGCTGGCTTGATATTTTAAATTACACTGCAAAGTTACAAGGTTGCGCGTATCAGTTAACCCCTTTCCAGTCTTTGGAAAAATCTGAAATTTTTACCTGATACAGATCTTTTGAAAATAACTAGGGTCTCTGTTTTGCACTTTGGCAAAATCTAGCTCTAGCTATTTTTTATAAATTCGTGAAAAAACTGTCTAATTAAGTTTTCACCTTTAGCGACAATTACGCCCCGCAATCAGCTGCAAAACAACATTTCAGGTGTTTTACTTACATTTCTGGACTTAAAAGTCAATTGGAAAACTTTTTCGGGAAAATTACCAAAATACCCCTCTCGGGGTGGCAAATTACCAAAATGCCCCCTGGCATCAGAAAATATCAAAAGTGCTTTAAAATGCTATTTTAAGCTTCCTGAGTTCATTCTTGATCTAAAAAGTATTTTACGGATTTTTCGCCTAAATATCGCGAACCGGTGTCCGGATCGAGCGCTTAAAAGCCCGTTCGGCCAAAAAAATAGCTAACGACTTCGGAATGGCCCGAATTCCTGGGGAATGGAACTTCCCAACACCCTAGGGTTCTCATAAAAGTTTCGCGCGAAATCGCGCTGGCTTGATATTTTAAATTACACTGCAAAGTTACAAGGTTGCGCGTATCAGTTAACCCCTTTCCAGTCTTTGGAAAAATCTGAAATTTTTACCTGATACAGATCTTTTGAAAATAACTAGGGTCTTTGTTTTTCACTTTGGCAAAATCTAGCTCTAGCTATTTTTTATAAATTCGTGAAAAATTCTATTTTTGACGCCCTAAAAAATCGCTATTTTGGAATCTTTCGAATGTAATACCCCGATTTGTCAAAACGTAATTTTGATGCCCTAAACACGAATTTTAGACTATTGTAAGAACAATTTAAGCGTAACACAATTTAAACAATCAATTGGTAAGAAGAAATTGAAAAATACTTACTTGTTTTAACTTGATATATTTAAAGAAAAATCCACCGATCTTCTAGCGGTTATCCACCGATCTTCTAGCGTCAATTTTTTTTGTTTGTATGTAGGTGAGATAGGGAGAATGAGGAGAGTGGAAGAAATGATTCGGGGAGGAGGGATTTTATAGAGAGAAAAGTGAGAGAGGAAGAGAAGAAAGAAGACGGTCCGTGAGTGAACAGCAGGGAGGGGAGGGGGGAATGACACGTGGGGGTGGGGGGTAGGGTGGTAATGACACGTGGGGGAGGGAGGGTTCACGGGTGAGGGAAGGGGGGTTCACGGGTGGGGAAAGGACATAGGGTGGGGGCCACGGGGTGGGGGCAAGGGGGTGGGGGGCAGGGGGTGGGGGTCACGGAAGGCATAATGCCAACCGCATGTAGGAGACGCGGTTGGGCATTAATGCCAACCGCTTGTATGAGTTGCGGTTGGGCATTAATGCCCATTATCTCGCGATATTTTGGTGAATTTCTCGTGCAATTTTGGTCCTTTTCGTCCTTTTTTCGTCCACATGGCCCAACCGCTGCTCTTACCTGCGGTTCGGTGGAAAAATTGTTATTTTCCCACCGGTGGGTGTGGATCAGCCCCCATATACATATATATACATATACATATATATATATATATATATACATATATATATACATATATATATATATATATATATATATATATATATATATATATATATATATATATATATATATATAGTGGAGTGGAGAGGGTGGGGGGAATGTGGGTTAGTGGAAAGGAAAGAAAAATGGATACGTGGAGGGGTAAATGAGGAGAGAAAAATATAATGGTAAAAAATTTGAAGAGGGTAAAAATGAAAAGATAAAAAAAAACTACAGAATCTTTCTTTTGGAAGATGAGCAAGCTTTGTCGAACGGTCAAAAAGAAAGATTAACTAATTTTTGTGAGACGGAAAGAGTACAAAAATATATAGCAAAATGCCACGAGTGCAAAACACGTTAGTAGCATACACAAGAATATAAGCTTAGATCGGCAAAAAGCCCTGAATTGAGAGAGAGATGATATCTGCATCTGATAGGAAATAATATGCCCTACAAACCAATTAAAACAGGTATTTAAGTGAATGGAATAATTACAGTTATATCTCGGGTGAGGGTAAAAATACACTCATGGGTAAAAAAATTTAAAAAGTAATACATTGTGACGAACAACTTTGGAAAGGAATCGAAAATGTGCATCGGTTGCCGACCCTTAAAAGAAGTATACTTTTTTTTGTTGATGTCATCGATATATATATTTAAATTCTAATAATACCCTTAATATACATGGCATATGCTGACATTAATTTTGAAAACGTAATTTCTAAAGCAAGGTTTCAAACCCTAATTCTTTATATGCAGCCAAGAACCAGCGTCCCCCCCCCACCTCCTACTCCCTTGCTGCCACCGTCAAGGGACCGACACCCACTATCTTTCCCTGTACCCCACCTAGCCGCCAACATCATCACTGTTTAGTGCCCATATCCCCCCCCCCCCCCCGCTATTTTTAACCAAGCGCCCCCTTACCTGGGCTCCTTTATTATCAATTGAACCCCCCTCCTCCCGCTCCGCCATCACCAACACGACATCCCCCTTCCTTCCCTAACTCCTAAAATCCTATATCATAGTTGGTTTGTTGGGGTGGGCAAGTAGGCTAACTGGCAGTGACGCATGGTTAGGCAAGGCGACAAGTGGCACGATGTAGTGGTAGAGGTGTAGGGTTTGATGGTGGAGCTGGTGACTCTAGTCTACAAATTGGTTGTGGTGATTGTGGTGGTGCCTTTGTGTTTGGGGGACATCAGGGTGGCTGTCAATGGTGGTTCCTTTTTTGAAACTCATATTTTTTTGAAATGGTTTTCAGTAGAGGCAATAGTAGAAGTATTACAAGGCGGCGAGGTAGACACTGTGTGTGGCTGTGCTTTGGATGGGTGGTTAAGGTTAATGATGGCGGCTCCAGATGTTGTGGCTGTAGCAAGAGTTCTTGAAAATGGGGAAGGGATGAAATTCCAAAAATTTACATTTCAAGTCATGGGAAATATAATCTTTTTTGTTGAAACCCGTTATGTATCCATGATTCCGTTTAGTCAACGAATAGTACGGCTATTTTGTCCAACTAATCAAAACGCATGTAGTTTTATCTTAACCTTAGGGATTTGGGTATGATGAACCTTGCGTATAAGAACAAGTAACATGAGAAATTAACAGTAACATAAGGTGTCAAAACATAATAGAACTGTTGTCTTTAATTACCTTTCTTTCCGTTTGTTTTCTTCTTCTTCGTTTACCAATAAAGCCACCACAACCGACATCGAACCTACATTGCCAATTATCGAACTCCCTTTCTCTCCCCTTTTAAATTTTCACTCTTAAGTTACTCTCTCTAGAACTATGGTCTTAGAAAACGAACTTTAGGTATCATAATGGCAAGTTCGTAACGGGATGTTAAGTGGCCAAGACAGTTACACATCAATATTGTTACTGATCGATTTCACAGCCCTATTGGTGTTACAGTACCATTGCGGGCCATAACAACTGTAACGGTACAATTATGGGAAAAGAAAATTTTTGGGCTATAAAGTACAATACAATATATGTATCTTTGAATTTTAAACTTTAAATAACATTTGAAAAAATTTCACAGCCACGGTAAACAATTTCCGTTACTTATTATCTAATACTCCAGGTACCTTTTTGAATTTTAAGCATTTGTTAATGTTTGAAAAAGATTTACAGTCGCAGTAAATGATTTTCGTTATATAGTATTCGACACTTCCGATAGCGTTCCATCACGACTGCAACCGTTATCAAGATTTAAAATGTAGGGTATGAATAGCTCATGCTACAGCAAACAAACCAAAAACCAACTTATCATAACACATTAGAGTTTAACAATCACTGCGAAATCAAAAATATCTAGCCAAGCACAAACTTGGGGCTCAAACACGGTGGTGAGGAAACAAACGTACAAACCCTCTGTTGATAGCACAAAGACCTCCAAATCACCGGCCTCTGTTTTGTGCCTAAGATTCTGGTGAATTTTGCGGGTTATGGGTTGCTTTTGGTGTCGCCACGTATGAGAGTAGGATGTTGTGGTGGCAATAAATAACGTTGGTGGGTGGGTGCATTCATTTCATTGTGATGTGATAACATTAGTGTGGTGGGTGGCACTAGTTTGGATAGTAAGTACATGTAATTTGCTGGGGGTAAAAGCGGGACTATGAGGGAGAGAGCGACTCATTGGTGGTGGTGCGGTAGTGATGGTGGTTTTATCGGCGAAGGAAGGAGAGAAGAAAAAAAAGCCAATAAATAAATCTTTTAAATTACTTTAGCTAAATGCCCTTTCAGTTATTGTAGGTGCATTTCACATGTTAATTTCCCTCCAAATGTTTGAACAGTAGTTTAGAGGGTGTTTGGAATTGATTCTAAATCGGTCAAACCTGATTAAAACAGTTTTGAAGTGTTTGACATAAAAAAGTAAACTGATTAAATCTGCTCCAATGTGCTCAAAACTGATTAAATCCATAATCCTCATTTTCTTGGATTAAGATTTAATCAGTTTTGGAGAATCAGGTTTGACCAAGAGTTTTACCAAAATATCCTTACATATAAACAACATTAAATGCTCAATTTTAGTTTGAATATACTATATGGTAATTTTACTACACTAAACCTATTTTAATACTTTTTTATCCAAACACCTTCAATAACTTTTAATTTATTATGCTATAGATTAAAGCTGATTTTAAAAACTGATTTTGATTTAATCAAAATCTACTTTTAAAAATTAATTACAAACGGCCTCTTAGTATTTGATTTGATTATGATCGTTTTGTATTTTCAGGATTTTAAATGTTTAATTTAAAAGGTTAAGTTTTTATCTACCAGAAGTGGCAAATCTTAGGGGGTTATGTTCAATTTAGCAGTAAAAATGGTACTTTAAAGTTTTTACTAGAGCATAACAGACCCTCTTAGATATAGTTCGTATCTCTTTTAACATTTTAACAACAAGATAAAGTATTTGATTATAATTGTTGAGAGTATAGTTACTTGATTGAGCTTGAAGAACCTCATTATATGTGCGGGGTAATTCTGAAGGAGATCTTAACACATTATTTGATAGTTAACAAATAAAACTACGAATGCTCGTCATCTAAGCTAAAAGTGAGAAGACTACTTATTTTTTGGATTTGCACCGTAACATATATGCATAGCCTGATGGTCGTTGATTCCAAAAATATAAAAATATTGTATGGTTCCACACCAATAGTCCCGACTTCTATTATCTATAGCATTATTGTAAGGTAACATCTTAATTTTTGTCTGTGTTTCTGCATCAGCCCTTTTTGTTATATTGGCACCTTCCGATGTATCAGTCTCTTTCTATACAATGGTTCAAGTTTAAGACTAGAGCTATTGAAGCGAGCCTAGGCGTAAGCACAGCTAAGCACACCCGATGCTCCTCAGTTAAAGCTAGACTCGACTCATTCAAAGACGTGTGGGCCCAGTTACACATGCGCAAGGCGCTGTAAAAGGGGGAGATGCAAATAAAAGCTGATGTGGGAACATCTACCATTGATTTCTTTTTTCTTTGAAAAAGTATCACTGCACACTTTGAAGTTAAAGCATAATTACAATCAATCTCATCGACTTTCCAAATATTATATGTCAAACCAAAATCTTAAGAGATTCATAATACACATATCTTTCCCTTGATAACACCGTTTTACACTCTCTTTGGTTGTGTCAGATTCCAGATATTAAAAAAAAATGCAATACAGCCTTGTGCACTCTACCCATACAGCCCTTTGGACTTTACGTATTCATCTCTACCATCACCCTTCGAACTACCACTAGATCTCCACGATCAACCACCACCCAACAACCCATGATATCTCCCATTGTAACACCACCATATTCCCCACGACCAACCAACACAGGACGATCCAACACCACCAACCATCCTACCATCATGAATCACTACTCTTATGATCACAACCCGCCACTACTGATCATCGATCGCTACAACCGCGGTTGCCTCCAAGATCATTATAACGACGATGCTGCCCAGATCACTAAATCATAGCTGTCGCCCATCGTTACTGCAATTGTGTTGCATCACAACTGTCACCGACCATGAAGCACCCCTGCCTTCATCGTGCCAATGAGATTCAGATCACCACCACCATGACAGCAACGCTCATGGCCACCACCCACTGTTGTATCAAAATGGCCTCCTTCCCCTCCCTGGCCCCCCACTTCGATCGCCATTAACACCATTGCCCAACCGCCACCAATAGCATAGCCCATGACACTCCCAAACCTATGCCACGTTTGAGATTCGGCCAGTCAAAGTGCAACTTCCAGAGGCAGAAGAAGACGATGATCAAGCAACATGTGCCGTCACATCCATTCAATCAGTAGTCCCAGAGCTATGCGAGTATGCGTGCAAGTGTGTGCATTTTTGTGCGTGTGTGTGGTTGTGTTGTGGCTAACTACGGGCTTGATGTAAAGGTCGAACTTGTGAGAGGGCTTTGCCAGGTGGCAGGACGCCAATGGGATGCATTTATGGGGTTGGGGGTTGTGCGGTTATGATTGTGGTGGTGGTAGTTGTATGGTTGTGTATGCTGTTAGTTGGCAATGGGTAAAGACCGAAGAAAAGGGGCGGCAAAGACCAAGGGAGTGCAATGTTTTTGATAGAAAATAAAGACAAAGAATATTCAATGTTATATAAAAAAAAAAGGATAGTCATCTTTTTACTAAAAATATTAAAAGTCGCATGTATTTTGTCTGGATAAATTACGTACTTAAAATTTTTCGGAGTGGATAAAGTGTTTAATTAGACCTGACCTCATTATCCTTTTTTTTTTCTCTTTCATAACAGCACCTAAATCAATTTCTAAAACAAAAAAAAAAAACCCTAAAACCCCAACGACTGTTACTGCTGTTCACTGTGCCTTGTCGCCGGCTGCTGCTCCCCTCGCCGCCGGTTGTTGCTCCCGTCAACACCTGCTACCGTCGCCGCAGGCTCCTGGTCTCATCGCTGCCTGCTGCTGCTGCTGCTCTCACCCGCGGGCTGCTACTCTTGCCGCTGACGACAACCAGGTTCGTCTCTCTCATCCGCACTCTATATGTATATGTGTGTGTGTGTATCCTTTCTCACCTGTTTTGAAACCGCTATAATAAGGAAAGAGCAATCCGAGATGCCAATCAATCTCATCTCAAGTGAGGCTTAGCTTGTGTTCTCGCTTAGCTCCTCTTCTATTCCCTTTATTAAGGGCCGCCGTTTGTTCATATATTTTTTTTTCAGCCCACCCTAATTCTGATTTCCGGGATTGAGATATTGCTTCCCCTCTGTATATGAGTATGATATGAACACTGGAATTTCAGTTGTGAAGAAGATACATTATGCAATTACTGATGATGAGGTTGTTTCATTTAATTAGTTATCTATATCTACTAGTTTTTTTTTCTTGCGCCTCTTTTCAAAGGCATCATGCGCCATGCGCCTAGGCTTCAGGACCCTTTGCGCCTTAGGTGCGTCTGCGTGTTTGATAATGATGGGGCCATAAAATATTATTTCGCACTAAAAAAAGGACGTACCGCATTGAGTAAAGAACATTATTAATTAAACTGCAAAGGATGGATAAACCTTAAATAGCATAAACCAATTACCAAATAGCCTACTACCACCACCACCACCACAACTTGGTTTCCGCCCGTCGCCAATGTTAATTTAACAATACCTAAGAGTAATAGACCTTCGGTTTTCGGAGACATGAATCTTTGAGCCACGTGAATTTACAGCCGCCGTCAAACGCTGCCAACCCCAAATCAAGCAGCTATGGTGAGCTGAAAATGCTTAATTTCCATTTTTCTTACGGTACTATCATAACCAACATTTCTTAACCCAACCACAACCCCCCCCCCCCCCCCCTTCTTTCCCTCGTTTGTGCAGTTGTTGCTTTATGAAGTGTTGCTAGTGCCTAGCAAGCAATGGGTAAGATTTTTTACCTCATGAACTATTTGGTTGTTTCTTTTAATTTTGCTCTACTTTCCAGAATCATGAAGAAACTTGGTTTCTTTTGTTTTTGCTCTACTTTCCAGAATTATGAAGAAACTTGGTTTCTTTTGTTTTGCTCTAGATTCGACTGCAGATGAGAATTCAGCTGCCAAGTCTCGTAGAGAGAGACGAAAAGAAGCTCGATTGGAGAAGAATAAGAAGAAATTTGATTCATGGGTCCAACACAAAGTAAAAGAAAAAAAGATTGCTACTTTAATCATATGTTTCGAATTCTTGTTATGCATGTTTTTATACTAATGTGATACCGTAATAAACATGTCTAGGAATCTCAAAAGCTAAATAAATTATCACGCGATTCAAAGTCAAGAGATGGGGAGAAGTTGCCAAGAGAGGAAAATGGAAGCCATCATAATCTAGATGACATTGAGTCTGAATCTATGAGATTGTCTAAATCTAGTGCTGGGAAGGTCGTGAAAAGGAAAAAGGATATAACTAGAATGTTGAGGGCCAAGTTTGAGCTTGATGTAGACGCGCAGGTAGGTGATGTCTCTGCTCAAGATGATATGAGCCCGCTAGAAAGAGTTAGAGAGGTACATAAGAAGCGCAAACCAACCGAGGGAATAGATGGTGAGATTGCAGGTGAAGGAAGGGAAAAGAAAATGAAGAAGTCAAAGATTAGATTGGATTCTTTGAATAATTCCGGTCCTAGTAATTTAACGAGGAAGAGAAGAAAGAAAACTAAATTTGAAGAGTATCTTGATAAGGAAGGTGCTGTTTCTATGGACAAGGATTTGGACTTGGAAAGAAAACTTGCAAAGAAACTCAAAGTCAAGGAAGGGAAGTTACAGGGAGGTAGCGATGACCTCAATATGTTATTCGAGGGCATTCCATCTGTACTTGATTACAAAGTTCCAGATGCTGAAGAAGCTCCCTTGAAGCGCCAGAAGAACAGCTCTGCACGTAAGAAACGTGTAAAGAGATCGTCAGAACAAGAGCTACATGTTGAGATTACAAATGGTGATACTGTTGCTGAGTCTGAGCCATTGAAATCATCTGGTGCAGAGGTGGCATCGGAAGAACTTTCCACCAAGGCATCTGCTTTGGAAGGACATGCAAAATACGTAGCTCCTCAACTGAGATCTCGCATAGGAAATGAATCAGAGGAGAATTCTCAATTTCGTAGACGCATAAGAGGTAGTAAAACGTTTTTACTTGCATGGTATAGTCTACATAATGTCCTTATTGAAATTCATTTTCTCCAGGTCTTCTAAATCGGCTTTCTGAATCCAATGTGGAAGCAGTTACAGGGGAAGTGTCCACAATCTTTCAGGTAAACCTTTTAAACTTCCTAAAGCTTATCTCTATCCAGCGAAGACTACCATATGGCTTATCTTGTTGTTTATCTTCGCCTTTATTCATACATACCTACCCTAAACTTTTCGGTACCTAATGTTATTACGATGGACATTGGGCAACTAATTAACAGAGAAATTTTGTATTATGACCATGAACTATAACGTCAGTTAGGAAAAGGTCCTGTCAAGGTGTTTAACTTTAGGGTTACAGGTATAACCTTCAGTAGGTATGCCTTGTAGATGGAAGTTATGGATGCAACATTTTTTATATCTTGTCAATTTTTCTATTTTTTCTTAGTTGCAGTCTGTCCAACGTAGTGTTGGTTCTCAAATTATTATTGAAGAGGTTTTGGCATCGTGTTCTGGAGGTCCTCGTGGCAATGAACAGTTAAGAGTTCATTTTGTTTCCTCATACATTTATCCTTTTTCTCCTTTTGGTAAAGTTAGCATTAGTGCAATTCAATTAGCCAGTTTGACGATTTTTTCCTCTGAAAATTTGACATTTTTGTGCATATGTCTACATCCAGGCATTCTGCTGTATTTGCAGCATTTGTTGCTGGCATGACTTGCATGGTTGGGATTGACTTTGGTGCAAAGCTTCTCGCTTCCCTTGCTAAATGCTTTGAGGTGCATTAATTGAACAATTATTCGATGCATTAATGGGTGTTGCAATTTCTTTTGGAACTACTTATACTTTAATTTGGCATTTTTCCTTATTCTTTCTGTATTGCTGCATATCAGAAAGTTACTGAGAATAATGTTTTCTGTGTTATATTCAGGAGGAGTACCTAGAAGAAGACAACCTTTCCTTGCGAAATCTGACTCTTCTACTCTCGTACTTGTACATATTTGGAATTTGTTCAAGGTGAGTAACTTGTTGCACCCTCGACTTGACTTGGGAGTAATAACATTGTGAAAGGAAGTTGCTGAATAATATTATTCCAGTATCAGGTTTTTTTGGATGGTCATGCAAATTGAACAATCTTTTCTTGGGTGTGACCAATTCCAATTTCTTTTTACCAGTATAATGTATGCATGTGAACACATTATTTCTTAGAAATGGGATTAGACTATTTACGTACTTATCATATTCCAGGGTGCATCTTCTCTGCACCTACCACATTTGAAACATGTGGACAGATGAAGGGCAAGGTTATCACTTCACAGAAAGTTTAATTCGAGCATGTGCATGTGGATGAAGTAAACATATCTGATTTAGCAAAATGTTTTCTCCAGTAAATTGTACTTTTTTTTGAGTGGCCTAGCTTTTTTGCATGAGCTAATTTCCTTATTCCAATGTAGTTGTTCTTATCGTATGCTGTAATTTCTTTCTCTTGAAGTCAATTTCACCTTTTGCCTTGCAGTGATTTGGTTTACGATTTCCTTACAATGCTGAGCAAACGGTTGATGGAGGTTGATGTTTCTACTATATTGACAATTCTACAATGTGAGCACTTTAAATACCAAAGTACCTACGTTTTCTGTTTTATTTCTTCTTTCTATCACATCAGCATGCTTTCAGTTGCAAACAATTCTGTTGGTTTTTTTTTTATGGTTCTTTAACGAAGAATCACACTATTCCTGCAGATGAATATATTAAGAATCACACCATGGTTATTTGATACTTTCTTGGGTGTTATATCTGTTTCTATCGCACTGTGATTCTTTCACATACATTGTTGGGAGTTATTTGAAAAATATTTAACACACTAGTGCTTTCCTAGATTAACATTTAGACAATTAGGGGCTGCTTGATAAAACTGAAATTTAAGTGCTGAAAAAGTTAAGCGCTGAATTCATAAACCTGAAAACTTTAAGCGACTAAATTTTTACTAAAAAATAAGTAAACCTGTTTGGTAGACCTGTCTGAAAATTATTTATTTAATAGTTTTTCCATTTTACTAAAATTATGCATTTGTTTATGTACTTTATAACTTTTTTTTTTTTGGGGGGGGGGCTAAAATCGTGTTGGTGCTGGTGGTTGTGGTGGCAGTGATGGAGTAGTGGTGGTGGCTGCGCGGCGGCGGCTGTTGGGGCAGCGGTGAAAATGTGTCAATTATGGTGGCAATGGTGTGTGAAGACGTGGTGTTGGTAATCGTGATAATAGCGATAAGTGGCGATTTGGCGGCCATGGCAATGGTTGTAGTGTGGTGGACCTTCAGATGATTTTGGCGGAAATGGATGTGGTGACAATGGTGGTAAGATAGATGTGGCGGTGGCCTTGTAGTGGTGGTGGTGATAGTGGCTAGGCCGTGGTAATTGTGGTGGTAGTAGCAAAAGGAAATAATAGTTGTGGTGGTGGTTGTATTGTGGTGGAGGCGGTGTTGTCGGCAAATTAATTGAGGCGGCATCATGGTGGTAATTATTTTTTTTTATGTTAAATAACTTTTAGCCATCTCATTTAGAATTAAGTGATCAATATAGAGTAAGTCCACCCTGACTTAAAATTTTAGTCTATGTTGTGTAGGAATTAATTTTTCATGTTATAAAACACACCCTTAATCTTTTCATCAGGTATTGACGTATTATTTAATGACTAATCTATTAGCAAATTGTACATGTACTTAACTGTATTTAGCTGAGCAGGTTGCGGGATGAAACTGAGGGGAGATGATCCGATTGACATGAAAAACTTCATTCTTAGTGTCCAGAATAGGGCGAATGAATTGAAGGCCTCCTCTGGAGATGATCAGGCGAACACTAGGGGCAAAAGAGTATGCCTTCCATGAACTTTTGAAATACATTCTTGTTTTTGCTTCTAATGCAACTATCTTACTCTGTATCCTGGCAGATGGAGTTCATGCTTGAAACCATTTGTGATATTAAGAACAACAAAAGGAGGCCTAAGGAGGACACTCTGCAGCATACCAGGATAAAGAAATGGCTACAAAAGGTCTGATTAGTATATCTTTTGTTTAAAGGTTTCATTTTGCATATTCCTCCAATTTGTATTGTTTTAGCCTTCCCACGTCTATTCGACTCTTGGACCAATGTGTTTTGTTACCTGTAGTAGGGACAAAGAAATGTTTGGGTACCAGATATGAAGTGCCAATGTTCTTCTATGGAGTTGTTGCCTTCTTGATGTCCTGAATTTTCCTAGATATGCATACATCATAAATTATTTTTAATCATAGGTTTATTTGGAAAAGCAAGAAATATATCTTCTGACCTGGGGTATGTGTTGTACACAGCATTTGTTTTTTCCGTGAATTGAGAAGTAGGATTAAAAAAGGCTCCTTATAAGTTTGAGATGGTTTTATGGATGCGCATTTGGTAGAGGAATGCCCACCAGGAAGCCCGTTGAACATTGTCCAGTTGACAGCCCATCGGACTATAGAGTACTTTTGGTACATTGGAAAACTACTTATAGCTTGAGACTTTGGTGATGAATCTAGGTTTGGGTTCTACATGAACTGAGGATGTATTGGCACCACGTTGGACATCTTATTTACTCGGGCCTTAGTGGCAAGTTATTCTTATGCTCTCATGTGGGAAGTCCGGGCATCTGAAGAAAACGAAGAGGAGGATCTAGGAAGCGAGTGAACAACGGTTTGTGCCAGATGTAGTAGACATCCTTACGGCTTTCGGGAAAAGATTGAGGATTTTCCCTTACAGGAACATTTACAGTAAGAAACGACAGAAAAATAAAAAATGTAATTCTAATCAAAAGGTTGCTGAAATTCCGGCAACTGAGTGAGAGGGATTACTAGATAAGTCAGCTTAATCGTGAGCGCTGAATAGAAAGGGTAAGCGCAATATTATCCTTGTCTGGTACGAAGAATTCGATGTCATTGTCATATTCTTTAGTATAGCATCCTTAATGAGGACCTTATGGACGTGATAGGGAGTTAAGCATTTAAAATAGGCCATGTCACTGTCCCTTCATTACGAGGACAACAGAAGCAGTGCAAACATCAGTGTGGCTGCAGCTTAGTTGAGATTCCATAATTCTTAAGTTATTTTGCACACATTACCTTCAATCATGAGTGAGGCCACAAGCCTATGCTGGCAAATTGTGAAGGTGTAGTTGGAGTTATGAGACCCTTGGACTGCTCAGCAGTTGACTACCATGTGGCAAGAGCATTCTTGCAGAACAAGATTAAATGTTTTCAGAGAGCATGCCATGACAGGTGCCTTCAATAGCTCAGTAAGCTCCCATCTGTGCTCTGGCTTTTACCTTTTTTGGCTCTGCAGGCATACTTTTTGTCCAGTTGTATTTTCTTAGTAGAAGCTGGCAAGGAGCGGCCCGGATGAGTTCCCTAGTGTTCTGGCATCTACAGTTTTTCCATCATAGATAGAGCCTTTGGCTTTGTTGGGAAAAAAGGCCAGAAGTAAACCGTGACTTCCTTCTCAGGCATACACCACCTTTCTGTCGAACCCTCAATTCATGTGGTCACTCCCGTCCAACTTTCTCCTCAAATGGTACTCATCTGGCTGTTCCACCACAACTTTGATATGTATATTGGTGCCTCGTACCACTAAATCAGATCTACATTGTACAATATTTCACCTTTGGGCTTTTAGCAAAAGTAGAACCTCCAATTTCAGTGTTTTTCAACAGAAACCCTAACTTCAATATTTATCCACCTTCTACCTATTTTAGCAATAGTGGGGTTTTGTTGTTTCAATCATTGACATAAATGCCTGTCTCTGAAGCATGGGTGCGGTGTTTTGGCCTAGGCACCAGCACTGGATGCGGATCGGGTGCGGGTACGGCTTGGGTGCGCACAGGGTGTGTGTCCATAATTCTTTGATTTTTTTCAATTAATTTGTTGAACTGTGGGTGCGGCTCTGACATGGAAAGGACACGGCTTGGACACGCACCCGGGTGCTTGAGGGCTCAAATTTGGATCTGGGAAGAATTGACGTGGAGAGGAGAGAGAGAGAAGAAGAAGAAGAAAGCGGCAGCGACTGGAAGTCGGCGACAACCTCGTCCGGCTGTAGCAACGATGTCCGGCAGTGTGATTACCAAAGAAGAAAAAGAAAGGAGAAGAAGAAGAATAAAGAAGAAGAAGAACGTACCTGGATGGGCTCGTCTTGCAAAAGAAGGACAATTTTTGTTGTCTTGGAAGAAGAAGACTGCTCTTTCTTCTTGATGTTTGTTATTTATATCGCTATTGCTGCTACATGACTTAACTTTCTATGCTTTTATTTGGTACCCATTTATTTACTTATTATCCAAACTTACCCCATAAGTTTATAGAAATACCAGTAATACCCAAACTCAAACAAACATTATTATATTCAACTATAAAATTTCAATAGTTCCAAATATAACCCACCAATTTTACAAATTTCTCACTAACTTGGTTAAAAGATTAATATCTTTGTTACACATATAAAGAACACATTATATATACACACACACACACACTTTGTTACACATATAAAGAACACATTATATACACACACACACACACACGTGTGTGTGTTGTGATCCCTTACCCTGCAGGCAACTTAAGCTTAGTTGCCGGCGCGATCTAACCGTCCATCAATTGCGGATGGACAGACCATATCTAACTTTGTTAAAAAGAAACCCGTCATCTCCCGTATTATGTAGCGGGCGGGGATTTTGTCTGAAATGCCTCGGAGGGATTTGCAGGCAAATGGGTGGGTGGGTGAAGTTTACTTTAAAAAAAAAAAACAGATTTAGCCCATTCGTCCGCAATGGATAGACGACCAGATGACACTGACAACTTAGCTTAAGTTGGCCGTTCATCAGCAATGGATGGACGGCCAGATGACGCTGGCAACTTAGCTTAAGTTGCCTACGTGAGCAATTGATCAGTGGATGGATGGACTAGATTTGCTCTCTCCCTCTTTTATTTTTTAAAGTAAACTTCACCTTTGGCTACATTACCTGTCTGCTATGTAATGTAGCGGATGATGAAATTTACAATACTGCCCCCTATTTGCATGCGAGTTCCTCCCACTTATTAAATCCCTGCGAGGCATTTGAGTTAAAATCACCGTCTACTACATATTGTAGCCAAAGATGGTTTTTTTTTTTTATAATAATAAAAAAAGTTAGATCTGATTCATTCATTCACTATGGATGGAAGGTCAGATCGCGTTGGCAACTTGGTTTAAATTGCCTGCGGGGACAAGGGATCACATCCCGTATATATAAATTGCCGTATGCCTGCTGCACTCGTATCCTCTTTTTTCGTATACTGATGTATCCACAACTGTATCATATCAGCTCCGCACCCACATTGAAGTCCATGCTTCCTAGATGCCCGTCATGTCCACTTTTTTGATTCACAATTTCTGACGTAACTAAATAGAATGTGGACGGATGCAAGGTTTTCATATGTTTAGTTCCTTCAATGTGAAAAGCTAAAGTTAAGGTCCTCCTTTAACGAAGGGTTGAAAGTTGACCCGATTCTTTTTGAAGCTCTAAAAATATTAATTGCAGGACCAGTCCATTCATACCTGACTATCTGTATCCCTACCAAGATCTATGTATGGGGTTGTGCTTTATTTGTTAGAAAAAGTAGGACAGCTTGTCTGTTCTCCTTTTCCTACTTGATAAGTTCAGAGCCGCTGGATGAGATGTATACAAAAAATTCCCCAAAACATTAAACTTGATGATGTTGACCAAAAGTATCAACATAAGTACATCTTTGATTTTGTCGTTCTTTGATATCTTGGTGGCTCTTTTCATTTTTTTTTTTTGTATATTAAATGAACCTAAATCAGTTGAGTTTTTACTTGGGTTAATTACACCCATGTCTTTGAGGTTTGGATGAAATTACAGTCAAGGATACAATATTTCAAAAGGTAATAGCCGTGTCTTTCCGTCACTGATCCGTTAAAAAAATATACGTATTTGCTTATGTCATCAGTATGTATTTTTTTAATGGCAATACTCCCCTCATTTTGTATATGCAAAGTATACACCATATAGTGCTTGCTCTGCTCTTTATTCACTGTTGTCGTCTGTTCTACCAGGTTTCCAAAGTCCAATCCCTCGAATTTCTTCACCAGCAGCAAATCAACCTTCAACGACGACTTCTTGTCGCTTGATTTTGGTCTCGATTGCGTCAAGTCAATTACACGAGGCTTTGATTCGAACTTGAAGAAATCGCTTTGAGTTCTTCGAAATCGAACAAATTTGCAGTGTGTGGGGGCGTGTTAACTAGAGGTGTGGTGGGTTGTGGACGGCTGATTGATGGCGATTGTGCGTTGTGGAGGTCGATTTGAGGTGGTCGTGGGTCCTCTGGTGGCAATAGGTATATTGGACATGGTGGCGGGTCGTTTGGTGCATGGATGACTTTGCGGGTCGCGGTGGTGGCTCGCGGTGGGGTTGAGTTTGTGAGCGTGGAGCTGGTGTTGTAAACGGGGTTGTTGCTGAGTCGCGGCGTGAATGGGGCTGCTGTGAGTGCTTGATGTGGCGGCGGCCGGTTAAACGGGGTTGCCATGAGTGGGTGAGGTGGTGCGCGGTGGGGTGGGGGAAGGAGGGAACGGGGCAGGGTAGGGGTTGTGGCTATTTGAAACCCTTGTTTGAAAACCTAAATTAGGCTTTGAAACCTTAAGTTTCAAGGATATTAGGATTTCAAACCCTAATTGAAAATATACAATTCAAGGGCATTGCATCCTAACCGTTATGTATTTCAGTATTTCCGTTAGGTCCAAAGGACATAGGTGTCTATTTTCCAAACTTATGGACACGCGTGTAATATCACCCAAACCTCAGGGACATGGGTGTAATTAACCCTTTTTACTTTGCCAGTAACTGTTAGTTTGGTTTAGTTGCTTTCACGTCTTGTCCATCTGTTGGAGTTCTCATGTTCAAACATGAGTTTAAATCAGCAAGCAGATGTGCCTACCAATACTTAACAATCTCTTCACTTCCTCTTTTCCCTTCTAAAACAAAAAATGTTACTAGTAAGAAAACATTTTTTGCATATTATATATTTAGGTGCACGGGCCATAATCCAGTCTTTCCATGACGAGTGTTTCAATGTAGGTGTATCCAGCGATCCAGCAAAAATGCTATGGATGCTAATGTCACTAGTATTTCCACCACCATACTTTTCAGTTTCCATAGCAAACTAATATTTTTATTCTGTATAACTGGCCCAAGAAAATGACAACAAGAAGGAAAAACCATGAAAAAGCATGGTAAATAAGAGAATCAGTTTACGTGTACTTGTGTATGACCATCAGAGATTATTGAGGTTGGTATTAAAGGAAGTATGACCCTGCTTCTAACTGAATTCAATGTGAAATCAGAACTATGAGGCGACGCTTTTTGATACCTCGTCAGTTGTCTCCAGAATCCAGGTATTATAAAGTGAATGCTGATCCTTGATGTTATTTGATGATATTTTGCAGTTGACAGTAGACAATGTTCTAATTCGAGGGTTGACATGGAGCAAGCTTACCGATCCTCACAAGAAAGGCCAGTGGTGGTTGTCTGGGGATATCACTTCCACTACGGACCATATTAAAGAGGTTGCCGTAAATACTGACCGTGAGATCCTTGAAGTTCAGAAGCTGTTGAAGCTTGCTACTGCACAAAGGATGAATACAGATGCAAGAAGGGCAATATTTTGTATAATTATGAGTGGGGAGGACTACGTTGATGCTTTTGAGAAACTTCTGAGATTGGACTTGCAAGGGAAGCAGGTGCCTGTCCCTTGTTTGCATTCTTTATCCTTTTGTTTAATGTGTGTCGGCATTGAGCTTATATTTTTCCTGCATATTGCAGGATAGAGAGATCATGCGAGTTCTTGTCGAGTGCTGTTTGCAAGAGAAAGTCTTTAACAAGTACTATTGTGTTCTGGCTTCCAAGTTGTGCAGCCATGACAAAAACCACAAGTTTACATTACAGGTATCACGCGCTCTATGATGATTCAAATTGTTTCCGAAATTTTACTTCCATATCAGTAAAAAGGTTATGGAAATCTATCGATAGGAATGATTTACAACATGTAGGAGTACGAGAATGGCATGTTATATATCAGGTTTTTTTGTTATAACTATTGTGATGCCGTGGTTTTGCTTAATTTTGTACTGCCTGCAGTCTTTTTGGTTCCATCTTCCTGTTGTGTGATAAGGCGCCTTAGAAAAGAATGCTGAAAGGAAAGGAGAAGTGGAGAACTTTTTTATACACATACTGCACCTTAGTTTTTTCACACACACGCCTTTTTGATGAGAACGAACTCTTCCATTTCATGATAACATGCAACAACTCCCTGGCTCTAGTTTGTGGAATATAAGGAAAGGGTGGCTGAACTTGTTTCAACGTTAACCCTCTCAGATTGACTTGGCTCACAGTGGACCTCTGAAATTGCAATTTTCCTGCCTTCGTTTGCCAAGGACCTGAATGCCTTGGGATAGATTGTCTGTGTAAAACTCACTTTCTTAAGCATTTTCAGGATTTTAAGATGAATCCGCGGAACAATTTTTTTGGCTCAATTCAGAATGCTAGATCATAGTTGGGAGAGGCAAGTTTGACTATTGATCATCTCACTGTTCTTTAATCTACTTAACCTCCCTTATAAGGCCATTGGTTGAGAGACTAGACTTTCATCTGGGTATTGCTTTTTAAGGAGAAGAAATAATTCCTCAACTTCATACGGGAAGGTACTCATTTCGCAGATCAGTTCTCGTTGTGAATGGGGTCAGGAACAAGGAACACGATCTATGTGGATTGTCTCATCTGGATAATATGACTGGGATAGGCTTATATCGACTGTGTTGTTAGGAATACTTTACATATACTTAAAAGAGTTTGTGTGTGTGTGGGTGTCTGCGGGTGCGCGCGTGCGTGCGTGTGTTTCTTTTCTCATCGTATCTATATTGCTTATGAGTTGTGCTAATCTTCTAAATTTACATTACTTTTCTTTGGGTTGCAGTTCGCCTAAGAATTTTGTTTTCTGCTTAATTTAACAGTACTGCCTATGGGACCGCTTCAAAGAACTGGAGTCCATGCAGTTGATCAGATCGATGCACCTGGCAAAGTTTGTCGTGGAGATGCTTGCCTCTTTCAGCCTCTCCCTTGCCGCCTTGAAGGTAGTTGATCTAAATGATGTCACCCAACTCACTCCAAAGAGAGTAATGCATTTCCGGATGTTATTCGAGACCCTGTTCGAGCAGTCCGATAAAATCGTTTGGAACATGTTCACGCGTATAGCGGGAACTCCCGAGTACGAAACTCTTAGAAGCGGAATACAGTTTTTCGTCAGCAAGTATGTTGTCAGTGGCCAAAAGTCATTTTCAGGCAAATACAGGGTTGCAAAGAAAGCCCTCAACAATGTTGTAGGAGTCCTCTTGTGAGTTTGGTAATTCCGTTCTACTTGTGACGACTGGGATTAGCAAGCCCGGGTGTTGTGGGCTCAAATTGGTTCTGGTGGCCCAAGTTTTGCAAGTACATAGGAACTGTAGATGTAGTTGCTTCATATGTTATGTTATTTGTCTTCGACAGAAATGGGAACTAACTTTCAGCTGTTTTAGTTGAGAAAATGTTTGTATTAATGTAACAACTGTAGAGAACCCGGTACTGAAAATAATTTATGTAGAAGATGGTGGAATCAGAGGCTACCTGTGCCTGGGTCATAGATTGGGAAGTGGCTGCCTTTTACTCCCACCCAGTGCAGCCCCGACCTTACCAGCTGAACTGGTTGAAACCCAAAATTATTAATTTTTCGCAGGGGTATTGAATATATGCATGAAAAGTCGGAGTGTATGCCCAGCCCAGGGATTGAAGGTTGGCTATGACAAGGAGGCCGTGATTAGTTAGAAGTAATCACGAGAAAGAAGACCTTAGCATAGATTTTGCTTGGAATGTTTTCTCCAATTTCATTTTGTTGTTTTGGATCCATCGGCATGGCTCATATTCCGGTCTTACTTTCTTGTCTCGTAGATTAAATCAAATCTCAAGAACGGCTCTAAAATCTTTAATTACTTTCGGTATGTTTAGTTTGAAGGGCTTCTCTGTTTTTATAACTAGTTTGGTTTGATTTGATAATACGATGTTTCTGTTACTAATTTTAAAAAACTTTCCAAGTTGTCGCGAAGGTGGCCGACTGACTCCTGAGACTTTCAAAGTCGTATCAAAATACTTGAGACCCCAGCAGGACGGAGACTTGGAGAGTGACGAGGAGGCCCCAGTCCGAGTTGGAAAAGGTGGAAACTGACGAAACGTGGTTGGGTTTCTGAGCGAAATGTTTCACCAAAACTTGGATGGTTGGAAATGGGAAAAGGCCGTGCACTGTGCGTCTGTGTGTTCCTTTGTTTGCAGAGCCAAAGTCCAGAAATTTCTGACGACGCGATTCTTGTCACTTTCAAGGCTGGGTATCCCTTTGATTTTGTGGGATATCACACACATTTTTGGCTTTGACACGGCTTTGCACGTGATCTTTCTAGCTGTTCGTACAAGCGAGAGATATTTTTATTCCCAGAGATTACGCACCATACATGCACCTGTGCTCGTCTAGAACTAAAGTTCTGTTCAAAAATAACTAAATTTGAATCAACAATAGAGTGTATATGATATGTTGTGAACGCAATCAGCCTGCGATATCACATGACCATTGAATTGAATTGAATTGAATTGAATTGGAAAAGAAGTGGGGATTTTTAACATTGAATTTTTTTTATGACTGTGTACCAAACAACGACAATCGAAAAGAATTTTTGCTAATGATTAAAAATCAAGGACATCTTCTTGATCCGAACGAGATTCAGGAACGTCTCTCGCTCAATCTTGCTCTCAAACGAGGCAAAGAACGGCATGCAATTATCATCATGGGTGTGGAACACTTTGTGTTGGTTCCTCAAAAAGCACGGGCTTGGCGGGAAAGATCAAAGCTTTGTTCGGTGACTCTGAAATTCAATCTTTAAAGAGATGAGGCTCCATATGTAATAACATCATGTAAATGATCTGTTTTTTTTACGTGCTCGACTTGTGATACGATCTAATCACCGAATGAAGAAAGATAAGAGTATACGCAAATGCCTAAAATAATGAAACATGATCAAGTTGGTAAAAGAGTATATACATGGAATATGCATATAAGAACACAAGAAAAGGTACGAGAAGGCAAGTTGCTTGCTTACAACAATTTCACCAACAAGCTAGGAGACGGCAGGAGTTCCCGGCGCCACACTCCACCCATCAAATCCGTCACTTAATCCTATATTTTACACAAACATCAAGCAACTAGGCAAATAGTTGTGTTTTGCTTGCAGCATTCAACAACATGGCCACTGCTCAATTATTTGCCTGAAGATCATTAAGCAATTAAGTTCATTTGATACTTTCATTCTAATTTTCTTATATTGAGTAAAATTTTACTTACAAATACCCCATTACTTTGCTTGTGGCGAGATATTGATACACGCGATAATCTTGCATGAATTAGTTCTTTTGATCCTCTTTGAAAAATGTTTAGTTTTTTTTTTTTCAATAATATGAAGAGGGGGGAGGGGGGATGCAATCGGTAAATTTATGCTCTTAATATTTATACTAGGTAAGATTATATCTCTGATTGAGGACCATTTGATGGAGAGGACCGAGGAAACAGGAGTTGGGGTGGGTTGGGAGGGGGGGATGGAATTGTTGCATGATACATTTTACGGACGGTCGTCCTGATGGTCCTCGACCATCCAAAAATTTCTCAATAAATAGAAACAAATTTTATAGGACAATAAAGACTATGATATGAAAGGTAACTCTTCAACAAGAAGCTTAGCTACGTGTTAATTATGCTTAATTATATTTTTATTTCACCAGAAGATTGTAGTTATTGTGCCGATTTTTTTTGCCACAACAAAGTTTATAAGTTTGTCGTAATTTAATCAAAACTAGTTGATATCTCTTGCTCCAAGATATTTAACTGATTGACTAAATCACGTCTCACATACTTAGTGTCAGTTTAGAGTGAACAACTTTATATTAGGAGGGAAATTATCTTCATATTTCTTATAAAATCAAATTTTAGAACAGGTTGGATTAAAATTGAACGTGTCACGCGCATCTTTCTATTATCATTTCTTCTTCTTCTTCTTCTTCTTCTTCTTCTTCTTCTTCTTTCAACTTTACACGGCCATTGCCAAAAAAATGATTAACCAATTAACACTTCGAGGGCATCACATGAGAAGCATTACCTGAACCCGCAAGACATGGTCCGAGATTCATTCTAAGATTCGGAATCTGTTCAAATATGACTTTAATGAATTAAACGGTAATTAATTGCTTTGGTTTCCGTGTTTATTATTATATCCATTAAACGTATGTCTGTCACTAGCGCTTCTCGAGGACTCACTCGGTCTCCTCTTACTAACTTCGGAGTCACTCGATCTCGACGACACTTCGACGCTACTCACTCTACATTCTAACAAATTCTAATAAAAAATTCACTATCTAAATTTTGGCAAATCTGTGTATTTTTTACGTTCTTTCTTTTGCAATAGCTTTCATTCTTACTTTATTATTTATGATTTTAGACTATTTTTAAGATTGCGTTAGTTATTAAAATAGAGAAGTGAGAAATGAAAACAATATATAGCCATGTGCATGTTAAATCATATTTATTGTTTTATTTTTTTGGAGTAGAAAATCAAACAAGATTAGTTAATAGCACTAAATTAGAAGAACATTAACCAAGAGCAAACCTTGTTTTCTTTTTGTCTTGAAAAAAAGACAATTAATAACACGGTTGGATCGTATTTTTTTCCGTGTCAAACAAGTGCTGGTTTGGCATTTTAATTGACAGGTGCATAATATTTTTGCGACAAAAACAGTTGCATGACGCTTTCAATTATATACTATTTATTCATCTGAGTATTTTATATTTTTGATGTCGCAGAAGAAAAAACATCTGAAAAAATATATGTGCCAAAGATAGTTTGACGGGATTCATTATAATCACATCACGTCAAAAGCAAAATCAATCCCAAACTTGTAAGAGTTATCGGATCGTTCTAGTTTCGATGATCATAATATCATTCAAGACTTTTTGCCTCATTAATTCTCTTAATTTAACAATGGCGATGATCTGTAAATTTTGGAAACTTGCAGGCTTGAATGTGATATATATTTTCTACCAAAGTAGCCTTTTTAGATCGCAGCTCGAAACGCGAGGCATGTGCGCGTAGGTTTAGCCGAACCTTGTGGTCCAAGGTTCCCTGTAGTGACGGTCGCCGTAACATAAAGGCGGAGGTTGTCCCCACGCGGAGTTGCCCACGTGACGCCCCCATACGGTTTTCACACGCTTTTCCTTTTTTTTTTTCTTTTTTCCTTATTCCCGCCGTAACCCCCACGCCGAATTCAAAACTGTAGTTGACTCCACACTAAGCATGGTTAACTCCGTATTTCCTTCAGACAACATTCTTGTTCTTTGTTTCGCCACGTTACCACTCTTTGCGGCTGAGAAAAATAAGTATATCTCTTTTTTTTTTTTTTAAATCTGATTTAATCAATTTTGTTTCAACTTTGAACGTGGAAAGTCTCTAGATCTACCCCAGTCAAAGCGTGTTCAACATCAGATTGTTGAAACAGATAGCCTATTTTTGATTTAGAAAGCAAGCTCGAGTTCTCGCCTCTCTTAATTTTAACGAATAACTCAACCGGTAAAGATCTTAAATTATATTACAAACAAAACATTTGAGTTTTTTTTTTTTAGCTCTAGTCCACTGTTAAACTAAATGAAGGTAAATTAATTAAGAGTGCAATCAAATGGACTCTAAATCAAACAATAGATGATGCTTAAACTACTTAATTGAATTGCTTTAAAATGGCCAGCAAACTAAAACTGAAACTGGTTCCGTTCGCAGAATTAGAAGTCTTTGTACAGTTTGCTTATGATTTCGATAAAGCTACTCAGAATCAATTGACGTGAGACCAATAATTATGCGAATTGCTCAAAAACCCAAAATCCGAAGAAGACCGAAAAAAGTGACCTCATATATATATATATCTGACTGTGTTCAGAATTACAGGCGAAGACTAGATCGTTCGTATAGTTTCTGTTAACATAATGATCGACTGTCACATTTTAAAAAGAGACTCGATATTATACCTCACAACATGAGATCATTGACAGCAAACGCCACTAAAGTGTAAGAGTATTGTCAAGGAAAGTGGCTTTAGCTTAGCCGATGCCAACAAACAATTTTACAGCCAAAATTCTCCTAAACTTGCATTTTCATACCTCTTGATCTAAACCACCATGCTACCACCATTTATCTTCTATTTAATATTCTAAACCACCATGTTACTATGGAGTATCAATCATGCTTAAACGCAACAAAAGCGGATAAAACCACAGATAATGTTACTTTATAAACTCTAAAGCATCCTGCGTATCAAATATGCTGTCCATAAGGACAGTTCGAAAGAAAAAAAAAAATTTAGACTCTTTCTTTATTTAATTTCCGAAATATTTATGCTTATATTCAAAAAAAAATATTGTTAAAGTCAGACTTTATTTATACACAGTGATTAGAATCAATTCCCGAACTTTGTAGACTTATCTTTGTTACGAGCATGTTTTGAGTTGAACGTAAGACTTTAAAAGCTATTAAAGTGACTGTAATTATTATGAAGTGCAGGCTCCTTCCAAAATCTAAGAAACAAAATAGCAAATCTCAAAAAATCAAGGCGACAACCAAGCAGGCTCCGAACTTGCGACTTTCCTTTCTTATTCCGCGATCAAGACCACCATGCTACCGCTGATTAATCATGCTTTAGATTGAGATGGTGAAAGGAAGTGTACTTAATTATGGATAATTGAACCATAATCTCATCAGTCAATTATAAAAAGGGCGAGCGTAAAAGAGTTTGTGACGAAGTCTTCTTTCCGCGTGGTGTCATTATCGCACATCTCTTTCTAATGGAAACCCTAATCAAAGTGATCAACACATCTTTTACTGCTAATGGATATTGTAGTTTTATAAGGAGCCATATTTATTACTCACATAAAAAAGGGAAGAAAATGATGTCAATGCCAAAGAAGAAAACGAAAATGGTGGCCAGCTTCCCCACCTTCCATTCTTAACCACTCTACTGCTGTCAACGCCAGCAGCTTATCGTTTTGATCAGCTTTGGTTAGCGCTTTTCCTCTTCTTAGGTTGGATGCACCTTCTATTCAATAGTTTATGTCCGAAGTGTTCCAAGAACTAAGTAAGAATAGCTCGCAAAAATAAAATAAAACAGCTGATTGAAGCGCGGATTAATTATTTTTTTTTATAAGTTTGTCCTTCTTTCCTTACGCGTGCGAGTAGAGGTGTCAAATGGGCCGGGCTTGGGCTAGCCCAGCCCAAGCCCAACGGGCCTCCAACATTACGAGCCAAGTCGGGCCGGACCAGTGGTGCTGCCAAATGGGCCGGGCCAGATTGGGGAGAAATCTGGGCCAAGTCCAAGCCCTGGCCCTAGGCCCAATATCTAGGGCCGGGCCCGGGCCTAATTTTTTTCTTATTATTTAAAATAATATTATTATTTTACTATCTATTTTGTTATTATTATTTAATAATACAAATACTAGATTTTTATATGTATTTTAATAGTTATTTTTTTATGCACGGTGCCAATACTAATTTATATGTAAGAGGGTAGAATTAGTCGGTTTGGTATTTATTAACAAATAAGTTCGGCTCATCCAAGACCGCCAATGCCTTTTCAAGGAGGCTCATGATTTCTCACGGTTCATTGTAATCTTTGTAATCTAATTCTTATTTTACGTAAAACATATCTTTGATTATTGCACCAAGAAAAAACGATCATCATAATTCATGTTCAGATTCATTACTCATTCGATCATCGTTGGACACACACATACACTTATATAATAATATGTGTATACAATAATACTGGGCCAAAAAGAGGGCTTGTGTGTAGGGCCAGAAATAGGGCCAACTTTAGGCCAAAAGGGGGCCAGTTTTTGGGCCAAAAGAGGGTCGGGCCAAAAACGGCCATTTTAGGGCTAGGCCCAGGCCTGTTTCTCAAAAAATTCGACCTGGCCCTGGCCCTGGCCCTGGCCCAAGTCCTAAGGGTTAGGCCCAATCCGAGCCCATAAATGGGTCGGGCCAGCCTGCGGGCTGCCCGGCCCTTTTGACAACTCTACGTGCGAGTCTTAAACTCAAGGGCTAATTACACCTATGTCCCTGAGGTTTGGGATTAATTACAGTCAAGGACACAAAGTTTCAAAATGTAACATTCCGTGACCAAACATGTTTCAAATGTATCAGTCGTGTCTATCCGTTAGGGTTCCGTCCAAAAAGTGTATTTTTTTGCTGATGTCATCAATACATATTTTTAAAATGACGATACTACCCCTTTTTAAATTAAGAATTCAAGCCTTAATTAAAGATTAGGGTTTTAAAACCCAAAATTAGGGTTTTGTTGAAACCCTAATTTGCAAATTAGGGTTTCCCGAAACCCTAATTTCCAAATTAGGGTTTTCCTGAAACCCTAATTTCCAAATTAGGTCCAATCCCTCACCCCGGCAGCCCCTTCCCTCCTCCCCGGCAGTCCCCTTCCCCGCCGGTAGCCCCTTCCCTCACCCCGGCAGCCCCTTCCCTCCCTGCCGGCAGCCCCTTCCCTCCCCACCGGCAGTCCCCTTCCCTCACCCCGACAGCCTCTTCCCTCCCCACCGACAGCCCCTTCCCTCACCCCGGCAGCCTCTTCCCTCCCCGCCGGCAGTCCCCTTCCCCGCCGACAGCCCCTTCCCTCACCCCTGGCAACCTCTTCACTCCCCGCCGATAGACCCCTTCCTCGCCGACAGCCCCTTCCCTCACCCCGACAACCTCTTCCCTCCCCGCCGGCAGTCCCCTTCCTCGCCGACAGCCCCTTCCCTCACCCTGGCGGCCCCCTTCTCCTCCGGCAGTCCCTTCTGTTATTCGCCGAACAAAGCAGATCCACCACCGGTGACGTCGCCATCGCTCTTCCCCACCATCTCTTCTCTTCTCCCCCGCAGCAGGGGTGTGGCGATTGGGGGCTGTCCTTGACCCCGTTCCGTTCATGCAGAAGTGACAGAAATGGGGTTGGGGGGGTGGGGGCGCGGGGGGGGGGTGTGTGGGTGTTGGGTGTGAGGAGAGGAAGAATAATCAGTAAATTAAGTGGGTAATTTATTTTAAAGTCAGGGGTAATAAAGTCATTTTGTTAAAATCGTTAGAATTTTTAGGGTTCTGTTTGTCAACGGACATAAGTGTTACATTTTGAAACTTTGTGTCCTCGAGTATAATTACCCCCAAACCTTAGGGACATAGGTGTAATTAGCCCTTTTAACAAATACATCTTACTAAAAGGCCAATGAGTGTCTTCTTATATACTGCTTAAAGTTATTTACAGTGGTCAATATGGGACAAGTATATAAGAAAATCTTCACTCACCATTTTCAAGTAATGTAAGAAAATCTTCCATTTTAAGAAAATCTTACAATGGTCAATGTATTATATACTCCTTAAAGTTTAGGTATGTAAGAAAAATCTTCACTTTCCATTTTCAAGTAATGTGGGACTAAAGAACTTATGATATTACTCAAAACTCTAATTTTTTTTCAAAACTATTTTTGAAAAGAAAAGGGGATTTTTTTGATAAAATAATCCAACAGTTTAAATCTAATGGGGTAACTTTCTTCTATTGCTACTTTTCACGGATCTTAATTTTAACTTGAGAGAGCTGGATTAAGAGTTTGTTTTAAAATTTGATTGAAACTGAATTACATTATAGGTTGCTAGGCGTTTGACAAAGATATATAACTGACTAAATTAGCATTTCAAAAGTTAAAAAAAGAGTAAATCATAATCTAAGAAAATAAGGTTTATGAATTTTATTTTATTTGATAATCAACTTTGATCAAATAAAGTATCAAAACAACCGTAATAATTATAAAGACTTTTAGCATAATTTATCAAAACGTTAAATTTCTTGTTCATTTCGTCACATTGAAAGTGGCATAGGTACAATTTGCCAGAACACCATTTTTGTTAACAACAATTTCAAGCTAATTTTGATAAATGAGTACGATAAAAGTTTGAGAATCAATTTAAAATAGGCCCTAAGATTCTTTCCATACCAATCGGGAACAATGAAAAGTCGTTGTTTATGTGAAATCATATAGTGATTTGTAAACACAGGCTTTACTTATTTTCTGTTTATTTTTGTCAACTTGCCAAAAAGTATTTATTTTCAGCTATATTCATTTCTTACATGTCTAATATTGATCCCCAGTGCCAGTACTTTTGTTACAAACTTATATACTAGTGCTTTGAAAATTCTATGCTCAATTCAGTATTCATTTTTCTACTCTATAGCCAACATTTGTGAAAGATCCACAAAGCAAGTAGAGTACAATTTTAAGCAATTATAGTTATGACTTATGATACTTAAAATTTTTGTAATCTAATTTTATAGATTAGATGCCCAAAATTTGATACTGTATTTGATTGATTAGATGGAAGTAATTAATAAAGAAGCCCATTAATTATTTTTTCTTTTTGTTTAATGATAAAGAATATCCTTAAGTTAATTTTAGCTGTATTACGTTTCATTTTCGAATAATCTTAAAGATACACCTCAATGTCAATCAGGTGTATTTAGAAGATTTTTTTTTTAGATCTGCCTCTAATTTAAATTCAAAAATTAAACAAGAAAGAAAACCTTATTTTATATATTATTATATACTATTAAGCACGAGCCAGACCCTTGGGTTAGGAGCCTGCCATTTGTTACCAAACGGTAATAACATCCAAGAGGAGAAAATGTGGTGTCAGGTGTGAACGCGCACACGAGTCAACAAGCTTCCCAACAAGCCTTAAGACAACCTAGAACAACCGACAACTATTCCTCGGGGATGGACAGGTGTCAGTTGGAACCCACGTGTCAGATTCCCATTCGTTTCAAGTATCTCCTGATGCAGGCTTACGTCATGAACAGAAGCAACCGAAACTGGGTAGATAGATAACGCAAAAACTTAAAAATTTAATCAGGCGAGGTTAGGGGGAGTGAATCGCGATTACCGAGGGTAAACAAGTGGGCTTACATGGTTATATAAGGGGCGGCAGCTGCTCAGAGTGCTGACATAAGAATACGAAGTGAGGCCGAGAGACTTTCACGCACACTAGCACGCACTCATAAACGTTCTGGAGAGATCTAAAGCTTCCTGTGTTGATTTTGTTTGGGCACTTTCTCTTACCCCCCCCCCCCCCCCCCCTCTCTGTATCATCCCGCTTCTTTGATCCCTTTCTGTTAATCATCTGTCTTTCAAAACGAATTTCTGGGTTTTGGGTTTGTTTCTTTCAGGGTTTTTCTGATCAAGAACATGCACGAAAAGCAAACTTAGAAGGGTAGTATTTTCTTGAAAGCCAGCTGTTTTCAGAACTGAGATCCAGTTTTTACTTCAATTTCTATAGACCATTCATTTCTTCTGTTAACTTTTCTTAGAGGGCTTATTTGTGTTCCCTCGAGGTTTAAATTTGTAAGCTGTTGGAAGGAAACAAGGTTGCTATTTGAAAACCTGATTTCCATCCTTGTAAGGAAAGAGTCACACCTGTTCTTTGATTTTGGTAAGAATCAGGCTGGTCTGTTATTTCCTGTATTTTGTGAGAATTTTTATGGCGGCAGCAGCAGCAGCAGCAATGGATTTATGGAACGGTAGAACAGCTCTTCACTCGGATCCATTTATGGGTGGCGAGCTAATGGAAGCACTGGAACCTTTTATCAAAAGTGCCTCCCCAACCTCCTCTTCTTCTTCCTCCTTGACAAATCTCTCTTTCTCCACTTCTTCACCTTCTCCTTCTACTCCTACTACTTCATATCCCTACCCTCCTTTCTCTGCCCAGCCCACCTCCAACACCCACGTCTTCTCCCAAGGATTTCCGGCCCATGACCCATTTGGGCACGAGCAACAAGGGTCCATCGGGCTCAACCAGTTAACCCCAGCCCAGATCCACCAGATCCAAGCCCAAATCAACCTCCGGCCCATCCCGCAGCAACACCATCAGGGCCAGACGCTGAACTTCCTCAGCCCAAAGCCCGTCCCCATGAAGCAAGTGGGCTCACCACCGAAGCCCACCAAGCTCTACCGGGGCGTCAGGCAGAGGCACTGGGGAAAGTGGGTTGCCGAGATCCGGCTACCCAAGAACCGGACCCGGCTCTGGCTGGGGACGTTCGACACGGCCGAAGAAGCCGCGTTGGCCTACGACAAGGCGGCTTACAAGCTCCGCGGCGACTTCGCTCGGCTCAACTTCCCCCAGTTACGCCACCAGATCGACGGCGACTTCGGCGAGTACAAGCCGCTCCACTCCTCGGTCGACGCCAAGCTGCAAGCCATCTGCCAGAGCATGGCCGAGGGAAAGAGCATCGACGTCAAGAGGAAGCCGTCGAGAAAGTCGGCGGCTGCGGCTACGGCTACGGCGTCTGGGGCAGCGGTCTCGGAGGATTCAGGTGCCGTGAAGGTTGAGGGTAGTTCGGATTCCGATGGCGGGTCGGGCGGTTCGTCGCCGCTGTCGGATCTGACGTTTCCGGAATTTACGGAGGAGGAGGAGTCGACGTGGTCAGCGGAGAATCCGTTGTTGCAGAAGTATCCGTCTTATGAGATTGATTGGGGTTCGATTTAAGATTTTGATTTTTTTTTGGGTTCTTTCTGTGTAATTTGTTAGTAGAAGTGGGGTTATTGTGTAATTTTAGTTAGTGTAGGGGCAGCTACTGCAATGAAGTTTTTGATATTGCAGGGCAGAGGAGGGATTTAGTATGTAAAATGTAAAATTGTAGCACCATGGTCGGCTAGTTTTTTCTTTGCTGGACCGTGGGATTATTATTATTATTATTGTTATTATTACTATTATTATGACTTAAATTATGGTTGTAATTTTTGTGTTCTATCACTTTATGACTTTTTGGGTTCAAATTTTCAGGATTGAAGAAGACAATAAATATATTTTTATGAATGGATCAGATCGAGAAATTATTTTGAAGTTCAAATCAAAACATTAAAGAAAATCAGATCAAGAATATATTCTTTAAAGCCCAAATAAAGAAAATTAAAGGAAACATGGTCGATCTTAAATTAAAGTAAGGATCTGATGTTTAAGTGTGAAATATTAATCTCCCAAATTTCATGAGATAAAAATAAAGGCCACAGACAATCTTCCAAAACAATTGCTTTCATTTGGTTTAGAGATGGAAATTATTGAACAAGCCGAGCATGGTTTTGATATTGTTATCAATATGACAATTGTGATTCTTGTTGTATAAAATAAACTTTATTTCATCGTAATTTGTTACGCGTTATTTGCAATTTGTTATTTGTGATTTTGAAGGGTTGAGAACTGATTTATCTATTTTATCTGTGTTATAAAATATTTTAACAAGAATATGTTGGCACATGTAACGACCTCATCCTCAACTTCCCTACAAAACAAAGCATCCTTCAAAATTATTAGTTCAAGTAGGTAATTAGTGAGTTCCTTGGTAGAGTCTTATAAAATTCTACAATCGATGTGGGAGCTTTCATTCTACTCTCTTTATGCCTTGGCGTCCTCACCAAGATTCGATCACATATAACCCATAATCTTCACTCTATCCGTTGTGACATATATACAGTTCACCCTCCATTGCCCAACCATCCTCTTAATGCAGGAATACCTGAGCTTGCCTCCGTTTCTCCTAGCGTCGGTAACCCGACTAGATAACCCAGTCCGAGCTTTTGAGAGACGGCTCTAATACCATCTGTAACGATCCTGTCAACGGCCTACCATAAGGCAATAGCTCCCTAAAGCGTTAGCCAAGGAGGTATCTTTGAGTTCCTTTATAGTGTCTTCTAAGGCAAATCACAAACTATCCCATAGCCGATGTGGGATATCATAAGCCATTAAACTAAACTTAAGCATAAACCCAAACGGTTCTGGCGACGGTGGAAGTGGCTGGCGACAGTGTTTACTGTAGCAAAAGATAATCAACGACAGAGGGAAGGCGACAAAGTTTGGAGTGTTGTTGACTGTGGATCTATAGATATACAGTTCACGGGAGTGCGTAGGAATATGGAGAGTGATAGTGATGAGTGGTAACGATTGACCGCTTTGCGGATGATGTGTGGAGTGGAAGATTTATGCGCGCATGAGAGAGAGAGAGAGAGAGAGAGAGAGAGAGAGAGATGTTGACCTTTGGATTTATGTTCTTATTTTGATGATTCTAATCCATTGACATTTACTTATCTAACGTGTACATCAAGTGCAATTTTAGGTATCTATCAAGTGTTGCGTAAATCTATTGGACTTATCAACCTTGTTGAAGATCCTGGACTATAGAATAGGTTATCATTTTTATGAATTTTCGAGCTAAGTTTTCTTAAAGATCAATTGTTAATTAAAAATTAGCTAACTGAAAAATATTTGCAAATGAACTTTCTTGCTTAGTTGAAAACTTCTCTTTGCAGTCAACCGAAAACCGTTAAAGTCGACCGAACTTTGTAGTACCCTTTAAATGATCGTACTTCTCTTAGCAGTCGTCCGAATTAAGTTAGAGTCGACCGAATTCTGCAATAGCCTTTAACCGATGGATTTACTCTTTGTAGTTGACCGAATTCGTATAGAGTCGACTCAATTCTGCAGTAGCCTTTAATCGATTGATTTACTCTTTGCAGTCAATCGAATTCATACGAATTCTGCAGTAGGGTTTAACAAATCGAATATCTCTTTCCTGTCGACCGAACTCAATTGCAGTCGACCAGTTTTAATCCATGTTACCGTTAGTCTGTCCCTTTAAACATTTTTAACAGTTTTATTTCTCTTACTATAAGGGACACTTTAGAGCTTTTATTCCTAACGAATTACCTGTTAAGATTCTCTCTCTCAGCTCCCCCTCTCCCAAATTTACTTCTCTCTTTGCACAAACATTCTTTACAAAAAATTTGAGTGAAAAGATGCTTTGAGAAGTTTATTGAACAAATTTCTTGGTTAAGCTACTTTGAGATTAAGATCATTCCACCTAAGAAAGCTTAGTTCACTTGTTAATCTTTGTAATATCTACTCATTGAGGAGTGTAAGCTGTGTTAGCATGATAGTTGTAATCTATTCGTCACTTGTAATTGATGGAAACCTTCGAGAGGTTCTTGATTTGAGCTAAAGTTAAAGCTAGCATCCAAAGCTAGTGAAGTAATGGAAGGCTCGAGTAGGTCTCCCTTGTGTGAAGTACTCGGGGACTGGATGTAGGCAGGCGAGGCCGAACCAGTATAAATCTTTGATTACGATTATCTTGTGAGTTAAATTTTCTAATTTCTGTAGGCAGGCGAAGCCGAACCAATATAAATCTTTGATTACGATTATCTCGTGAGTTAAATTTTTTAGTTTCTACTTAGATCTGTTAATACCTATTCACCACCCCTTCTAGGTGTATTTAGGGACCTACAAGAAAGAGAGAAGTGCACGACAGCTGGGACCTTGGAGGATAAGGAAATGAGATAAGATTAATGAGTCTTCAATAACCTATTACCCTTTGAATACACAAGTATCTAGGTAGCCCGTGCCATACTCAAATTGGCGAATCGAAATCTATGGGTCGGTCTAGCTACGCGTAAAAAAAATGAATAGGTCTTTATTTCTTTGCTCGTAAGGGTTATTTTTGCCAAGACTGGTACAAATGAGACCCTGATCGAGGTTTTGGAAATTCTTTGCCGAGCTTAGACCACTTAATCTTAGCTATCTTGCAGACTTTGCTTGACAGGTTGTTTGCGTCTGCTCTGGTGAAAACTATCGCGGATGCCTCTCAGCTAAAAGTCTTAACTTGCTTTGGTAATTTACTTGTCAATGCCTACCTCAACAACCTGCGGTGTCTAAACGTAGATGCTAAATAACATTATTTCTATCTGCTTTGTCTATCAAAAATGGAGACAGAGACGCATCTTACTGCAATATGAATGCATGAGGCCAATGTGGTTTGGAATGCCGCTCGGATTGCGTTCTCAGGTCACTGTGACTTCTACTTCATGCCTATCAGGGTTTAAGGCGTGGTCAGCTTGCCCCATTCTTCAACATGATATGTTACCGCCTGCTTTCTTTTAGATTGCATGTATTATTTGGGCGGTCTATTGTATCATCGATGTGGAATAAACCTAGGTGCAGTCTAGGCACATATTCGAGAGAATTTGCCTTCTTCCTACATGCACTTTACACTTTTGCCCTTTGATTCACACTTCGAAGCATTGCAGTTGCATTATGATAAGGTATCACGCTCTTCAGCACGATCGGTGTGATATCCTTGCTAGATGCTTTGCGCTCGGGAATAGATTTGGCGTGCTATAATACCATTCGATCCCTAGTTGGTTCATATGTGAAATCTTTGTGTGCTAACAATGCCTCTACCTATGAGGAGGGACCTGTATTTTTTCCAACACTTTGATGGCATTCTTCTCATAAATGTTATCATTGTTCTCTACTTAGTAGCTAATCATATTTACTTACACTAATCATGAAAAGGGTGTTAGAGTCGGTCCGTCTTACCTCCTCCTTTTTTGATATCCTAGCCATTTGCCGTATTTTGCTGGGGGGTGGGGGTGGGGGTGGGGGCAATTTCTTTGTTTTGTGCTTGTGTTGGCATCTTAGTCTAGTCTAGTCAAGCTTGACTTTTTTTTTTTTGACGGGAGTGGTTTGATCCTGTACAGGTTAGTGTATCATATGGGCAAATGCCGATGCAGGTTTAGTCTCTCGTGTTTCTACAACTGGCCAATATGGTTGAATATATATAGATAACCATCGAATACATGTCATCTGTCTGTTCAATTGTGTTTTAAACGCTTTCATAACTGTTGTAGATCCCATAATCTTGATACATATTTCCATCATCTTTTCACAACAAAAAATAAAAAAAGTTCCTTTTCTCTTGGCCATAGGCCAACAATGTTCTCGTATCGTACCCTAAGCAAGGGTCCTCTATAGAGTACTTGAATTCGGAAACCCAAATTCTTAGTTGGTTCACTACGATTTCATTTTTGGGTGGATAGGACTTCATATCCGCATAGCATTTGTGCTTGTGAAACTCAATTTTAAATAAATAATAATAATAATTAAATTCTACAAATAAAAAATAAAAAAATCCAGCTATTATAAGTCCCACCATATAACCGAGCAAGGTACAAGAGTTGGGAGACAGCATAAATTCCGATGAATACAAGTCCAGCCACGTAACCAACTAGGTACCACGAACCACGATTGAGCCATCCAGCACCAAGCATCACCAACCACCCGAAAATGCAGTAGCAATATTGAAGAGATCGGCAAGCGCTATTATGTCCAATATCTATGGTATCTTACAATCTCGCTGCGTAAAAGTGTCAGTTTGACTAGCATCAAAAATCAAGTTCTGCCCACTATTGTTGCTTGAGAGATATATGTACATAATTCACCGTCACGCTAATAATACTGTTGCGAATAGAGGCCGAATAAACTTTGAGTCTACCCAAGTTGTAGAAATCTTCCTCCAATCCCGTGTATGATGACAATTAATAGTCACTAAATTTTTTTAGTGACTTTTCTTTCAACACTTTCAGCGATAATTCTTAGCAGCACATTTTTAGCGACACTAAATAAAAGTCACTAGAAATATTTAGAGACGATTGATTGTCGCTATATAAGGGATAAGAGAAATATTCCTCCAATCGGGTAGCAGTCAAAATTTTTCCATAGAGGCCTATATTTCATCCACCATAATTACAACAAATCTAGAAAAATCATGTTTTCCTTCTCCAAATCCACCACTAGGTTTGCTTGTGTTTTTTTTTAATAATCAGTCAACCTCAAACTTCATTTGATACTAATACGAAGTTCAGCGACGAACGTCCGCGGGCGCCTCTATACAAATGAAAGAACTAATCAAAAACAAAAGTAAAACAATAACGCGCAAAAGAACCACTCCGTCGCCCGACGGTCCCAACCTATAGACAACTCACAGGTGTTAGATGAGAGAAGTTTAGAGAAGTACAACCCCATGCCAAACCGTGACAGAAAAAAGCCCTTTTGACAACCTCAAAGCCTTTAGCATCGAGGTCGGCAAGAGTCCGTGTCAAGTATGCTACGTAAAGCGCAATGAAGCACCTTGTGAAAATGGCAACGGCTGAAAACTGGTCTCACGTTCATGAAATGATGGCCTACCAGCTATCAGCTGTACGCTTTTCATTTACACAACGACCTGATCTGTGAGCCACACCACACAGATTGGTGTACCCATTTCGTGCAGCGGTCTCGTATCGTTGTGGGTTGGTGGCTGATGTTTAAAGGAGGGGTCTCTTACGAATGCTTGAAGATTAATTTTGACCAGAGTTTCTGATGAAGAATTCTGTAATCGTGTCATGTGTATCACCTTTACAATAATTTTTTCTTCACTATTAAGTGGTTGAAAAGAAAAGAGCACGTAAACTATCTTACCGATAATCTTCATCTTTTCGAAGGAAATTTTTATGTTCTAAGCAGTCTTTGCCTTTATTATTATTATTATTATCATCATCCCGCAGTATGATTTAAGGTACAAAAAGAAATACGCCTAACCGATTTAGACAAGATGATTACAGTTTTCTACTACCTACGGTGACACAAACGTTAAATGTTATAACCGTATTATAGAGGGTGTTTGAGTTTAATTTTGAGATAATTAAAACATATTAAGAGATTTAATCTACCTCAAAAAATTCAGAGGGTGTTTGAGATTGATTTTGAGATGGTCAAACCTGATTTAATGTTATATTAAATCAGGTTTGTGAGTGTTCGGCAAAAGAGGTTATGAGATTTAATATGACTAAGAAAACTAAAAATTGACTAAAATTCATAATCCTGAAAAGTGAATATTATAAAATAATCACTTTTTTCATAATTAGGGTTGACCTTTTAGTTTACCATTCTATTCCCAAATTTTTGTAAAAAGACATTTCTTATCCTTTTAACTAATTATTGGGTGTGACTTTTAATTAGCTTTTGGAATTATATTCTCTTCTACGCTAACATAGAGAGGGAGTACAACAGTTCATCAACAGCCGTCTTCTTCCTCTCCATCATTTCGGTATGCTCTTTTGCCTTTAATGCAAAATAGGAAGTGACAACTTTTGTAAGTTATTGAAAATAGCTTCTTCAATAATTTTTTTGTATATTGTAGTTATTTTCAAATAAAAGTTTTGTTAACATTACTTCACTAAATGGATATTAGAAACTTTATTTATGTAGTATCCTTTATGATTTTTTCGCCATATCAAAACTGATTTAATCACTTTTTATCCAAACACTTTTCGTAACTTTAAGCTAGTTCACAGCTAATTTTGACAAATAACAAATTAATTTTGCTTGAAGTAGATTAAATCTGATTTTAAAAAGTGATTCAGATTTAAGTTGCTTTTCCGAATCAATCCCAAACGGCCTCTCAAAACTGATTAAATTCATAATCATGGAAAGTGAGGATTATGAAATAATCACTTTTCTCATAATCAGGTTTGACCTTCTAATTTACCATACTATTCTTACATTTCTCACAAAAAGGAAATCTCATTTAATTTAAAGTAAAAAATAAACCACTTTTGTAGGTGGACGAAGATAATTTATTTGTGTGGTATAATTATTTATAAATGAAAATTATCCTAACATCACCTGTTTTAATGAATATTAAAAATATATTTAGTGTTCTCTATTGGTCATTTTGTTATCGTGGAACCGATTTAAGCACTTTTTATCCACACTTTTATAACTTTAAGCTAATTTACTACTACTTTTGTCAAATACTAAAACTGATTCTGTCTAAAGTAAATTTAATCTAATTTTAAAAATTAATTAAAACTTAAACAAAATTTTATTTTTTAGAATCAATCCCAAACGCGCTCCAGAAGTCAACTTTAGCAGTGAAAGTCTTTGGCTTTGTCAAAAGCCAAATAATATTGCAGGATTTGGCAAGTAGCACGCGCATAGATTACCAAATCCTGTCAAATCTCTTGGAGCAAGGAATTTAGAGCGCCCACCACCGACCTTTATATCTCTCACAGTCTCTCTTTATCATCTATTCTTATTCTTTCTTTCAAAACAACCGTAGCCATGTTCACACGGGGGGGGCACAGCCAATTCAAAAGGCCAGAGAAAGACACCCTGCAAGGTCCAGGAATCCCACTTCTTTCAATCCACAGCCCTTGATTACTTTGCTTGGTGTGACAGCTGAAATTCCTTGCCACCCCCACTTCCATCACCCAGTAAGTAGTAGGAAGCAACAATTACGTGAATTGGATTGTTAATGATGAAATTTGAAGACATAATAAAGACTTCTGTTAGGGGGGAGAAGAAAAGTAGATTCCGTCCTAATCTTTGTCCATAAGATAGGAAAAGCCCACGGTGTGATTGTGTCTTATATGGACTCTTATGTATGAGGTAGTGAGGGAGGAATCCAAATACCTATGTTGCCCGCACAAGTTGCTTTACGGACCTTTTCACTTTCCAAACGAAGAAGATACTCCAGCCATTTTTGAGAGTATAAGAATATATTTCAACTTGGCAAATTTGATATTCTTCTGCTAGACTTGTACTCTAGACCCTTTATCGAGAAACTAGTGTGAAGTGGGGTTGTGGTGGTGGATCAGTTGGCAGGGTGTGGGTGTTGGTGGTAACAGGTGGTTTGAGGTTGCGGTACGGTGGAAAGAAAGAAGATAAATACTGAGCTAAAAAAGGGTGACAATCTTGGCTTTTTGTGGTGTGGTGACGATTTTGCTCTTGTGTTACTTTTAAGGCTCGTGACAACTTAACAAGACTCTTTTTAGCCTCATTTAATGAATGAGTTGATTGACCAAATTAAATTGGCGGATTGAGTAACCAAAATAATACAAATCAAAGTCCAGATCTCAAAGTTGAAGTTTAGCTCACAGTTCAGTAACTATATTGGTATAGCTATCTCTTTCTCTTAGTTCATTGAGACATGATTTCGACAGCAGAAGATTGTAATTACACAAGTAGATTACATGGGATTCCATGCAGATAAAGTTTTGCTTACGAGTAAAAATGTAGCAACTCTTTCTTGTCACACAATAACCTACAAAATTCCCACCACCAAGCTATTACCTTGGTCTAAAAATCTATACCGCCTCCGATTCATATTAGTATCCTGTTATTTAATTTTTATCAATATTTTGGTGATAATTTTATAGATGGAATACAAAATTACATAATGTAATAAATCCTAAAAATTGCTAAGAGTAAATCTGTCTAATATATTTGTCCAAGAAAGATATGACTTTTAACATGATTGAACTATTAAGACGGATGAAAGCTAGCTTTAGGCCCCTTTCAAGTTTCCATCTGTAGGCCCAATTTAATGGGCACACTATTGGAGTCACATGGCCACTCGCAACCAGCTTTTTCGGACATTTGGATCATAGGTAGGTGCCACCTCTGGCAGGTACTAAGAGACATAAAATTCTTTTCCGCCTACGCTCAACCAAAATTGAGAAAGTTTGGCGAATGCGGATGACTTCTGGCCTGTGATCATGCCTATTATGTTGTATGATATTTGTGCTATTGGTTCGAGTTTTCAATTTTTTGATGTCAGCAACGGTGACGCAACCACGCTACGGAAGGCCAAGACTTGTGCCCAGTTGGCATGCTCATCGGGTAGCTTTTAGAACCAGGAATGGCACTGCGGATGATATTTGGACTCGCTCAAACCATTTTGTTTTAGATAGAAATCACGCGACTATATATCTAGGCTTTACTGCATATCTAGGCTTAACGCATTTCGGCTGAACTTGGAGTTACTTAGGCAATGATCAGGATCATCTCCACCATGGCCACACCCCTCGAGCAGACGCGCCCCACCAGCACACTCTTCCTACAACTCAACTGATCATGTTCATTGATGACTGACTATATTCTGAAGCCTTTCCCGTTGATGCTTTTGGATAATTTTTGTTGCATCATGCATAATCATGTATTAATCAAGTAAGCTACATTGTATAGTAAGGACTGAGAGGTACGCGAACTTGCAAGTTTTTATTCGATTCCAATACAGTTTTACTCCCCCAAAAAAGAAAGAAAGAACAAATAAAGTTGAGAGGGTAAAAGAGCGGAAGATTCCTTGTGTAGCCCAAACTCAAGTGTCCTCCAATAGACTCTAAATGGAAAAAAAAAAATGATATCTTAAAAGAAAATTAGAGAAGAAGAAAATTAAAAGATGAACGAAAATGAAATTTGTGATGGCAAACAAGAGACATCAGATATGTGAAGATCTTTTGGGATGCACATATATCAAAACTGGCTATTCATGGTACGTTGAATTTCAACAATAAATAAAAATAAAAAAAAATGCCCGTCTCAAATTTCCAGCATATCACGAATGAATATACATTGGGCACTATTTAGATGAACTACTCTGTTAGTCAAAAACAGGATGACGCTATCTCAGTTGTGATCGAAAGGAAGCCCGCCAACCCTGCATGGAGAGTCCATTCCCCAGTACCCGTTTCTGAAACTGAGTCTCTCCGGAAAGCCATTTAAATGGCAAAAACATCCATTACACAGCAACAGCATTCATCAGCTAAATTTACCAATTTCCATCTTCTTCTTGATTGCCTTTTGACCATGGTAGAATAATGAATCTAATATCCCCGATACAGTGAAAACACCTGAACAAAAGCAAATATTTCACATGAACGATGACTAATGAGAATGAGAACACGAAACACCATCATCAGTTTCGTAAAGGAGAAGAGTGACAAAAATATTATTTCTCCGTCACAGGTCACAGGTTTGAATCGCGGAGACAACCTTTCACAGGTCTCCGATCATAGTGAAGTCAGATAAAGGGTGCAAACCAATGGGACTTTGCTCACTAAAAAGGAGACCTAAAAGCACGTAATCAGCTGGAAAATCCAAAGAGTTCTTTGCACACTTCAATTCTAATAATGAAGAAGTTCAGAAACGACCATAAAAATACTTGATCTGCGTTCGGGATAAGTAAGAACATGCGAAACTAATTATCATTACTTGGATAGCAAAACGATGGTATTACCTCCAACTATTGCGCACACATTTGTCAGGAAGTGCAAGAATGAGACATGTTCCTCTGTGAAGGTCACCTGCACCGTATAAAAGTTAGGAAAATACACACTCCAAGATATTCCAATAGTTCCTTCAACTCCAAGCAAACAGAGGACAGCAACTTTGGATACATGAAATCTGTAGTAGAGATGGAATTCCGGACCAACCAAAGTATCTGTGTGGTTAGCCTTTTACCTTTTCATTCTGAAAAACGTTAGATACAATTACTATGCAATGTTCTGCACCGTCTTTTCACTTTGGCGGTTCCAAAAATTCTGGCAGGGTAGGGTGGGGTATGGGTGGGGCATGTAAACTCATTTTCGTAGGTGGTGAAAGGGTAGTGAACCGAACTAAGCATCTTGCAATATGGAAAACCACACTTCTGAAACATCTGGGTACCAGTTAACCACATCAAGTTCAGAAACAATTTTATAGACCAAATACTCGGACCAGAGTAACTTGACAATTAAGAAAGGAACATTCTGACATTGCTATCATCTCTTTGAATAGGCCTCTCTTTCGTGTTTTCATAACTAGGAAAATGAGAATGGAAAGAATGCCAACCAAACCTTGCCTAAGCATCATATTAGCAAATAAAGTAGCATAAACTTGACTAATGACTCTAAACAGGATGAAATGCATCAATATAATCTAACCAGTCAACCTTATCACCAATACTGTTCACAATGCAAAACATCATTATAACCTTGAACTTGCTTTCTACAACAGCAAACCCACCTTGATCGGCGAAAGGTCATAGAAGAAGAAAACTCCAGGAAGGGCCTGCAGGCGACCTAGTTCCGCAGTCCTAAAGTGTTCAGTCACAGAGAACTGCATAAATAAGGAGAAATAAATCCAACGTTATGATAGTAAACTTAAGTGAATCCAGAAAAGACAAGCCAGAGATGATAAGCCAAACCTGATTCGACTGGATGGTATGGCCTCTGACATCTGTGTATACAGTAGGTACCACCTGTGAAATAGATAGTTGATTTCGTTATCGATCGAGTTACTTTGTAATTCCGTATATTATTATGAGTTGCAATTCCCTATATCATTATGTATCTTAAAAAAAATAGGGATCCTGAGTATGCACCACATAGCTTTCCTACTAAATAGTAAATTCTCAGAATTTGTAAGTGCTTTTAATGTCATCCTATTATGCTGTGGCAAGTTCGTTTCTTCCTGTTGGCCTACAATTTCGATAAGTTTCTCTTGAAATAGCTTTAAACTTGAATTTGGATTTAAACTTTTTCCTAATCCTCCATGTAATGAGGCAACAATTTTGGACTAAATGTGGGGACTTAAGATTCTGAATAATTTTTAGTTTACATCCAGCAAAATTTTCCTTCTCTTTTCCAATTTTCCATCTTTGTCCCATTAGTTTCACGCAGAAAGCTCTCCGAATATCCTATTATTCTATATTGACATTGATCTACTTTTACGTATGACTATGCCCGCTAAATGGATATGTGTGCTTTGGGAACTTCATATTAACAACAAGTAAAGAAAATTGGAGGAATATGCAATAGTCTGGTGACTCTGGTCATTACTATGCATGCTATGGTCAATGTAGTAACCTTTGAGTGTATAACAAATCAACTATGGAAAAGCTGTTACTCAAAATGACAATCAAAATTAATCTCCGGATACATGAAGAAATAATAAAAATTGTGGTTATTTATCGCTCTTTACATATCCTATGTTTAACTCCACGCAAAATATCCTAATTGACACATTACTTGTTGCCAGTGTCATCAAAGGTGCGCCTAGACGCAAGGTGCAGCCCAGCGCAGGGAGCGTTCCTCGCCTAGTGGCGCCAATTGAAGCTAAAAAATATGCCTTTGATTGATGCCATCATGGCACCATCTTGACTGTCGATTTTCTTTTTTAATTCCTTTCTTCTGCAACATCGATCACATCAATTTTTAGACCTAAACCTCAATTCAGTCGATTTATTCACTGCTTGTGCCCTGTCGCCACTGCTGCTCAGGTCGCCGTGGGCTACTTCTCCACTTGCAGCCACCGCCGCTCCCACTGCTGCCGGCTGCTAGTCTTGCCGAAGACCACCACCAGGTTCGTCTCTCTCTCTCTCACACACACACACAAATATCTATATCTGTCAATCTATCTATCTGCATTTACATTTCCAAAAATGCATAACAGATTTGCAATGCCTACTCTAATATATAGCTGAAAACACCAAAAGTTCCACTCAGAAAAATATGCAAACACTACTAAGGGAATATGTAAACATGCACTTCTGTTTCAATCTTTCACCCAACAAAAATGGAACAATAGAATGTACACTTAAACTCCTAACCAAAATAAAGTGCAATTTTTGCTAGCATATATATATTTGGGAGAATGAACTCATCACCGCTCAAGAGATTCTATGAGTTGCATGTAATTTCTCCAGGCAGTCGATGAGTTACATGAAATATAGTATTTAAAATTCATAGCATATCAATTAAAATAAGACTAGAAATATCAGAAATTAGATACTTGGCATGCTTATCTATTTCCAGAATCAATAGAGTTGATATAGAACTGAAATGCAGAAACAATTGGGCTTAAATAGGATTACATATCATGCTTATCCTCTTCAGAATCAATTGCATATCTAATCGATTTAAGTAGCTTGTATCCTTGTTAAGTTTTGCACTCCAAATGTCTATTTTAAGGTGTTTTTATATTAGTTTAAGGTTTTAAGCTAGTTTCAATTTTACGATTTATTCAATCTCAGCTAAGTAGCATGTAACAAACACCGCATCCGACACTGACACTGAAGGGGATACCGGACATTGCAATTTCCAATATAACAAATTTTGGACACCGCGGGATACTACTAAAAATCTATAGCGTGTATGTTATGTGTGGGCATGTCTATATAAGTTTCAAGCATATTCCTCCCTCATGGAAAAGTAAAACACCAACTAACATACCATAAAATCATACTTGAAATCAAGTTACTATAATTAATACGGTAGTGCTAGATTCATTAAAACAATCTATAAGGGAAACGATAAACGGCTTTCCTCTCTTCCATCCACCAAGATTTAATCAACATCAATTGCCTCGTTATGTTTATTGTCCTCCAGACCTCCATTATAAACCTCTTTCATGCACATATTTATCAATTGAGAGATTCATCTTCTATTTGAAATTGCGTTCGTTGAAGAGCCTTATCTCCCTCTCAATTATGCATAAGTCGATTGGAATACAATCTACCATTGGGGGTTGCTCTAGTCTTCCGATTTATAATACAACCCTTCCTTAACGTTTAATCATGACCCTCAATTTACCCCGCAGGTGTAAGACTCTTCTGCATAACATGTCAGATACTTCCCTATAAGGTGTTCTATAAGTACAATTAAACAGAAAAATATCCGGACGCTGCCGAGAGCCGAGAGGTGTCTGAGGCGTGTCCGGAGGTGTCCGGGTAGGTGTCCGTTCTGTCGGACACGATACCTCAACCTAGAAGAGGTGTCCGTGCTTCCTAGAATCTCAGGAACATACACGTCGACACCGAGTACGGAAGTGAAGGATCCAGCATGAAAATATGAACGTATGTCTAATCCGAGTGATAAAAATGCAGTCGCTTGTAGTTTTTGCCAAAAAATAAGAAAGAGCGGTATTGGTCGACCTAAGCAACACCTTGTTGGATGTTATAAGAATGCTTCGACATGCCGAGAGTCTCCACAGCATGTAAAAGATGAGATGAAGAGCGTGTTATAGTCTATAAAGGAAAAGAAAGAACTGGCTAGGTGTGTTTCAGATTTTGATCACGTTTTTAACGATGAAGAAGGGACAAGGACGATGATGTATCTGAGATATCCGGAATGATAAGAGTTTCATCCGCCAAGAGTTCTCGTCAACCGCCTCCTAAGAATCCAAAGGCCAAGGGCCAATTGACGTGTACTTTACCCCAGACATTGAAGAGGTAGTGAGAAAGAGAAGGACAAAGAAATCCATAATATTTGAAATTGAAGCATCGAAAAAGGAGATTAGAAATCTGGCTTGAAATGCAACAAGCAGATATTTTTTATGATGAGGGGATTGCTTTTACTGCAGTGAACTTGAAAAGCTTTCTGGCTACAGTTGAGGCTATTGGGCAATATGGTCCCGATTTAAAGCCACCAAGCTATCATGAGGTGAGGGTCACCCTACTCAAGAAAGAGGGAGGCAATACATGTAAGTTGATAAAGGATCATGAAGAAGAGTGGAAGAAAACGAATTGTTTGATTATGCGAGATGGTTGGAAGGATAAGAAAGCAAGGACTTTCATCAACTTTTAAGTTAATAGTCCTAGAGGCATTTTGTTTCTTGAGTCCTTTAATACCTCCGGACATTCAAAGACTGAAAACTTGATCTGACTTGACTAGGACAACTATTGAGAAGGTTGGGCAAAAAAATGTGGTTCAAGTTATCACTGGTAGTGCCTCAAGCAACGTAAAGGCAGATTAGAACACTTTGACATATAATATTTTAAGTTTTAACAACTGTACGATATGAATTTAAATTCACATTTTAGTTTCTCAACTTATTTGCACAATAGTTACCCAACATTTGTTTTGCACATTACAATGAAGTCAACACATCAAAAGGTTATTGTTTTGAATGGTTGCATACATAATTGCCTAGGTGTTGTAAGTTATTAAGGAGATTTGCAAGAAAAGAATTGCCTAGGCCTGCCAAAATGAGATTTGCAATTGTCACTGCCACTTTGTCAAGGATCCATGAAGAGCAAAATAACTTAAACAAAATTGTTTACATTGGAAGAGTGGGCCAATAGCAAATGGTCAAAGGAGGTACAAGGGAAAAGAGTGACTAAAGTTGTAGGTAATGCCTTCATTCTGGAATAGTGTTGTATTTGCTTTAAAGGTAGCATATCCTTTTATTCCGGTACTTAGATTGGTTGACGGTGAGAAAAGCCTCCAATAGGATACATTTACAAGGCTACAAATAAAGCAAAAGAGGCTATTGCAAGTGCTTTCCAGAGGAATGAGTCAAAGCACACGGAGATTCATGGAATTATTGACAGTAGATGTAGAAGTAATGAAATGTTCAACTCTATCGCACTTTGCATGCAGCTGGTTATTTCTTAAACCTGGAGTATTATTATTCAAACCCGGACATTTTGAGAGTTAAACGAGTTATGGCGGGTTTGTATAAATGCATTCAAAGATTAAACCCAAAACTATGGCAGTCTATGAAGCACGGGTGCTTCAAAAGGGGGGAAGTACCGGGTGCGGGTGCGGGACGGGTGCGGGTTGGGTGCGTGTCGGGTGCGGATCCCTTTTTTCCTTTTATTTCCTTTTATTTTCTGAATTTCGGGTGCGGATCGGGTGCGGATTGGGTACGGATCGGGTGCGGATCCAACTCATGGGTAAAATATATAAACTAACCTAATCGGGCAGATCAAATTGGGAGATTCTGAGAGAGAGAGAGAGAGACCAGCGGCGCCTCTTCGCAACCACCGCGACCACCTGCGACACCGACGACCACCCACGACACCGACGACCACCCGCAACCAGCCGCGACAACAAGCGACCAGCCGCGACCACAAGCGACCACCCACAACTCCGGCGACCTGCAGCGACCAGCCGCGACCTCCGAAGACCACCCGCGACCACCCACGACACCGACGACCACCCACGACACCGACGACCACCCGCGACTACCCTCGACCACCCGCAACCAGCCGCGACAACAAGCGACCAGCCGCGACCACAAGCGACCACCCACGACTCCGGCGACCTGCAGCGACCACCCGCGACCTCCGACGACCTCCGGCGACCACCCGCGACCACCCAAGAAGACGTCTAGTCACCTCCGGCAGCATTTCTCCAAAGATAAGTCTCCTCTTCCTCTCTTCTGTCTTCAAATCTCTCTTTGCTACCTTTTGTGACTTGGATGTGGATTGTCAATTGAAAGTTGGAACCAATTTATACAGTGTTTATTGTTTAACATGTGTTAAAGGCTTAAAGCAGTGGTTCAATGGTTAAAAATTGAGGGATGTTGAAACCAATTTTGCAAACTTTGATGCTATATTACCACTTTTATTATTTATATGATCTATTTGGTGGTGGTTTTTATGTATTTGATGGTATTGTGCTACTGTTGAATGGTTGAATTAAATTGCACTCCGTCTTTTTATGCACTTTTTAAGATCCAAATTGCTTAGAAATTTAATACTAATTGTACATAATAAAAAAATATATATAAAATATTTGCCGTATCCCAGCCGCACCCGTATCCTAAAATTTTCAAAAATGCCGTATCCGCGTATCCGCACCCGTATCGTATCCGCACCCGCACCGGAATCCGTGCTTCTTAGATGGCAGTACAAGATGCAATTGACGGGTGAGTTAACTTAGTATAAGATAGCGGATGGTCTATTCGAGAACCCGTGTCCAACAAAAAGGAAGATAGAAAAGCACCAATTAAAACATTTTTGTTTTTTTTAGTACGCATTGTAATTTATAAACAATAGGTAGTCACTTATTAGTTTTAAAATTTTCATGTATTGAACAAATGAATTTGGGCTTCATATACGGGTCATCAACTCCTCACTTGGAAAATTTTGCAATAAAGGTTTTGAGTCTCACTTGTAGTGCTTTCAGGCAGTTTTTAAACATGTAAGTCCAAGCTGCAATCTAGCATTAAAGTTTTACGCTAAAAATTAAGATTATGTTTCACAAGTAATCTCATAAATCAATTTATATGTTATACTTTGCAGCTTCTTGGCAAGAAAAGGAAAAGGCTTAAAGAAAGTCGCTTAAATGATTTCGTGTTCGTGACATACAATAGAGCGTTAAAGTGACGTACAATTCACGTCACATGACTGATTCTGTTCTCTTGGATAACGTCAATGAAAGTAATGAGTAGTTGCAGGCCGGATAAATATGCATTGATGACGACGTGCTTGAAAGTGACCAAATATTCATTAGTTGTCTAACACCACGTCATTAGCTTACATGGTGTTAGATTACCACTAATATTGAGACAAATAAACAAGAAAGTCAGATGATTGGACAGTTTTCAAGGTGGAAGAAAACCTTAATCATGGTTAAAATTAAAACTTACACAAAAATTTTGAATAGCCCGCCCACTCTTATTTTAAACTGTTTAAATTTTCGTTTAATTCCATCTCTCTTTGTCCTTCTCTTTCTCTCTCTTCTTCATCTCCCCTCTCTTCAATTGTGGCCAAAGACCACCATGAACCCCATATTCAACGAGAGCCGCTGCTACGACTCTTGCTGTCCGGCAAAAACCACCACTGTACGAAGAGAGCTGCATATCAGAATTTACTTCAGTCGGTGCAAACTCTGCAGCAGTTGCAAGGATTCATCATATGGAGGACTAATTGACTGCGGCCATTATTGAGTTTGCTGTAAAAATGCTTCTTTATAAATGAAACGTGCCCCTATAACCTACATGCCCCCCAGGTGTTTGATGAAATGTCCAACATTTTGTGGCTGTGAAGGGCTAACAATCGAAGTCTCATCTCTCGTTTTTGGCAAAATTTACAAGCATGAGCTTTTGCTAGAAAATGGCACCTAAAGTTTTTTATCTGATTCAAAGAGCAATCCAGGGAGCAATGAGATGTTTAACTGGGCAAACATTAGTGTTTTGACGATATTTACATCTCAGTTCAAGTGGGTGGTCACTGTCATTCAAAGTATTAATTTAATGCTGAAGAAGATGAAATTGTGGAAAGTGGTATAAACATTTAAAGGTCAAATCTGTATAAGATGAAATGCAAAAATCTGGCCGAGATGACCATCATAACAAGTTGGGTGAAAGCAGTTTGGAGCAAGAATGTCCCACCAAGCAAAGTGTTAAGCTTCGGTTGGAAGCTTTTATTCCATGCATTCCCATGATAGTTGGGATTCATTTTGAGAAATTGTTCTCCCATTCTCATAAACAAGAAGTCTAGCTTCAATTTATTCTATTTCAGATCTATCGGTTGATGCTATATCCCAAGAATATGATGAGAAACTAAAATGGTCTTTAAAAAGGATAGAGGCCTATGATGATTGACTTGCGTAGCCGGAGACGGTGACGTCGACAGCTACAAAGGGGAGAGGGAGCGAGGGAGGGAGAGAGAGGGGGGGGGGGGGGTGGCGGTGCGGTGCATGCTTTGGCGAGTGCAAAGTTACAATCATAAATTCCATAAATTTGTAGTTCAGATTAATCATGAAATTAAATGAAAATTTAAACATTTTCAGATAAGAGTGGGCGGATTGTTCAAAATTTTTGTCCAAGTTTGAAATTCAACCATGATTAAGGTTTTCTTCCGCCTTGAAAGCTGCTCAATCATCCGACCTTCTTGCTTATTTGCCTCAATATTAGTGGTAATTTAACACCACGTAAGCTGATGACGTGGTGTTAGACAATCACTGAATATTTTCTCCTTAAGGTGGCACAGAGCAGAACTACCATTCAAGGTCAACATCGAGAAGTATAATGCCTTCATCACAAAGAGTTGCCAATTAAAGTAGACCAATTCCTTCAATTCACCTTGTAGACGAAGGAGATGAAGTTGAAGAGGAATCTCTGCCATATTTGGAGCCTATAATTTCATTTAAAGAAAGTTGCCTTGGCCTTTATTCATGATGAGCATGATGGTGTCATGTTCACTTAGGATTAACTACTATTTATTAAAATTTAAAACTTTTTCTAAGTTTGCTAAATTGTCATGTTCTAGAAATTTTCTTTTATGTGATTTTATTAGTTTAATGCACTAATATCTATTTAATTTTTTGTAGACCTCACTTTGAAAAGGTGCGAACCTGCACCGAACCCTTAGGCTTCGGGGACCATTTGCACCTTAAGTGCGCCTGAAAACCAATAACAATGCTTGTCGCTAAAGATTAAGAGTAATGAAAATAAAGTTTCACCGACAAATATTATTTTAATATGATCCTGCTGATGCACCATGCCACTATTGACTGATGTTGTTTCTAGAGCTCACTTTTCGACTTTCACACTTTCGCTTAGTGTTTTTCTGATCGAGTAAGCAAGCTACTTACCTAATTTTATTCCTTTTGTTTTTTTTTAAAGTAAATTAAAACTGTTTGAGCTGGTTTGCTTTCATATTTTATCTTCCCCTACTGTTTGTCCTTTTTTTTCTATCTATCTAAGCTTATAACGGAAAGGTCTATTTTACGTGTCTCATCCTTTTGTGATCTGTTCTTGGAACTAGATCAGTTTCGCTAACCATTCCTTGGATGATGATCTTTTTGGTAAGACTGGAAAAAAAGAGTCAACAGGAACAAGTACTTTTAACAGCCTTTGGTATTAGGGAAGACACAAGAATCGCAAAAATATGGAACAGTTATAATTCTCAACTAATTGAGACTGTTAAGACGACTTAATTGACATGGGTTATTTCTGACAGGTAAATTTGACATAGTTTGTAAATATCGAAGTTTATTTGTATAATAATTCTGCAATTCCCTTGCACATTGCATGAATTGGTTCTCTCCATAGTGGCTTCCCTACTGAAGCACGATGTATAAATTGATTGGTTGCTTCTAAACAAAACGACACTTTCCCATCAAATTTCCCGCACCCATCTCTTTGTAGCATCAATAGCATGTCAGCTTGACATAATTCTCCCACCCTTGGGTGAATTCCAATTTCACCTCCAGAAAGTGATTATTATCTTATTGATCCACAGTCTATATTCTTACAATCATACTAAGGTGTATATCTAATGGTTGTTTGGTACATGTTAAGCTTTTTACTCCATGACTCATATGGTGCAATCAAATTTTGTACAATAGCTTTTAATCTAGCGACACATATGATGCAACCAAAAGTTGCACGAAAGTTTAGTTTTTAGTCTCACGACGCATGTAACGGGGTAGAAGACCTAACCAAATCCCGTTCTCCTTTTTTGTGAGAATTCTGTGCATTGCACGGGTCGAGTGCCGGTAAAATACTCCCTCCGTCCCTCATAAATTGATCATATTTTCCTTTTGGATCGTCACACAAAAATTGCTCACTTTCCAAATTAAGAAAGATTCTTTGGGTGTTTTTTCATATTTACCTTTTTTATGCTTTTTTTAATTCATTTTCTCTCCATATTTAACTCTCCACCAACTCATTTTCTCTCTCCGGGCCCACTTTCTAATACTTTTCTATTATATTTCTCTCTCCACACTCCTGACCCACTCTCCTCCCCCCTCTCTCTAAAGGGTAAAATGAGACACACGTAATATATAACCTAAATCTTTAATATGTGTGCCAAGTCAAACGTGATCAATTTATGTGATACGGAGGGAGTAACAGAAATGTCAGGCGAAAAGCCAAGTCGTGTTGGCACAAACCCATTCATGAATTTGAATAAGCGCAAGCGCATATATGCCACGTTCTTGTTCTGTAATACCAGCTTGTGCCCTAGAACATGACCAAGCTCGAAAGTCATCAATTTTTTGATCCACGCTAACCATTCAGTACCCGGCTACAAAGCACGGGTACGGGTGCGGGTGCGGATACGACACGGGTGCGGATACGCGGATAAGGCATTTTTGAAAATTTTAGGATACGGGTGCGGCGGGGATACGATAAATATTATATATATATATATATATAAAACCATTCAACGGTAGTACAATACCATCAAATACATAATAACCACCACCAAATACATCATATTCATAACAAAAGAAGCAACATAGCATCGAAGTTCAAACTATCAAACAAACAAAGTACTCCAAGTATCTAAGGGTTCCATGACCACAAAAACACAAAAAAATACACCGTCACAGCAAAATAAAAAAAAAATTGATGTGAGAAGTGAGACTATAATTACACAAAAAACACCTAATATTCCACATTGTCCAAGTCTCAGCAGAAACCAAAAAAATAAATAAATTGAAGACATAGGAAGACAGAGCAAGTCAGACACATACCTTCGAAGCAAAGCTGCCGGAGGTGAGTAGGGTGGTTGCGAGTGGTCGCCGGAGGTCCCCGATGGTTTTCGGTAGTCACGGCTGTTCGGTGTTGCGTGGGTGGTCGCGATTGTTCAATGGGTGTCGCGGGAGGTTGCCGGTGTCGAGGGAGGTCGCCGGTGTGTCGAGGGAGGTCGCGGCTGCTGCGTCTCTCTCTCTCTCTCTATCAGCTGAACTCGTGTGCCCTAATTTGGTTAGTATCATTCATTTTATGTTTTCACCCCCAAAAAATTAAGTTTTATCTTTCAACCCCCGAAATATGTTCTGGAAATTATGTTTCAACCCCCGAAGTGTCGGATCTGCACCCGAGCCGTATCCAAGCCGCACCCGAATTTCTGTAAATAAAAAAATAAATGGAAATTAACGGGTGCGCACCCGAGCCGCACTCGAGGCGCACCCTTGTCCGATGCGCACCCGACCCCGATACTCCATCCCTTTTGAAGCACCCGTGCTTCATAGGTAACCGGTCATGCTACAGCTCGAATCCCGCACCTTCGACATATAACCACCCTAAGTAACCATCGGTTTAGATCTCGATTCACCCATAGAAACCAAATTGGCAAACAACCACCGCCAGTCATGTCAGTATCTCCTTCAACAACACACCCGTAGAAACCAAATTGGCATATGTTCCCTAACTACAACTAATAACGAAACCACCACCAACTTAACACAACTGCACCAGCAACCAGCTCGCTTTATATCTACTATCTCCCAAGTCAACGTCTCTTTCAACAAAACACCCGTAGAAACCTAATTATCATGTATCAGACCTACTATTCCTCGAAAGGCACCTCCGTCATTGAAGCATCCGCTGAAACACGCCTAAACACAAATTGCAACAATCTGGGTCACATTACCACGAAGGCCAGGCTTTGCTGTACTGAGCAGAACCACAAAGGTTTCACCCAGATCCCACAGACTTAAGACAACATAATATTGAATTTGTATCACAAGCCACAAATTACTTTTCTATATTTTCTGGGGCTTTCACTTCTAAAATTTATGTTGTCTGTACTTTTTACAACTACGAGCAACTTGTCTTTTAAACTTCACAATGTACTAGAAGTTTTAGACATAATTTCTTTTCAGAATATACTGTTTTCTAAATCTATAAATATTAATTCTCTGATCAAACAACAACATATGTATCTTGAGATACCGGGATACACAGATTGAAATTTCCATACATGATATCTGAGCTTAATTACTAGAGTACAACAAATTGGATCAGGCGACTTGCAACTGGAAGGCAATCTAGTGTGCCCAGATAAATTCGAACATGAGCTACTCGTCTAGCGTATGCCTCTAAAAGGAACCTGTACCCCTACTTTATATGCATCTGCTACATGTGTAGCTACCAGTTTAATCACATTGAGCAAATATAGACATGCTTTTGCTCTTCAAACCAATGGTCTGCTTCCAAATTCAAGTTCCCAAAAGATCTTCTTTAAGCAAAAAATATAAACTAACAACTCCATAGGCATTCGTAAAGCATACTAACCTTAATAAAATACTGATACATTCCACTTGGTGTTACTTGAGTCCAGTGCACACTGCAAGTTGAAGCAATAGAAATGAACAGGGATGAACCCACATGTAATACCAGTAAAGAGGAGGACTAATGCACAACAAAGTGGACAGATATGAAATGAGAGAAGTAAAATACCCATCAAGAGGATTTACAACACCAGGGAAGTATTCACCGAAAGTCAATCTATTTATCTTGTGACTTATCTGTATAGCAGATCATATAAGAATTTCATTGAGCAGCAGAAAAAGAAATGTAAACTAAAAAGAAAAAGTAGGATCACATAGATAAAATGATATATTTGTAAATGCTTTTGCAACTAGAAGTAATAGCATCGTCATCCAGTTCATATCTTACATTGAAACTATCCTTCTGAAATGCTAGCAGATCATGCACATGGACATTTGATTGTTGGAAACTTTTCCCAGGTGCAAAATGAAAATTTCCAGCCACCTTATTGACTTCCAAGAATCCATAAATATTACATCCTTCGCCTTCTTCATCTTTAATTTTCTGAAGGAAGCCTTCTCTTTTGCACTGATGCCAAGTACCAAACCACAAAAACACAACAAAGTTAGCTCAAAGACAAGAAAAAGAACTGCAATAATATTCAACAAAAAGCTAGCACCTTTCTTTATTGTCTTTCTCCATACATTTCTATATGTGCAATAATAACCAAACATCCAGATATCTAACAGTTTTTGGGTCAAACTGAGGCTGTACACTATTAACAGATCCTAAGAAATAGGACTAAGAAAGGGCTTATGCCCTTATCAGGATCGTAGACACAAGAAATTTAGCTAGATTTATGGTAAGCTTTGCTGTGCAACAATTTAAATATTTCATCATCCAAAATGCATAACCTTCAGGACACCGTGACAACCAAGAACATGACTTCAATTACACACGAGGAACACTGTCGTATCAACTAGCAAGGAAGTAAATAAATTCCATATTGCATATTTCTGATAGGCATTTGCCAAAAGCAACACTTGATTCAATTCCCAAAAGACTTTTACGCTCCCTTGCCATACATAACATCCAATGCTCAGACTTAAGTATATAGTACAACTATTTGGATTGCTTTATGGTTTGGTGAAATTAACCATACCCAATTGACCCTGTATAACTTGAATTTGTCAACAGGCATAAAACCAAACATGAATCAGAAAGACTCAAAGACAACATTGTTCTTCCAGATTATCTTACTTGAATATAATGATATAAATGCTAGTACTTTCGAGGTTGCTGGTAAATAAAATTGAATAGTTCCTAAAAGGGAAGCAGTATTTCCAGGGCTGCTTTCGGGATCCAAAGTACAGTGAGCAGCTGGGGATCACAATGAAAGCAATGATTTCTACAAGTATATTTTTCACACCACAAATGAAGAAGTACTACAAAACTTTCATCTAGACGTCTATGTGCGGTGTGTGAGAGAGAGATATAAAGAGAAAGAGAGACCTGGTCAATCAAATCTGGATTTGACATTGCCCAACCTTTCTTTCGATACGCCTCGCGAACATCTTCACAATTGTTACAGCAATCATCGTCCGCCTGCAACAGTCAAGAAATCTTTAGCTGACTAGGTTGATAACGTCACCTTATATTAAAACAGCATAATCTAATGCAAACTGAAAAAAGGAAAAGAGCTAAGGTATATAAAATTCTAAGAAGGATGCTGAAAGTTCGAAAGTCAGAAAAAATTAAGCATGATAATTGCAAGGGCTAATTACAGCTGTCCCTGAGGTTTGGGGGTAATTACACGTAAGGACACAAAGTTTCAAAATGTAACATACGTGACCAAAAAAAGTTTAAAAAGTAACACTTTTATCCAACCGTTAGGGTTCCGTCCAAAAAGTGTAATTTTCGTCATTACGTATTTTGAAAATGGCAATACTACCCCTGTACAGTATATCGTGAATAATTATAATTTATAATTTTTAAATTAGGATATCAAACCCTAATTTTTTAAAATTAGGGTTTTAAAACCTAATTTGAAAATTAGGCTTATCAAACCCTGAAATTAAGAACCTAATTTGAAAATTAGGGTTTTGAAACCTTAAAATTAGGGTTTCAAAACCCTAATTTTCAAATTAGGGTTTCTATCTCCAGATCTGATTTCGCCGCCGGCAGCCTCCAGATCTGATCTCGCCGCCGGCAGCCCAAGCCGTTTCTATCTCCAGATCTGATCTCGCCGCCGGCAGCCAAGCCTCCTCCCTCACCCCGCGCCGCCGACAGCCTCTCTTGGCCCACAATCTGGCAGACTCGCCCCACCACGCCGGCAAGCCCCTTGGCAAACCCACCCCACCACGTCGGCAAACCCACACCGCTGATACACCGCCGGCAAGCCCCTTGGCAAACCCACGCCATTTAGACACCGCCGGCAGCCCTTTCTCACTCTAAACCCCATTTCAATTCAATTCAGTAATTCAATTCAACGGAGTGGTCGTCGTCATTCTTGGGCGACAGGGGTCTTTGAGCGATGATCGGCGTCTGACTCTAGGAGAGGAGAGAAAGATTTGCGGTGACGGGGGAGGGGGAGGGTGGTGCGGTGGCCGGGGAAGGGGGAGGGTGTTGCGGTGATGGGGATGGGGTCAGTGATTGTAGCGACGGCGAAGGGCGGAGGCAGACGGGGTGGGTGGGGGGTGACCGGGGGAGGGAGGGCTTGGGGGGCCGCGAAGGGCAGGGGTGTGGGTGGCGGCGAAGTGGATGGGGAAAGGGTGGGGGAAGAGAGAGAGAGAGAGAAAAAAATTTAGGGTTTTTCTTTTCAAAGAGACAATGGCATTTAAAAAAATAACTTTCTAACATAAGGGTAATAAAGTCATTTTATTAAAACTGTTAGAATTTTTAGGGTTCCGTTTGTCAACGGACATAAGTGTTACATTTTGAAACTTTGTGTCCTTGCGTGTAATTACCCCCAAACTTCAGGGACATAGCTGTAATTAGCCCTAATTGCAAACCAATGGCCAAACAACTGTGACCCCCAAAAAGAGGGGGGGGGGATGTTCTCATTTTGAGCATGGTGGGCCAGCATGTTGAAGAAAGATGTGGCAAAAGAATGTACTCTTTATGTACACAGTGGGCAGAGGAACAATTTGGCAAAATTTATACAGTGCGCTAAATGGATTTACAAAAGGCATCTGGGCCAGGGTGGACGGTCCAAGATGGGTTGGGACCATAGTGAGGATCCCAGACCTAGGCAGGGATCAGCACCCATATATAAATGTGACTACTCTTAGTCAAAATGATGTCCGTACAAGGGCATTGGAGAAAGATGTGGCAAAAGAATGTACTCTTTATGTACACAGTGGGCAGAGGAACAATTTGGCAAAATTTATACAGTGCGCTAAATGGATTTACAAAAGGCATCCGGACCGTTCACATACAGTACGCTAAAAGTCTTTAGAAAAAGGCATCTGGGCCAGGGTGGACGGTCCAAGATGGGTTTGGACCATAGTGAGGATCCCAGACCTAGGCAGGGATCAGCACCCATATATAAATGTGACTACTCTTAGTCAAAATGATGTCCGTACAAGAGCGTTGTCTTCTTACTTTTGATGAGTGCCTTTAAAATCAATTACAGGTTAGGCATGTTGGACATAAGAACTTTCAATAGTTCCAACGTAAGAGGTACTATCTAAAAGGGATGTATAGAGAAGTACTCTCCCTTACATAGAGATCCAAGGTATATTCTTTTTAGAAAGATCAGTGTTACATTTCCTTCCCTTAATGATTGCTCAAATGTATAAACAAAGAAAATCCATACGCTCTCCAAATATATGTTTAAGAAACTCCATATTCGAATGTCATAATGCACAGAGAAAGGATTTTTACCTCTGGAGCTCCGCTTTTGAGATAACATTATAAACATTATACAAGGAGATATCGCGCCTTTAAAGATAAATATCTTCATTATGCATATAGCATAAGCAAAATCAAATCCTGAAATTATTGTAATATAAACTTCTAAGCTTTTCAGTCACGAACCACATAGTTTTACCCTACATGTGGTAAACTTTTAGAACTTATACGCCTAATACTTTTCAGCAGGAAGTCTAGAGAGACATACCGCCTCTGCACCATAACACGAACCACAGTATGTCTCATTGTGTTCAAGCCTGCCACCATGCCTTTGCAAAGGTCTATCAATCTGGCTCAATCAGAAAAAAATAAAATATATCAAAACAATGATCCAACTAAAATATAAGAATTTGAAAAGAATACTAGAGCATTTTTGAAAGTATACATCTTAATATTTGCTTGCAGTTCTTAAACGAAACCGCAGAATATCAAGGTATAAAAACTTAAATTTCGAATGGGTTCGAACTGAACATCCTATCCTGTCTCCGAGTGCTCACAGATGAGGGAACAGATTTTCCACCGCATGATCATAGTTTATACTCCTTAAACTATAAGACATCATTAATGTAGGACATCCTTGAACAGTTTATGTACTTTAATGACTATCATGTCACTAACCTTGGGAGAACCAATGCCATCCTGCCTTGTTTCTATTACATTGCCATGAACATCAATGCGTTTCTTGATAATGTCATGTTTCTGCAAGTAAATGAAATTTAAATGTCACAACATAGAAGCAATAGATCAGATGCATTGATTGTTGGGGAAAGCTTCCACCACTTTCTTGTGGATACTGTTCCTCTAGCCATTATCGTGTACTTAAACTCATTGCTTGGTAGGTTGGGCAACACAACATGCAATATGGGGGAGTACAATATCTACAAGCATAGGACGCTTACATCACTCAAATACAGATTGCATTTTGTGTATATGGGACAAACTAGAAGTAAAATTGACAACTCAAACAATAAAAAAATAAAAATTGGAGCATATAGTATTGTGTGCTAAGAGTAGAGTCCAGCTTAGGAGAGATCTAAAACTTTCTTAGTATGCATGTACAGCTGAACTCACAAGCACGCATATTGAGCACCAACCAAAACTTCAACATTAATCTACTAGAAAATTATCTCCTTAAAATACATACAACATCAAGATGTTGTTCCCCGCTGATATCCATCGCATCAAGACTGAGTATGGAACACGGAAGTGCAGGAAATGTCACATCAAACTGCAATGTCAGATACAATAGAGGGGCAATAATGATTAGTTCATGCAAACACGATTTACTATTGAAATAAAAAAAATTCAAGTCTTTAAGTCTACAATGTGAAGGCAAGCTACAGAAGATGAATCTGTGTGTGGTACATGGACCGATGGACTGAACATTAGTCCTGAGTGCTGGGTATCTCTAAAACTTAGGCTTTACTAAACCTCAAATTCTAAGATACAGGGATGCAGTCATCATGCTTTACTGCAGGTGGGTACAACATGATTCGCCGGTAAAATATCTGAAAAGGAAGAAAGGGGTGAAGGAGTGGTCAGAGAAAAAGGGGGAGTTACAGGTGACAATGTGAGAGCAATTGTGAGGTCACTAAGGGGCAAAATCGAAATTTACAACGTCCACTGTAAAAGTGCAATTCCGTCCACTGTAAAAGTGCTGCAATTTAAGAGTATTGTATGGAGAGAATCTCCCCATGAATGATGTTATAATATACACGTGCTTACAAGAGAATCTAGTTCTTGTATCATTACTTGAAATTGAAAAGGGCGAACTTGGGTTTGGAATTAATCCAAATGGTAATTGTCTTGTATGTGTATCATCTCCTAGTGAAGCAATTGTCGCCATACAATGTTACATTTGTATGCTCTCTCCCCTTGGCTCCACTCTTCCTTACTTCCCACCACTTGTTTTTTTTTCTTGGACAATAATATCCTAACAAAGTGTTATCAAAGCCCGGTTTGGGAGTTCCATGGCAAGTGCTAGCTCACAGTTCCAGGATGAACGGTTTGATGGAAAAGGATGCTTCACCTTGCGACAAAGAAGGGTAGATGATGTCTTGGTTCTACAAGGCTTGGCACGAGCATCGAGGAAGGGAACTTCAGAGAAATTCGAATGAGGATTTCGGAGGATATAGAGTCTCCTTGTGGCTCTATACTGCAGACAACATTATCAACAATGCGATGGATGAAGTTTCTGTAATGCCGATGTGGGCGAAAATGAAGAAGCTCTATATGGCCAAGAGCTTGACCGCTAAATTAAATCTGAAGTGGGATCTCTACGGCTGAAGATGGCCACATGCAGGAGTCAAAAGGATCACATGAATGTGTTCGACGGCAGTTTGAAAATAAGATGCCAAGATTGAGGAAGAAGAACAAGACCCCTTTGCTTCTTACCTTGCTTCCAGATTATTCAATAATTTGATCACAAGAACTCTCTACAGCAAGGATACATTGTTAATGGAAGATGTGGTTTTCGAGTCTCGTCTCAAATGAAAAGAGAAAAGAAGAGGAAGCCGAATAGCGAGAATGACAAAAATATGGCTTGATTGTACACGGCAAAAACGACAAGGAAGGTCAGTTGTCAGGGGATTTAGCAGCAGCAACAGGTCTAAATCTGAAGACTAACAGAAAAGGCAAGCACTGCGAGGAATGGGACAAAATATATAAAAAAAATAAATAAAGGTCCAAAATGGGATAAGAAAAATGGTAGTGATTCGTGAAGGTACCAATTCTTCTCTTAATGAATGTATATAAGAGCAGGGAGTGAAAATTGCTTTTCACATTTGCTCCAAGAAGGAATTTTTTATACATTTTGAGAAAGGCGTGGCTTGGTGTCTTTGCCTAACGGATCCAGATGTGCCATTAAAGGTGTTGGAACAGTGAAAAAGAATATGTGACGGAATCACTTGCACTTTGGGTGGTGTGACATATGTCCCAAAGTTGCAAACTTGAGTCAATTTGACTCCGAGGGCTGCAAGTGTTCAATTGCGAGTGGGGGCAAAGAGAAGAGGAAGAGGAGGAAGGGAGAGAGGAGGGGGGGCGGGGGGGTCACGAAAATCACACATGGCAGTATGGTCCTAATGAAAGGAGTAGAAAACAGTGGATATATTGCCTAATTGGAATAACAGTGATGAAGACCTGAACGGAAATTTGAAAATCGCGGGCGTGAGAAATAACATTTCTCTTTTGCGGATATAAATGAGAGATGGGACGCAGACAACGGTGAGAAAAATCTTGCTGTGGAAAGAGTATGATCGCTGTCCCTCTTCAGAGTCGATAGGTCATTCAACTCAGAAAACTACACATGGTTTGGCCATTATAGAATCATGGGGAGTCAGGATCGCGGGCTTGATTTGATGATGTGTAGCTGGTATGACAAAGGTGAAAGGTAATCTCCCCACATGTGGTGGAGGGGAAGATTTTGAGGTCCAACACATGTTAAGTGGTGTTGACCGAAGAAAAAGAAGAAGTTTCAGATCATGAAATGCCCTTGCGAGCAGTTGATAAAGCCTATGGCTTCTATTGATTTCTTGTTTTCTCACGGATCTTAAATCTTTTCGGATTTTGAGACTGGCAAGTTGCATGCGGTTTATCTTGGCAGATAACGCATCAAATGGTGCAGATTATTCATGCATACGGCTTAGAACAATCTGTACTTGGAGCAGATCTTTTGGACTTGAGAGTACCTTTACACCGAGGAACTTGGGAGACTTGGTGCATAAAGTGGAAAGAGTAGAGGCAGTGCGTGAAGGAGACAGCAACAGAAACACCGCAGGTGTGTGCGCACTGGTGCTGCAGAGAGAATCTAGTTATTGTATCTTCATTTGATATTCGGACAGGGCATACAAGGGACTTGGTCCCTTGGGTTCTGGATTGATATAGCATCTTTGACGTGTATTCTCTCATAGTGAACCAATTTTAGAATGTTAAATTTTCTGATAATTCTTGCCGCTTGTTTTTCCTTGGACAATATATGTCTATCTGCGTGTTATGCAGGTCTGTATCGCACGCACATGTGTACGTCAGTCTGTAACTCGTGCGTGAGAGAGAGAGAGAGAGAGAGAGAGAGAGAGAGAGAGAGAGAGAGAGAGAGCATTGAAAGTTAAAATACAAAACAATATCAGCACTTAAACAATCAACAGAAAAGATAGTAATACTACATTGATTCGTAGCGTTTCGCCTCTTGAGGTGTCTACAACTAGCTTTGTCTCAGTAACAGAATGGAGATATAATCCTGTAAACAAGCAAAAATACATAAAAAAGAGGACAGAACAAGTGGCTGATAAACAAAAGCAACATCCACTGTCTGGAAAAAGAAGACGAACAAATCAAAGAGAAATAGAACACCTATAACGGTAAAAGGCACGGCCCATGGACAAGCTACCGCTTTAGCGGCTGAGACTTGAAAGCTATAGATGAAAAAAAATAGAAAATTCAAGTTTTCAAGTAATTAGTTCAAGTGATGATATCCACTATTTCCTAGCAGATATGTCATACATAATTTATTGCAATACATCATTTCAAGCAAAAACTGAAACACCTAAAACATACTCGAAGGTTGAAAATAGGTGCGACTCCAACTTACAATAACCCATGTGTTTCAGGTAAGAAACATATAAGATTCTATCACTGGCAGGCCGGAACCACGCGTGATTGAGTAATTCGATTTTCAGATATGAAATGTTTGATAATATTCATTTAAAGTCATATTACTCGCACCAAAATCCGATCCATTAACAAGCCTACAGTCTCTTGAAGAGAAGAGGGGGCAACCCAAGTACAAAGAAAACCCAAAGCACCAGGAAACACACTAGCTACGACAATCCCAAACCTAAGCTCTAACCATAAATCCTCCACCAGACCAAATTACGAAACGGGACCCATGCGGAAACCATCCAAAAAAGCATCGAACAATCCAGCGAACCCTTCCTTAACCCATAAAACAAGAGGTTCTGAATAGAAGAATGCAGCTGGAATCTCAATTCCATCAGAAGCTTGAAAATTCCTCTCCCTCCAACAGACCGTCTTAAGACAAAAAGGTGCTATCCTCCACCTGTTATGCATATTCATCGGCACCCTAGTCCCTCTCCAGCTTCTGAAAGATTCTCTAAAGATCTCGGCAACAACCACAACAGCAAACAACGCAAAAGCACAGACCAAAATATCCTCGCAAATCACAATGTAGCAGCAAATGATCAAACCGATTCCCCATCCTTCTTGCACATAAAACACCAACTGATATGCTGCCTACAGTTATCAATAGTCAAAATAGCATCATGAGCCACAGTCCACACAAACACAACCAAGTTCAGAGGAGCACGAGCACGCCAGATGGTTCCCCAAGAAAGAGCCAGAGCAGAATGTCACCAACGTCCTCTCCCTCAAAACCAAATAAAGGACCTAGCTTAGAAAACAGAGGTCATATTTGGGCCCCAACTAAACAGGAGGATTTGCTCCAGCCAAAACATCCAGAATCCAATGGACAGCTTCAAGTTCTCAATCATGAAAGTCCACCCTTGGATGCAAATTCCATGCCCTTCATATGATTAGGAACAACAGCCACTCTATAAGTTCCGGAAACAGACAATAAACCAGAATAATTCAACCAAAGACTGGCCATGGCCCCACGGCCCACACAATCGGTTCGTCCACACAATCGTGCCATCCATTTGCTATATACTTCAACATACTACACCATAAGGCAATCTTGAACTGAGAAATCCATGCGAATGGGTCCTTTCTAAATGTACAATCCACCGCCGCTACAAAACAAAATCTCCTCCCTTGAAATTTTCCACATTTGCTTCCCCATAAGAGCCTAACTAAACAACCTTAAGTTATTGAAATACATTCCAGCTTCCAAAATCAGATTGCAAACAGCGTTCCATTTCACCACCTGGTACTTAACAATATCTTCATTCCCTGCCAAAGAAAATGCCTCCTAAATCTATCAAGTCTCTCTAATACAGAAATTAGAATATGGAAAAGAGCCAAAGTGGGACGGCTAGAAAGAGTGATTGAGCCTTTTCCACCCTGCAAACCTCGACAGGAAGCATGTAAAATTAGGACCCCAAATTGCTTTAAACTTCCATTAGCTCCAATGGAAGACCCCAGAAACCCATAGGTAGCAGAGAAAGAACTTACCTCACATCCCAAAATGTCTGTTAATACTGAAAAATTATCCACCATGCCAGAAACATGCTAATCCTATAATAAACAAACAATTTGCTTACGATAATCGACTTTTGTCTCTTTCCTACTTTCCACAATGTTTAAGTACAAATTCTAGCGCTGAACACACTGCCTGGGGCCACTACATGAATCCTTTTCTACCACTCTCCAGTCCAGACTCAAATCGTCAAAAGCAACATACAGTGACAACCATAGATAGCAAAAGCAAGAAATTACGAAAATCCTACTGCCTCAACTCCATTCAATTCTACCTATCCGACGTTTTGCAGATTTCTAAGATAGATTTCGTACCATGTAAACATCAAATTGAACTTGAATAGCAATCAAAGTCTATATAAGACCATTCGTCAAGCTATTACATGTACTAAAATTTATTAAAAGAAGTGTGCAAAAAGCAAAATTGGGAAACTCCGTGCATACGGACGATGCACGTACGTTGGATCCAATTAAATCCTATACACACAAAAATTCAATATCACACACACACACACACACACACACACACAAACAAACATAGAGAGAGGCAGAGAGAGGACATACTGAGCTCGGAGATGAAGAGCAAGAGCATGACGACGGACGAGGCGAGGGTGATGACACCGCCGGAGAGGGTTCTGCTGTAGAAGTCCTCATTGATCTTAGGGTAGGCGTCCAGATTCCGTATCTTGCTGATCAAACCGTCCATGGCCGACCCAACCAAATTGCTCCTCTCGTTTATTGATAAAAATAATCTGTATGTATCTTATCACAAAATTAAAACCTAACGCAAATTGAAACCCCCCTTGACGGAGGTGTTCAAAAGATAAATTATGAGAATCGCCGGAGAAGAACGTCGTCGCTTTTTCTTCAGCCAGGATCTACGGTGTCTGTACGTAATGCGCTTAATTGTTGTACTTTTTTTTTCTTCCGTTTTTTATGGGCTTACTGATCTAATTATTTTTTGGAAAAAGTGCATAAACCACCCTCATGATTTAGGTCAGTTGCAAAAAGATCCCTGCAGTTTCAAAAATTGCAAGAAAATACTTGTGGTCACAAAAGTGTTGCAAATAACGGTTTTCGTAACAAAATGAAAATATTGTCCAAAATACCCCTGCCAACAAAAGTCTCCAGTAGAGACCACCCCAGCCACACCGTCGCCACTCTAACCTGCCATTCATGGACACAAGCCCAAGCCCTCTCTCTCACAGCCACGCCACCCCTACCACCATCACCCAGTAGGGATGACAATGGGGCGGGTCAGATGCGGGTTTCATAATATCCGAACCCGCCCCGCCACACCAAACATGTGAATCCGTCCCCGCCCCGCCATCGGGTTGGGAGATGACGATACCATCCCCGATCCGATGGTCTTTTCTTTAATCCGACCCTAACCCGATCCGATCCGCAATTTTCCAAAATTATCACATCAACAAATTGATCAGAAACTTCAAATCCTCTATCCCTACCTGCACTTTTATGCTGGATAACACCACAATCACCATATAAAACTGGTACCAAAACCCAGTCATACTCAATTGGAATTATAGCTTTTGGAAGGCAAAACAAGAAGAATAATTTGGCGATGATCTGAGGACTACTTTACTGTTGATAGCTAAAAACTCATTCTATGGCCAGATTCACTAAGGAGTGATTGAAAGTGCAACATAACTACATAAGGGATACTAGTTTCAAGGACATGGTTAGGGGCAACGACGGAATCGACGGCGGAAGTGACTCGACGACAGAAGGCGACGGGGTGACCAGCAACCAGCGATCGGTGACTAGACGGCAGAAGGCGACCGACCAAGTGCACATGCTTGGGGTGCGGCGCCACAGAAGAAGAAGAAATAAGGAGAGGGATGGAAAAAGGGCTTGGGTTTTCTATTATATAGGAGGAGATGGACGGAATCGACGGCAGAAGGCGACGGGGCGACCAGCAACCGACGACCAGCGATCGGTGACTAGACGGCAGAAGGCGACCGACCAAGTGCACAAGCTTGGGGTGCGGCGCCACAGGAAAAGAAGAAATAAGGAGAGGGAAGGAAAATGGGCTAGGGTTTTCTATTATATAGGAGGAGATGGACGGCTGAGATTAGATGTTGCTTAGGAATTGAATGTTATCGGATCGGGTCGGGTCGGGTCGGGTCGCGGGTCAAATATACCTAAAACCATACCCGCCCCGTACCCGTTGCGGGTTATGAAAGTATATACCAAACCCGCCCCGCGACCCGGTTTTGGTCAAAAAAATCCGCTCCTATAGGAGCGGGGCGGGGCGGATATCCGCCGGGTACGGGTCTGATTGCCATCCCTATCACCCAGCCATGTCTGTCGTGTCCACAAGCCGAAGCAGTTCTCTCTCATCACCACCACAACTCCGCCTAATCGAAACCCGTCGCCGCCACTGCCTTCATCACCCTACCCTTAATCACGCATACTTAGATATAGGGTTTCAATCGCAAGGTGCTATTGAAACCCTAGATCTAAGTTCGGGCAAATCAGCAACATCAAAATTTGTGAAACCCTATATCTAAACCCAGATCTGATTTACCCCGAATTGCACAAAGTCAGATCTAGGGTTTCAATTGCACAGTGCAATTTGAAAACCTAGATCTGACTTTGTACAATTCGGGATAAATCAGATCTGACTTTGTGCGATAAGGGTTCGAATTTTCGACGGCTGCACTGAAATTAATCTTAGCTTGTGCGAATTTTTGTGCGATAAGTTTGAGCGATGATGGCCGCAGCAGCATTAGGTGGGGCTGATGGTGGCGCCGGTTGTGGCTGGTAAGCAGGATGGTGGCGGCGGGATTATGAAGGGCTTACATCGACGGCACACGATGACGGGGTGCAGCAGCATAGACGCACAAGGTTGGGTGGTGGCAGAAATGAGGGGTGGTGGTGGATGGGGCTTGGTGAGAACGGTTAGGGTTTTGGCTTGAAGGGTTGATGGCAGCAGGAGGTGGCGGCGGTTAGGGTTTAGGTGATTAGAGTAGGAAAGAAAATTAGGGTTCGGGAAGAGAAGAAGAAATAAAGGGCAACTTTGTCATTTCGTTGAATTAATCTCTACCAAACGCACTGTTGCCGTTAGTTTGAACGATTGTTTTGACGGATGCAACACATTTTAAACCTCAGGTATCTTCTTGCAACTTTTGAAACTGCAGGAGTCTTTTTGCAACTGACCCAAACCACGAGGGTGATTTATGCACTTTTCCCTTATTTTTTTAAACTTGCCTTTGATGGATCGGATCGGGTTAGGCTGAGTGAGGCCTTATATTTGTATCATTAGAGAGTCAGCCCAAGCCCACTGAAGGCACCAAGAATTATGAGTTTTCGACGCGCATATATATATATATATACACACACACACACTAGTTTTGGAGAATACTTTAATTTATCATTGTTTTAATTTTTTTTATCGTTAGTTAGCGTTAGATGACGTGTTTTCTGATTACAATTTTATACAATCAAAATGTGGTTTCATAAATCAAGTTTAAAGTCTGTAGCAAACATTACTGGAGAAACAATTTTCTATAATGTAAGCAATTTTGTAATCTAAAAGTACGCTCCCAGAATTGCACTTTCATAAATTGAAATAGTCGATACAATTTATATTAGAAGATGCTTAGAATGGTGTACGGTATTTAAGATGGTGTTTAGACAAATGGTGAAGTCCTAACTTCAAGTACAGCCTAGTGCAAACTCATCTTCCTAAGCTGCTTTTTGTGTTCTTATTCTTTCTTTGTTTAGGGCATGATAGTTGGGTTTCAACACTGGCCCAGGTTGTGGATCTGGTTGCCGACTTGCAGATGTCGCAGACAACACCGAACTTATTAAAACAACGTGCTCAATGAGAGAAGTTAGGCTTTCAAAACTTACTATCTAAAAATTGCTTTCAAATGACCAAACGCATCTGGTTCAAGTATTTTAAACAAGGAGTTCCAATAGTTTTGAAAAGACGTAAGTTTAGGAAACCCGCTTTATTGGTTTGTTCGAAGTGTAAAAGGTTACACGTTTGCTCAAAAAATTGAAACCTCGACCTATCCAACGACGCACGAAGTCTTAATTTTGTTTCTTTCCAGGAAGTCATGATAACTTGCAGTGGCCATGTAATGTGTAGCCAGATAAAGAAATTTCTTCTTCCGGGTCGGTAGCCAATCTTATTGTTTGCTAGTGTTGTCACTTAGGGACATAAGTCACATGTCCACTTTTCCATGTGAATCTAGCCACCACCGTTTGTGGTGGGATCAAACCAGATGAATCTAGCCACCATTGTTTGCGGTGGGATCAAATCAAATCAAATGGTAAGATTTGAAATGGCAAGCTTAGATGTCAAATCAAATCGCGGACAAAGGGAATTCTACTTTTCATTTTAGGAATACCTAAATTGTTTATATAACAACTAGGAATAGTTAGCACAAGATACTTATTGTACATGCGATGTATGTGTAATTAAAGATATCATACATAAATTTAATCGATGTTAAGTATATAATATAATAATATAATGGATAACTCGTATTCAAAAAATGATCTGAGATAAAAAAAATGGGTTCGTGTACCTTCATTTTATCCGCTTTTTTCTCAACTAAATTGACTAGCCTTTTCTTTTCTCAATCAATCCGGCTCTCTTTTTCCATTTATCTCCCATTTGTCCCTCCACACCTCTACCTTTCCCCCTTTTCATCTTCTTCTCCAGTGCCCAAACAAAATAAGGAATGTGCCCACCACCCTTCATTCCAATTTTATCTGCCCTTTCCAAGGCAAAATGCAGAGTGCAGAACATTGATCTGTAAAGCATAAGAACGTGCTTTGATTATGTCTGAAAGCAGGCATGGAAGGCTGTTGAACTTTGAAGCCTCGAAAGGTTGATAGGCCATTCATGTATTTAAATGCAATTGGGAAAGGATAACGCCGTGACAAAAGGGTAAGCATGACACAGCTCGTGTTAAATCCTTCATTTGTTTTTTTACCGAAACTAAAATTTCATTAACTAAGAAAAAGAAATACTATAAAAAGAAACGAGTTAGACACGGGCCTTCAAATATTAAGAATCGTTTGTCACTTGTTGGAAGTGTTGCAAGAAAAAGGTAAGAACAACTCTTAAAAAATAAAGTAAAATTAGTTGGATGAGACGTAGGTTAGGTCGTTCTCTAAAAATGATTAACACCCCTTTGGATTATCCGAGATACAAAATAGCTCAGTTTTCACTGTTATTTCAAGAGACGAGAGATATATGTTGAAAATCTGTTACAAGTTTCAGATTAGTTTTCCCGCACCTGTCCTTCCCCCATTGCACTTGCGAGTTTAAGACTCATGCACATGTTACTAAGAGGTTAAGAAGTATTCTCTTATATACTCTTTAAAGTTCTTTTCAAAGACCAACTTGTGACAAGTATTTTTTAAAAGGTTAAGTATGCAAGAAAATCTCAATGTTTCACTTACAAACAAGGTGAAACTAAAGAATCTAGAGATTTTTCTCAAAACTCTAATGTTTTCTCAAAATTCTAATGTTTTCTCAAAACCATTCTTGTATAAAAAGAGAATTTTTTTGTTAAAATACTCCCACATCACTACATTAAGTTATCACAAATGCATACATTTGCCCTCCTTTAAATTTTGCAGTCGTTTAGAAAATTCGAGAAAATACTACTGTCGATTTGTTCAAGATCAAGAAATAAACTTGAATATGGAATACTGAAGTGCTCTATTTATAAATATCGTGAACACGACCAATAGCACTGCTAAGATAACACTAGCAAAGCCAACGCTTAAACTTTTCCCTTCAACTTTTATCTCTCCAAGGACTGTACTGCAAATATCATTGATGATGGGTAGAATAACAAATGATGGTACGTTTGTGCAACTTTATTAGATAATATGCAACTTGATTATTTGGAATAAACAATAGGAAGAATGAAAGAGATTTCAAATGCTAAATAAATCCAAAGTGGGCAGTTCACATTACAGAAATCTACTTTTTATTCCTTAAATTCTTGAACTAGAGATAAGATGCTGGAGATCTTCCCCTGGTGCACCCACAACTTCTTAGCTGCTTTTTAAGTTATGTAATTTGATCCTTATGTCTTTGAAGGGCAACTCCAATAATTACTCATCTTTGAATTTTGGCAAGCTAATGGACAAGATGTACGAGCAACCACCATATTTTTATAGCGAAGTACTTGATTTGGCAATGGCAATGCCTCTTTCCAGTGGCAGAAACCTACGGAGGCTTGTCGCTTACCAAGACCTGAACCTCTTTATTAACTTTATTTAAATCATTTTAAGGCGTGATAAAGTTACAGAGATTTTACATTTATCTTTCTTAATTACGTCTTTTACATACTTGGCTTGTCGGATGTGAGCGAAAAGCCTCTGAGGCCATCCTTCGCTCATTTTCAGTCATGAAAATCTACGTCGCACAAATTCGAATGATTGTGTCGGACGTGTTAAAGTTCTGAATAGCACATGCGTGCGCTTATCTTCAGTCATTATACATTGATCATCAAATCCTTACTCTAATTATTGCGACATTGAACCTATGGTGCAAATTGTTGATTGTCATTTTTCCAAAAATAGAAAGAAGTCTCAAAATTATTGTAGCATGCTCCAACCCCAAAATATTACTACACATTGCACTTTTTAATATCCACCCCCGACCCCCTTTCTCAAAATTTCCATGGCCCACAATTGGAAATTATTATTATCTCTCCAAAAAGCGAAGAATGGGCATTATGGTGGGATTAAGTGGGCAGAGCACTTTGGGCCTTAGGGCCATGATTGGTGGGCCCAGATGAATCATCGCCAGGCAAACATGACATGTCAAACTGAACGTGGTCCACCCGAGCGTCTTCGTATCTTTTCTACCCTTGGCGGGCCCGCCCACGGCCCATCCCCCCTAACCGAAAGAAACAAACGGTTTTTTCGGTTGGTGTCAATTGAATAATATTAAACCCAAAATCTTCTTTCGTTATTGGTGACCTTGGACTCATGTCCTATGTTTCTAATATTTATGGACAATTTAGGAGCCCCGGTGGCTCTCAAAAAATAAGATCGGCAAAGATAGTAGTTTGAAAATTGGTGACTTGTTGTGGGTGTCAAGAATTTTAGACGCTTGATATTGTATCTGAAACGATTTTTTTGGTTGAATTTTGAACTCGTTTGGGAATCAACAATACCAAGTTGGATGAGTATGCTGATGAAGAGATTGAGAGAATATAACTTTGTGAATGAATGTGTCAATATGCAGAGATTTTGAGAATATTTGGTGTTCATGGTATGATATCCCAACCGATGATAACATGATTTAGGAACGAGTTAGCAAAGATGCTTATGTTATCTGACAGTATAGAAAGAGAAACGGCCACCAGATTTAGTGAATATGCTTATGAAGGGAAGAAGATCACATAATACTATGATTCACTACATTACACGTATGCTTTCATGCTTATAAGGTCCAAATGTGACTTCACAAGATTTTTGTTATTACTCCTATCGTATTTTTATTTGTCGCAACAATTAATTTAATTTTATTATGGGGATAAAAGTAAGTGTTACATATGTTTCTTAAGTTTGGTGGACTTAGTCATCTATAGAGCATGTTTTGAGTTAGACGTTATACTTAAACATAATATATTCCGACCCACTAAATAATTCTTATTTATCCATTTATTGACCATACTTTTTGGGTTGAACATTATGCTTTAGTATGATATAGGACCAATCAACTACATGTTTTTAATTTTATCCTCATGCCTAAATTGAGATCGAAACTCTTTATTCTCATTCTCTTACTTTAAGCACCAAAATCTTAACGACGACGAAAACGTCTCGCCTCCTGTTGGCTACCTCCTGATTAGAGAGGGTTATGTATACACTTTGCTTTTCATATGAACTTTAGACTAATGCTCTACAAATATGATGTATCTTTTCAAATCATAAACCAAGTGCTTTGCTAATAGTAGCCGCTTGTTAGTATCAGTTGAGCCCATATTTTAACAACTTAAACTTTTAAATTATGATAATTCAACACGATATCGAACTCTCGGCGCGCAAGGGCTTAAGTTTAGTTATTCCTGTTTTGCGTATTCAATCCCTCTTCATAGTAGTACAACATTCACTCAATTTATTTATTTATGCACTTGATGGTGATATACTCTCATTTATATCTCTTTAACTTTGTCTCTCCACGTGCAAGCCATGTGAGGAAAGGTGTTGATCATAATAACGTTGGTATGAATACTTGAAATAAAATCAAGCCAGAAATAATTAATCCCTTACAAATTACCGCTTAACTGATATGAAATATAAGTGGAGAATTCGTCTCATGATGTAGGCCATCGCCGTACATGTAAATCTTTCTCCTCCTGTTCTTAATTTCAATTCCTATCTCGTAATTACGGCCTTCAAAAATGCCACACAAATAACTTTACTAGGGACCTTTCATGAACAAACTTTCGTACCAGGATCTTACATTTCAATAGTGGGAAAGTCACATTTTACTTGATAGTTGTTGACATGACACAAATTCAATACATTTTCCCTTGGAGCATTGCCATGCTATCAACATTATGGTAAGATACCAACCCCATTTATTTCTTGGTTGGAATCACAGTGGAATATGTTCTCAGTTGTTCTATGGTATCAAGAAATTGATAATCCTGATCTTGGATTCTTATTCTAATTTAATATAACAAATGAATTGCAGGATTCTTCAATTTTAATAACGCTCTCAGATCATTTACATGTTCTCGCTCCCATCCCGAATCCTTTATAATAGTGACACTCTAGCTTCGGAACTTTGCACCCGTTCCGTGCAACTAAGTTCAGTCCAATAGGTTATAAACACCCAAATGGAAAGTTTGAAACTTTTTGAAATTTGGTACGCATGACAACAAAATAAACTTTATAATAAGCCCTTATGTTGTTGACTTCTTTGCTCCTCCAGCTTTGACTGGCATACTTTTTACGTCAATTAATGTGCTATGTGGAAATGTAGAATCAAGTTAGGTCTTGCTCCTCAACTACTCTTTCAAATTAGATGAACAAAAAAAAGCTTTCTTAATGAGAAAGTTATTCCAGTTCCTACTCGATCTTCGATTCCTTCATTTTGCCAAACTCTCTTTTTTGACAATCTTCGCCCACATGAGCATTGAATACTCAAACTACAAGGAAAACCTGGCGGTTCCAACTAGAAAGCATCTGCTTGACCACAGGTTTTGACAGGAAAAGAAAGGCAGATTGGTAGAAAGATTAAGAAAGAACAAATAAAGGTGGTCACTTTTGCAGGGACAAATATGATGAAATAGCGTTTCAAACATGCAATTTAATTGTGAAAAGACTCTCCACAAGCGCAAAGGAATAATCTCATGACGCTTAAACATACACGGTGGAAATCGACTCCCTTACCGCGAAACATCTCCGGTCTCAATCCCAGACATATCCATCCTCACAGCAACCTAATCATGGACTATCGCTTTTTACTCATAGCAACAAAGTCCACCATCTCACGTACATTATGTGAAGGTAACAAATGCGCAGATTCTCTTGTCACAAACGGGTGTGAATCAGAACGGGACTTTTGTTTATCTCAACCAACCTCCCGAAGCAGATGTAATCGAGACCAGCCCTATAGCTGGTTTTTGCTGCTTTGCATTTCCGTGAAAAAAAAAAGAATACATGGTAGATACTGTAATGACCGGGAAAAAAGAACATACAATGTTTTGTGAGCCAACCTTCCAGATTTCGACTAGCATGGAATGTATGGGTAGTATCTTATACCAGCAGCCAGAAAGAAAATAAATTTTCAACTGCACAAAGGTGTTCAAATATTCCTTAAACATTCTTCCACCACAAACGGTAGGTTCTAGTTCTAGTTAAAATATTAACCCAAATTACACTTTTTCAACAAATTTAGTTTTGCTTTCTTTCTATTGGAATCTGAATGATACATCGACCCCTTTAACACATAACTTTGTTCTTTCACGAGATACAATTTGTAACAACTTTCTACAGAAAAAGGAGAAATTAAAAACTCAAAAATTAGCGCCAATTTGAAGCGAATGGAGGGCAGGACCACACCATACGTCGTGTTTAACATTGACGCTATTATCATTAGGAACGACGATTCTTTAGCCGTGATTTTATGCTCTCATCATAATTGTGGTACCATTATTCAAAAGTTAGGTGCCATCTAGATGAACCTTCTTCTACATGGAGAAAAGGTATATGCTTGATCCTTTTGAAAAAAACTCTTAAGCATTTATGAAAACCCTTAGGAGGGAACTGGAACTTCCTAGTAAAGGACCATTCCGAGGACAAAACCAGATTCAAACCTGCATATAATATGCCATTGCTGACCATGCATGCTACTGAAAGTCAAGAGGTTCCAAAAAAAAGAAACAAAGTAAAATTGATGTCTTCTCTGTCAGACATTGCAGTAAAGCACGAAATTTTGCGTGAGAAAACAAAACGCTGCTGGTTTTCATGCAACTGGTTAGGTTAGAGCTGCTAGTTTCAGCAACCCTTTTTCAAGGGGCGGTGAAGGGGTTGATGAGTTATTCCTGCTAATGTCCTGCAGGCTATTTGTGTTGTTCCTTGAACAGTTTCTAGCAAGGAACATGCCATGCGCATCATTGCCCAAAGAGTTAGGTCAAAAATTCCGAAATGGAGTAACATGTCTAGGATCAAGTTCCGAGTTCACCACAAGAATAATGAGAATTTAGATTGTTAAAGTAGACAATGAAATGTGGCGCAGAAGTGCCCGGTAATAGTAAACAAGGAATGCGGATTCAGCTAAGATTGCCCCCTCGTAGAACGGCATGCAACTAAAGTCGGGAATGCATCGTGTTATTCTCCTATGTGGAAAATGTTGTAGTTCTTGCTCGCATCCCTCCCTTTTTTTTTTTCTTGAAGTCTTTTAAATGTCTGAGAACTTCAAAGTTCATATTTATTTGAGAGAACAACGAGGGAGACTGTTTTTTTCGTTCGTGCGTTAGTTTCCCTTTTCTTTGTGAAGTACATAAATCAAAGAGAGTGTTAGAGTCCCTTACAAACTAATGTGGCAAAAGCAGTTTAAAGTTTAATGTCATTTTCAAAACTTTTTCGCTCAATTATTGATTGAGTCCAGCATTGTTAGGTTAAGCAATTTATTACTGCGAAAATCGCTTCTCATTTTCTTTAACTTTAGAGTTGCTTTTTGAAGAGTCTGAAACTGCAAAAATTACCGACAATTTCAATGTTATTAGCACAAATGTTTAAGCACCTATCTTAAAAATGGTTATAAAATCTATTTAAAAACCAGTTCTTTGTGTAGACATTATTGCTTACAATGAGAAAAAGCTGGCCTTGTGAAAGGAGGAATTGCTTTGGCCAAAACAGAATACTAGTTGGAAAAGCAGATGGTACCACACTCTACAACAAGATCTGCTTTAGCAAAAGTAAGCTAGCTTTTGGAATGCCATGTGTCCCAAAAACAAAAGTGACACAAATTATAAAACAAGCAACCAAGTAGTACATTAATCCCCCTCATAACCACATAACGAATCCAAGAAAGTAATGGCATTATTATGCATTAACAGGGCAGGGTAGTCCCTGCTGCAAAAAAGGTACAAGAAAGAAGAGCCGGAAAAAGTTGGGATGCTTCGTCCCTTAGTGCCCTGTCGAACTTACTTATAAATTGACTGGACGCCTCCCTCCTTGTGACCTGTGACTTGTGAGTGAGTGCTTGTTTTTGGAGGCTCAAAACTTCACAGCTCATATTGCCACTTTGTTTTTCCTCCCCTGTTTTTCCTCTGTTTCCTTTCCCATTTGCCTAACAACTTCTCAACTTTATAAGGTGTGCACTCATTCTTATTCACATTCTTAGTTTCCTTTTGATGGGTTTCTAGCTGTGTTCCAAGTGTCAATGAATTCTGTTTATCATGCAGGGAAGTTTGATAGAAATGACTAACCAGAATGTGGTGATTTCTGATGCCAACTCGGGCATTGGCATGACAATTAAAGTGGCAAGTCTGTTTTCACCCCCGGCGCCAAAGCCAACGGCTGCCCCGGGGAAATACATCACTATTTCAAGGAGACAGTTCTTGAAGAAGCTTGAAACTTGTGGAGGAGGAGCTAGGATCAATGCATGGGTTGATTCCATGAGAGCTTCTTCTCCAACTCACAAATCCCCTGCCTCTCTCGCTGAAATTGAAGACTCAAATCACTCTTGGATCGTAAGTCTTCCGAGTCTCGTTCGTGTGCCTATTTGCAAAAGTTTCTCGTGTGTTAATGCTTCATATTGAACAACTTTTACTTGACAACAGCTCCACCATCCTTCCGCGTTGGGAATGTTCGAGGAAATAATTAATGCTTCACAAGGGAAGCAAATAGTAGTTTTTCTTGATTATGATGGTACCCTCTCACCAATTGTTGATGACCCTGATCGAGCTTTCATGACCAACGAGGTTAGGCTTGTGTTCCAATATCCAATTAATGCTTGCATTGAACCTTCTCGAGAGTCTATCAGCCACTTGGTTCAACATTTTAGTTATGGCAAATTTAGACAATCTTCAGTTTCTCATTTTGGATTTTTACATCAGATGAGAGATGCTGTGAGGGACGTGGCGAAGTTCTTCCCTACTGCAATTGTGAGTGGAAGGTGCAGAGCCAAGGTACTGATCTTTTATTTTTACCAAGTATAGACATACAAGTATGTGCTGTATGAATTCCATTTATAGCAAGTAGACAACTGTACTAGGCTTCAAATTAAGCTTCTGTGCATGCTGATTATAATATGCAGGTTTCTAGCTTTGTAAGATTGTCAGAGCTTTATTATGCCGGCAGTCATGGCATGGACATCAAGGGACCAGCCAAAAGTGGGAGATACAAAAAAGTGACCACTAATGTACTAGCTCCTCGAATTCAAGTATCTGATTGGTTTATGTTGCAAGCTTCGTTGTTTTATATTCCTTTCATGTTTACTGATTCTGGGTTTGATTCAGGGTAATCAAGCAGTTCTCTTCCAACCTGCCAAAGATTTTTTACCCATGATGGATGAGGTTTGTTGGTTTTCTCTGTTGACCTTCTATTTATTGTTTCAATTGGGCGGGGGGGGGGGGGGGGGGGGGGCGGTGTTGTTTGTTAGGCAACTTTGCCAGTATAGTCACTGATGCACATTCAGCTCATATATTTTCAATTTTACACAAATTTTCAGGTGTACAAAGTCTTGTTGGAGAAGACCAAATCTACACCAGGAGCTAAGGTCGAAAACAACAAGTTTTGCCTATCCGTACACTTCCGCTGCGTCGATGAAAAGGTATACATTAATCACATGTTTGTCTGCGGCGTCTCTTCCCTGTACAATCTCAATAGCTACAATTTCACTAACAGTTGTTGTTTTTTGCTTTTGTGTCTTTTCTTTGTCTGTTTATATATCAGATATGGACTGATTTAGCGGAGCAAGTTAGATTAGTGCTCAAGGAGTACCCGAAACTAAGATTGACTCAAGGGAGGAAGGTACAACACACATGGTTTTAATTTATAAACTGGGCACTGTTTTAATAACCTTAATTTGTTTGAACGCGTGTTCCTGACCATCATCTTTAATTTCCCGACAAAAGCAGGTTTTAGAGATCCGTCCAACTATTAAATGGGACAAGGGTAAAGCCCTTGAGTTCTTGTTAGAGTCACTAGGTAAACCCCCTAAGTTCTTCCCAACCCCTACTGTTGTTAACTCCGCTAATGACAGGTTTGTTGGTGTATTGTATTCTAATCCGTTTTCTGGGTTCTGTCCATTAGGATATGCGAATTCAAATGATGTTTTTCCGGTCTACATTGGAGATGATCGAACTGATGAGGACGCGTTTAAAGTACTACTTCTGGTTTTGTTAACTTGTTTGGATAAATTGCTTTCAAGTAGAATGCCATTTTTAACTCACATATGCATGACCAACCACCAGGTTTTACGTAAGAGAGGACAAGGGTCTGGGATTCTTGTGTCCAAAGTCCCGAAGGAAACAGACGCCTCTTATTCTTTGCAAGAACCACGCGAGGCAAGTACATCAATCTGCTATTTCGCTTGTCCAAGTCATCATTTGTTGTATTCTTCAGATATTTTGCGTATGGTTGGTGATCGTTTCGTGCACTTTGAATTTCAGGTTATGTACTTCTTACAACGCTTGGTAGAATGGAAACAACTGAAACTACGAGGACATTAGAGGGCCTGACTCATAGAACAAATTTACCTCTCCCTTGGAGATTTAGTTATTGGGGTGGCCTTGAATTGTGTAGCCTTCTTTGCTTGAGCTGATGTTGGTAAATTGAACAAGAAAACCTTGTAATTGCAAGATTACATGGGATCGGATAAATCATCTTCTACCGTCTTAACAGATTTTTGCTGTGCAAATGTTTGTGTAGAAAAGACATCCGTCCATCTGTTTCTGAAACTTTTGCCACGGGCTTGAATTTCAAACAGAATACGGTATATAAGGCGAATGGAGTGGTCGACAAACAAATCAAGCACTCTTGTACCTAGTGCTATTTTAGAACTTCTGTTTGCCAGGCCTTTGAAATCAAGAATCACAGCATCTCTCATCACTTTCCTTCCAAATGCAACACAACTTTCCGAAGTGAAAAAACTGATCCCTAACGAAACAAACAAGAAAATGACTCAAATTTGTACGAGGATAATTTCTTTCATTGGAGTACAATTAGAACCGCCTACGGTTGAAATTTAAATGCTATGAACGTAACAGCCTGCCTTCATAGTTTAAGCTTCTAGGGTGTATGCATCCATTACATATACTTTAGTCGTATGGTAATTAAGTCAAAAGCACCTGCGTAATCTCCGAGGTAACTTAGCGTTTCAGTAGATTCTGCACACTAAGAAGGCTAAGGGCCAGAAGCCAAGGTGGTCCTGGGAAAACTCCAGTCTAGGACCTGTCTGTTCATCTCCAGTTCTTGGTTTCATCCGTGGCAGGGAATACTTATTTGTCTCACGTTTCTACTCTCATTTCTCGTGACAGTGTTTTCCTATTGGCCCATTCTGGATAGCACCGTCGAAGCACTTAAAACCCCGATGAAAACCAGAGCTAAAATGGTAAACAAAGGATTAATTTCAGATAAAAGGAAAGCAATAGAATATGAGAATAGAATATGGCAACAGTCAAGAAGCCGGCCCTTGCCATTGTCATATATGAGTAGTAATATTGACTCCAGAACACACTCACGTTGCTAAGACACTACACACACACACACACATAACACAGAGAGTTAAGACAGTCAAACATGCAGAATGCAGGAGCCCTTAAACTTTGAGTTTTTCGGCAGCCCTGCATCCATACTTCTACTACACGTTAAACATCCAATAATGGAGGGCATCTTGATCGGTGTAAAGACACATGCGAGAGTCAGTGACAGCAGGGCTCATGGCAAATTAAATACACAAAAGTTTGGTGAAGAACTAAGACTAAGAGGGTTCAACCAGTGCTAAGGTTTTCTAAATTTGATCAAGGATTTCTTGGAAATTTAACTCATTCCTTCTAAATCAATATTAGCTAGAACATCTATGCAGCTTGATACCAAATTCTTTTCTAATGAGGGAATACAGTTTATGCGTTTCAACGGGTAGTTTTCTACTTCTGGGGAAAAAGGGATATGGATATGGATATGATCTGAGTGTGATTTAAGACTAATGAAAGGTCCAATCACATTTCACGTGCACGAATTGATTTTTGCAAGGATAAAACAATGAAACTGTTCAGGAGAAGAAGCTACCTTAGTGAAAAGCCTTAATTATTGCCAATCATGTATTATCCTACCAATACTTGTTGGGGTTAATTACACCTTAATACTTTAAATTAATTATACAAAAGTTCTACTTCAGGAGTTACGATTTCAATTTTTATACTTCAGGATCTTGATGTTTATTTACGCAATTAGTAAGTACCTAGACCCAATTTTTGTTCAAATCACTAATGGTGTTCAGCTCAATAGTAACTCCCTCAGGGGAAAAAGCGTTAGTTTACCTGCAATTTGGGCCGAAAACCAATTTTCTCTTTCGTTATCCCGTTGAAGAACACGTTCACCAAACCACCACTATTCGATCCCCATTTTCCTCAAACACCGAATTGAATCTGCAATTAGGGTTCATAGATTGATTACAGCTTGAATTTGCCAAGATTAGGGGAGTTTGATTTGTGCAAAGATTTAAGTCGTAGATGGTGGTGGTTCCTATATGGTTCATGGTGGTAGTCAGGGTGGTCAAAGATGGTGGCTATGCTGGGTGAAGGTGGTTGGTATAGTGATGTGATGTGGTGGTTAATGCCGCTGTTTAGAATTGAGAGGGTAGAGGGGCGACGAGAGGAGGAGGCGACAGAGGGTTTATGTGCATTTTATTTATTTTTTGGTTTGTTGGGGCGGGGGGGGGGGGGGGGGGGGGTGATGACTGTTGGTGGCTTGTTTGTGTGGGCAAGGTGTATGTAGTGGTGGGCATGGAGCATGGGGGACGGTTTGTGCATTTCTGTGTGTGCATGTGTGTCGAGTGGCCGGGAAGTAGACGGTGGCCGAGAAGAGGCTGTGATTCTTAGAGATTGAATTTTTTTTTAATGTTCTCTTAGCATTTCTATTTATATTTTCCTTTTGTGTTTGACGAATTTATCTTAGAAAGAGTTATAATTAAGCTCAGCACCATAAAGGATTTGAATGAAAAGTGATTTAGGTACTTACTAATTGCCCAAATAAACACCTAGATTCTGAAATGTAGAAGTTAGAAATGTTATAGTTTCAAGGTAATAAAGTATAATTAGCCCTATTTGTAGTCAACGTGAGAGAGTGAGTAAACATCGATTATTGGCAGAACAAAGCATGCTAAAAGAAGTAAAATAGGCTGTAGTATCCTCATCTGCATTAGTGTGTGTGTGTGTATATATATATATATATATATATATATATATATATATATATATATATATATATATAAGTTTTTTGTAGCCAACTCACTGACTCAAGTAATTACTACTAGTGGGCGTATTGAGCATGCTGTTTGAGGTCAAATAAGTCTCATTGCAGAGTCGTTGTCACGAAGTCTGATCCTAATGCTCTCAACGATACAAATCATTCATCCCCAGCCTTGTGCTAGACGTTGATGGGAAATCAAAGGCATGGTGTATACATGTAAGCGCCTATGTGTGCACGCGCGTGCTTGCTTTTCGGTACGTGTCTATACGCACACGACTTGTAACCATAAATATATGGGACCTAGTTTGCACCTGCTATATGATGATCTTTCGGTCTTAACAAAAAGAAGAAAAAAAAGATGTATCTACCCCTTCTGGTGAAAGCGAAATGCTGTTATTAGGGCAGTGTAGAATCGAGTTCGAGTTAAACAGAGGTATGTTTAAATTCTTTTGTTTAGTTTCAGGTTATGTCAGTGTTCGTGTTCGTTTAATCTTCAAAATTTTGTTTGGACTCGTTCTCGGTTCGGTTCACAAAACTCGTGTTTGATCGGTTCGAGTTCGTTCGTTTATTTATATGAACAGAACTTGAATTTGAAAACTCTTGTTCTCGTTCAAAATAATTATTTTCAAATCAGAATTACATCTTACTTAATCCAATTGTCTAACTGATTGCAGAGATTTCAATTTTAAACTAATTAATACTCTAATTAAGTTATATGACTTTTAGATTTAGAACATATTATAATTAGGTTATTACCCGACGAGATGTTCACGAACACGTTTGTGAACACTTTGGAATGTTTATACTTGGCTCGTTTAATAGACGAGCTCTAATATTTTGTTCATGTTGGATTCGTATATTATACTAACAAACCTGAACGAATTTTTTTGAGTAACGAATTACGAGCAGTTCATAAACATTTCAGTTTATTTACAGCCCTAGCTGCAATGTAAAATGATCTCATACGCTCGGTCCAGCCATCATATCTAATTTGCTGAACTCCGCTGATATAAATTTGTGTGTTAGCGCGGATGTTTGGGTGGGGTTGGGGGAGGAGGGGAATTTGGGATTGGTACCTGTGGTCCAAGATAACATTATTGGGTACGAGGAACATTGTGTGAATCACATTATATGTTCTGATTTGATATCTAACACAGCCAAAATCCATCTCATAAAGCAGCACGGATAAAGCCATTAGTTGATATGTGATCCCAGTTAAGCAGACCTAAAAAAGAAGAAGATATCTTACATGTTGAACATACAATAAACCCTAAATGGGTTGAAGGAAGGGCACTGCACATGAAGAGAACTGTAGACACACTATTGGGCACTTAGATTGTGAGCACCCACCTGAAAAGATGAAAGGAATCTCAAAGTAAGGGTTTCTTTAATGAAGTCCCAAAGTTTTTACTTTAACGTTTAGTTTTTTAGAGAGTTAGGTGTTGAAAGGGAAACCCACTTGCAGGGGAAGAAGTAACAGTCATGGGTTGAGCAAGAGTTGGAATCCACTTAAAGTGATTCTTGTCAAGAAGACATGAACACATCTAATGGGCGCACCAGTATGCTTCCAAAGCCATGGAAAAAAGAAAGGTACTTCTCTTTTGGAGGTGTAAAGAGGGATTTCACTAGATTCAGTCCATCATTGTTGCCCTAAACTGAAATAAACTAACTCAACTCAACTCCAATTATTGCCCCAATGAAGTTATTCTCCCTAGGATAACTAGCTTAATCTCAGTACATAATCAAAAAGGAATCCTACTTATGTCTCCTATAGTGTGGTTTCAATGCAATGCCTGCTCCCAACAACTGATACCCTTGCAAAACACTGTCAAACCTGTTATAAAATACTTTGTCCGGCCAGAAACAAAATTGAACTTCCCCAATAACGTGGAACGCTTAGATCAATGTCTGTTGGCTTTAATATAAACGATCGGATGTGCACTGGGGAGGGCTTATTGAACTGTATTATGGAAACAGATTTCTTCAGAGACTTGTTGCTCTAGGGACTTGGTCCCCACATTGATGGTCGAGTTATTGGTGCATTGTATCGAACTAATAGCTTCTGTACTAATCTAGCTGGTTGGTAGTAGTGTGCCCTAGTGTTGGAGAGTTCAATTCCCACGTGATTCGGATGACCTTGTTGGAGGAAACAGAAGTGTTTGAGAGTTCGAAGTTGGAAACAATTGGGGGTTGTTGCTTCGGATTTAGCTCTTTTGTGTTCGGATCTTGAGACACAACATAGAAATGAACAATTTCACAATGTTATGGAGAAGGAGTATTGCGTAACAAAGTTACCCAAACAAGGACTAGTTAATGAAGCCAGCATTTTGATACAAAGTGTAGATTTGATTTTTAAGAGTGCACAGAATGATTCCCCTTGTGTCACTTAAGAAAAGACCATGTTGGAGAGCTGAAAATGTTTCACTTCAATGACTATATATATTGTCAAGACGTACATGTAAAAGACACCAAGGGACAATGGATCATCTCCCTGATTCCTTCAGACAGTCTCCTTTCAATGGACAAAGGCTGAGGATTCATCAGGTGCTACACAAGGCGGTAGTAGTCGTAGGATTTTACAAGAAAACTTCTCAACTTAAAGGGAAATATATATGTTCCGGCAGTGGAAGTGACCACATTATTAGAAACCGGGCTTGGTATTGAGAGCCTAACTTGTTCATGTAAGGCAGTTTGGTTATACTGCCAAGGTAATAAAATGAGGATAGTTTTTCTTGCTTTGAACTCCTTGACTTGCTGAAGTTAAAGAACTATGGTATCTCTTCATTTCTATTTCTTTCATCAGGAAACAATATGAATTTGTGTACATTTCAGCATCTTCAAATACGTACAAGCTCTGTCTAATGCAGACATAAGGTTCTCTAAGTATGTGTTTACATACGCCGTACGTACTTCAACAATATAAATCGACATATGATCTCGGGTGGGCTATAAACAAAGTGAGAACAAGGCATAAAGCGCCTTGTTCAGTTCACATAAATCGACCGGTGCCCACTTGCAGTTTCCTATAGAAGTAGATCATATTTTACTAAAAACGAGCAATTGAGATAAACCATAGCATGATACGTACTCCGAGATAAGCCTGCATAACAATTACATATATAAATGCATCAACTATGGTTTCAAAATTGTTTCAACAACGTGTAGATTGTATAAAGAAAGAGAATAGCATTTACAATACCCGATCAGAAGATAAGGGATAACATCATAAACAAAGTGATCCCGTCCATCTGCAATGCAATCCATTCTCGAAGGGACTTTAGTATCAAATGACGAAAGACCTATATCAACACAGTAATCTGCTCTTCAATCATTTTCTCATTCTACTACACTACAAAACGTTATGAATAAAGAAACCAAGAAGGAAAAGGGGAAAAAAGGGTCTTCAGATTTGAACTTATTATCACCACCACGTTTGTCACCACATTGCATCCATTACCAATACCTCGCCCACCTAGATTAGGTACGACATTCTTGAGACAGGACACGAGTATTCTTAGCCAATCTATCCAATGTCAGATTGCACGCAACAGAAATTTCCTTACTGCCAAATTTGAACACCCAGATGTTTGCTCTTACTGGGAGATTGATCCCTAGAGCCAAAGACACATGCACCTTTGACGCGGTGCTGTTCATGCTCCTCTCAACCTCTCTAGGCAACGCAACATTTGAACCATGGAGGACTATCTTAAAAGCAGTCGAGTTCTTGGGGGCTTGATCGAAATTCGGATACTTTCCAACCGCGATTTCCTTTTGCTTAAAAGAGAGGGAAGCATCACCATCCTGACCATACAAAATCCTTGTGTACTTATTCGGATTTTCAGCTTTTACCGTAACGTCATACTCAGGACGCTGTTGCTTGTGACGAATTGGTACATTTTTTACGAGGACATGCTCAATGCTAAATTCAGGATCCTCGTGCTTAAGCAAAATAAAGGTGATTCCCCCTATTAGGCCAAGAATGAGGAGGATTACAACTATTGGAATGAACACGCACAAGAAGCGACAGCAGCAAGACCTCTTTGGCCTATTGAAGTTGAGGTGGCGTTCAGCTAGCAATGCGTGTTCCGGTGGTGGAACGCGGTAGATTTGATCCTTCGGGACCTGGACGACATACGTGCCGGAGCGAAAGGCCTGATGAGCCGTTTCCGGCAAGGGCTGGTGGTCTGGAACTTGTGTGGGTGAAATGGTTTGTTGATCACGCAAGGGGTCATGATTTTCGTCTCCGTTGGGAGGTGAGGACCGCTCCTCCATGGAAGTATGGGGAGCGGTGGTGCAATGGGACGGTCGGGTGGCTAGGGCAATGTTGTAAAGAGGTGGTGGTAGCTTGCATGGGAAGTGGTGGTTGCATGGAGAATGAAAGGTTGAGCAAGGAGAGAGGATGTTTGTTTGGAAAGCTGTCTTCCAAGGGAGGAGCCTATTATTAGATTATTAGTAGTATTATACTATTATTATTTACTTGGTCAATTGCTCAGCAGGATTACCTAATAAAGGGCAAATATCTCTTTTTCAATAGAAGAAATTGCCAATTTATTGAAATATCAAATACAATCAATATCAGTTTAGTAGAGTGGCAATTAACTTGAAAATTTACAACAGGGAAATGAACTCCTTTTCGGCCTGCTTACTTACCATTTTTTTTTCTGTTTTTATTTTTGTCATTATTGTATCCAATTAGAAAATGTTACTGTGTATTATTATTATTTTGACAAGTTTTTTTTAGCCACTTTTCTTTGACAATGAGTGAGAGGCAGCCAAAAAAAAGGGTCACATTTTCATACTGTTTGAATTAGATTAATCAAAAGAAAAGTAAGAAATAGTAAACGCAGCATACTATAAAATCAATCTTTTTGATCATCATCATAAAAACTGAAAATAAAAATGGTAAAAGAACAAAAATCAAATTTCTTTGTTTTTTGATTCTTGAAAATTAGTCTGGAAGGCAGTTTGCTTGGGCCGTTAAAGGTGGAAGTCGGGGGGGTAGTATTGATGGACCTATCTGAGCTTGAACAGGCCCATACTGATTTCGGTCCTAGCTTGGGGTGGAGGGGAGATAAACAAAAATTTCCTCACATGGAGAAAATTGCTGAAATTAGGTCTTTGATAATTCAACACCATGCCAGCGCCACAAGCTCACAAGGATCTGAACAGAAACCAGGGATAGCGGACGCGACCATTTTCAAAGGTTAAACGACATTCAGCCCATTATTGTTTGCTAGTATCGACAAATAAAATTTTGAAATTTTAAAATGAACAATTAACTCTCGTACATTTTCAAATTGTGGCAATTGGACCCAAAATTAACAATAAGTAAAAATTTTGTTAATGATAGTCTGACTGACCATTACTTGGGGCATATGTTTTTTTGAACATGACATGCCCAGATGTCAAAATTTTAATTGCTTCCTACAAAATTTAATTATATACTATAATTTTTCTTTAATTTGTTTCTTCGTTCTTCCTTCTCTATGCAGACCCCCCCCCCCCCCCCACCCCACACCCATCGCTATTATTTGCAAAAAAAACGAGTGAATTTCTAGGGGTTGAATGCTATTTAGCTATTTTCAAAAGCGTTAAATTTCTGACACCACAATATTTGAGACCTATTTATATACAAGTGAGAGCCTGGGCATGCACGTTGAGTGTAGGCTTAAAGGTGTGTGTTTGCATATACGACGTGCCTTGTTATTTTCCTTGAACAGATGAAATTGGCCCTTTACGTTTCTCTCAGTCTTTTTCTTTATATATATAGAAGCAAGGTATCTTCTACTGTAGCAAATCTGGTGTCCACATTCCTCTAAAAGCATCTAACTCAAAGCTAATTGTCCTGCAAGAATTATATGTTGAAGAATTAGTTATTATTTTTTCGATGTGGAATTATTTATCAACTCGGCTCCTCACGTGTAGCTAGATTTTTTTTTTGGGTGGGCTAAAGACGTAAATGAATTAAATTGGATGACGGTAAATATAAATTTAAATTGCCTGCTGTGGGGCTGGATTGACCTGATCTATTATCATGAAAGTAAACGACTCAAAATCAGTTGACGGTGTACAAAGAGACCCATAAAACATATAGATTAAAGTATTAGTTCTTTTGTTTTTTCTTTTCCCTGATGTAGGATTGTATCTCAATAACCTCTGCATATTATTGATGGAAACTCTTATCCCTCCTATTTTCTGGCACTTATAATTGACAGTTAAATTGTATTGGTGAGTTGTACCATGTTGGATATTGAGCAAGAGATCGAAGAGGATCAAAAGGGTGTACATAACTACGGGTCGGTGGTGGCAAGGTGGTCTAGAGAGAGCTAGAGAGGAAGAGAATTTGAAACAGGTAGGGTTCATATAATAGTTGGTGGGAATGGTAGATTTAGAGAAACTACGGGGATAATGCCGTCTTTTCGGCTCCAAAAGAGCTTGCTCTATCACTAGCATCACAAAATAAATCCGCAACAAAAAATGAAACATATATAATTGCTAAAAAAAATTCAAAAACGGAGAAGAAATAGCAAATCCCCATTGATTGAAGAAGCATGAAAATAAAGTAGGAAAGGAAACTTTACGGAAATGTCTAATACATGTACGGGTACTCAAAGATAAAAAATAATTGGACAGTTTTCGGAGATGGCCGACACTTGGTTGGACGTGCTCGAGAGATGTCGGGGTGCCAGTAAATGTCCCACATGACACCTTCGTCTATTGAGGTGTATGTATTTCCTAGAACCGAAAAAGGTCTCGAAAGAAAGATTCAACCTCTTGACAGTTGAGTGAGCGAAACCAACTACAGTGGCTACAAGTCCATTATTCCAAAAGGAACTAAAGACAGCTCGAGGTTGTTCACAGCTCCGTCAAGTGGTTCAATGTCCTTATCTAAAATTTCAACCTCTATTCTCAGCACCCAAAAAACAAAAATTATTAAAAAAAGTTTTCGATGCATAATTGAACAAAATATCATCGTCATCATCGTAATTAAAAGTTTTTATTCATAGTCAGTTAGGGCTGGCTATATGATGAAAGAAATTTTTTGTTACATATTTTTTAAACCTTTAATCATCATGGAGTGGAGGGCTAGCATCAGTATGTTAGGCGAGTACAAAGTTTTGTTGGGCATGATATCTTATGTTATAGAGCCCTTTGAGAATCATATACAAAAGAATAGAAGCACAGATGAGTGACAGTAACAGTTTTTATCTAATGGCTGCAATTAGTCACATCGTTTGGTAAACAAATCATAATTAGAAGATTAATTAAACCACTAATGCTCAGAAATCTGAATGGCAATACTTTTAAAATCACATTGCTGTGTCAGCATGATCTCTCTATTTATTTTATTTTATTTTTTACCAAGTTTACTGACCAAATGCCGTTCACGTGGAATGCCTTTACATACTTTTTCAACGAAGAGGATAAAAAAAACGAATCTTACTATTTTTTTTTACAGATAAACTACAATTCTCTACCATATAATATCTTTGCTGTTATAGAAAAAGTCGCTAAATGTATTTAGCGATAAAGTACCTAGACAAAAAAAAATTATTACTGTCTTATATAAACTAAAATCTTCTGCCGCATAACATCTATTAAGTCGCTAAATATGTTTTAATGATAAGAAAATTTTCACTCTTAAATCTATTTTATTACAGTAAAAAACCTTTATCTAGATCTAGGTATGCATAAAGACTTTGAAAAATCATCAAAGTTAGTGAACCTTCCACGAAGCTGTAATGGCTTTAAATAGCCATGGATGGGTAAAAGGTCAAGCAAGCTTCACGGGTGACACCAACCACTTTGATTCTTCTCAAACCAAAAGATGGATGTTGTGTGGCCAAGAGTTCAACCGCAAGATGGGGTATATATCAAAGAATTATTCAATCTTATTACAGATTTTGCAAACTTAAACAAGCCCTTACAAGTAGGCTATGTCCCTGCGTTTGTGCTCGACTTTAGTGACAATTAATAAATGTTTTTGTTGCGGAAACCCTCTAGTTGCAATTTTAATAAACACCGAGAAGGAGTATATTAGATGGTTAGGAGCCAACCACTTTGTTAGGAGACAAAAATTGAGTTGTTTAAAACTGAAAATGTGAGGGTGGCTTACTTATAAGAAGAATCAGGAATCGGGAACTATGTACTGTACGAATTAAAAAGATACGTTAGGTTTGTAAATGAGTAGGAGTCAAGGATAGATCGAGGATACAACTCATTCATCCTGAATTATTTTTAAGCTTTAGTAGAAGCAATATAATTTTCTAAAGAAGAAAACTTTTGACCTAATATTTCATTCATTAGGCCATGCTAAGGAGTGCTCTAAAGACACTTGTTAAAGCGTAATTAGTTAAACTCATTTTGTTTTGTAAACTCGTGTGCAACGTGCCCAAAACACTGCTCACAAGGATCATTTAATGGCAACACAAACGTTAGATGATGACGTTTTTATTATACCTTTCCACATCCACCCTCACACTTCCTTTCACAAGTTCCTTCGTACTACTTCTTTTCTTGTTTTATATTTTTGTTAGATGGTAAGATGTATCCTTGGGCGCTTTAGTCTCAACCTAGACTGAAAGTTTTCTTCTCAGGCGATGTTAACGGTGCACCCTCTCACATCTGTTTGGTATATTTAGGGGATATTTTTCGTCACACAAGAAACTTGAAATGTTGAAATGTAAAATCCCTAATATTTTCAACCTAAACTAATCATAACATGGAAATAATATACTGCTTTATCATTAGAATCTTGAACAGAATACTCTAAAACCTTTATCTCAATAATATTGAAAAATACTCTGTACCAATTACTGACCCCTAAAGTGTGCTTGGAAATTTTTCTATAGTTCAATTAATTTATACGGTTCTAATACAAACCAAATACTGATCAGAGTTTGTGCAAATATGTTTTTCTTTTGCTTTTATATGCTTTCTTTTCTTTTTCCTTATTCTCTAGTGAATTTCAGATAATGGATAAGCATATTTAAAATATGTAATGGATAAACATATTTAAACATATGTTTTAGAAATAGTTTTTTAGATGATTTTCTTACATATTTAAACTATGTAAAAAAATGTCATTATATTGTAACATTAATTTATTAAGATTTTATTTCGTTGTTTTTTTTTTACTCTTTATGCCATCGGCTGCTATAGTCTTTGTCTTTGTTATTTTCTTGTTCTATCTTCATTCTTCCAAATCTCATATTTTAATTCTCTAGTTAAAAAAGAAGAAGAATAGATTAAGGTTAAATTTATTTTTTAGTTCAAATTCTTATAGTTTGTTAACTTATACATAACTAATATATTCATACAATTGATAATCACATTAGCAATATTTATGTACAGTAAGAGTTAAGCTTCTTTCATATAAAATTTGTAATTTACTGTTGATTAACATTAGCAAGTTAAATAAATCACCATACATAGTAAAAATATATTATTAGTAGTCAAATTGAACAATCTATTTTGTATATAATGTATTCAATAGTGGCACAAATTATAATGTATTTTTTATTATTCATGTTTTATGTGAAGTTGAATCTTATGAATTCTTTTATGTTAGCAAGCAAATCTTTTTTATAATTTTTAGGCTAGACTTTCTGAATCCGCCGCTGACTATCATCAATTTATCACTTGAACATTTTAGTGGTAAAGGGCATTCTTGACATAATTTATTCATAGGAATTTCATATGATATGACTTTTCTTAGAGCTGAAAACGGATGAATTGCTGGTACACTAAATTGTTCTTCATTTATTTTTAACTAGCCTTATTAAAGACTGATTAGTTATTATACGTACTTGATGATGTGAGACTTTAACCACGTAAAACTAACAATAACTCGTTCATTATTCAAAATTCTCATAAGCAACTTTCACAAATAATTTACCCTTTTCAATATGTTTTTGCGAATATGCAGAGTCAAGTGTGTTGCGGTGGACTTAAGAAGTGCTCTTGGACATCTATGTACTTTACGCATGAACAACCCAGACATTACTTTCTGCAAACACAATTTCCCACGCATGACCGGAATCACTTTCTCAAAAAAAAAAAAAATAGCCCATAGTTAGAATAAGTTGGGTGACTCGGGCCCTTAACTGCCCCAGAGTTCCATACTGTGCCGTTCATTCAAGAGTTACACCGGTACAACGGGGGGTTGTCGGCGGTAAAATCAGGATTTTAAGTTAAGGATTGCATATAATATATATCAAAATTACTAATTTTTTTTATAAGTATAATTATATACAAAAATTAAGTGTACTTTTCGTTACTATGATTTAACGACTTTCAGTATGTTTTTTGGTTCATGAAAAAATATACTGAAAAGCATATAAAATGTCTTATTAAGACTCATGAGAGCTACTAAAGACTTTTCAGCACAATTGGTTTGTTAGCACTATTATTTATTTCTGGAATTACTTTTTTTTCTCATTTTTTTAATTTTTTTCTATCAGTCAGATTTTTTTTTATCAGTCAGATTTTTTTTATTTTTTTTCTATCGGTAAATCTTGCAGGAATACAAAATAGACATTGAATTATTTACAAACGAAAGCACTAAATAACTATTTTTGAAAAATTCAGGAGTACACTCGCATACCGTTAGTACTTTGTAGTTTCGCCCGTGGGGGAGCCTTCCTCCTACCTTATCTCAAATACCCTCACCCGTCATAATAAGAGTCGATTTTGTGACCTTACACCGAAAAAGGAAAAACCCTCGGCTGTCAAGGTATCGCCTTTGATGGGCATTGGTGCGTACAAGTCAAATTTCACTAAAGTGGTGCTAAAAAGGAACTGAACCCGTGACACAGGTGTTGCCAAAAATATGCGTGGGCCAAAGATTGTGTGTCAGGGGGAAACCTTGTTATACATTACCTACGAGCTATGATTATCAAAGTCGGTTCGCTCCCCTTCCTCTTTTAAATTTCAACTCATCCTTTCGACTATTTTAGCAATTTTTTAAAGGGGATTGATCGTACTCCACTCTATTTTGGCACTAAAGATATAATAAGCATTAGCAAAAAAGTTCAACAACGCATAATAGCCATTGGTTGCATAGATACACCGCACTTCACATTTGTGAAATGGTAGCCCATCAAAATAATCTTACTTTGAGCATTGTACTTTTGCAGAATCCCCTTCCTCAATTTGGTAGCTATTTGAAGCTACAATGCACTTTTTAAGCAACAACTGACTGCTTTAGGTAACGATTGCACGTCTACGCTTTTCCTTACGCAGTTCCACTGCGAATGGCCTTTACTTACCTCCCCAACATTTACCAGTATCTTCTAGCACTGAGAAAGCCAAATACGAAGGATCCAAATCCCACTTCTTATTTGATTGGTTAATGCATCCAATTGCATATTTTCAGCTGTAGATCCTTCGTCCTTCTTTGACTTATTTACGGCTCCAATTGAGATGCGTGAAATTATGCACTGCATATCCATAACTGATGTTTAAAATCGAAAAAAATAGAGTTAACTTCGTCCGTCTTTGACTTAATTGTGACCAATTGAGATGCGTGAAATTACGCGCTAGAATTGGAGGATGCAGTTAACCCTTTTTTTTTTTTTTTGGCAAAATATACGGAAATAAAGAATGCGTGGGGAAAGATTGGAATATATGACCACCCATCCCCACCTCATCCAAATCCAAGCCGGAATATATTGGATAACCACAGACCTACCACAAATAAAATTCTAGAAAAAGCCGGCATTTGGGAAAATATAAAGTAGGCTAGGTAGGCCCCACATTTGTATGACAGGTCAGCGGTCAAATCTTCACCTTCCTCAAAACCAGCCTCACTAGTCTTCCCTCCCCTCGGAACCAGCAACTACTCCTCCTATCGAACCCCTGCAGACCCAGGAAAGCCAACAGATTCCTTCCCGATTTGGCAACGAAAGCATTCCATTTTCAGCGGCCAAAGAGACCCACATGACATCGGACCATTTCGACCGGCTGCCTGACCCGCTACTCCTCCTCATCTTCAACTCCACCTCCGACATCAAAACCCTAATCCGCTGCCGCGCCGTGTCGAGGCGGTTCAACGCGCTCGTCCCCCAGTCCGACTCGCTGGTCCTGCGGGTAGACCGGGTCATCTCGCCCTCCGAGCCTGACGATGACGACGAAGGCGAGTCCTTCTTCCTCGCCCTCCTCAGATCGGTGTTCAAATCCCTCCACGAACTCGTCTCCCCGAAGCCCTGCCAGGGCCACCCGGCCCGGCCGCAGAACTCCCCGACGCGGATCCTCCGCGGGTTCGAGAGGATTCGGGAGCTCGAGATCGAGCTGCCCACTGGCGATCTGAAGCTGGAGAAAGGCGCTTCGATCCGGTGGAGGGCCGAGTTTGGTAAGACCCTGAAGAGCTGCGTGATCCTAGGGTTTCGATCAGTTGGCGGAGGTGGTGAAAATGATACCGGTACTAATTTGGGTGGGGGGCTGAAGATGAGGGTGGTTTGGACGATTAGCGCGCTGATTGCGGCGTCCGCCAGGCACTATATGGTTAAAGAGGTTGCGACTGCGCACGGGGAGTTGAGGAGGCTGGTGGTGAGGGATAGAGAGGGGGAGGGGACGGTGGTGATGGATGAGGGTGGGTTGAGGGAGTGGAGGGAGGAGGGTGGTGGTGGTGGGGGAGAGGAGGAAGATGTGGAGGTGGGGGGTGGTGGTGGTGGGGTGTGGTGGAGGAATAACAGGACGCCGGTGCCGGCAGTGAGGATGAGGATGAGGCATGAAGCGAGGTTGGAATTGGGGGGTGGGGTGAGGATGGAGGGGGCCACATTGGTGGTGGTGAGGCCGGTGGATGGCGGGGGGAGCGAGGCGACGTCGGAGGAGGAGCAGGGCAGGGATGCAGAGTTGGCGTGCGGGGCGTTTGGTGGGGCGTACGGGGAGGCAGTGGAGAGGTTGCTTAAGAGCCGGAGTTACCTCCTGGAGATGAATTCATTCTAACGGTTTGTACCACTACTTACCGCCTTCGATTTTGTATGCATGCCTTTTGCTTCTTGTTCCATAAAAACTCACGAGGCTTGTCTCATTTGATGTAAATACTGGACACTAATTTTGAGACAACATGTGCTTGATGAAGTAGGCTCTGAAAATGGGCAACCTTAAGTTGGAGCTTTCTTATTTATGGTATTTTTGTTTCTATCAACTGTGAAGCTCTAGGTCGAGCTTACTACAGATCATGTTTATGCAACTCAAGCTCGAGCTCGGTGCTAGTGAATGTATCAACTTGATTTAAGTTACATCAAGAAGCAAGCTCGAGCTTTCGTTCAGGCTTAAGCTCGCTACTTCATATGGAGCAAAGTTTAAGAGAGATACTCTGTTCGGTTGCAGCTCCTTCCTAAATTGCGAATGCGAGAGCACACTTGGAACATTGATATTTTGTCATGAAAGAACTGATGTTAACACAATGCTAAAGCCGTCGGTTGCCTCCATCTTAGATACAGATCTCCTTGCAAAACAATCTCAACAGCGTTGTCGCGTTTCACGAAAGGGTGCAAGTCACCAGATTAGCAACATAAATCAGGAAAGAATTTACTCAGTTCTCGTTCTTTTCGGTTATCGTTCTCTTTGATATGATTACGAATTACGATTACAGGAAAGCTCAAAATTTGCAATCCTATGGCAGAAAAGAAGCAACAAACTACGAGTTACAGGTGACCAACACCAGTAACTGAGTTTTCTTGGAACTGACTTTGCCAGTAAAAGCTATATTTCATAATCTGTGTAAAAAACCCACGACTATAAGTTCTAGACATGATATTTTTTTGAAAAAGAGCAAGAAACTTAACGGCACTCCATCATCAGTCTAACAATGGACAAACTGCGATCATCTATCACCAACAGGAAGGATGCCTACGGAAGAGCAGTAATGGTGGTAACAAAAATGGATATATCTGTACCAGTTGAACTAGAGCTAGAAGAAGGTATCTGAGCAGGACTAGGCACGACAACCATAATAGACTAGAAAAAAGCAATTTGAGGGGTAGCTACAAACAGGAACGGTAAACTGGGGTATCTGAGACATTATTACATACGGCTAAGTCGGAAAATTACAAGAACAGTTCAGATACTGGACCACCAAAAGATGTTTGCCAGCTTCATCCTTCATTTCCAAGTTTATAAGGGAGGGTAAGACCAATAATAGGATTGGAAAGACATAATGCAGAAGTGGAAATGAAGAAAATTTATTATACAAACACGCAAAGGAACATGATATGGATACCGATAATTTCTGTATGCAATCACTGGCTATGTGGGTTTTTGTAGGAAATAGGTGGCAACGGTTGTTCAAGAATGGTGTATAGCTAAACGTTAGTTGTTGAAAAATTCAAAAACAACAATTCGAAGGTTGTTTCTTGTTCTAGGCTGATTTAAACTAGTGAAAATGCTCATATAAGAACCATAAATGCACTTTTACGATATTCAAAAGAATTAACTTAGTAATCACAGCATGATATGAATTGCATGGACCTGGATCGTCGGCTGTAACTAGGGTTACAACAGAGATGGAACCCTAGTTACATCCGTCTGGTCAGATCTAATGCACCACACGTTGCCACGTTAGCAAATCAGTAAAAAAGAGGCCAAAATGCGTCATTTGGAAGCTTAACTGAGCAAAGAGAACCCGTTGCGAGAATTCCTGAAGGGAAGACGAAAAAAAATTCATATACCAGCCCCCCCCCCCCCCCCCCTCCGGTTTGTCGATCTTCACTCCCTCTCTCTCCTCTAGAAAGCGAACAGACCTTAAATCGCTTCATTGGTGCTGCCATAGCAGAATCACCACGAATTAGTCTTTCATCAGCATGTTCGGCAAATGCTCCCACTAAATCGCAACCCTCATAGAAAAGTTTTGTAATTAGGAGCGATGTTGCTATGCCGTTGCCGGAAGGTGGAAGTATCGCCGGTATAAGGGAGGAGCGAATGATGTTGGGGTGAAAGGGGAGTGATGATAGTGGGAAATCAAATTGGTAGCAGGCGGCGCCTCGCATATGGGTAGCAACAGGGTGCTTATGCCCCAACGGTGGGCGAGGTTTAGGCAGTAGAGTGGAGGATTTGCTAGAGAGGAAGTCACGGAAATGATTTCATGCCCTCTAATGTCTGTTACTCCTAAATGTTGAGCTGTAATGCTTTTAAGCAGATTGATGACTTGAAAACTTACAAAGAAGATCAACAACTGGTGCACAAAATATTTGTCGTATGCTGGAAGGATACAGTTAGAAGTCTTTGTGCTCATCAACATGCAGGCATACTAGTGCTCTATTTTCATTCTTCCTAAGAAATTTATAAACCAATTGGAAGCAAAACTTAGAACTTTCATATGGCATAGGAAAGATATAAAATGCACATGAGCAAAAGTATTATGGAAGGATGTCTGCCTTCCAAAACAAGAAGGCTGCCTTGGTATTAAGAGATTGACAGAGTAGAATAAAACTGCAATCTGTGACACACATGGGACTTAGCACATAAGAAAAACTCATTATGGGTAAAGTGGTGTCACATTTATATCATTAAACTGCAACACTTTTGGTCTTTCAAACCTCCAGTGATTTTATCATGGACATGGTGTAAATTGGTGAAAATGAATGGACTTATACAGCAAAAGTGTACAGCATAAGATAGGCAATGGTCAGAGAACATGGTTATCGTATGATAACTCAATGCCCGGAGGGAATCTGATTGAGAAATATGGAAGGAGAATTATCTATGACTCTAGATTACAAAGTTGTAGAGGTTATTATGGCTAATGGTCAATGGCAATTACCTCCAGCAAGATCTCATACTCTGAGGCAATGGCATGAAGATATGAAGTATGTTAGCTTTCCAATGATATGGGAGAAGACAGAATTGTATGGATGCTAACCAAGAGTGGTCAATTCACAGTAAATTCTGTCTGGCAATTGCTGAGAACAGAGAAAGACAAAGTACCATGGGTGCTGAGAACAAAGAAAGACAAAGTACCATGGGAGAAACTGATATGGTTCACTGGAGATATTCCTAAATGCTCTGTCATGTTATGGATGCTATGCAAATGTGGCTTAAGAACCAAAAAACATTTAAACGACCGGAAATGTATCACAGATGATACCTGTTCTTTGTGCAAACATTAGAGTGAAGATGAGGACCCTTTGTTCTGGAGTTGTCATTATACCAGAGAACTTTTGGAAGCTGATTTTCAGCCGAAGGAAGCTCCCTTATGACTGGCAGTCATGGAAACATTTGCTAAATTATGCTGCTGAAAACTTTAGGGGCAAGAGCTTCAAAGCTAAAATGAGGAAACTAGTTATGGCCACAGCTGTGTATACAATTTGGAGTGGAAGGAATAATAGAGTATTTTAACAACAAGAAAAAACTGTGGAGGAAAACATCAGCAGGATCAAGGTATTAATTCAATGGAGGGTGAGAAGCTGGAGGAAAGCCCCTGCAAACACCACCAACAGGGCACTCTGACGGTTTGGGGAATACATGAAGACATTTTTGTCTAGTTAATTATTAATTATTAATGTAATAAAAGAATGAGAATTCCCTATTTAAGAGGGATGGAGAGAGAGGATACTTGATGAACTCTTGTACATAATATCATTTCAGTAATACAATGACATTTCACCCAAAAAAAGAGAAGGCTGATGACATGCGACCTACGAAGAGTGGGATAGACTTGAATGGCTTGGATTTGGACTACAGCACCTCTTCACGGCCATAGTTGTACTAGCCAATAGGGTTAGGAATGTCTCCTCATCGTTCAAGTATCCATGATCTCGGCAGCTGTAGCACGGACTTTGACAATTCATTTACGATCTCGTTCCAGGGATTGATGAAGCAAACTTTGCAATAAGCTTGGCGTGAACAAACTTGAATGCAAAATCATCACCCCACAAATCAACATGCAGTCAATCCAACTACATTCTTCTGCAAACTAAAAGTATTGACACGAGGAGTAGACAAAAACAAACCAAAGCTGCACAAATCACTAGAGAAGGAAACAGGCTAAGAGTCACTTACCACAAAATGCTATCTCAGCAAGTGCTATTACACAATCCAAGTAGATGTTGGCTCAAACAGAAAACACAACTATAGAAATTGTTTTTTATGCAGAAACAACTTCTTATCTCTAAGTCATACAAGGTCTTAAGGCCGTGACAGATTTCCACACAGCCAAGCAAGTCTTGAGTAACTTGATTTACTAGCATGGGAAGAGCTTTTGTTGTGCTTCTTCTTTTCGTGCTAGTGGCACGTACTTGTGTAGCATCGATTAAAAAAAAAAATTGCAAATTACAAATGCAGTGCAAAATTTTACCCGTAAAACACCATAGCTCGAGATAGGCAACCTAACAAGTACACTCAACGTAATACCTCATTTGGAACAAGAAGAAAGTACAGAGGAGGATGATCATAACAGCAACCACGCAGTTAATCTGCAAGAGTGTCTATGTAGCATCATGCTGCATGACATCCCCGACCTGCTTCTAAAAGGCAAATGCCTTTCAAAATCGTTTAAGGACTCTTACCAGCAGCAATTGCCCATGTTGTCGTGCCCTCATGAAACATGCATGATAAGTCGCTAACTCTATCCGAATAAGGGAGTACATACTTTTCAAAGAACTTGATATTTGATATCATGCATACTGTCCCCAAATTGGACTCTCTCAGTAACAACCTTTCTCTTTCCAAAATTTCCAAAACCCTCATTCGTGGTTTAAGCCTCTTTTCCATGCTATAACTGAGTAGTGCTGGGTATATAACAACGTAAGCGATATCCCACTTCCCCGTACCAAGCAACAACTCTGTTACCTCCTTAATTTTCATCTCTGACACAGCAAACGTCTGAGGCATCTTTCTAAAAATTGACAGGATGTCATCTTCTGAGAACCCTAATTTTCGAAAGAGCTGCAACTTGCGTTCCCAAATCTCAACGTTCATTGAACCAACAACCCTAATACCACAAAGAAACATCTTGGATGTCGTACTAATGCCCATCTCAACTACCCTCTTGACAAGTTCCATAAACTGAACCTGATTGTACAAGTATAAAATTGGATAAACGAGGACATGCCTTAGTATCTGCGACGAGCAAATTCCACAGCTCCTGAGGAACTCAATATTGGGAACCATAGTCTTCTTCAAATCATGAGTCAACAACCACCCAAAAGTTTTCAGAACTCTAAAGGCATCTTCTTCAGACCCCAAAATCTCACGAAATGCCAAAATGGATTGCAAAAGCCGCTCACTTGAAGCACGGGCTATCAGGGGGTTGGTGGAAAAGATATGGGCAATGTCAGTGGAAGGGAAGCCCAGGTCTTGGAAAATATTGATTTTGGGCTTGATAGTGTGGTCAAGATCCAAAGAGAGAACCTTGGGCATGTTTTTCACCATTTGCTCGAGATGGGTCTTTGAGAGAATGTTAATTATCTGTCTTCTACTTGGCGTGGCTATCGTTTTACCATTTGAAATTGAAGCATTCAGATGAATTTTACATTTCTCTTTCTTCCGTGTCAACACGTCTCACTTAAGGATTTTTACTAAAAGATTTGCACCTCCATTTTGTCCAAGCCTCTCTCTCTCTCTCTCTCTCTCTCTCTCTCTCACACACACACACACACACACACACAAATTAAACCATCTAATCTTAAATCTTTCCTTTTTTTGATCAATCCCAATGTTCTCGTGCAGTTGTTCTCATCTACCACACTAATCTCCCTCATTTTATTTTGTAATAAGTCACACACATAATTTTGTCTCCCATTTTATATTCTATGAACTTTTTAAATCTTTTAATTCTTTTCTTAGCAGCCCTTCTTTATACAACCCTCAACCCATGGTTTACACGATTATAACCAGTACTGTTACTATTGTTTGAGAGCCGTTATCTCTAAAATTTCAAGTGCTATATCACTTTTTTATTTGTTGCTTTAAGGTAAAAAATTGTTTTTTCAATGACAAGAAGTGGTAGAAACCCATATAAAAAAGATGAAAGTAACAGTATTTGTTATGGGAATTGTCACTGCCAATTATGTTATTAGCATAAGACATACAAATAGGAACTTTCTCAATGGAAATCTTAACAATTGTTGCTTCCATGTGCAATACACGAGATCAAAATTAGTAGATAAATTAAGGGCAACGACCATAACGTAAATTACATTATCTTCGAAATTAATGGTCACGAGATGCCTTCCAACACTAATGCAAAGTTACTATGCGATTATATATGGTCCTCGATTATACCCCGGAGGTCCATGTACGCACCCTGAGATCCTACTAGTTGCATAGGATGAATGCTCGACTAGATGTTAACTAACAGGCTGCAAATGTGTTGGGTCAAGCCTTGATGATCTCCTCCCACTGATGTGCTTTTACTTCATAAATATGCCAGCCGAGGTCGTGAAAGAGTCCCGCACAGCAGAACTACAATCATCTCAAATCTTTTCAGGTGCAAGGATACTTGAGACGAGCGAAGTGAAGAATATTAAGCCCAAGTGCCATAGGATCGGAAAGCACTTTGCCTCCAAAATCTTGAAGAAATATATATACATTTGCAGCACATACTTCTGTAGCAAACCGAAAGAACACCAATGATATGCTTCTAGAAAAAAAAAAAAAATTGCCTTAAGAGTGAGCATGGTTAGAGAAGGTAATTTGCCAGTGCAGTTGAAGTTTGAAAGCAGCAGATATGATGCTTTAATTAAAAAGGAGATGCGTAGTTTAAAGGATTATGATCATCTGAAAGAAACGGCAGCAATAATTAAGAAGCGTTCACTCACACCAGTAAGAGTATAGATACCAAGAGTACTCAAATACAAGCACCATGCTCCCAGACAACCATCTCACAAGCAAGTCCCTTCCGTGATGGTTTAAGGACTCTTAGTGGCAGCCCTTGCCATTGTCGTTGTGCCCTCATTGAACGTGCATGATAACTCGCTAACTCTATCCATACTTTTCAAAGAACTTGTTATCAGGTATCGTGCATACTCTCACCAAATTGAACTCTTTAAGTAACAAATTTTCTCTTTCCAGATTCTCCATAACCTGTATCCGCGGTTTAAGCCTCTTTCCAATGCTGTAACTAAGTAGCAGTGGATACTGAACAATATGTGTGATATCCAACTTCCTAGTTCCAAGCAAGAATTCTGTTACCGCCTCAATTTTCTTCCCTGATACAGAAAACACATGAGGCATCTTCCTGAACATGGACAGGATATCATCTTCAGAAAACCCCAATCTGCGACACAGCTGCAATTTGAGTTCCCAAGTCTCAACTTTCATGGAACCAACAGTCCTAATGGCACAAAGAAGCATCTTGGAATCCCTACTAAAGCCCATCTCATCTACCCTCTTAACAGATTTCTCAAGAAGATTCGGATAGCAGAAATAAAATCTCAGATGATTAGAGACATCTTTTAGTATCTGCGACGAGCAAATTCCACAGCTTTTCAGGAACTCTATATTGGGGATCATCGTTTTCTTCAAATCATATCCCAAAAACAGGCCAGCAATTTTCAGAAGTCTAGACACATCTCCATTTGAACCAAAGATTTTGTGCAACGCCAAAATCATCTGTAACAGCCGCTCATTGGAAGTACGGGTTAGAATCATGGGGTTGGTGGAAAGTACTTGGGCAATGTCCGTGGGAGGGAAGCCCAAGTCTTGGAAAATCTTTATTTTCGGTTTAATGGTACGGTCAAGTTTCAAAGAAAGAACCTTGGGCATATTTTTAACCATTTGCTCGAGATGGGTCTTCGAGAAACCACTCTCTTTAAGAAATGACAGTACGGAATCGGAGTTTTCAGGGTTTTTGAGATGCTTGAAGGCCAAGGAGGCTTTTGCAGCGGCTTCTGGAGAGAATAGGTGGGTATTAAGCAAGTAATCAGCGACCGGAACGGCGCTCTTTGGTTGTCGTCGTTTTGGGGAAGTAGAAGAGAAGAAGAGGAGAGAGAAATAGGAAGACACGTGAGGTTTGCAGAGATGGTAATGGTTCTTCACTGAAAGTGGTGCGAAAGTTTTGCGCAGATACAAAGTCATTTCGTCGAACAACTGCAGTGCATAAAATGTAGACGTAACTATCAGAGAACACGGAAAGGGGCTAGACGGAGAAATACTTGGCTGTAAAAATGGGGAGCTTCATTCAACGAGCAACCCCTCTCGAACGAACTTCAATCAGGCGGTTGTGGTGAATGGTGATGAAACCTCGTGACTTTCTTTGGGGTTCAACCTTTTCCTTGGGTTTTCAACTTCTTCTGATGGCAATGTCATTTATTCTACTTTGTTGGAAGTCAATGACACTGGAAATTTACGAGTCACACAAAAGACTATAGCAACAAATGCTAGAATATGTATTTCATAATGACATACATGTAACTTATTCTCATTTTATTTTGTGATTACAAAAATTTTATCATGGTATATTTGAAAATTATAAAAGGAAGAGACATTGTTGAACATGGTTAAAAAGAAGGAACCCACGTACAGAACTCGTGGGTCACGATGGTTATCGGCAGCGGTGGGGGATGCTCGCCTTCGTTGGTCCCCCGTTTTTTCTCTCAATTTATAGAATCAAAGCAAAAGATATTCAACCGCTAACCTGAAGGCTATAACCCATTCATTTTTGTCATAGAGTATCCTCAATTCTCATTGGTGACTTTTAAATAATGTTACATCTGGGTTTAGTGGTAGTTAGTGCTGTATACGAACCGAATTCGAGCCGAACATGGGTGTGTTCGAACTCGGTTCGTTTAAGTTTTAGCATGTTCGAGCTCGGCTCGAGTTCGTTAAGTGCCAAAATGTCAGTGTTCGAACTCGGCTCGAGTTCGTGACGGTAAGACTTGGGCTCGACTCGCTCAACCCGTTTAACAATACGAGCCGAACACAAGTTCTGAAACTCGACTCCCGTACGTGTTCAAGTTTCAATCAAATCCCTAAATTTCCTTAAAATCCTCAAATTGTTCGAGCAATCAAGGTATAATTAATATAAAAAAAACAAGACATAGAAGATACAAGGAGGTATGTAGAATCAAAACAATGAAAAATAAATCTAATCGATTGGCGATAGACTATGAGTTGATGCATTCGAGGTTGAGCCCTTGGCTTAGCAGGCGATGGCTTTGCAGATCGGAGACTTGACTTTGCGACTTTGTAGGTTGAATCCAGCGACGCAGAGATGATAGCGGCGAAGACAGGCGACGTGATGTCCGCTGTGAAGAGAGAGAGAGATGTACAATCTGTGTGTGTGAGAGTGTGTGTGTGTGTGTGCGTACTCGCGCGAGCGCGACGAGGTAAGAGACGGAGAGAGTGCGGCCGTATGATTTATTTTGTGATGTTTAGCCTTAGGTTAGTTTATATAGTTAGGGTTTTTTGGGGTTCATAGATTGAATTATCTAGGGATTGGGCTCTATCTTTGTAAGTAAGCTTGGGTTGTGGGTTGACTTAAAGGCCTGGCCTCCAACATTAAAGTTCTAATTTATGTGTTTATGTAAATATCAAATTTATAAATATATTACAATTTATTTATTATTTAGACGAGTTGTTCATGAACACGTTGGTAAACATTTTGGAGTATTCATGTTCAGCTCATTTAATAAACGAGCCCTAAAAACTTGTTCGTGTTAATTCGTATATTATACGAACGAGTCTTGTGGAGAACAAATCATGAGCCGTTCGTGAACGGCTCGGTTCATTTACAGCCCTAGTGGTAGTGGGTGGGCAATTGCGATGGTCGGGCGATTAAAGAAGAGGTTTGCAGTGGTGGTGGGGGAGTTGGTTTAGGGGTGATGATGATGATGGTTGTTAATCGGGAAAGCTAAGGGAGAGAGTTGAAAGTGGTGGTGGTCATCGCCTTAATGTGGTGGTGGTGGTGGTCATCGCCTTAATGTGGTGGTGGTGGCGGCTTTTATAAGGAAAGTGATGGTGGGTTTGAACGTGTACGGCGTACGAAAGTGTGTGTGGTTGGGGGATCGTTCTCTATCCAATGGTGACTTTTCAGATGATGGTGGGTGGGCAATTGTGGCGATGGCTAATGGTGGTGGGTAGAGCGGTCGAAGGAGGTTTGCAATGGTGGTGCATGGTTGGGGGGTATGGGTGAGTTTACATCCTGATGGTGGCTTCGATATAATGGGGTATGGGTGAGTTTACTTCTTGATGGTGGCTTCGATGTAATGGAGGTGGTGGGTCAAATCTTGGAATGTGGTTAATGGTGGTGGCTATTAGCTGACGGGTTATGGTTTGGTGGGTAGTCATGGTTGGTGGGTAGTCATGGTTTGATTGGTAGTGGTTGTGAGTTGTGGAGGTGCTATGAAGGTGTGGTGATGGTTGTGACGGGACATGATAAAGAGGCTAATAAGATGATATTACGGAATGCCACGTCAAAACACAGTAAGGGTCGTATTGGCATTTATAAAATACAAATTGGCCACATCAGCAAAAATCATTAGTTAGTGTTATGGAAACCCAAAGTTAAGGAAGTCTGATACACATATTATGGATGCAGGTGTAAACTTTGTGAAAATGTGTCTTTGACTATAATTTACCCATAAACTCATGGAGTTTAGTGATATTATCTCTTTTTTTTTTTTACGAACAACTACCAACACATGCGGAGGAATTTCTTCATGTGTTTTTCGATTTTGGTTCACTATCAAAGTCCTAAACGTAGGAGTTGAAGGAGCACACGAAACGGAGGAAACTTCTCACCTTAGGAATGGAAGGCGCACAAAAAACTGAGAGAACTCAGTAGGCCAATTGATTTTCTCAAGACATGTTTTGGATGGAGGAAGTCAAAATTCCAAGTCCGATCCTTTTGCTAATTTATGTTGATATATGGTGATGCAAAATTTTCAAAAAAGTTATTATGTCCATTTTTTCTTTTATGCTCTTTCCCTCTACCATCAAATCTTTTGAGAAAGCCTAAATGAAGAACATGTTGAAGAATTCCACCGATATGATTAGTTATGTAGAGTAATCGAATCCAAAAATAATGCTACAACCACTTTAGTATGTCCACCATTGTTGCAGAGTTTTATTCATTTTCGATTTCTTATTGTTAATGCACCTCATTCTTTATATCTACTTTCCTTCAATTAAAAAATAAAAAAAGAAAAAATATTGCTTCTTGATTGCTCCTTTGCTGCATAAATCTATTATTTCACCAAAACTTTAGAACAAAGCTCGACGATGCGCGGTTCCCAATCTTGAATCAAACAATCCAATAATTTTCTGAAAATGAAAATTTGCAATGTTAAATTTGATTGGAAGGAGCTAACACCCATGTGAACTGCATCTGCTAAATCACTTATTCATCTCGTATTTGAAAGCTAATTATGTACTGACCATTATACTTTACACGAGATGACAATTCCCCCATTGAATTTCAATATCTGTCACTGTAAAGCAGGGGCAGAACCAGGATTTTTTTTTCAAGGGGTACAAAAATTATATTGAATTCATCAAAAAAAATTAGTAAAATGGAATGTGATTTCCAGTGCATGCAAGGGTTTCAATTCACCCTCTTCCTTTCCACAAAAATGGTGCAACAAAAAATGGAAAGAAGAACAAGTTTATGTATGAACGTAGTTCTCTAGAATTGTTGGTGCTTGGAAGGACATGCCTCGACAAGAGAACTGATAATCATCCCAAAAGAGAAGTACGTACAGAGAGAGTGATTAGTGTGGAACTCACACCAAAGCCAAGCAACGCAAAAGAAAGAAACAAATTAAAGACACTATCCACAGAACTTAAACGGTGCAAAACATTTGGCAGGTGGAAAGCCAATTTGGCCATTCCTTTGATTTGGCTCCAAGCAAATCCACTTCACCTCTTATACATGTATATATGCCATGTGAGTCTCGGATGACACCCTAGAACACACACCAACACAGTTCTTCACATCTGAAGCTCTCTCTGTTTAATATTATATCAAATTTCTTTGATACACCGTGATGTTTTAGTCCACATATTTTGCTATTGTGTGAGAAGAGGAAATCAATAAGAAATTCAAAGAGGTCTAGATAGGCCAGATGTTAAGCAGAAAATTGATGCTTTGAATGCTAAAATAGAGAAGTCTGGAGGGGAGTTGGACCAGAGGCTTAAGGAAAAATTCGTCCAATTTAAGGAATTTCTTTAATACACTGTGTAGGTTCACCACATACTTTTGCTATCAAAATTCAAAAGTCAGGGGGTGCCCCCCCCCCCCCCCCCGCGCGTCCTAATCTAGTCCCGCCTATGCCGCAAAGGACTATTTGACTGTACCAATCAAACCACTCTGTTAGCGTCGTCAATATGACCTTTTAATCTTAGGGGTATTTATGTAATCTTAGGACTATTTGATTGTACCAATCAAACCATTCTGTTAGCGTCGTCGCCGGTAGGAGCTCATGTGCCTCTCACATGGACCTTTTAATCTTAGGGGTATTTATGTAGCTTTGGCTACCAAAAGTCACACCATTTTTTTTCTTTTCTTCTCCTTTTCCTCTTTAATTTTGAAGATATAGCCCATCGACAACCAGCTCCATGTAATACCACCAATAACCACCATGTTGAAAAAATTGTCGAAAAATAGAAACGAAAAAATAAAAAGACTTCGAAGCGTATCTAAAGACACAGTCACTTTAGAATGTTTTTTGCCCCCACTCAAGAAAGAGTTTAGTTAGTTACAAACTAATTTGTTCCTAGGATATAAGAAAGCTCAAGACAAACTACGATTAACAATATTGAAGATCTCTAAGAATTCATTGTGACTTTCAAATATTGTGGGAGAGAGCAAAAAGTAATTTAAAAAATATTTTTGAAAATTAGAAATGTCGAAAGCTGTTACATACTCCCTTCATCCCACAAAAATTGATCATATATTCCTTTTAAGTCGTTCCGCAAAAATTGCTCACTTTTCAAATTAAAAAAGATTTTGTAGGTATTTTTACAAATTTATCCTTTTACACTTTTTCTATTCTATTTCTCTCTCCATATTTAACTCTCTACCAACTCATTTTTCACTTTTTATACTTTTTCATTCTATTTCTCTCTTCACATTTAACATTCCACTAACCTATTTTCTCTCTCCTAACTCACTTTCTTCCTCTTCTTTCTATAAACAGAAGAATGAGAAATACACAATATATGACTTAAATTATTAATTTGCGTATAAAAAAAACATGATCAAATTATATGGGACGGAGAGAGTATATAATAACCACATGCACCTTCTGAAATCACAAGAGAAAAAGGCATGACATCTCTTCTGAGAAGTCGCTAACCAACGTTATAAATTTCAATTTTATTTACCGTTGCACACCTCCGTTAATGAACACAACATTTGCTTTTCTCCAATTATGCCAAGCCCTTATATGTTAGATTCTTTCATTTATCTTGACCTCATAATTAAGACCACTAAAATCTTATAATAACATAAGTATAAGAATAATAGGGTTTCGAACTCACCAGAATTAAAGGAAGCCATAAATTGCCAAAAACTTTATTTTGATGATGAAAGAACGCTAAGATACAAAAGCGAACGTATCCCCTTTGGTATTGATTTTCATTACTCTTCTATATTCTTGATGGTAGAATATAATTGTGTATTTTCCTATTAGTCCAGGAGGCAAAATAGTAGTCAAAACATTATGGCGCCCTAGCCTCCAAGAAAAAGAGATATTTGTATAGAGAGAGTAGTGAGATCAACCTTAAGCTTGCAAAATCTCAACCATCTATCACAGTTAGATTAGGGTCTATAAACGTCCTATGCACCAAAAATCATTAAACCACAAGATGATAAAATTTAATAGGCCAGTAAAGTTATTTAGCCAATTTAATTAATTAATGTTCAAGTTAAATAATTAGTATATATGACCCGCTAGGCCACTAATTGGACTGGACTTATCAAATTCAACATTCTCCCACTTGGCCAAGTGTTATGCAGTAGTTAACTTCATAAGGTTTGACATAACGAAAATGAACAAAACGTCCCGTAAGTTAGGCCAAATCTAACAAAAATACTAAGATTGAATCGAAGATAGTATCTATGTTTCTCAACGTCACAGAACCGTTCTCCGGTTACAATCTTAGAACTTTTGCTAAATATGTCAGTCAAATAGCTTAATTGACATGAACTGTATTGTTCCATAATAAATAACAATACAAACAAATTCAAGTGATCCTTACATTAGTGTTTATTTCAGAATACTTCAAATGTGCACTTTTAACGAGAAGTAACGAATCATAATCATAATATCCAGAATTCAAAACAAAAGGTGATCACGTAAATAAATGTTTCTGATCAAAACTCATCATAAAAAACCCATCATCTAAAGGAAAAGCTATCAATCAAACCTATGCTAGCAACATGTTTTCGAAAGAGATTGAGCGGTAAGTTGTTCATCATGGGATCCGCTAACATAGCGCCATATAGATATGCTGAATATAGATTATTTGATTCTGAATTCTATCCCTCACAACGAGGTACTTAATCAATAATCTCAAAGGCGCCTATACTCCCTGCATAATCAAAATCAAAATAACCAATAACATTAAGGTTATTTGACTTCCTATAGGTAAGCATGAAATCTTTGGTGCCTTGTAAGTAGAGCATGACTTTCTTGGCTGCTTTCTAATGACCCATTCCTGGGTTTATTTGGTGACGTCCAAGCATGTCAACATACGCTATATCTGGACGAGTACAGACTTGAGCATACATGAGACTCCTTACTGCTAAGGCATAAAGAATACACTTCATTCTGTCTAGCTCCAGTTGGCTCTTACGACATTGTAGCAAACTGAATTTGCCACCCTTTACAACACGAGCAACAGTGGAAGCACAATTATGCATGTTGAACCTTTTGAGAACCTTATCAATATAGGCTTTTTGAGATAATCTCAATATTCCACATGATCTATTGTAGTAAATCTCAATGCTTATTACGTAAAAGGCCTCTCGAAGATCTTTCACATTAAAATTTTTGATCTCATACAACATATGCATATCACTACTAGCAAGTAAGATATCATCTACATACAAAACTTGAATTATAAACTTATTCCTGTTACCTTACGTATATACATTGGTCCACTGCATTTTCTTTATAGCCAAACTTACTAATCACATCATGGAATTTAAAATACCATTGTCTAGAGGCTTGTTTTAATCTGTATATGAATTTCTTCAACTGATATTTCATGCGTTCCTTGCCTTCAACTATAAACCCTTCTGGTTGCGTCATATTAGACATATTCATGCAAGCAACCATTAAGAAACGTAGTATTTACATCCATTTGATGCGGCTCTAAATCGTAATGAGCTATTAAAACCATGAGTATTCGAAGTATCCTTTTTCAACATAGGAGAAAATGTTTCATTATAATCTATCCCCTCCCTTTGAGTGAAACCTTTAGCGATGACTCTAGCCTTGTATCTTTCGACATTACCTTTAGGATCAGGCTTAGTTATGTAGACCCATTTACCGCCTACAGCTTTGCCTTCTTGAGGTAAGTCAACAAGGTCCCAAAGTCATTTATTTTCATTGACTTTAACTAATCTTTCATAACTTCAAGCTTTTTCAAAAGAAGTAGGATCATTTCTTAGCCCAGATTATAGTCAGCCTCATCTAGGTACACAATATAGTTATCAGAGATTGCTGTCTATCTCTCTCTTCCTACCTTACAAGAGGTTATTCGTTAGCAAGAATTAGAGCAAGATCCATAATAGGGACGCATCATTAGGTACTACCTTAGGTGCATCAATATCATCCATATGAGGTAATGGTACATCAACCTTTTGGATAATAAGAATAAAAATATGATCCTAAACATTCTCAAGATTTATTATTCTTGGTGTACTACGCCCACTATACTCAACATCTTCAAAAATACTACATGCCTAGTTTCAACAATTCTAGTGGTACGTGATGGACAGTAAGTCTGAAACCCTTAAATGTTTCAGGGTAACCTATAAAATGACAACTTACGGTCTTGGGATTAAATTTTGTAATGTGTGGATTGTAAATTGTTGCTTTAGCTAAACAGCTCCACACATGAAAATATCTTAAATTAGTTTCTTCTATGTCCACAATTCAAAAGGTGCTTTAGGCACAGACTTATTGGCAACCCTATTAAGAATATGCACAGCTGTTTTAAGTGATTTAACCCACAAAAACTCTGGTAGAATGGTTCATCATATCATATTTCATGCCATATCCATGATGATACGATTTCGTTGTTCAGCTATACCATTCTGTTAGAATGTGCCCGATATTGTATACTGAGCAACGATGCCACATTCTTCCAAATGCAAGGCAAAATACTAGGACAACCCCTTTCAGAGAATTTTTTGTTATATTCTCCTCCTCTGTCAGATCTTATAACTTTAATCGTTAGGTCGAGTTAGTTTTCAACTTCGACTTTGTAAGTCTTAAACACGACAAGTAATTCGGAATTTTCATGAATGAGGTAAATATATTCATAACGAGAAGAGTCATCAATGAAGGTGATAAAGGATATATGATCACTAAAACCCAATGTAGGGAAAGGTCCACAAATATCAAAGTGGACAACTTTTGAAAGCCCTGTACTTCGAATGGCACCACTCTTATTACCTTTTACAAATTTTCTTTTAGTACATTCAATACATTTATCAAAGTCTGAGAAATCTAAAGAATGAATAATTCTATCGTTAATGAGGCGTTCCATTCTACCTCATGATATGTAATCCAGACGTTCATGTCACAATTTAGCAAAATTTTCATTATCTCATTTTCTCTTACCACAAGTTTTACCAATTACATCATTCACATTCGTTTATAAGGTTTTAATAAAATAAGTATCCAAACTTAATTTACATAGGTTTTCCTCTAACAAACCAGAACCAATAACTCTAAAGTAAAGGAAAGGAGATAATAATTTATTCTATCCATAAACGTCAAGTTTAGAGGCAGAAATGAGGTTTCTAGTCATATTTGAAACATAACTAGTATTAGTTATATCCAAATTGAAGCCACTCTCCAAAACTAAACGGAGAGTTCTTACAGCTTCAACTTGAGTTTTCTCTCCATTTCCTACTAAGACATTATGCTCCCCTTGATTTAGCTTTTTCACATAAAAGAATACTTGCAATGAATTAGTTATATGCATAGTAGCACTTACGTCAACTCACCATGTATTTAAAGAAGTATCAATTATATAAGTCTCATAACAAACGCAAGTAAATAAATTATCTTTCCTTTCAAACCACTATCTGAATTTTTGATATTTTTTTCCCTCACATGTCCTTTAGCTCTACAAAAGTGACAGCCGGGACCAGGAGGACTCTTGGTATCAGAAGAGCTTACCTTACCAGTCATATTTACAAGAACACTCTTATTCCCTTGCACGCGACCTTTGTCAAATTACTTTCATTTTTCTATAGATGGACTAGTGATGGCAACATGAGAACCATCAAGTTGTTCGGATTTTAGCCTCTCTTCTTCTTGGACACACATGAAAATCAACTCGCTCATCTTTCACTTCTCTTTCTGCATGTTGTAGTTGATCTTAAAATGAGCAAACAGTGCAAGGAGAGAAGTCATGATAAAGTGAACGAGAAAAACCTCAGAGATTTTCATGTCCAAGCCTTTTAGTTGAGAAGCCATATCATTCATCCGTAAAATATGCTCATGAACACTATTGAATCCACTGCACTTGAGCGTAACTATTTTAGTGATAAGAGTGGTAGTATGTACCTTCACCACAAAAAAATATGTATTTTGTGACGGAGTTTTAGCGACGGAAGGTATTCCGTCGCTAAAAATGTCTTTAAGCGACGGAATATACCGTCGTTAAAACTCCGTTGCAAAATACTATTACCGACGGAAGACACCGTCGGTAAAAGTATTTTGCAACGGAGTTTTAACGACGGACTTTTAGCGACGGAATTACCGTCGCTAAATATTTTTTATAAAATTAGTAATTTTGAGTTTTTTTTTTAAAATTATTTAAACGACGGAATAAGACCGTCGCTAAAAATTCTGTCGCAAAAGTCTTTATAATAAGACATTCACCGACGGAGTTTTAGCGACGGTGTTATTCCATCGCTAAAGATCCTCCATTTAAATTCAGATCTGGTTTCTTTCTCTCTCCCCGTTCTCTCTCTCCCCGTTCTCTCTCTGAAATTCTGCTCCCACCCATCGCCGTTCTCACCTCCGGCGACCCTTCTCTACGGCGACCCAGCTCCGGCGACACTCCCATCCCCCACCCGACGCCGCACCACCAAGCCTTGCACTCCGGTCGTGCCACAAAGCCCTCCACTGTCGCCGCGCAAGGAAACCCACCACTGCCGCCGCACCACCAACGCCGGCGCCGTCGTACCCACCTCGAGATTTGTATGTCAATTGCCCTAAATTATCTGAATTTTTTGTTAATTTGTCTTCAATTTAGGTTACATGCCCTAAATTATCTGAATTATTTAGATTTGTATGTCAATTTAGGTTCAATTTTTTGTTAATTTGTCAATTGCCCTAAATTATCTGAATTATTTAGATTTGTTAATTGTGCATTGAGCATTTGAGATATTGAGATTATTGACGGAGGATGGGACCCAATTGGATTGAATGTGTGGTTTTTGTTAATTTTTATTGCATTGAGCATTTGAGAATTGAGAATTGAGGTTGTTGACGGAGGATGGGACTCAATTGGATTGAGATACCTGTTAGTTAGCGTAGACACGGACAGCACGTCTGATCGACGGTGTCCGACATTTAAAAAACAAATTAACGTATGCCGATGTGTCTGGAGGTGCGTGTCGGTGGGCGTCGGACACGTGTCTGGAGGCTTCGGACACGTGTCCAAAGGCGTCGGACACGTGTCGGTATGTGTCGGACACGTGTCCGGAGGTGTCAGACACGTATCGGACACCATATCGACACCCTATATGAGGTGTCGGAATTGAGATTGTTGACGGAGGATGGGACCCAATTGGATTGAGATACCTGTTAGTTAGCGCAGACACGGACAGCACGTCTGATCGACGGTGTCTGACATTTAAAAAACAAATTAACGTATGCCGATGTGTCTGGAGGTGCGTGTCGGTGGGCGTCGGACACGTGTCCGGAGGCTTCGGACACGTGTCCAAAGGCGTCGGACACGTGTCGGTATGTGTCGGACACGTGTCCGGAGGTGTCGGACACGTGTTCGGAGGTGTCGGACACGTGTCCGGAGGTGTCAGACACATATCGGACACCATATCGACACCCTATATGAGGTGTCGGAATTGAGATTGTTGACGGAGGATGGGACCCAATTGGATTGAGATACCTGTTAGTTAGCGCAGACACGGACAGCACGTCTGATCGACGGTGTCCGACATTTAAAAAACAAATTAACGTATGCCGATGTGTCTGGAGGTGCGTGTCGGTAGGCGTCGGACACGTGTCCAAAGGCGTCAGACACGTGTCGGTATGTGTCGGACACGTGTCCGGAGGTGTCAGACACGTATCGGACACCATATCGACACCCTATATGAGGTGTCGGAATTGAGGTTGTTGAATGTGCATTAAATTTAGGTTAGTTAGGTTAATGCGACATTTTTAGCATGCACCCCCTGGAATCTAATCGTGGCTCCAGCACTGGCTATAATTACCCCTAATTAGTCCTGATCAACAATATTTTAGTAAATCAATTAACCCTAATTAGCTCCAACGAGCCTAATTAGTTTTAATTAACCCTAAGAACCTGATGAAATTCAAATTAGCTGTAATTACCCCAAATTAGCCCAAATGAACCCAATTATGCGCATATTGATTGTAGTTAGCCTAATTAGTCATAATGTGCACTAACATAACCCAATTACGCCTAATTAGCGCTAGTTAGGACTAATCAACACTACTCGGCACCATCAAAACCCTAATTAGGACTAAATAACCCTAATTAGTCCTAATCAACCCTAATTAGCTATAATTATCCGAAACTAGCCCTCATTAACATTAATTAGCCCTAACATAACCCAATTAAGCCTAATTAGCCCTAATTAGGACTAATCAGCACTACTAGGCACAATTAAACCCTAATTAGGACTACATAACTCTAATTAGCCATAATCAACCCTAGTCAGCTATAATTATTCGAAACTATCCCTCATTAACATTAATTAGCCCTAACATAACCCAATTAAGCCCAATTAGCCCTAATTAGGACTAATCATCACTACTCGGCACAATTAAACCCTAATTAGGACTAAATAACCCTAATTAGTCCTAATCAACCCTAATCAGCTATAATTAATAATCGTAATTAACCCTAACATCCAGTCTTTGCTCAGGAAGTTCGGAATGTTAGACTTGGTCTGGCAACCGATGGGTTCAACCCTTTCGGTCAGTCTACCACGCCTTACTCCTGTTGGCCTGTTATTATTGTCCCTTACAACCTTCCACCAGGCATGTGCATGAAGAAGCCGTATATGTTCTTGTCGTTGCTTATTCCGGGGCCGAAGAGTCCCGGTAAGGACATAGATGTGTATTTAAGGCCGTTGATTGATGAGTTAAAACAATTATGGTGGAATCATGGAGTCGAAACATATGATGCATCCCTTAAACAAAATTTTCAGATGAGGGCTGCTTTGATGTGGACTATACATGATTTCCCCGCATTGGGAATGACTTGTAATGTTGTAACATCACGGGAAAAATGTAGTAACATTTTAGAACTTGGTGTTTATTGATGTGTTTTTGCACATCCGTTCATATATATATATATATATATATATATATATATATATAGTGCCGATGATGATTTATGCCTAAATTATTGTTTTTCACGTGTTAATGTCTTTGTATATAATCTATATGAAGTCAGATATGGATAGGATACGGGCTATTCGTGGCCGGGCTGGACGCCGAGCTGCTTCCTCCCCGGTTAGTCCCACCTCGTCATTGCCTACTGATGACGAGGCACAGAGTGATCGCGGACAGCCATCGGGGGCCCAGCCCCAGCCGTCGCCGTCACCATCGCCCCAGCCATCGCCGTCGCCCCAGCCCTAGCTCGAGCCGTCTCCCCAGCCCGACGCAGATTCATCCCACACGCGCGTGCATTCTCTATCTTCCGTGGGTTCTACCTCAGGTATAGTTGATAACGGTGTTTCGTACATTTTCGCTAGCCTTATATTTGAACTGTATTAATGTCTGTGTTTTGTAGGATCTCGATGAGGCCGTGGTCCGACACGCGGCGTACGCATCGACCCCCAGCGTAAACAGAGAGTTACGCTCACGCAGGAGGGCCTGTAAGTACTAAAAATATCACCCCATGCCTTATGTTTAAAATTTTGGGGTGTTAATTTATATTTGAACTGTATTAATTAATTTAATTACTTCTTTGGCAGGATCCTGGAGAATATTGCGAGGACGAAGATCGGCGTTCTTGTGAAGGGCCGATTCTTCGAGCCACGCCTGTACTGGAAGGACTGGGATGCCGCTGCGAGGGAGGCCCTATGGGAGGAGTGGCTGGTACGGTGAAGTATTTTTTTCAGCGTTAGTAAATGTTAAATTACAGTTTGTTTTATGTTGTTAATTTGTGTTATTGAATGCCTTATAGGAGGGGTTCACGTTTGACACGCCTCAGCAGCAGGTACTGGGGCAGCAGGCTTTCTTTGCCTACATCGGCAAGAATTACCACCGATGGCTCCACGATGCACGGGACCGGGCGAAGAAGGCGCTGCCCGCGGGTGCCCCGATGACGGACATGGCGAGATATCCCCCACATTGGATATCTCACTGTGTATGGGGGGAGATGATAGATCGGTGGGCTACGGATCCAGGTTGGGACGCCAAGAGTAAGAGCGGGACTGAGAACAGACAGAACAAAGATCCGACGCACACGGGGGGGTCGGTGCCACACGACATCGTCCGACACAAGAACGCGGTCGAGCACCCGGATCTGGAGGACGATGAGGTCGTAGCTCTGACGTATAATCAGACGCACGTGCGGAAGAAGGACAAGGACGAGACGCACCGGGCGGGCGACTATATTTCAGATATTGCCCAGCGGATCGATGTGAGTCAATTTATTTAAGTTAATGTTTTTTCTTTCTATCCTCAATGTCTGTTTCGTTAATTAATGCCCTAACATATCGTTAAACCACTATTTTTGCAGGCCTCGTATGAACAGCTAAGGGGGTCCGAGCAGCAGTCCGGACAGCCATCAGCGTCCACTAGTACGGCTGCGAGTACTGGGGGGTTAAAGCGATGGCTGGATACGCCGGAGGTCGTGAATCGGCCGAAAGGCCGCATACGCGGCCTGCCTAGCACGACTGCTCGTGCCGTGATAGGAGCGTCCTCACCCCCTGCTGCCCCTCCACAGACACCGGCTCCTCGGCCTCAGTTGGACGACGAGGAGATCCAGCGCATTGCTACAGTGGTGTGCCGGATGATCAGGGAGCAGGGCACTGCTGGACAGGCCGCCCCGGCCCCGGATCAGCAGGATCCAGATCCGGGACTCGGGAACCCCTGATGAGCCCCTTCCCGTGCCCGTTCCTAGCTCCCCCCCCGTGCCCGCCTTGTACTCTTCTCCCCTCTCCTAACCGGCTATATCCGGTTCCCGGCTTGTACATATATGAATTTTTTTTATTATAAATTTTTTTTATAATTGATTATATATATTTCTTTCTGTATTGATTATTGCGCGTTGTTGTTGAGATTTGAAAATTGTATTACAGGTTTGGGTAATTGAAAAATAAAAAAAAATTCAAAAAAAAAATTGACTTTTGGCGACGGATTAATTCCGTCGCTAAAAGTATTCCTACAATCAGTTATTTAGCGACGGAATATTCCGTCGCTAAATAAGTTTTTTAGCGACGGAATATTCCGTCGCTAAATAAGTTTTTTAGCGACAGAATATTCCGTCGCTGAAATATAAATCCGTCGCTAAAGAATATAATTCGCGACAGAATATCCGTCTCTAATTAAAATAAATCCGTCGAAAAAAATGACATATTTAGCGACGGATTTAAAAATTCCGTCGCTAAACTATTAGTGATGGGCTTTTATACGAGGGATATTTAGCGACGGTGAATCCGTCGCTAATTCTTTTAGCGACAGATTTTTGGCTTTTAGCGACGGATTATCCCGTCGCTAAAACCCTGTTTTCTTGTAGTGCTTGAAAGAGCCCTAAAACTGCTCTTCAATATGTGTAAGGTATATCTTTGCATTTTCTAAGTCAGAATAGCGTCGCGAATTGTAGTCGTAATGGAGCCTTTCATAATCATTAGATATTTGATGTTGGAACGCTTTTAGTTTTCATAGTCGCATCTTGCTCAGTAGAGCTTTCAGCCATAAGGGTAGCAGACACATTAATCCATGAAGTATAATTCAAATCCATAACTCTAAGAATTATGCTAATCTGCTCTTTCCATTTTCTAAAATTAGTTATGCTCAAAGACTCAATAGAGGAAAGATAATCAGTAATTACAGCAGGACTATACACTAAATATTACTAATTATGCACGTTAGTACCGAAATTCTACATGATGAAAATAGTTAGTTCATCATTCAAAATAATAAAATAAATTGAGATATACACAATTTATTTGTATGGAAAAGGTAAATTCACAAAACTTTTTCCAAAGGAAAATTTAGTATATCACTTATAATCTTATGTTGAGCCGCTTAATAACATACAAGATTTTTCCCATCCTTACTAATTTGGAAATCTTTACGAGCAACATGAGCACAAATTATATCACATTTGGGTAGAAAATTATTTGACCCACGCAACTTATTATTTCTTTTCTTTCTATTTAAAAACTAAAATTTAATCTTCCATTGGGCCAATTAATATTTTTTATTAGTAAGCGTAATGTGATGTGGTTTTATCATTATCTTGACTTATCAGAGACAATAAACTTCCGTTGAGCTGTTTATTGCCAAAATAAATAAAAACCACATTATCTTCAAGTTCGTAGTAGTCTAGATATGTCAAATGAAACGTAAGGTTTTAGCATGATAACATAATTTTAGATTAATTCTTGAAATTATAATAATATTGACACGTTATATTCATTGGTATCCGAAATAAACAAATATTAAAACATTTAAAGAGCCCAAAAGAGGCCCAAATTTTACGGCCGAAAATAGGGCCTAATTCTGGCCAAACAGATCCAAACGGCTAACAAAATATAAGGTCAAGTTCTGGCCAAACAGGCCCAACGTGGCAGGCCCATTGAGGGTCAACATGGTGCTAGGCCCTTTAATACACCAACATAAGGCCACAAAAGCCAACTGATTTGGCCCAATTTCATTGGGCCATTTAAAAGACCATTATCAAGCCACATGGCTACTTTTTCAGCCCAATGTTACCATTCTTCAACGCCAACAAACAAATGGCCACTCGGCCGAAGCCGGCCAACAGGCCACACAGCCGGATTTTTGTTTTTAACATTGGCATTTAATCGTAAAACAAAATTTGAAGAACAAATTTTTTTTTTTATTTTTTATGTTCATGCAATTGATTAATGTGGCTCTGATCCCATATGTTAGATTATTTCATGCATAATGATCTCATAATCAAGACCATTGAATCTTAAAATAACATAATAAGAAAAACAATATGGTTTCGAACTCATCGGAATCGAAAGAAGTTATAAATTGTCAAAAACTTTATTCCGATGATGAAAGAATACCAAGATGCAGAAGCGAACGTATCCTCTTTGATACCTTCACTGCTCTTCTATATTCCTCTCTGTTCTTGCTCTCTATTCTTGATGATGGAATATATTTGTGTATTTTTCTGTTAGTCTAGGAGGCAAAATATTAGCAAAACATTATGATTTCCTAACCTCCAAGAAAAATAGATATTTATATAGAAAATAGTGAGATCAACCCTAAGCTTGTCAAATCTTAACTGTCCATCAGAGTCAAATCTCAACTGTCCATCAACCCCTTAAGCTTGACAAATCATTAATATATTAAAAAATAAAATAAAATTGACCCATAAAATTATTTAACCGATGTAATTAATTAATACTCAAGTCAAATAAATATGCAACATTAATATGACCAGGCTACCTAATTGGATTGTATCCATCAAATCCAACATTATATCGAATAAATTTTCTCCTCAAACGGTGGCATGAAGGTTCTGACAAAAGCCACACGCTTCATGTCACGTGTAGGAGACGATTAGTACATTTTCAAACAATTGACTAAAAGTCTAAAATGCTTTTGACATGTTTTAACCACACAGTTCTAACAGGAAGTCAATTTAGTTTCAATTGTTATAGATAGTCAAACAGCTAACCTCCCAAGTTAATTAAATAATCAAATACTCATGAGATTTAAAGTTAAAACTTAGCAATCCCCCAACCTAATTATTTGACTAATGAGTCTCCCAAACTCTAATTACTTCATCATATTATGTCTTCTAGAAGGTATTTTTTAACTCAAACCTTCTATAAATTTAATTAACTCAAAGTCTTATCAAAGTATTTGGTGGTCAGTGTAATCTCTTGAAACAAAGGAAAAAGGTTGACCGGAGAAATTCATGGGTATTTTGTTAGTAATCGTTTTAATAATGATTATACTGGTGGGTGATAAGTAACAAAAAAAAAAAATCGTACATGAAAGTGTACGTGGGTACTTATTCGCCAATAATGAAGTAATATAACATCTATATACAAGACAATGACTATGTAACTGCTAGGGAGAGAGAGAAAACGTTGGAAACCGCATGAGCAAAAGAACGGCCGGTAAACACCACTTTTATTTCTCTAACTTATGTGAATTTAGTCGGCATCACACACACAAGCGCCCGCGCGCACATGCACAGGTTTCAACGTAATTTCTTTGGTGAGTTTTAGTTTATCGTGTCATATCATGTCTATCATGCATGTATGTGCGATGGTGGAAAGAAATGTGGGGTGATCAAGGAAGCGTACCACTAAAAAGGGAGCGATAAATGGGTTACCTTTTTATTCCGAACCTGTAAGCTAGAGTATTAGTTAGACGTCCACGCGGCTGTCTTCCGAGGTAATTTGTTCACTTACTAAGTTTGAAACAAAGTGTCGTAGTTTTTCATAAAAAGATCCTAGCATCATAGTTTATGATCGTAAAGAAGATGTAACACGGGCCGTGAGGAGACATCCGGTTGTGATGTAAAAGGATGTTGAAGGTTTATAGTTTGAGCATATATTGAGTATATTTGAGATCATTCAATTACTTACGGACACAAGCACATTACTTCATTGAAAGTAACGAAAAACAAGAGTTTAAGGAAATAGAAGAAAGAAAGTATTAGTAAAGGAACAGAATAAATTTACACTTCTGAGTGCTCTATCTTGAGAATGGATAAAGAGTTCGAAAGAATATTCAGACATGGGAAATGAGGAGTTCTCTTTAGTAATTTTTGCATCTTTGACAACTTCAGCAACGTGTTCTTGGTGACTGGGTTGCTTCTTTGAACTCCATTCAGTGTACCCTTCAAGTGTACTAGATCTCCACTATAAAACAAACCAAATGCTATAGTTCTCTACAAGTTCTACTAATTCATTTCCGGTGTATTATGGAATAGGGGTTGGGGGGGTAGGTGTGTGTGTATGTGTGTGTTAAGGTGTGTGCGTGTGTGAGAAAATGTATGTGACACAGTGTGTGTGTGTGTGTGTGAGAGAGAGAGAGAGAGAGATTCATGTCATCTGATGACATGGACCATGCAATTAGGAAAAGATGGCCAAGTGGATCCGTTTTAAGAACATCTTTCAATAAAAGACAATCATAGCCCTAGATTGTTTAGCAGCTTCCGCCTTCCATTAGCGAAAAGACTGATTTGGTTCAAAAATTATACTTTAAGTATTCGTTTGGTACTTTTGAATTGTTATGTCCTTAAGCTGTACTGAGATGATATTTTAGGATACAAGTTTAAAAATAACCCTTGCTAAGAATTATCAAAGAATATGTAATTTGATACGGAGAATGAAGAATTCATGTAGCCCACTACAACTACTTTAGGAAGAAAGCTTAGATGATGATTAATGTTTACAAACTTAGCACCATAAATAAGCTAAAGTCAAATCCAACAAAATAACAACGTAAAAGAGAAGAACACTAATGATCATCGTACTTTGGCCAAAATTTTAATTTGATCACTGAATTTTAATTTGTTTCAAATTGGTTTTCAGACATTCACGGTCTGGCCAATCAAGTCACGTCGTTAGCATTTGCCCACATGAGCATCATGAAGTGCTGATGTACATCTCACATAAGATAAGAGTTACGGTATTACTGTAACTTTGTCTCGGAAATCCTCTTTCCTTCTTCCTTTTTATTTCAACATAACAGACCACCTACCACCACCACCACACCCACCGTTGATGCCACTACCACACCCTATTCCTCCTAGCCAAAGCCTAAACCACCCATCACAAGTTGCCACCACCACCATCACCACCACTACTGTTGGCACCTTAGCCCTTGTCATTCACCACCGCTACTACCCCACATCAAGACCACCAATTCGCTTCCTACCAACCAAACCTACCACTTTACCCTAGACATACTTTTAGTATATATATATCTAATTTGACGGCTGGAGTCAAAGATACAAGCGGACAAAAACGTGGCTTACAAAATGCTTGAACTGAAACAACCCCTCAATTATGTTGAAAAAACAAACTTGATTTATTTTTTGTTCCACTAGACTGGTGTATTACTGACATATTAGTAATACCTAGTTATGTGCTAGATTGCTAGTGGTGTGTTAATAATAATGTATTAGTGGTGCATATGTCATAAGTAGATTAGTAGTGAGTTTATGAAGTTGAGTACTAATAGAGTAATTGTGAGTGTAGAGGAGTGAGTGGTATTGTTATTAGATGTCTAAAAGAGTAAAAGTTACATTAGTAGTACCATACAAAGCTATGTACTCTAGTCATCTAAGAAGGTGTAAAATGGTGAAAGAGGTAATGAGATAAAATTTAAGGTATATTATGTATTCTCTTCAAGATCTCTCCTTGTCCTTCTCCTAGTCTGTACATGTGTGAGTTCTAGTGAGTCTTTGTATCCAATAAATGGTATCGGAGTCACAATAATCGTATTGGACATTGCGGGTTAGTTTGTTAGAATCCTTACGGTTTTGAAAAAAATCCAAAATAGATATTTGCTGTGAGAATTGATGTTCTCAAATTAGTGAGAATGAGGAGTGCATTTTTATTATATCTCAAATCACATGATTTGTGCATGGTGATCGACAAAGAACCACATAGTAGCTTATGGAAGAGAGTTCGGCAAAAGACGGAAGATAGGGGATTCCGAGTATTATAGAGCAGAGATACAAATTTGTATAGGAGAGATAAGATCTCCAAGTGATTTCTGGCAAACGATCGAGGTCATTGTACCCACCCGTATATGTGACTTCTTACCAAAAGAGTATTGGGTACAAAGCTAAAAAAAAAAAAAGGAGTTCACAAATGACAATAGTGGAAATCTTCAGGAAGAAACCCCAATAGAGTATAAAAACGAGTCTCACAATTCTGGACCAAAGAAATTGAATAGACAAAGGAAGAAGAAGAATTCAAGGCTTATGAAGCAATAAGAACGAATGAGTTGACAAATTGAGAAGTGTCATATGAATACGGAGGAGAGCGAGATTACATATAATGATGAAAATATTCAAAATGAAGAAATAGATGATGACAACATTTATAAAGAGGTAAAAGTTCGAGGTCAAAACTTTAACAACTTAGGTATGACTTAATTTTTCTTTAAGAGAAAAAAACTGTGGTTGGATCGATTTTATTATATGGCCTTGCTTAATTTGAAGAAGAATGTGATGATTTCTCTTTCATGGTTAAGACTGACGTGATGGTGCCAAAAGGATATGTCATTAAAAGATAAAGTTTTGAAAATTTATTTCATCGAAAATCATCGTATTAAGTTGTTTGTCATGCTTGTCAAAAAAACTGATTTTGTGAATAACAGAGAGTACTATTTTCAACTAGGCGTAAAGAATTTGTCGAGTGATAAAGGTTGGGTGACAATAGAGATGTTCTTTGATCCAGATGAGCTACAAGTATTGCACCAAAACAATGTTTAATGTCCAATATTCGTATAAGTGTGAAAAATAACTGGTAATTTCATTATGAAGATGATCCACTTGATTTATACATCGGAGATGACTATCGATATTGTTGCTCTCGAAGGCATAGGAGATGAAGCAATCATTGGGACCTCTATCAAGGAACAACCCCCCCCCCCACCCCCAACCCCAACCCCAAAATGACCAAGAATATGTGGAGTCGAGAAATAAACTTGATTTTTTCATTTGCCATTAGAGTGGTTTATTAGTAACATATTAGCGATTATCATTCATGTGCTAGTGGTGTGTTTGTATCAGTACTTCATATGTTACAAGTGCATTATTAGTGAACTTATTAAGTTGAGCAGTGGTATAATAATAATGTGTGGAGTGAACTGAGTGGTATTGTTGTTAGAACTCTAGGAATTAAATTAGTAGTACTATATAAATCCATGTGCGCTAGTCATCTAGGAGGGTCTAAAATGGTGTAAGACTAGAGAGAGATATTTTTAAAATACATTGTGCATTCTCTTTAAGATCTCTCTGTTCTCCTCCTGGTATGTAAGTATGTGAGTTTAAGTGACTCATTGTCTCTAAAAGGGTTCTCCAACAGTCACGTTGCCTTTGCTGCAAAAACTAGGTGGGTTGGAAGATGGGCTATAGGGTTGGGGATGGGGAGGAGGGGTGGGTAAAGATGTGTGTCGAGCTTGGATAAGCGGTGGTGATTGTGGTTAGTTTTGGATTGGTTAGTGAGGTAGCAAAAGACATAGGTCTACTGGCGGTGGTAGTTGGGACCGGTGGATGATTCTAAAATGAAGAACGTAAGGAACTTTTTTGTGGCTTTATTGATGTTGAAACGATTACAACAATTATTGCGCTACCACGTAACACGTAGTGGGTTCGGAAAACATACCGTATGAAGTCTCCAAATATTCCGACGTAGGATCCTTGTTGTTACGAGCCTCCAACACGCTTGATCTTTTTCGCAGGTACGAAAACGGCTACTAGAGTCGAGTTCTTCGTCCACGAACCAAATCCTAGAGCTTGGTGATTGCTCTAGAGAGAGTGCTATAAAGAGAGGGATTATTGCTATTGACTTGTTAATTTATTGGGATATCTCTAGCCTTTATATAGAGATACAATTAGAGACTGGCTTTACCTCCAACTCTTAGGAGATAAAGATTGTATTTATCTCAAACACTTAAGAGATAAATATTCTCTAAATAACTGTATTTATCCAAACTAACAAATACACATTATCTGTTAGTGGGCGGATAATGGGTCCACTGACCCAATTTATTAACAGCTCCCACTCGCCCACACACAGGGCAAATAAATCGTACAGTCCCTCTTTATCTCTCGTCCACTCATCTCCTCATACAGGAAATGGAACGTGCGACCTACGAGAAAGGATGTCCAGTTGAGGAGTATTGTATTAAGTTATCACCAAACTAACACAATACATCACTCCAAAAAATCTCGTATGTACCCCAGATAGTTCAACTACACCAGATTAAACACTCTCAAATCCCTCATAATGAGCAGTGTTAAACCTCTCATATGTTATGTATTCATGACTCATATCGAAACGAAAATCGACAAAGTCGCCCGGGCTATGAATCACACAACATGATGTAATATTGAACTTTCTTCCCAAAGCCCTCATGTCATTCCAATTAGACCCAACCGCTTTCCTAGACATGCCCCGCGAGACCGCATCATCCATGATCCAAGGGTACATGCTAAAGTAGCGACATTGAGTATCCTCTTCATGACATAGTCTAAGGTGAAAAGGGTACTATATAGGATCAAAAAATTTCGATCCAAGTGGCTCACACAGTGACGAAGCAGGGATTCATTCGTCACTCCCACTGTCGGTCTGCATTTAGCACATGCAGTATGATTTGCATGCTATGGCGTAACCCGCAAGGGCGTGTCACATAAATGTATAATAAATACGCCATACGAATCTAAGTCTAGTCGCTGTACAAGCGCCTAACCTGAGTTTTTCAGCCCAGTCACTCTCATAGTGCCTGCCTGAAATCTCACATTCGGCTGTAAACAGGCTACATAGAGTTGTGGAGATACTCTATGATCGACCTACATTTATTAGGTCTCATCTTAGCTCCAACTAAGGCGACATGTTTGCTTTATAAGCTGTATCATCTTATTCGCCCACTTGGCGCTTAAGACAATTATGTCTCATCTTGCTCGCTATCTTAGCGCCAAGGTGAATTACCCGTGTGAGTGGGTCAATTCGAGCCTGGTGACACTCTCAACAAGGATGTATATGTAATCACAAAGATTATCCATTCATTCCAAAATAAACTCAAATCAAGGAATGAAAATTTAATGTAATAAATAATGTCAAGTACATAAGATGCCATAAACATATCAAAACCTACGTAGTCCCATACTCCTAATGTGAGAAAGGAAAACATCTCTAGCAATAGGCTTGGTCAAAGGATCAGCCACCATTCTGCCAGTAGGTATATGCTTTATGGTCACCTCTCCTTGCGCAACTAAAGTTCTAATGAAGTGATAACGAAGGCCTATGTGTTTGATATTTGGGGTCCGTTACAAAATCTAGGGTAGCTGTATTGACACAGTGAACAGTGACAGACTCATCTGCATGAGCTGTAACCCCTAGAGCCTGTAAGAATGACCTCAACCAAACAGTTTCCTGGACTGCTGCTGAACAAGCAACATACTCCGACTCTATCGTGGATAGGGCGATGCAAGACTTTTTCTTGCTGTACCAAGAGATAGCTCCACCTGAAGTGGATATGCGCTCATCTCTATCAGCGCCCCAATCAGCATCGCTGTATCCTCTCAATCTCAAGTCTCCACCATGATAACACAGGACGAGATCAGCGGTTCCACGTAAGTATCGAAGAATCCTCTTCACCGCATTCCAATGAGCGGGTCCAGGATTACTCTGATAACGACTCACCATTCCAACGGCAAAGCAGATGTCTGGACGCGTACACAACATAGCGTACATCAGACTCCCAACTGCAGCCGCGTAAGGCACTTTGGACATCCGATTCTTTTCCTCATCATTCTTTGGGCATTGGTCTGTTGTTAAAGTACACGCCTTGTCCATTGGAGTGTCTATGGGTTTTGAGTTATGCATACGAAATCGTTCAATGACCTTCTTGATATATGTCTCTTGAGACAAACCGAGAAGTCTCTTTGGACGATCACGTATGATTTTAACCCCGAGCACATAATTAGCTTCTCCCATGTCCTTCATCTCAAAAGTTGAGGACAACCACTGCTTAGTGGCGACAATGGAACTCATGTCATTCCCAGCTAAAAGAATGTCATCCACATACAAAGAAAGGATCAGAATATTTTTCTTGGATCGTTTTACGTAAACGCAATGGTCTTGTTCAATCATTTCAAAACCTATAGAGGTAATGGCATGATGAAACCTAAAGTACCACTGCCTAGACGATTGTTTGAGACCATATATAGAACGTTTGAGCCGGCAAACTTTGCGCTCATGTCCCTTGACTTCAAAACCCTCGGGTTGAGCCATATAAATCTCTTCGTCTAGTTCTCCATTGAGAAACGCAGTCTTAACATCCATATGAAAAAGTTCTAAATCCTGCTGGGCGACAATAGCTAGGATCAGGCGAATTGAAGCAAATCTCACCACTGGGGAGAAAGTATCTTCATAGTCCACACCCCGCAGTTGGGTATAGCCTTTCGCCACAAGACGTGCCTTATACTTGTCAATTGACCCGTCTGCCTTGCGCTTGACTTTTAAAACCCACTTGTTTCCAACAGTCTTGCGCCCTGGCGGAAGGTCAACCAACTCCCAGACCTGATTCTTCTCCATTGAGCTCAACTCATCTTTCATTGCAGCCATCCACTCATTACTAGCAGGTGAAGATAAGGCTTCTTCCATAGAAGTGGGCTCATCTTCATCAGTTGGAGTGCACATAAGAATTTCACCGTCAATCTCAAAACGACGACGTGGAACTCTTACTCGTGCACCTCTACGCAGTTGAGAATCTTGTTGACCTGATGGTCCTGATGGTGTGCTCCCACTGTCTAGGATGCTCCCACTGGGTTGAAGATCACTTATACTATCTTCAGTGACAACAGGATGAGGAACTAATCCCCCACCTTCGCTTGGAGATGGTAAAGTGGCTTCAACTTCCTCTAACTCATAGAGGTCAAGATTCTTACTCGCGTCTCCAATGCTAGGAAAATCATTCTCTATGAAATCGACATCACGAGACTCTATTTCAGTTTTTCCACCATTTGGATGTTCACCATACATCACATAGCCTTTAGAGTTTTCAGAATACCTCAAGAAGATACTCTTTTTAGCTCTAGGCCCTAGTTTCCCATACTTATGAGAAGTACTGTGAACATAACCTGCTGAGGCCCATGGGTGCAAGTTATCCAAATTTGGCTTTTGGCCATTCCAAAGCTCATATGGGGTGGACTTGACTGATTGTGAAGGCACTCGATTAAGTATATAGGCTGCAGTCAAAAGAGCATCCCCCCAAAAAGATATTGGAAGGTTTGCTTGCGCCATCATAGACCTAACCATGTCTAACAATGTTCTATTCCTTCTTTCTGCAACACCATTTTGTTGTGGAGTATTAGGAATAGTAAGTTGCCTGCGTATCCCTTTTTCCTCACAAAACTTCTTGAAGTGATCTGACAAATATTCGCGTCCTCGGTCAGTGCGAAGAGTTTTTAAATTCTTCTCTTTCTGATTCTCAACCTCAGCTACAAAGCGTTTGAAACAGTCCAAAGCTTCATAGCGGTGAGATATCAGATACACATAACCATATCGCGTATAATCGTCTATCAGTGTAAGGAAATAAGAGGCGCCATGGCGTGCCTTTACACTCATAGGTCCACATATGTCAGAGTGAACTAGCTCAAGTGGTTGAGTTGCTCTCACAGCCTTTTCAAAAGGCTTCCTGCATGCTTTACCGGCCAAACAAGCCTCACAAGTTTGTAGATTGACTCTTGCGAGTGGGCCCAAAAGGCCTTCTCTAGCAAACGAGTCATCCTATCTTGGCCTATGTGGCCCAGTCTTGCATGCCAGGTGGTAGAATCATTCACAATATTATCATTCACCACATAAGAATAAGAAGACTGAGAATCAATTAAATCCAATTGAAAAAGACTATCCATGCGAAAACCATGTCCGAACAAAATATCATCCAAAAAAATGTCCAACTTATTACCTCTAAAAATAAAGGAAAAACCACTGTCTAATAAAGCAGTAACTGAAAGTAGATTAAGCCGAACAGTGGGTGCATATCGCACATCCTCAAGAATCAATGTGCGCCCAGTGCGCAACTTGAGCTGGTAAGAACCAACCCCTAGCACCTCTTCGGAGCTATTGTTTCCCATGAAGATATGTTTGCTACCCGCTGGAATCCGGTGATAATCTACGAACCCCTCTCGATCACGTGCTACATGTTTTGTTGCACCTGTATCCACAAACCACACAGGTTGGGAATGAGCAACCATCACATGTGAGGAAACATATAACTGAGAGAGAGATTCTGAAAGTACCTTCTTCGGCTCAGTGCAATCACGAGCGAAGTGTCCTTTCTGTTGACAGTTGAAGCATTTAACTTTAGACAGATCCTTTTTCCCACCACGTTTTCCTCTCTTGCGTTTCTTCATTTTTCCTTCCTTTGGCGCAGAAGTGCTAGCCTCGCCTTTCTTACCTTTCTTACTTTGTCTTCCGCGCTTGCCATTTGCATTGCGCGATCCCCCTTGGGCGACATAAGCAAGGGTCTTGTCAGTATCTCGAGTCTCGTCCTCAAGGATGACATGCTGTGAAACATCAGAAAAGTTCTTGATGTTTTCACTGTGGGTCAATATCTGTTTCATATTGGCCCACGAGGCAGGAAGGGACCTTATGACAGCTCTGACTTGCTGCTCATCTGTGAGCGCATGGCCAGCATCCCTTAGCTTACCAATCATATTGGACATCACCCTTAGATGTTCATTCATGGTATGCTTAGGGTCTTTTGTGTACTCCTCAAACTTAATCACAAGGCTACGAAGCCGCGTAGTTGAGGTTCCACCAAAAGAGAACTTGAGCTGATCCCATAAAGCTTTGCAAGTTGGAAGTTCATCATATTGCCCAATTAGATCATTTTGCAAGCTGCTCAACAAGGTATAGCGCGCACTACGATCTTTCTGATTCCATTTCTGGTAGGCAGTGTGGTCTATTAGGGTTTGCGCCTCAGTTGGCGCGACCAACTCCTTGGTCAAGTGCTCCTCGAGCTCTTGTTCGTTCAACATGAATTTCATCTTTTTGTGCCAAACGTCATAATTATCTCCGTTAAGTTTCTCACCCTTAACGAGATCAGCTATGACATTCTTGGTGGCCATTATATTCACTACATTAGATTGCGTAAGGAAAAGACATTAATTATACATCCTTCTATTTATTTCAAAAAATTCAAATGAAAAACATAATCCTTCCTCACATCATGAAATCGAAAATCTGCTAAGCTCGTAATTATCTCCCATGTATGTGAGTTGGGAAAAATATTTTTCAAATAATTTTTCGCAATAAATTTCATCATCATATAAGCCACAATATAATAAATCATCCACATGATAATTTAGAATAATATAAAATTGCACCATGCAATAAAGTGTGCAATGACTCCATTGAGCCTCATTGGCATTCTAATAACTTATGCTAAGAAAATTCTGTCTTGAATAATGTGCGCGCGAAATTACATCCCCGTACAAGGCTTTCTGGAAATATACAGGAAAATAGTAGAATACAACATCTTTGAGAATCCTACTACAAACTACTCCAATAAAACAAATGGAGATGCCGCACAACACATTATTCTCAAAAGAATTTTCTTAAAACAAGAGTAAACACATTAAACATAAGTTTCTTTAGAATGTCAATCTAATATCCATCCATTTAACCTAAAACTAGCATGCTCAAATAACAAGTTAAAGGGTAATAAAATGGATGAATAGGCCACATTCTCCTCCCAAGAAAAATGGACGACAAGGGCCTTGAAAATATAAATGGTTTAAAAGTGTGGATTTACCAAAAACCCAACAAATATACCTCAAAAGTATATTTAAACCATAACACAAATCAAGGCAAGCATGTAACAAATTAGACATAATTTATCTATGTCATATAACTCTCCAAAAAATATTTATTGCTACTCACGAAGTGCAAAAAATAATATTTACGCATTATTCGTACTTTTGGAAACCACAAAAGTACCACAAAAATACTCACTAATGACCAAAAATCGAGAGATAAATTCTTAAAAAAATGACAAACAGTAAATTTAACCCTAATATACCCTCTGAAATTAAATAAAAATTTATGTGTGTATAAATCAAAATTTTAAAGTTAATTTTCCATAGAAAAAGTCATTTAAAAATTAAATAGAACACACACAGAGGGTATAAAGGTAATTCTACACCATTGAAAATTTTCAGAAGGCACGACAAGGCTCCACTCGCCGGCGGTGAAAAAACACCGGCCAAAAAACAGTCCGAACGCGCCACCGTGCGTGTGGGACAGCGCAGCGGTTCTTGGAGCAGGCGAGTGTGAAGCACGCGCGCGTGACACTTCAAATGACAACGTCTCGGTATCTGCTCACCAACTCCTAGACCAAGCTATATCCTATACCCTTTATGCAGAAGGGAAACTCTTTAACCATCCCATCTATTTTGTACCCTCATTCACCTAGGTGTCAAATGGGCCGAGCTTGGGCCGGCCCAGCCCAAGCCCAACGAGCTCCAACGAAAACGGCTCGGGACCGGGCCTGGTGATTGAAAAACGGCCCGGGCCTGAAATCTGGATATATGGGCCCAGTCCAAGCCCTGGCCCTAGGCTCAATATTTAGGGCCGGGCCCGGGCCCAAAATTTTTTCCCCAACTCCTTATTATTTATTTGCGTCGATGGCCAACAAGAATACATCAAATTAATTGGTTGAGATTGATACATGTTAATTTGGTATAATATTGACAAGTCTTTTTTGACCTACTAACATTATAATTTATAAGTAGTATTTTTCGGAAGTTTGGTAAATAGAAAATGACGATTACAAAGTTAGTATCCGTTAACTCTATTTAACAATGTTCCAATATAGTGACATTTTCATTATTGTAATAAAGTTAGTATCCGTTATAAAAAAATGTTAATTTTTTTAAAAAAAAATTTGGTGTGATTACGGTCTCTCTCTCGGCTTGATGTAGCTATGCCCTCGTCCGGTGAATGTAAAAACACGTGAGAAAATAAGAAGAAAGAAATCAGAGGAGCACTGAGCACACTCATTCTCACCAAACCCAGATCAGGAAGAAGGAAGAGAAATTGGAGCACACTTTCTTGTCAAAGTTCTCTTAACAAGATCTATAATTCCCAAGCATTCATTGTCTTTGAAGATATATAATATAATATAATATCAGAAAATAAGAAAGGAAATCACACACTCCTACTACGTGTTTGGTGAGATTTTTTTCTCCCCTTCTCTCTGTCTCTCTCACTTTTCTCGCTTCAGCCTTTCTTTCTTTCACTCTTACATGTTTTATTGGGAAATATAGTCGTTGGGGAAAAAAGTAAGGAAAAATAAAATTTGAAAAAAAAGTGGGCCAGCCCACAAAAGGGCTGAATTTAAGGCCAAAATCGGGCCCAATTTTGGGTTAGACTTTTTTAAGGTCGGGCCTGGCCCGGGCCATTTTTGGTGAAACCTTGGCCTGGTCCAAGCCCAAGCCCAAGGCCCTTTATTTTCGGGCCTGCACTGTTCACAAGAGAGCCGGGCCAGCCCGGGCTTTTTTTGGGCAGGGTCGGGCCGCCCACGGGCCGCCCGGCCCATTTGACAACTTTAATTCACCACCCCCTTACAAAGCACACCTAGCTTACATAAACTTCATTTAATTCTTTCCCATTAGGGCCGGATCTCCCCCATGACCCGGGGGGGGGGGGGGGGGGCATGGCACCCCTCAACATTTTTGGAAATCCTTTTCTAGTTTTTTTGGTGATGAATAAATATATTTAAATTATATTAAATATTTATGAAAATGCCACTATATTGTAGTATTAATTTATTAAGATTTTATTTTGTTATGTTTTTTTACTCTTCTTACCTTGTCATAGTCTTTTGTCATTGTCTTACTCTATCATAAATTTTAAATCTCCATATTACAAAAGGACAAGAATAAATCAAGGGTAGTTATTTTTTATTATTTTAAATTCTTATAATTTCTTAACTTATATTTGATTAACGTAATCATACAATTGATAATCACATTAGTAATATATCTATAGAGTAAAAGTTAAGTTTTTTTTCATGCAAAATTAGTAATTTATTGTTGACGTTAGCAAGTTAAATAAATCACTATGCATAGCAAAAATATACTATTGGTAGTCAAATTGAACAATCTATTTTGTATTTAACGTATTCAATAATGACGCTATTATAATGTGTTTTTGATTATTCATATTTTATATGAACTTGAACCTTTTGAATTCTTTTATGCTAGCTATTAGTTTTTTTAATTCTTTTTTGGCACCTCCCGATTAAATTTTCTGGATCAGCCCCTGTTTCCCCAGTGTACCCTTTTGCAACACCCGACCTGGTTGCAGCATCACACCCAGTCGTAGGAGCTCCATAGTTGTCTTACACATTGTGCATCTCGATACATGATGAAGGAGGCTAATAAACTCGTTACTTTTGCACGCAACGCTAGAACTACATTTTATCGAAGTTGGCTTCAAGACAGTGTCAAAGAAGTCTGCGGTCCCCCGTGGCCAAAGGTGTTCCAATTGGATCTGTAATAAGCCTTAGGCTATTTTTACGCTTTTATTTCTTGCTTCGGGCTCAAAACCTTTTGGATATTGACATCCCTACGTCTATGTAATTTTCTCTATTGACCAAAAGAAAAAAGAGAAGAAACAGTAATGTGATGAATTCTTGGTGAACATATACAGTTGAGTAGAACTTTCTAATGGCACTGAGTATCCTAACATGCAATGATCATGATCAGGTAAGTGATCATGACTAGCAACTAACCTCAAAGCGAATTGTTTGAATTCGAATACAAAGCTAACACCATATTGTCAAGAGTAGTTATAGCACATCATTGTTGGGCTCAAACATGATGGAAATCTCCTTTTTTTTAGAGTAAAGGGTGACATTATTAGACCTTCAAGAGCAAGAGGTTAGCAATCATTTAGCAAGGCACTTCTCATCTTTGATATTCAAACTAACGTGAACATCAAAACTAAGTTCAACAGAGCTATTTGAGAATGAAGTCAGGCAAATCCCGTGCCACACAAAGGTCCCAGTGCTCTTGTGTTCATGCCTCATGGTATCCGCCGCTTTATTGCTTTTGCTTGGATCTTACTGGTTATGGCAGCAAGAATGTACTTAAAAGTTTTGACGAAAGTGGCGAAAAATTCTATCATTTCTTTCACGCCAAATGCAGTAAACAGCGCGCAAGAGCTAGAGCAAGTGCAAGTGCAAGTGCAAGTGCAAGTCGCTAGTCCGAGCTAAGAAGGTAGCTCCATAGAGCAATCTGAGCAAGTTCAGTATCCCATTACCTAGGCACACATGAGAGATGGTTGCGAGCAAGCACGACTGTCCGAACAGCGGATGAGTAGGCATATGTAAAGAAAAGATAACTTAGTCGCTCTTGGTATTGTTGACAAAGCAAGCAACTATCCTCAGCAATTATACCCCAGCTTTTCAATTTGTTAGTATGATGGCAAAGTTTATTAATATGAGGTTGGTTTTTGAAGAGAAATAAAGTTCAATCAGAATACTCTCAACTAACGTACATAAATTCTCTAAACTGGCAACTCTCGGAAAAGAAAAAAATTTGACTGCTATCCTTGCTGCAAGAATCATCCTTCTACCCTCTATACAGCGACAATCAATCATCTCTAAGTGTTTCTAGTGATTTTTATTCAGTGACGCTAAAAAAGTGCTGCTAATAATTGTCGCTGAAAGTGTCAGAAGAAAAGTTATTAGAAACATTTAGCGGTTATTAATTATCACTATACACGGGATTGGATGTAGATTCTTACAACTCGGGTAGGAGCCAAAGTTTGCTCCTTAGAAAATGGTGAACTCGCATGATCCCGATTCATGAAGGTAACATCTAATCACGTGGGGCCTTTCAAGTTTCAAGTGGTTATGTCATAGAGGCAAATAATAGTTACTAAAAAAGGTTAGTGACATATCCCGAGACACTCGAACACAACAAATCGACATTTTTTTAGGATCACTAAATTTGTCACTAATCATATCAAATGCAATTTGTCACCAATCCAAATTGCATTTGGGTTGTCACATTCATTCCGAGATAAAAAGAAACATTTGGGTGGGCATGTTATTTATTTTTTCCGTCATATATTATAAATAAATCCAAAAAACAAGTGACAATTGCAAAATTTTGAACTATAAGCACTACGACCAAATCCTAATTTAAAGACTAAATTCATATAATATTAGACATTACTTAAAAAAAAAAATTGATACTAGAATTGCAACAGCAGTGGCATTTGCAGATTTTTCAGTCTAGACACAATTAACATGAAATCGTCCTAAGGTAAAACCAGTGGCAATTCGAAAACCAAATTTATGTCCACAAAATGATGACTTCACTAGCAACCCTTACATCTTGTTTCAGTTCAGAACGTGCTATTTCAAAGAACTGTGAAGCCATCTATGCATTATGCTTAACATTTAAATGAATTGTCTGGTATTACAATGACTTCTCACAGTCCTCGTTTGCTTTTATTGACCAAGAATGTTAAGATAACAATCATGTGCCAACTTTAACAAAAGACCAAATTGTCTAAAAGAAGGAGAATAGGCCTTTTTACAATTTGGCGCGGTTAGGATTTGATGTTTGCAACAGAGTCCCCCACCATTTGGTGCTTTCATCATGGGTTTTTATGTTTATAGAGAGGCGCGATTGTATAAACTTGATTCCAACAAAGTTTGATGACTCAATCTCATTATATTGAAAGTTGAACACGGGTGTTCTGAAATTTCTTTTAAAGAACAGGATCAAGTTTTTTTTTTTACCCTGATTTGAGCCAATTGAGAATGTATAGATGCCTGGTGCTTTTTTTTTTGTTCTTTATACAAGAAAGATTAAGAACCAAAGAACGAGAACCGTTACCAAATGCCATGATAATCTCTAGTTACAACCCTGGTCATGGCAAATTTTTTTTTTATTTAAAAGAGGCCTACTTAATGCAAGGTTGGTCAAAGTTAGATGTCTAAAATCTAACTCCAAGATTTACAAAACAAGTTGTTTCCCTATTTCCACATGTAGGGATGACAATAAGATCCGCAACTGGCAAATCCCTGACCCGCCCAGGTCTGATAGGAGCCGGTCATTTTGACTTTGATTAGGTCATGGGGTGGAAATGATTTTCTTTTAAAAAATCAGTAGCGGGTTAGCCGCCCTGCTACCCGTCCCCGCCCTAGCATATTAACCCTAATTCATCTTTTAATTATAGCCATCTATCCCCCAATATATATATATATATATATATATATATATATATATATATATATATATATATATATATATATATATATATATATAAGATTTCCTCCCCAACACTAATTTTTAGGGCTAATTACACCTATGTCTTTGAGGTTCGGGGGTAATTACAGTCAAGGACACTAAGTTTCAAAATGTAACATACGTGACCAAAAACGTTAAAAAAAGTAACACTTTTATCTAACTGTCAGGATTCCGTCCAAAAAGTGTAATTTTCGTCATTACGTATTTTGAATATGGCAATACTACCCCTGTACAATATATCATGAATAATTTTTATAATTTTAAAATTAGAATATCAAACCCTAATTTTTTAAAATTAGGGCTTGATATTCTAATTTTCTCTCTCCACAATTTAAACCCTAGATCTGAAGTCACCGCCGACGCCCCCCCCCCCCCCCCCCCGCCGCCCCACTCCGCTAGCAACCCCGCTCGCCCCATCATCCGACAGATTCACCCTACCACGCCGGCAAGCCCCTTGGCAAACCCAAGCTGCCGAGAAGCCTCCAGCAAGCGCCTTGGCAAACCCACGCCGCCGGCAGTCCCCCTCACCCCACCACGCCGACAAGCCCTTAGCGAATGAGGGAGGAAGACTGGATGGGAATGAGAGAGATAATGGTTGTTTCAGGTCGGGAAAAGAGAGAACGCCGATGACGAGGGAGGAAGATGGGATGCAGTGCCTGTGACAAGGGAGGAAGATGGGGTGCAGCGCCGGTGACGAAGGAGGAAGACGAGTTGCGCAGGGGAAGGGGGAGGCAGGTGGGGTGCGGTGTCGGGGAAGGGGGTTGTAGGCATGATGGGGTGGGCGGGTGAGGGGGGAGGATGGGTGCGGTGGCCGGGGAAGGGGGAGGGTGTTGTGGTGACGAGGAAGGAGTCAGTGATTGTAGCTACGGTGAAGGGCGGAGACAGACGGGGTGGGTGGGGGGTGACCGGGGGAGGGAGGGTCGGGGGGGCCACGAAGGGCGGGGGTGTGGGTGGCGGTGAAGTGGGTGGGGAAGGGTGGGGGAAGAGAGAAAGAGTACAAAAAAATTAGGGTTTTTCTTTTCTAAAAAGAGACAATGACATTTAAAAAAATAACTTTCTAACATAAGGGGAATAAAGTCATTTTGTTAAAACCGTTAGGATTTTTAGGGTTCCGTTTGGTCAATGGACACAAGTGTAATTTGTCCAAACTATTGTCATTACATGTAATTACCCCAAACCTCAGGGACATATGTGATATTATCTCTAATTTTTATCATCTCTCTCTGCTGACTGAACTTGAGACCCGCCGTTGCAGTTCTTCCTCGCCTTCTCAACAACTCTGCCGACCTTCCCCGCCGACCGTCGCACCTCTTTCTTCTCTCACTCTCCCCTTCACCATCAACCGTTAGCGCCCACGGCCACCGTTCACAACTCAGAATTACCTAACAGTTCACCAAAGCACCAAATCCATCAACTTCCACCTCGGCCAAAAACAGTCACTGTCACCATCACCTCACCTCCACTGTCCGTCCACCGTCTACCTCGACCAAGCACTATCACACCGTCACCACCACCTCCACTTTCATCACCAGTTAATCGCCAAGAACACTGTTTATTGGCGACCACCTAACCGTGAGTTAGAAGATCGATCTAGATTAGGCTATAGACCTGAGTGAATCTGCTGGAAGCAATTTTAGGCAGAGCATTGAAGAAGAAAAGCTGCCCTTCACTTTACAGTCTCCTGTTATTAGGGCGAGTTTTAAGGGCTAAAGGGAGGGCTGGGGCAGGGACAGGGACAGGTTTCCTAAAATATCTTAGAGTCAGTTATGGTATTGAAATTATATAACCCGGTGGTGGGGTGGGGTGGGGTTCTGGGATACCGGGGCTAGTACGGATCTTATAATATTTGTATCCGACCCGTCTAATTGCCATCCCTACCCACACGGCCTCCTTGGTACACGGGTTTGATTTGAGATATATATATATATATATATATATATATATATATATATATATATATATACACACACGAATATCTTTTTAGATAGGGGTGAATATGAAACTACTAGATAGATTTTCTTCGTGGAGTTGGGCATAATGGCAAAAAACATCTTAAGAGACCCCTCTTGGACATGTTTGAAATTACGTCGTAATGATCACTGAACAAATTTTGGTTACTAACCAGGTTGTAGATATATTCATCTAACCGCATATATAGCGATAATAAATAGTCGCTAAATATTTCTAGAGACTTTTCTGCTAACACTTTAGCGACAATTCTTAGCAGTATTTTTTAACCTCATTGAGTAAAAGCTACTAGAAACATCTAGAGATCATTAATTGTCGTTATATGAGAGGTAAGAGGAAGAATCTTTCGATTCAAATAGTAGCCAAAAAAATTTCGTGATGATTATTGGTTAAACGGTGAGTAGAACGCATAATTTTCTAGATTACAATACTGATTACGCTTGTAATTAAATACTCACAGGCAACACCATTAAGTTTTAGGACCATGCAGATTCGCACATTTACGGCAAGTGTGATCCTCCTCTGCAATTTGCCACATTGGCTCATGAAAGGAGCTAAGAAACTCATTGGAGATTGTACATGGGAACTCTCAATTTCAAGTCCCTGTGGAGCTTGTTTCAGCAGGAAGGCCGTGCTAAACATAGGCCATGTTACTGGTAAGGGCCACAACAAGTAATACGCTTACCAGTGTAACCAATACACTAAACAAATAAGCAAACGTAATTCTGGTGGGGAGAGAGTTGCATCTCATAGATAAGGCTAAGGATCATTGGAATCCTCAGAACATGAGATAATCTTGATGATTGATTAAAGTTGTAAGATATCACTACAAAATGATTCTTTAACAATATGGGTATGGCTATGAATGATCATCCCCTCTATTCATGTTTTGGGACTATTTTATTTCCCACAGTGGTGGGGTTGTGTTCATTGTTACTTAATATCCAGAGCCATCAAAAATAATTAGGACTGGAGTTTAGCAACGTAGCAAAGTTGAAGTTCTCTTCATGGGAACTTCTACAACCTTTTCTTAATGTAATTGGCAACATTGGCAAACCAATTAATGAATGGAACTTATGCTTACCATGTACTTTTCTTGTCTCCCACCAATTAAATGGGTGTTTCATTTTAACTCCCTAACTTGATGTGAAAGTAATTACTGACAGACATATTCTGTGTAACTTAAAATGGGAATCATAAACAGAGTAGAACGAATTATAGAACGAACTATCTCTTACCAATTCTCCCTGAAACCATTAATTGTGAAATGTTTTCATTTGAACTCTCTCACTCAATGTGAAGCCTGTCAATGAACGTGTTATATGTAACTAATTAAGATCTGAATCATAAGCAGAGCAAAACAAACTACCTCTAGCCAAATTCTCCCCACACCCCATGAGTAGCCAAGAGAGAGAGAGAGAGAGAGAGGGGAGTAGGAATAATAGAAGATGACTAGAGGAAGATAAGAGTGCTGCTCCCACTTTTCTCGATAGGGAGGAATCTTTATGGGGTCTTTAGATCAACTACTCACCTCCTACAAGTGAAGTAAACCTTCTTCTCTGAACTAAACTTCTCCATACCATCCTCTTCCCACGCCCTACATGTCCCAATGATGCATTAGCCATGATAAAGGACAAACCTTACAGTTATACTTTGAAATTTTTCATCGTGTGTCTACCCAAACTTTAGGCGTTTGTTACTTGGCCCGCTTGCTTTTTGAGCCTTTTCTTAAAGCTCAGCTGCTAGATAATAAAGGCTAAGCAAGACATTCACAAGATTATTGATGCCTAGGCTACTGTGTGGAGAACCAAAAGGACTTGATGCAAAGTCTTTACTAAATAACGAGATGCTGGCCTTTGGAGGTACGGACTCTGAAGAGACCTTCACAATTTCGTTCAGCATACCATCACTGGTATGATTATCAACTTGGTTTGATGAATGTTGGGTAATTGGCTAGATAAACATGTCAACTTTGTATGAAGCTAGTATTAGGGTCTCAAACTCTGTTGCAGTGGCCCAAGTTCAGGCAAAACTTAAATTGAAACTTTGCAATTACATTCTAATCATAAGAAGCAACAAACATTGCATGAACTATGCCAAACAAAGTAAAGAAGACACATGGAAACTCAGTTAAGAGATCAGACTGTTTCCAACTTTCGAACTGCTTTATACAACCACCCCACCCCTCCCCACCAAAAAAACCCACACACACACAGAGAGACACGCACAGCATAAAGGGGACCAGGTGGGTGCATTTGACTCTCTTCATGGAAGGTCCCTAACAAAAGTTGAGAAGTCTAATCCTAAAGCAAGGTGAAGGTGAAGTGGGTGAGGGGCCATCTCCCCATGCTCTCAATTGCGTTGCTCCCCTCATTATTAGCATTTACACTTTAAATAATCATGTTTTTTTCTTGCTTTTTATGACTCGTTTTGTTGTGCTTTTTATCTTCTTGAGAATAATCGCATAGAGATGTATATTGTCCCTCGATAATGCAGTTTCCTCAATCTCAGAAACACTCTTCTTAACTAACGCTTGCTTCACCGAGACATTGCCAATTGTCAGAAGATAGCTTTTGGCGTGAACTGATATCAAGCTCACGCATAGACTATCACTAGAGCAATGACACCTTTGAAGGGTTGGATCATCAGCTATAGCCAACGTACACTGACGAGCTTCTTCTCAACATATCTGTTCTTGTAAATGACACATTTGTCCCCAATTCTTATTAACGATAAATATGACATCGTTTATTTTAGTATTTTTCGTAATAGCAACGAAAAACACTTGAATGCAACAGTTATAGATATGACGTGGTGCAATAACGGATAAGACAAAAGGATAGCACATGTACATGTAAACAACCTTTCTATTTTTTTTGAATCCTTCTATCAGATTGGATCTCACCTGTCCTTTCACATCACGTCATATTTATAGTTATATTTATTACTATAACGCTCAAGATTTCTCTCTAGAGGAACATCTTTTTAATTTTAATTTAAAGAAAGCATGTCTTACTTCAATTTTCACACCAATATTCAAAAGTCGAAGGGAATACAAAGCCAAAAAGTTGGTTTGGTGGTTGTAGTCACCAGCACTACAGCAAGAGTACTAACTGGCATGGGCTAACAAGTTGAGGGCATGATTGGATCATGAAACAAGGCTCGTGGGCATCAACTTTCCCTTTTCCTTCTTTTAGTTATTTAATTGATTTGTTTGGCAAGCATTAGGAAAGCAAATAAAAGCAAAGGCCAAGGGAGAAGCTTACTTGTGAGATGTGACCCCCATTCCAAAGTAGGGATGGTAATGGGGCGGGTCGGATGCGGATCTTATAAGATCCGCACCCGCCCCGCCACCCCAGAAATTCCACCCCGCACCGGGTTTTATTATCTTAATACCATATCCGACCCTAAATCACTTTAGAAAATCCATCTCCGCCCCGCCTGCTTTGACAGTTGGTTGGCACTTCCAGCAGGTCAGTCGCGAAAGCTTGATTAGCTTCTTCCAATCTTGCTTTGAATGACAGGAGATTCAGTCACGATGGCTGGTGGCCGGTGGGAAGCTCGACAGAGTCGCCGACAGGGAGAGAACAGCGAAGGAAGAGCTACGGTGGCTGGTGGGGAAGCTTGGCGGAGTCGCCGAGAGGGAGAGAACAAAGAAGGAGGAGCTGCGGTGGCTGCCTGCCTGGTGAGGAATCTCGACGGAGTCGCCGAGAAGGAGATAACAGAGAAGAGGCGCGGGGCGGCAGCGTGAGACTGTGAGAGAAGATGGACCTTACACCTTTAGGGTTTGATGATGAAATCTTATATATATGTAAGGATAGATGGCTAGGATTAAATGAAGTATATGGTTAATTTAGCGAGGCGGGAGCAGGTCGCGGGGCGGGCTAGATGAAATATCACACCCAACCCTAACCCGTTGCGGATTTTTTTTTTTAAAAAGTTATACCCGTTCCATGATCCGATCAAAGTCAAAATGACCCTCTCCTATCGGACCGGGATGGGGATCCGCCGGTTGCGGGTCTTATTGCCATCCCTATTCCAAAGTGGGCAAAAAGGAGTGTTTGTAAAATAAACAAAACAGATGGTAAAGAAGCAAAAGTAACCAGAGGAAAGCTGTCAGTGCCTCCCCCCCCCCCCCCCCCCTCCCCCTCATTTCTTTTAAAACTCATCCAAAAACACCTCAAATCCCAAACTTCAGTCACATAGGGTTCAGCAAGCACGAGGTCTGAAGGAAAGAAACTAGCAGAGACAGGTACAAGAAGAGCCAATGAAAGGAAGAGAAGGCAAAGGAGCTCCATCAGCAGATCTTTTGGTCTGTTTTCCTTCTAGAGCCCATCTAACCCTAATGCCCAAGCCCATCTGCAGCCCAGCAAGGCCTTCAGAGCCCAACAAGGGCTCCCACAACCACCATCACCACCACAACCACAACCACCACCACCTGAGAAAACCTAGCTATAGAGGTGCTGGGGGTGGGGGTGCTGGCCAAGCCAGCCCGATGTTATGGTCCAAAACAAAGCAAATGGGCTCGGACATCTCCGAACCGACGTCTCCGAAGGTCACCTGTGCTGGACAGATCAAAGTCAGGCCCAAGCCTAATAGTTCATGCAAGAATTGGCAATCAGTGATGGAGGAGATTGAAAGGCTTCACAACCACAAAAAACACAAGAAGAAGCCAACTTGGGTTGAAGCTTTAGGCTTCAAGAAAGAAATAGTGCAATTCTTGACATGTTTGCGCAGCATTCGATTCGACTTCCGATGCTCTGGCACTTTTCCAACATCCGATATCACCTCAGACGATGAAGATGATGACGAAGAAGACAAAGATTATCAAGAAAATCAGGTGAAAGTCATGAATGAAGGTGATGAGAGTTCAAGAGCTGTGTTCTCCAAATGGTTCATGGTCTTACAAGAAAACCAAAGCCACGGAATTGTTAGCAAAGAACAGAGTAAAGAGGAAAACGGGGGACAGAAATCAGAATACTCTGTTGAAGCACCATGTGTGCCACCATCTAATGCGCTCTTGCTAATGCGATGCCGTTCTGCTCCTGCAAAAAGCTGGTTAGAAGAGAGAGAAGAAGAGGAAGAAAATGAAGATGACGAGGATGAAGATGAAGAAGAGAAGAAAGAGGAAGAAGAAAAGAACCGAAAGCTGGGGATGGAGGAAGAGAAGAGAAAGAAAGAGAGTTTACAGGTATTGATGAGATATGATACTGACTTCTATAACATTTCTACTGATATTGCAAAGGAAACTTGGGTTGTGGGTGGGATTAAAGATCCATTATCAAGGAGTAGAAGCTGGAAGAGATGATAAACGATCTGATCAACAAGGTGCTTCTTTTTCTTGATTAGTCTTCAAGTTCCGGTGTTTGATTCTGCTTTTCATTTTCTCCGTAATTTCCTGGGTTGTGTGGGAGTCTAGTTAAGCAACTTTGCTCTTTCTTTTTCTTCTCTGCTCTGAAGGATATAGTTGTTGTAATAATTTTGTTCTGATTTGCAAATTTGTACAGCCTTTAATTTGTAATTCATGGACAGTGTTTTCCTGCCATGTACACTTTGCGAGGTATTATTTAGAAAAAAATGAGTTTGGACCTTTGATGGTGTTTGTTTTTCATTTTCTTTTTTGGCTTCAGGGCGCTCCTTGAATATAGAATTGTAGCATGATGAAGGGATGTGAAAACTCTAATTCTCATTCTTGAGTATGGCCCTACTGAGCCGTTAAGAATCCTGACGTCCAACAGAGCCAACCTAGGACTAAGTTTTATGAAAGGCTGCAAATTTATGCTGAAGTGATGCACACTGTCTGCCCATTGTACAGACCACCAGTGTTTCTTGCTAGGTGGTAGAAGACTAGCTGAAGAGCTCGAGTTCAGGTCTTCTCGGTTATGGCATGAGGAGGCGATGGTTTAGCTCGATAATTTGGCAGGAACCAAGAGTGGCGATGTAACCAGTATTGTTCCGTGATGTCTGTTATGTAACATAAGGAATCACGAAGATAACGTGTGCACATTTACGGATCAAGAGCCAATGTGGTGTTCCGTTTGAAAGCCCCGGAAGCTTATTTCGAGGTTAAAATCGATTAACAGTTGCTAAACGTTTGATTCAGTGGTCCCAGCACAGTTTGATGTTTAAACAAAAGCACCCAACTAGGCTCTCACTGTTGCAGGCCTTTATGCTTTACCAAATTCCCTATCAAAAAGCAAAAGTAAGCTTGAGCTTGCCCTTAGGTTGCTATTCAAAATGGGTTCACGGAGTGAATTTTACTCACCATCGGAAAAAGTGAGGCTGTTCATTGTACACCAATTAAGGAAGGATATCATGGCACAAAAGAATGTTTGGTGAGTCTAATAATGGCCAATTATTGTGTCGGTCTTGTTTGTCTGTCATTGCTATTATCGTTGACCAAGTCCATAGAAGTTAGCTTAATCGCGCTCCATTCCTTGTCTAGGCAACCTGATTCAAATTCCGGCCAAAGATTTGAAATCAGTGTTATGCTCTTATAAGAAGCTGCTCTTGGTCTAATTGGCTACGACTAGCTCTTGTTTTAAAATTATTTTTTAAGAGCGCACAAATTCTTGACGCGGTAGGAGTTTCAGTTTCTCATAGATTTGATGAGAGAATTGAGGACTATATTCATACCAGGTGCTAAAGCCAGAATTCATCTCACTAACCTCCCTCATCTCCCAGAGTTTCTTGAATCGAAACCTCATACTCTTCAATTTCAGCTTCCCGCCTTTCTAGCTAATTATGGCATGCACAGACGGGCAGAAGAAGTAACTCTGCACAGACACAATTAGCATATATGCAAATTGAACCTGTGGCAGCCGCAGTAGGTGATTCAAATGACGCACATTATGCATGACTTTCGTACACCTAATGAACAGAAGTTTTGTCATTACAATATGCAATGCATTTTATACACAGCGATTTGCAATGCAGATTCATTGTTTTGTTTATCGATGACTGCCGCTGGTGAAACTTTCTGATCGAGGGCGGAGAATTGTTACATGGATGTTAAGATGTGCATGTTTTCCAACAATTCTTTTCACCTTGGCATAGCAAGCAGCTCTTCTACTCTGGCCTTGGTGTAAGAATGCTGCAATTTAGGCGCTGCAGTACAATCTTTGACTGCTTTCTCGAATTGGCCTAACTTAGATCGACAGGCTGCCCAGTTGCACAGTAAAAAACCGAGTTAAGTAGCTTGTGCTCTAACCCTTCACTATCGATATACAGGCACAGCTAGACCTTATAAACCTGGTTGCCATTTCTCCGTGCTGGTGCCAGGGTCCGAACCCTCTTTGCTATTTTGTTTACCTCATCATTTGGAACAAATCGTGCTGCATGATGAGCCGTTGCCAGAGCATCTTCGAACCTATCAAGTGGATAATATTTTTTACGCTAAATTCATGGAAAATCGTTGTAGGTCCAATATTCCCTTCAATACATTCATATATTGCACCATTTAAAGTAGAGGCTTTCCTAGAGTTCCTTGAATAGGAAACTTTACCAACCTGCCAGTAGACAACCACCGGCTGAGGCGCTGAGCCAAAGCATTGAGTGCATAACAGTGGAGTATGCCTCTCGGTGACTACGGAGCTTCATTAAGGCACTAGCACAGACCTTACAAAAATAAGAAAATTGGCTTCTCCCACGGTACAATCCTTATTCCCATGGCACGTTCTATAGCCCTAGGGGCGGGCGGTAAGTCATCATCTTACTCACTAGCCAGAAGCCCACTGAAAGAGCCTGACTAACACCCCTTGCGAATTTCCTCCAGATGTTCCATCGTAATTCATAATTCTTTGAGGACCAACCACCAAAACACGAACACTCCCCCCGCCCAGGCATCTTCTGTCAAAGGCCTAGCAGAAAATACTATGCTTGCTTAGCTAGAGTGGCACATTCCTATCGGTACCATATGATTTAACTTTAGTTAGGTTTGTAAGCCCTCTGTACTGTGTATGACTTCCCAAGCACCATTAAGTCAGAATAGGAGTAATCTCTCAAGAAGGACATTTACGCCATCAATCCAGGATATGGATAACATCTGGAGAACTCAAAAAAAAAACTTTGACGCAATGTTGGTAGTGATGACTAGATGTAACCAATGGATAAGATAGAGAAGAACAAAATTTTGATCTCCAATTGTCTCGAATCCCTACATCTTATTAGATTTCACTGTCAATTAAACCGAGTCATTTCTACCACCGTTACTCTTAAGATTTTCTCAAATCTCACTATTAGGGCATGTAGGTAACCAAATGTTGTAAAACATCCATCATATCCCTCTGCCTATAGAGTGAAATACTTGCGATACATTCCAGACATCAATTAGTCATTCCAAATCATCTATTAGTGCAAAGAAACAAAACTCTTCGGTGCCAACATTGAATGCTACACAGACTTTGTCGTACGACGTTAGACTAGTGAAACACGTCATAAAAAAAAACCCGTTTACGAATATCCCATATTTAAGAGGTAGATCATGTTGCGACGTTGCAGCGATGGGTCAAGTATATAGATAGTTTGGTGGGAACTGTCACCTTCCCTCGCTTCGCTCGATACAATCATGACATTAATATTCCAGAATCACAAGGATGATCACCGAATACAAAAGAAAGATTGGCACAAAATCCAAATTCGAGTTTTAATGCCATCCTAACACAAAATCGCATATTTTTTGCTTGTGGCAAAATTCACATCTTTTTGCCACGAAAGCCTCTTTTATTGAAAAGAGCATGCGGATTTAGCCAAGAATGGAGGATGCTCCGATGCTAAAATCAGAACGTCGCTTCTAGGGTAGAGCTCTGAATAGCAGAAAATGCACTGGGTGCTTATGTGTGAACCTGTTTGTATACCTGAGGCCTTTCTCTTCATATAGACTGTTCCCAGACTCCTCCCTTCTCCAGGACTCTCTCCCGATAGGCCTTCGTCGTATTAGAACTGTGTTAGGACTCTCTTTCCAGTAGTAGAGTCCTACAAGACCTCTATCACCTCCTCTAGAGCCTATCTGATACAGGCCCCAAAGTTGATTCGGGGTCAACCACGCCACGTGTCACCATTTAGTAAGGTGGATATATTTAGCTATATCATAATGCCACCTGCTTTTGACAGTTCTTCCAAGAGAACAGCCAAAAGCATATGGTGTAAAGGCCAACCAAAGGCTACCCAGCTACGAATTTTCCCTGTAAGTTACTCAGAGGGGATCTTCGGGATGTCATACTTGAACAAATGTGCATCAGGAAATCTGCTCGGGAGCTCTGGCCGGGACGTCTGGTCGAGAGACCTGCTCGGAAGGCCTGCTCGGGATCTCTGCTCGGATAGCCTGGTCGGGAGGTCTGGTCGGGAGACCTACTTGGGAGACCTGCTCGGGATCTTTGCTCGGAGAGCCTGCTCAGAAAGCCTGGTCAGGAGGTCTGGTCGGAAGACCTGCTCGGGAGCTCCGCTCGGAGAGTCTTGGTCCCTGGCCGGGTAACCTAGCCATGAACCCTGGTCAGGGCATGACCCTTTGTGCTCGGACTTGAGGAAAATTTTGCCCGGGCACTACGATCGTGCTGTTTGCTCGGGCGGTCTGCTCGGGCTGTCAGTTCGGGTAGTCTGTTCGGGAACTCTGCTCGGGCAGTGTTTCATTGCGCTTAGGCCTAGTAAAGTTCTGCTCGGGCACTCTGCTCGGGAATACTTACCATCTGTGCTTGGGCATGAAGATGGTTCTGCTCGGGCAAACTTACCATCTTTGCTTGGGCATGAAGATGGTTATGCTCAGGCACTCTGCTCGGGTATACTTACCATCTTTACTTGGGCATTAGGATGGTTCTGCTCGGGCACTCTACTCGGGCATATTTACCATCCGTGCGTGGGCATGAAGATGGTTCTGCTCGGGCAATCTGCTCGGGCAAACTTACCATCTTTGCTTGGGCAGGAAGATGGTTACGCTCGGGCACTCTGCTCGGGCATATTTACCATTTGTGCTTGGGAATGAAGAAAGTTCTGCTCGGGCATACTTACCATCTTTGCTTGGGCCTGAAGATGGTTCTGCTTGGGCACTCTGCTCAGGTACACTTACCATCTATGCTTGGGCAAAAAGATGGTTACGCTCGGGCACTCTGCTCGGGCATATTTACCATTTGTGCTTGGGCATGAAGAAAGTTCTGCTCGGGCAATCTGCTCGGGCATACTTACCATCTTTGCTTGGGCCTGAAGATGGTTCTGCTCGGGCACTCTGCTCGGGCATATTATCGAGATGGTCCAATTGCTATCTCACCATGTGTCAGAGAAGCATGCACCATAACGGTCCCTTAGCCGCCAAAATTAAGGCCGTTAAATTTCAAAATTTGAAATTTAACGCTCCGGGAATCGCGCAAGACATGTGTCTTAATGTTGCCGCCTTTGCAGGGGCGGTTATTTCACCAACCCTCTATATATTTGGGCTCTTCGCTTCATTTGCCCCCTGCTACTCACTCTCAATCTGTTCGGCTGAACTCTAACAAGTAAGTTCTTCTCCTTTTCTTCTTGCTCGGCACATATATATTTCTCTTTAGTAGCTCTAAATATCGTAGATTCTGTTTAGAACATGTCTTCAACACCCTCGAGTAGTTCTTCGTCAACTTCAAGTAGTTTCACAGAAAATGATTTAGGAACTTCAGAAAGTAGATCTTCGCAAGTAGGTACTTCAACTCTTAGAAGTCAAGTAGGAACTTCTACTCCCCATGTTTGCACTTCATTTTCCCATAGAGATGCTCTTGGAGAAATCAAGGATGAAGCCGAAGATAAGTTTGATGAAGACACTTGGTTCTCCGCAGATGAGAAGAGGAACAAGATGACAAAAGATAGCATAGTTGAGCTTTTGGAAGAAATTCCTTTGCCTCCCCCCTTCTCTGCTTGGGTTCCTGCACTCCAAGAGCCTGCCAATTACGGCACGGACTTGGAAACAAGTGTCTACGAAGGTTAGATTAAATCTGGCTATAGGGTCCCAATGCACCCCTTTGCTATTGCCTTCTTCAACCACTATAAAATGGCGCCAGGTCAACTTATGCCCAACGGGTGGAGAAAACTCGTCGGTTTGATCTACCTGGTGCAAACTTCAGGGTATCCAGTGACGGTTGATGACTTTATGAGGCTATACCTTGAAGTATGTTTTATAAAGAACGTGGCCAACAGTGTTGGTTGGTACTATATTCACAACCGAATCCGAGTGATAAAGGGGGGTCCTAAATCCAACAAAGATTGGCACTCCCGGTACTTTTTCATTTAGCGGCCAACCGGCAAATGGGAGTTCCCAAGAAAGTGGAACGGTTTCTGTAAAGACTATGAAAAGAAAGGTTCCCTGGCTCCCAACGCTACCACAAAAAAGCTGATTGATCATATAAAGAGAAGGGGTGTCCTCAGTATTGACGAGCCCCTTTCAGATCAAGATATGCGGCATGCAGGGCTCATTCCTCCTGCCCTCGCTGTGCCAATTCCTCCCACTCCAATCATAGAACCTCAACTTGTTTTGGGGCCTAAGACGCAAGGGCTGGCGATAGGAACGTCATCTTCTAGGACTCCAAGTCTAGGTAGAGTCTAAAGTCATGTTTGCATATTTCTTTCCTTTATATTTGTAAACATGTGACCTGATCTTGTTCTTTTTGACAAAAATGGCTGGCAAAGGAGTTGGTGCGAAAGGTGATTTTTTGGGTCTACTCTAAAAGGCTTCCAAAGGGAAAAGGAAGGAAGGTACAGGATAAGGTTCTTCTCCTTTGGTAAAAAGGGCCCGCGCTCCAACTCCTCGAGTGCCTCCTCTTGTGGTTGAGGATCTTCCTGTCGAAAAGGATCCAATTTTTTGCCCCCAATGGACCATTAAGAGGGGCGACTCGGGAATGCCAAGCTCGCATGTCTCTGCTCAGCACTTAGCTCACGGGGTACTGCCAAGTGATAAAATTATCTTAGAAAACCAGCCTCATGAGGCCTTTGCTATAGCGCACGTCTAAGTTGCTTACAATGTAATTTGACTTACTCCATTCTCTTTGAGCTTTCAATTAAGTTCTTCCATATCATTGTCTTCATCTTTTCTTCTCTTTTCAGGCATACTGCTACAGCAGCCAGATTTAGGAGAGATTTACAATGGCGATGGACGTTGCCCTCACCGCTGAGACTGACAAGAGAGCAGCCGAAGGCAAGGCTGACAAGCTGGATAAGGAGGTCAAAAACCTAAAGGCGGAAAATGGTGAACTGCTTACCAAGCTCGGTCGCCTGGAGAAAAGGTGCGAGAAGCTAAGGCATGAGAAGGTCAAGGTCGGGAACAAGGCCATCCAGGCATTCCTTGATGGTATAGCCGGTGAAGAATGGCTGCAGAAGCGGACAGAAGATGGACTCTCTATCTTCCAGGAGGGCTTCCAGAAAGCCAAGGAGCTGACGATGGCCAAGTATCCTAGCCTTTTCTTGGAAGAGATCGTGGTGCCTACCTTTGAGTCACCATCGGGGGAGACGGCCGCACCTCCCGAAGCTGGAGATGTTATTTCTCATGGGAATGTTCCCCCATCTTAGGACCATTTATATGTTTTCCCCTATTTTGTGATTGCTACTTGATGTGCCCCCAGTACTCTTATTGCCCTAGAGGCTTACAATCTAATATGCGTTGGTTTACCCTTTGATGGATTTTATCTTCATAATAATGTGTTGAATCTTTTCTCGTCTTGCATTGTCTTGAGACACACGTCAAATTTGTAAGGGATTCTTTATCCGCTTGTAAGGGTAATCATATTTCGGGATCCACTAGGGCTGTGCCCCACGTTAGCCCCTCTAGAGAGAGGACACAGAGCTGTGCATGCAAGCTGTGTTGCATGTGCCAAGTGTTTGTTTTGTGCAAGTGTGTGTTCTTTAGCTTGAGCTGACCACATCATGCTTGCGTTTTACTTTGACGCGAACCCTTATCGTCAGCTAAGGGCTGGCAAAGAAGCCTCGCACTCTCGCTCGACCAAGCTTCGAATTAACAAAACAGTGTAGGGTGATGAATTCCCACTTGGTTTTGCCGTTTCTCGGGCTAGAACTAAAGCTAGACCGTGTCAAGTAAGACTTGTGTCTAACCCTATCACATTGGGTGATACTTTTGCTTGAGCAACATTCGTGGTTTTACCTGTTCAGGCAACCTGCTCGGGTATTAATGGCATGATGTTCTTGGGAACATGAATATCGTTATCTGAGCAAGAATCCACATTGTTGTGCGGTCGTGGAAAATAACTCTTTCGAACAATGTTAAAGATTTTAAGCTTGGATTAACGAAATGATATATTTCATACTGAAGAGATCTTCAGTGGGTTTGCCTCTCTCGACCTTGGTCTCGTCCCTCAAGTCTTCAATCATGAGGGTTTCATTGGCTCTGTTTCGGCACGACGCCATGTAGCATTGCCGAGCCACCACCTGGTCTCCTTTTACTTCCCCAACTCCATTTTTCGTGGGGAATTTCATTTTCATGTGGTATGTTGATACCGCCGCCCGTAATTGGTTTAATGCTGTTCGGCCTAGAATTGCATTATAGGCCGAAGGAACGCGTACTACCACGAAATCCAGCATTAGCTTGGCTTGGGTTGGAGGGGCACCCACAGTTACTAGTAGCGCAATTATTCCCTCACAGACAACAAGGTGGTTAGAGAAGCCGTATAGAGGCGTATCTATCTTCCGTAAGCGGTCAGGTGGAATATTCATTTTTTGAAATGCCTCATAAAAAAGCACCTCCGCTGAGCTCCCATTATCCACGAGGATTCTCTTCATGTCGAAGTTTCCCACTCGAAGGGTGACTACCAAGGGGTCGTCATGAGGTATTCTTGTGTCTCCCACATCGTCGTCAAAGAAGGATATTGTCGGGGTCGGTTCTATCTTCCACTTTTTAGTCGACAGGCCTACAATTGTGAAGACTTCTCTTGCGTAAGCTTTTCGTCCCTGCCCAGACGAGCCTCTTGCGGCGATTCCTCCAGAGATAGTATTGATGACCCCCGCATTTTCCTGCACTTATTCCCTTTCTGCTAAGGGAATGTCTTCCCTCTTTTCATTTCTTCAACTGATATACCCTCTCAAGTGTCTGCGTTTGATGAGAGCCTCTATTGCACGCTTGAGCGATTCGCAATTATCGGTAGTATGGCCATGGTCGTTGTGGTAACGGCACCATAAATTTCTGTCTCTCTTACTAGGTGCCGACCTCATCTTGTCTGGTTTTTCTAAGATTTGTTTATCCTTTATCTCATGAAGAATCTACGATGGTCTGGCAGTCAATGGCGTCAGATTCTTCATGTCTAACATCTCTTTAGGGCGCCTCTCGTCCCTTTTCGAACGCTTGGAAGCGCATCCACCTCTTGGACTATCCTCTCGAGCTCTCTTTTCTTGCTCTTGCCCATTGTCCCCTCGGTGTTCTTTGTGGGTTTCCAAGTATTCTTCGGCCTGGATGTACTTGTTGGCTTTATCCAATAAGGCGCTCATGCTTCCAGGGGGACTCTTATTTACCACAAATGCAAACTTGGACGTAGGACGAAGCCCGCGCATAAAAGCCGTGTACTTTACTGACTTATCCAGGTTATCTATTTCTAATGTCACTGCATTGAAGCGTCCCAAATATCGTGACAAGGATTCGTTCCTTTCCTGGACCACGTTGAGGAGGCTTGCTGAATTCTTCCTCCGAATTCAGCTGCTCACAAAATGTTTCTGAAATAAGTCAGACAGCGGGGCGAAGGAATGGATGGACCTGGGTCGTAGAGACTTAAACCACGCGTGCGCTGCCTTCCTCAAAGTGGTTGGGAAAGCTCGGCATATGACGGTATCCGAGACTTGGAGGAGTAGCATATTAGTTTGAAACTGGTAGACGTGCTCTCTAGGGTCTCCGCTCCCATCATATAGATCTCACTGTGGCATCCGGAAGTTAGGAGGAAGCTTTGCTTTCTCAATTGCTTTCTCAATTGGGGGAGTGAATTCCTCCGGGCGGGGCCCAGAGATGGTCTTGTGAGAAGTTCGCCCTTGGGGACGCACTTTTTGTTTAAAGGCATGAACTCGTCCTTAGGGACAATGCCTTTGGTCCGCGCCGTGTCGATCTCGAATTTCGTCACCCATGACAGGGGGTGAATTTGTGCTGTCCTCCATTGACGTCTCGCGTCAGAAGTAGAGCCACTTCTGGTGACATGTTTCCCGGTTTCTTGTTCTGGCTGATAGCTAGGATCAGTCTTTGATTCATGCCTTCGACTATAGTCCGACCTTGAGGTCAGTTTAAGGCGAAGGTCGCTGGGATCTAGACGCGCCTGATTAGTAGAAGAAATCGTCGGGGCTACCTCTTCAAGCTTTTTCTATAAGGTAGTTACAACGCCCCTGAGTTCGTCGACTTCTCTGGTCAGATCTGCGTTCGGAGTGTTAAACAGCTTTCGGGTCAGGCGGTGGCGCAAGTCCCCTCTTTTTAAAAGAGGGGTCTGGGAATGAGTTCCCTGGGAGCTGTCAGTTGTATTCGGGGTGACTGAGGTCACATTAATCCGGTCATTACTGGAATGGTGTTGGGATGGTGTTGGTTGCCGCCCTCTTTGGTGGGAGCCACTTGATCTTGCTCGCCCATTTTGGACGGAGCGACTGGCTGCAGGAGTGTCTGAAGATGATTTCCTCGCCATGTTCCCTGTCGGTCCCACGGATGGCGCCAAAATGTTGCTACTAGAATATTGATCGGGAACCACGGCTGAGAAATGGACCTGCAAAATAGAACACGGAGTGACCACCGGGGATGTTCCGGTGGAGGATGCTCCGATGCTAAAGTCAGAACGTCGCTACTAGGGTAGAGCTCTGAATAGCAGAAAATGCACTGGGTGCAAGTATGTGAATCTGTTTGTGTACCTGAGGCCTTTCTCTTCATATAGACTGTTCCCAAACTCCTCCCTTCTCCAGGACTCTCTCCCGATAAGCCTTCGTCGTATTAGAACTGCGTTAAGACTCTCCTTCCAGTAGTGAGTCCTACAAGACCTCTATCACCTCCTCTAGAGCCTATCTGATACAGGCCCCAAAGTTGATTTGGGGTCAACCACGCCACGTGTCACCATTTAGTAAGGTGGATATATTTAGCTATATCAGTATGGATGTAGACAGAAAGTTACATCACCATTCAATGTTCATTAGAAAGGTGAAAAGGAATTTTGCATGGCATAACCAATCAACACTTCGTTTTCTTGTTGACCTCAACCAATTAAGACCTTCAGCAAAGGTTTTATAGATCTGATGCGGGGTGGTAGCTGAAATCGAATGTGTGCTTTGTGAAAGTTGTGCAGATCTACTGCATCTTGCAATGCTCCTTCTTTGACTGCTCAACAATGGACTGCTGAACTTGACCACAATGGCTGGCTTATTTAGAAAAACTAAGGCGTAAGGAGAACCGTATAGCTGCTGCATGTACTGCATATGGAGAGAAAATGATAACCGTGTTTTCCCGAACCAAATGAAAACCCCTGGTAGAGCTGGAAGCCGGGCAAGAATATCCGAAACTGGCAGATATGCATGACCTGGGGCTTTTGAGAGACCATCCCACAGTAATAAATATTGAATAAAAGTTGTCTTTGTGGTTTTTGAGCCTGAAAGACCTGTTCTTCTGCTCTGAACTTAAGGAGATACTCTGAGGTCTGGTATGTAAAGCTGTTGCTGAGTTGGTTTCAAGGTTTCATCAAATAAACTTTTGACCATACCTAAACAAAAGGTCTACGTTTGGTTTGATCAAATGTAGCAAAGCTTTTGCGAGAATCATCAAGCAATGATGTTTCTAAGTGTATGAGAGGATCAAGTCATGCTCTACTCTCGTGCGAAGAAGGGTGCGGTTGTATAGGTTTTTGCAAGTGTCTGAAAAAGTAATCAAACTGAAGCTTATATATATCCGACCGCAATCTTTATGTTGTTGACTTCCATAAGTAGGTAGTCGAAAAACTAGATATGCATTAGGGAGGAAAAAAAATTACTATTATACAGATTTTCTATGGTCATAACAAAAGAATTTGTTTCTGATTTGAGAGCAGTGCCGGCAAATGCTACTAACAAAACAATCCGTACTTCATTTCTTCTGTTCCTTTGTTTGGATTCTCATTCTTTCAATCGTAGAGCTTTTCTTCTTCAAACATCGCTTGAATTTGGTGCTGATCCTCCACTTTCGACATAGAGTAAGAAAAACGTTACGTGCCAGGTGAAATTCCAGAATTGCTCAAAGTGTTTCTAGCTGGAAATCTGCACTAGGTTAGTGCTAAGCTTCATCTCACTGAGATCTTCACTCTGCTGCTTCTTGAGCTGGACCTGAGCCACATATAAAGCCCTGTCGATATCCTCGTCTCTCGGAGTTTCTTGTGTCAAAACCTCATAATCTTGAATTGAAGCCTCCCACCTTTCTAGCTAATAGAAACAGAAGGAATAACTTGTGATCATTACGCAAGTAAAAGTTGTACAAACAAAGTTTCCGCGTGATGAATCTATGGCGGCCACATGTCCGTTACTGTTTTTAAATTTTAAATTGAAGTAAATTTAGTTAAAGTGTGCATAATTTTTTTTAAAACTAATCTTCTTAAGTTTCGTCGAGAGTTGGTCACCTTGACATAGCAATCAGCTCTCCTCTGTCTAGCCTTGGTGTAAGAAGGCTGCAGATAGAGGGCTGCAGTACAATCTTCGACTGCTTTCTCGAATTGGCCTAACTTAGATCGACAAGCTGCCCGGTTGCACAGTAACACCGAGTTAAATGGCTCGTGCTCCAATCCTTCACTATAGGCTATACAGGCCTGGGAGAATTTCGATGCCTTGAAAAGCTGGTTGCCATTTGACCGAGCTGATGCCAGGGCTCGAGCCCTTTTTGCTATCTTCGTTACCTCATCGCTTGGATCAAGTCGAGCTGCACTATGAGCAGTTGTCACAGCGTCCTCAAACCTATCAAATCCATGATAACTTTTAGTTTTAACTTTACGGAGAACCTCTATTAAGTATGACATTCCCTTCAACAGTTTCTCAAATAGAATTTTATTTTACTAACCTGCCAGTAGCCATGTAAACCCGTGACCAAATTGCTAACAAACGGGCACTACAGTCTGACCCAAAGAACTGCGTGCAGAAGTCTATGCCAAAATCAGGTCCTTTTTTAATGGCGGAGTATGCCTCTTGGTGCCTACGGAGCTCCAACAAGGCCTCTGTTTGCATAGCATACACCTTCACACAACAAAAACCCAAAAGCCACAATGCAAGAACAGGAAGATATTAGCGAATACTTGACATCCATAGCTACTTCTTAGGTAAAACAGCAAACAGATGCAGCCAGATATATACTTCTCTGATGCAAATTTTGGGTTGCACGGCTTACAAAACACGGGATTGGGCCATAGAAATTTACCTGAGGAGCTGAATCTGCACCCAGGGATATAGTAGCTCTACTCTCCTTCAGCAATTCGTTCCAATTTCTTTGTTTCTGTGCTTCGTTGCACCTGCTGAGGTGAATCTTAAGAGCTTGAGCTTGAGAAATGTCCTTAGTGTCAGCCTTGGGGCCTGAGTGCTTGTAATGATATAATCCCTTCTCTGCTTCCCCTAGTCTGCCACACAATCAGCGTAAGTTCTAAAAAAAAAGAAACCGCTGCCTCTGTCCAAATGGAATCTTAGACCACTTTCTAAAAATAGATTTTATCCCCTATGTTCCACAGTTTCAAATGGAGGAGGAATGACTCAAGTGCGACGAGTAAGGAATAAAGGGAACTAAATTTGAAATTAAGTTCTGTGGATGTAGTTACTAAAATTTTCGAAGCAGCATGAGAAATTAAACAGAGAATTAGCCTCTGTTCTGGGTGGTTGCGTACCTGATATATAGTCCTGCTAGCCGCTGATGAGCTCTGTGATAAGATGGCTCAATTTTTATGGCCACTCTGCAATCGAAAACGGCCTCTATGAGACGGCCTAAACCTATAAGAGCAGCACTCCGGTTGCTATAATACGACGCTTTGCTTGAATCCAGTGCAATCGCTTGATTGTACAAAGCAAGCGCGTCTTCAAATCTTCCCTTCTTGTAGTTCTCATTCCCCATGGACTTCAAAGCCTCTGGATCCAACTTATTCATTGGACCACGATATATGTTTCCGAATTCACTAGGCTTCCTAGCACCGGCAGTGAGATGGTACTCAAGAGTCTTGACATTGTTGGCTGTTGGATTCTCTTTACGAGACTGCCTCGTGTTACCCAAATGGCCTAAAAGCATTGTGTTCCCCGAAGAAGCGCGATACAGAGTTCCATTTATGCTAGGTTTTTCGCGAACAGCTACATTCATGCTCATCTCGCTTGAGGTGAACGTTGGCTCCCTCCTGAGCCTTCTTGTGTTGGCCACGTTTGTGACTTGTGATAGGCCACTAGTACTGTTTAGGCTTGAATTCTTGGATGATGAAGTTGAAGACCTTGGATTAGCCAAGGTGGGCTTAGGCAAAGGTTTTCTACCTTGTTTCGGGGGAGGATTAGCCGATTTTGATGACTCTAAAAACTTCATCTCACCGGAGCTGCCGCGTCGCCTTTTGGGATTCTTGCTACTGGGATTCTTGACAGAATTGTGACTTCTGGCTGCAGGGTTACTGGTATTCTTGATAGAATTGTGACTCTTGGCTGCAGGAAGTGATGGCACTGGCTTCTGTCTTGGCTTGAAACCGCCGCGGTTGAACAATGCTCCTACAAAACCACAACCCATTTCATTCTTCACCAAATACTTTGGTGTTTCTCCCATTACAATCTCTCTCCAAGTCTGAAGCAGTTCTTGGACTAGGGAATGTTTATAAGAAGAAAAAGTGCAGAAGGGAAAAGAAATCAAGGGTATAGCTTGGATGAGAAGGATCTAATGTGATGCAGGTCTACTCCATGTGAAAGGTGTGGGTATATAAATAGACACACCACTAAGGGCCCCCATGAGTGGATGCCAAGAAACTAACTTTATTTCATTTGCCGCTACCAAATTTATAAAAGAAGCCAAAGTATAAAACCATTTCATTCCTGCAATTAATGAACAAAGTCATGGAAATTAACATCTGAGGAGTAGGACCTCCAATCATTTCCTAGTTTACTAGTAGAATAATGGCAGGAATTGGGCATATGTGCAGTGCATCAGGAAGGATGACAAAAGATAATACTAATAATACTAATGGCGAAGTGTTGTGAGGGTCACAAGAAAGTGATTCGCAGATGCCTTTGGAGAAAATTTGATTAATTTTCTTAATTTAAACATGGTCTTTCCTTTTTACGGTTTTTTTAAAAAGAGATTGGCATTGCCTATACGGCCATGCTCTCACTAGAGTGAGATAAAAGCCTTTGGAAATTTATTAACCAAAAATAGCTGTCATATTTGTCATTCCCTTAAGTTCCAATTCTTATTGCAGAGTCTGCAATATTGAGTTGCCAATTTTTTTTTAAAATTTATTGTTAGACGGAAAGAGATATTTTCGGGCCAGCTTTTGTATCAATCAAAACTAAGTTTCTTTTGCTAAACGGTCTTAAGGGCGTACCCCCACATTGGCCTCATGCATCAGAGAGCATTTTTCCTCCAGATGGCCCCAAAGTTTGAACTAAATAAGTTAATGAAAGGAGCCAACCTCATTCACCACCGGCCTAAGCCCTTGGGGTTTTAAGTTGCCAGTTACAATGAGTTAAAGTCGCTAAACATCACTTGAGTTAAGGATTTACGGTTGTGGAAGCATCACATGATGTCAAGTAAGAGTTCTAAGTACTTCTTCTTCTTCTTGCTGAAAACTTTATTAGTCATTTCACACAAAATAGATCCCCTCTTTTTCCCTCGACAAACGTTAGGCATGGACAGACTCCTTACATAAAGACATTCATCACTTCTGTCGCGTAACGCTGTGTGTTTAGATGGGCGTGGGTAGGTTCTAAGGACATCTCATCTCATTTTTCTTCAAATCCTCGCGCGTTTTATGGATTAAGCATCTTGAATAAGGAGGCGATTTTCAATTTTTTAAGATATCCTACATATCTTTTGTCACATTCACAACCTACCACTCTAGTGACACTCGGCTACACAAAGGCAAAAGGGTAAGTACGTAGATTAAACCTAGTAAAACATCACCAACTTAGGTGATTATGGCTGGAGTTTCCTCTGAACTTTTCTCACCAGAAAGTGTCAGCAATCAGAAGAGGAAAAATGAGAAAAGCCAAAGAGACGAGGAAGGAAAATTCTGTCGGAGGAGTCAAACAAATTTGTTGGTGGTCAGAATTCTAAAAAGGTTATGGGGTACTTTTGTAGGATAGTGGGCTTAGATGGTACAATTTGTCTTTGTTATGGGGTGTTATGGCTTGGACCAGTGGATGGAGTAAAGTGCTCGAAACCAGAGACTCCTTCCCTGTCTAGGACTTGGCATACAACGATTCTGTTTGTGGATTTGTAATTAATCGGTCGGTGCCGGCTTTGCAAACTCTCAACTACCCACAGGTTCTGAAGCCATGCAGAACTGCCAGCTTTGGACGGCAGCACATTTGGATTCAAGTGTCTCCTGGATCCGGGTCCATCTTCGATAGGGATAGGGTCAGGTGGACTGTTCTTAAAGCTATAATAAACATCTTGAGTCTATTTTTCCGGTATCGAATAAGGATAATAACTTGATAAGGTTTTAGAGCTGACGTTGCGTAAGGTTTTTCAATCGGTTATTCGTGCTTGCATTTGACTTCATTTATATATATATATATGTTTTCTTTATATATGTGCATTATGTGGTAGTACATACTGATTTAGGTCTCGTTGATTTGACTCTTCATGTGAAATCGAGAGTTGCACGAGAGGAAGAGTGTTAAGACGGTGATGTACATGTTGAGCTCATTGTCTCTGACAATCTAATCTTTTAGATTCAATCTTGATCGGTCACTGGCATAAAATGATCACATGTACTACAAATTACCCTGCATAGTTGTACTATATTTGGGCATTGAATTGTGTATCCAGTCCTATCGGACATGAGGTAATTTTAAGACCTTCAAACGTTTGTGCTTAATATCGAAATGTGGATACAGCGTTCAGCATTTGATAAATAGCCATGAATATAACATCGGGGACCCTGAAATAGGGAATGGTCCTGTTGAAGTCTGTTCATGGAGCTTTGGAGCCAAATCAATAATCTTAGATGTAGCCTATTTCAAAAATAATATCCCCAGAAGTAGTTACCTGTAGAAGAGGGAACTATTTTTCTTACTACGATCATTTATTGTATGGTAGCTAGCTATCTGTCTCTTTTCAGTATGCATGATAAGGTTGGTATTTACATTCTTGAAGACGAAGGTTGAGTCCCCCCCCCCCCCCCAAGGAATATAAAGAGAGCACAGTAAAATTATTTATCGAATTTTTGGTAAATTTTAGAATTTCACTTGTAAGTAGGAATTACGATAGGAATGTCCGCCTAACATAATTATTACGTTAAACCTTGATAAGACAATATCACCAAATAAAATAAAAATGAAAAAAAAGGGGGAGAGTGATAAGGTGGCATAACCAACTGATAAGATTAGAGAACAATAAGGGAGGAACTTGGCAACAAACAATGTTGCTCCCAAAAGCTGGAAAATAGCTTTAAAAGTTGCCATTCATCAATTTCTTAATCCTAATTTGCGCTTCAAAGTTTGTTTAATTATCTTTATTTAATTTCAATTTTGATCCTTCCACCTTCACCACTACACACCACCACTACAGTCACCCTTACAACAAAACCCACCACCATTGCGCCATCTTAGCAGCATGCATGCACATACGCACGAAAACAGATCCGTGCCACTAGAAGAAGATTGACGGAGCTGGAGATGGACATGATGCGGGCAGTGGAGTGGCAGCGCATATCTGACTAGTGGGCAGCAACAATGGCGTGGAGGTTGGTTGCGATGGCCATGATAAAATCTAGGTCGCAAATCGTGCGTGCGTGTGTGTGTGCGTGTGTGTGCAACGTCTTGTTCCAGTGGTGCGACGTTGGTGGCTGTGTCTGTTTTGTTGCGTGGAGGAAGATGTGAGAGTGGTGGGATGCAGTGGTGATTGTGGGTTGTGTGGTGAAGGTGATGGTCATGTGTTTTCTAGTGAAAAGTTGTGATAGTAGTACGCTATAGTGGTCGTGCCTGTGATGTGTTATTATGCTGGCATATGATGAAGGTGACAGCGACGGTGGTAGAGGTCGTGGGAAGCGATATTATCGTGTGTGGCGGTGAAGTTGGAATTTGGAAGGGTCAAAATTATAAGAAGTATAAGTTTTTGAATTTTTGAAGTGTAATGTTTGAGAGTAACGTGTTTTGTGCCCCCAAGTTTTTGTAGAATCATAAGACATCCGATCTCCTATCTTTTCAAATCGTTTCGTCTATTTACATCTCATCAGTCCGTCGTATTAATTACGATTATGATAATAATTTTTGTCCCACATATACCCAAGTATCAAATATGATCATAAACTTTTTTATTTCAATACTGTTTTTTCTTCCACTTGACATTCCTGGAGGCATGACCTGGTCTCCTCTATTTCCCATCCATTTCAGGTGGTTGGGTTACCGCTCAGTACAGCCATACTGTACTTGGCTTGCCGACTATTTTGAAAATTCCCTCAATATCTTCAAAGATTTTCTGCCCCTTGCAGGCTTGTAAAGTAGTCAACGTTTTCAACTTTGGAATATAAGATAATTTAACCAGCTTTCTTTATTTATTTCTTGTATAAAGAATTGGGCTAATTACACTTATGTTCATAAGGTTAGGGAGTAATTACAGTTAAGGACGATAGATTGAACAAATTACACTTGTGTCCGTTGACCAAAAGGAACCCTAAAAATTCTAACGGTTTTAATGAAAAGACTGTATTGCCCTTAAATTGAAACCTCATTTTTTTCCCAATGCCATTACTTCAAATTAGGGTTTCTGGGTTTCCAATGCCATTACTTCAAATTAGGATTTCAAAACCCTAATTTGACTTCAAATTAGGGTTTTCAATGTCATTACTTCAAATTAAGGTTCATTTTGACTTCAAATTAGGATTCAAAACACTAACACTTCTTCACCACCACCAAGTCACCGCCACCAATTTGACTAAAATTCGTCACGCCGTCGCCGTCGTAGATCCCTCAACCCTATCGCCCTCATAGACACTGTGAAGAGGAGTACTTGCCAGATTCCATGGCCCACAGTATTGTGGCTAACGTGAGGGTTGTGGGTTCATTCTCAGCTCTTTCACCAAGTTGGAGAGTAAGAACTTAGAACAGCTAAGAAAGATGATGGGACACGGTGGAGTTTGGGCCGTGGGGCCTTTGCTGCCGATCGAGCACAGCAAGGTTGGCTTCAACGAACGAGGTGGGTCCAACTCTATTCCGGCGAACGAGGTTCTGGCGTGGCTCGATTCGTGCTGTGCAAACAAATCTGTCGTCTTCGTGGGCTTCGGGAGCCAAATCTCTTTGACCAAGCCACAGATGAAGGAATGAGTTCTATACCGGACTCGGCCAAATTGGCGCACGCCTTGGCTGAGTCAGTAACAGGTAATGCGTCTCAAAAGGTGGGAGTTCTGCCTTGGCTATGGAATCTGGTTAAGGGATGGGGTTGGGCCGCCGGCGGTGTGGGGCGAGAAAGGGGGCTTGAAACCTTAATTTTCAAATTAGGATTTGATATACTGTACAAGGACAGTATTGTTATTTTTAAAATACGTAATGATGAAAATTATACTTTTTGGACAGAATCCTGACGGATGGATACGGATGATACATTTAAAAAATATTTTGGTCACGTATGTTACATTTTAAAACTTAGTGTCATTAATGTAATTACCCCTTAATCTCAGGGACATAGGTGTAATTAGCCCTAAAGAATTTATTCGAGTACTTATATGATCATATATTGACACTCCAGCTACCATGTTCGTTTCACTTTATTTTTTGAGAATTTGTAAGAAATTTTTCGAACATTTATACCTCAATAAAGCTTAAATTAAAAGTTATAGAACAAATAAATAATCATTTAACAAGTTCATACAAGGAGAGTAATATAGTGAACAAAGTCGATAGTTTCATGTCCAAAGTCATTCTAAAATTTTATAAAAAGTAAAAATGCAACGGATATTATGGAATAAAGTATAAGATTCTTACACCAATTAAGGCAACTTGGAAAATTAGGCTTTTAATAAAACTCGAATAAAGATGATAAATCAAATAAGAGTTACTTTGACAAATCAAACAAGGACATTAAAATAATGAGTAAAGCCAATACGTGCATGGCAAAATTAGATTAAAATATAACAAACTAAATCGGAAAGGACGTTATAGGTAGAACGGAACGAGCCTTACGGAACGAACATTATGAAACAAAAAGGAGTATAATTTAATAAGTTAGCGCGGGAAAGTGTGTGTTTAGAAACTCTGTTAGCCGAATGAGATGCTAATTGGTAGTGGCGACAAGATTATCCATCCCACCAATTGGTTGTCAATTAAAAATCTCGTTTTATTAAACTTTAATTAAATTGGTTCTTTCTTGCAGCCTTGGGAGAAGCAATACGGTGATTGTTTCTACCAATATACTCTTGCGATGTAAGAAGCTGCTCCAAGCAGCAGCGGCACTAGGAATCTTGTATAAGATGGGTATCAAGGTTTTAAAGGAGCATTCATGTATTTGATTCAAACAAGGCAAAAATAAAAGCTTACAACCTTGTTATAAAAACAAAACCCGCATTTTACTTATTGTACTTACACTTTACTTTGAACAATAAAGCCAATAAAATATTCCTAAAAAAAAGAAAGGTTCTATAATCAATTTATAGTGACGCAAGTGGGAGATAAATTAAGGCTTCGTTTGACAAAATTTTTTTTTTTTGTTTTCAGTTTTCAAAAAAAAATAAAAATTAAAGAGCAATTTAATTTTTGTTTTTTACAAAAATAAGTGGATATGTTTGATAACTCAGTTTATTTTTTGTTTTTTTTTTTTTTGGGTTTGACAACCCAGTTTTTTTTTGTTTTTTGTGGTGGTTTGCGATGGCGGTAGCCGACGGTGGCTGCCAACACGTGGCAGTCGCCGGCGGTGGCTGCCAACAGTGGCTGTCGGCGATGGAAGGGTGGTGGTTGTCTAAAAAAAAAAACTTGCACTGAAAAAAAAATCAGTTTTGGAGTTTTTAAAAATAGCCTTGATTTAAAAACTGAGTTTTTAAACTGAAGAAAAAAAAAGGAAAATGGTTACCAAATGCAATTTTTTTTTCAGTATTTAAAACTAAAAAAAAATATGTCAAACAAGGCCTAAGTTTTGAAGTTTCTTTTGCGGTACCTCATAAGAGTAATTTTATTTTTCATATAAAGCACAATTGGCTTCCAAAAAATTCTCAAAAATTTTAAATTCTCAAAGGGTCATCAAAGTAACAAAACCACAAATACAAGAGTCATCATCATCATGTACTAAGTAAAGGCGGACTCCTGTTCACTCTGCTCCCCCTTTCCCTCTGCCACTGGCAAGTACAGTTTGAAGCGAAGATTTCTCCTTCGTTTCAAGAGCAAATGAATGAGTTTCCACCTAGACTAGATGAACCAAATATGCTGCCACCGCATTAGCCTTTAGAATTTCTTCCAAACAAGCACTACTAACACATTATGCACAAAATGAATTGAATTTGACATCACCTTAGGAGACAAACAGTTTCCAATATTAGCACATTGTGATAGGTTGTGTCCAGGGAACATGTATCCATACAAAGCTTAAGCATATAAATGCTGCAAAAAACCAAAAGGAAGATCGCACACAATCATAGAATATGAACTGGAAATCAATCATGATATGCCAGCAAAACTGAACTGAAGGGAAGTACAGTAGTAAGGGACCAGAGGGTAGGTCGGATCAAAACTTTGTTTGGTATGGGAAACTTCTGGCATAGCAAGACATGCATGATTATTGCTTTCACTTTATTGCACTATTTGGATGTCACTTTTGTAAGAAAATATTCGGTGATTATTTAACGTCACGTCACCCGCCTAGATCATGTTAAATTATTATTAATATTTTATCAGCTCAGCAAAGTGATCACACAGTGACTAGAATAACAAATATTAATTTTAGATAACCATAATTAGAAAAAAATTAGAATTCAAAATTTCACCAAAATTTTAAAAATCCCGCTCACCGATTTTCTGCCATCAATATATTTTCATTACTCATTCCCTTTCTTCACCTTCACCTTCACCTTCACCTTCGTCTTCCTTCTCTTTTCTCTTCAATTTTCACCATCAGCTTCATTATTTCTAAAATCTGAATGTCCGCAAATTCTGTTACTTACAAATGAAAGAGAATGCAAATGAAAAAGTTAGCACATAACTTTGTTGTTAATGGTAAATACAAATGAAAGAGAATGCAAATGCCCTTACATCAATGAAGAAAATTTCGAATCTCTCCTTGTTTAAATTTCTGTTGTTTCAAATGAAAGAGAATGCACATGCCCTTACATCTTTGAAGAAAGTTTCGGATCTCTCTTGTTTAAATTTTTGTTGTTTCAAATGAAAGACAAGGCAAATAGATTCTGCACTAAGAAAGAAAGAATGAAATGAGAAGACAGTAGTTATAAGTTCTGTCAGTTTTTTTTATTCCTACTCCAACTTTTTGAAATCCAGTAAGCTTTACATCTTCCATATCTTCTGCAGCTGTTACTCTATGTTTCTCTTTCTCTTATCCATCACTAAACAGGTGTATACATACACACACACACACACACACACACACACACATATATATATATATATATATATATATTAGAGGCCAATTACACCAAACTCACAACAACCACCGTGCACCCACACAGATCATGGGAAGAGCTTCACAACACCGAGAAATGGTAGCGTGCAACTCATTGTTTATGAACCTGTGTAATTAACAGAATTTGTGGACATTCAGATTTTAGAAGTAATGAAGCTAATTTGTGGACATTTAGATTTTTTTTTCTGTAATGCTGAAAATGAAAGAGAAAAGAGAAGGAAGATGAAGGTGAAGAAAGAAAATGAGAAATGAAAATATATTGACAGCTGAAAATCGATGAGCGGGAATTTTTTTAAACAACAAAAAACCCTAGTTGTAGTCTCGAAGTACACGTGTTGAGTTATTTATTGTCCCACGTTGAATAAGTGTGAAAAAATAAGTCGGGCATATATACATAAATGAACTAAGTTCTGTTCACTCAAGCGTTTAGGACAAGTTGAACTTGACAAAAAGCTTGATGTCACAAAGGAGCCAATTCTTTCTCTACCAAAATTAGAGGCAAGTAAGCACGATGCTAAAACCTTTTAGAGACCAAAGGAACCAAATTGGAAGCTACGGATAATCCGATTAGCTTTTCCCATTTTTGGAGGACCACGCAGTTTATTTAGCCTCAATTTGTAGCACATGGAATGTGCAGTACCATGAAGAAAGGTCAAAGAGTCAAGCCACCTTATGATCTTCTTCCAAGATGTTACGCAATCCCAAGCTGGTGGCAAGTATAAGCTAGCTTCTTCCTGTAGATTTGTGAAATGAATTCGGTTGCGGCAAGCTGAAACAAGGTATCAAAATTGCTGTTGAAACCATTAATTTCATGAACATAAACGTGTGCCAGAATGAGATTAAATTTCATAGCCCCAAGTTCATTTAGATTGTGATTGAGCAGTTGATCCAGCTTACAGTTCCTAGCTGATAGAGCTTGAAAAGAAACTATTGAAACTGAATCTACGTTTACCATGGATATTTCGGAGCAAATTTTTGTTTGTTTGTCTATGAAACTTTTTTATAACAGATTGAAAGTTGAATTCTTGGGGTTTGTCCCATGTTTAAGTATCGTTTTGAGCTTTATAATAGATTAAATTATAGTAAGGATAATGTATGACTTACAAATCATGTCTCACATTTGACTTTTCCTTTTGGACCATAAAAGTTGGATCAAAGCTAGAGCCATGGATTGCAGGACCTTGATGCAGTGTGATTGAGTGATACGGATTGAACATGTTTATTGCGAAGCGAATAAAGTTATCGACTTACTCGCTAAAACAGATAGGAGGAGCCTTTTGGGATGTGAGCGAGAAGACCACACGAGTACGTTGTGTGGTCTAATGTCAATATATCTAGGGATAATTACAGCAATGACTATATTGCCCTAAATAACAGTGATGTCTGTTGACCAAACGGAATCATCAAATAATTAACGACTCCCATAAAATGACTATATTGCCCTATCTTCTCTTATGTTTTTCCTTTTCCTATCTTACTTTCCAGAAACTACACCCACCACCGCCGTTACCTACCCACCCCATTCCACTACGGATGGCAATTCAACCCGTACCCGGCGGATATCCGCCCCGCCCCGCTCCTATAGGAGCAGATTTTTTTTTTTAACTATAACCGGGTCATGAGACGGGTTTGGCATTTATTTTTAAAACCCGCAGCGGATACGGGGCGGGTATGGTTTTAAGTGTCCCCACCCCGCTCCACTTTATACCTTAATCAAGGTTTAATCACAATCGTCCATACTCCATCTATATTAACTGTTCAAAAACCCTAGCCTCCTTTCATCTTTCTCCCCATTCCCTTTCCCTTCTTCTCCTACAGCCGCCGCACTCCCAAGCAGGTACGAACTTCGGTCGCCTTCTGCGGATGAACTTCAGTCACCTTCTACGGCCGACCGGTGATCCCAAGCACGTCACGAACTTCCTTCGCCTTTTGTCGCCTTTTCTTGTCGTCGTTCGCCTTTTGCCGTCGCTGTTCACCGTTCGGTTCATCGGCCTTCCGCTGTTTCCTTCCCACACACCTCCTAACCATGTCCTTGATGAAAATCTAAAAGCAGATCTGTCTGGAGACCTGAAAACCACTGTCCACGAGCGTCGATTGTCGATCTTGTTCCATCCACCTTTGAATTCCCACTCCTTTGCGGTCACAGATCCATCGCCGGATAAGTCCTCTAAATTTGTACTTTTAATCTTTAAAATGGAAGTGTGGGTCGGGTCGAGGTCAGTTTACCAATAAGGCCATCGGATCGGGGATGGTATCATTATCTCCCAACCCGATGGAGGGGCGGGGCTACATATTTGGTGTGGCAGGGCGGGTGCGGATCTTGTGAAACTCCCATCTGACCCGCCCCCATTGCCATCCCTACATTCCACCGTCGTTGCCCACTCTTCTTTCTTCCCAACCCAAAATCCACCACCACCTCTACTAACAACTCGAAATCACCATATCCACCTCCATCCACCACCCTTCTCACTACCATGATTCTAAGTTGTGGGATGTGTTAGGGGGTTAGGGAGAGGGGGTAGCAGCGGGGTAGGGGATAGGGGGAGGGGGCAGTAGTGGGGGGCTAGAAGGAGGGGCAACAGCGGCTTGAGGGGAGCTTGGGGGGCGGCAGAGTGGGAGGAGGGAAGGGCGACATTGGGGTAGGGAGGGGCAGCGGCGGCTTGGGGGAGGGAAGGGAGGCAGCGAGGGTGGGGGAAAGGTAGATAAGACTGCAGAGTAGGGGAGGGTGGCGGTGGCGGCGCAGGTGGATTAGGATGGAGGGAGGTGGGGTTGGGGGAAGGGGGCAGTGGCAGGGTGGCAGCTGAGTAGGGGAGAAAATTTGGAAAAGGGGAAAGCTTGGAAGAGAGAGAGAGAATCAGGGTTTTGAAAAAAATTTGGACCTATTTTTTTTTTTCAAAATATATAAGGATTTGAAAAATAGGAAAAGTAGAAATATAAGGGTTTGAAAATAGGGAAACTAAAAATAATAGGGTTTGATCATATAAAAATATCAAAAATATATATATTGTTTGAGAATTATATAAAAATATTTAAAGAACATTTAAATAAGATTTTAAATTTCTTTATAGTATATACCTTGTACATATAATACAAGGGTAGTATTGAGATTTTGAAAATACATAATGGTGACATTAGGAAAAAAAGTACATTTTGTAACGGTTCAATCACGGATGGATACGGCTAACACTTTTTTAAAGTTGTTGGTCACGGTCTGTCACGTTTTGAAACTTAGTGTCCTTCACTGTTGCGACACCCTCAACCCTGGTGACATCCCCAGGCTGAGTTATCAATCATAATCACATTCAAAATCATGTGCTGAATATAGAGCAAATACATCCTCATACTCATACATCATTAATAGGCGCTCTAAAATGCGTCCTTACAAAAATTTTCCTTACAAACATACATCATACTGAAGCGGAAGACTTTCAAGTCTCTAAACAACATGAATATTTACAACTTAATATACGACGGTAGTCATACGATTCTTAACAACTGATCTCACAGCTCAATCTTTACCTCACACAACGTATCCCCTTGCTCAACTTTTCTATCTTGTTTCTCTTCCCTTCTCTAGAGGGTTCTCTTCGATCAACCTTACAGCCTGCACAATACAACATAAGGAATGAGCGCAAATCGCCCAGTAAAGACAACATGAGGAATATCGTTTACAAATGATTCAAAAGACTCGGAGGAATAATAATCATCTCAACGATAGTAATGAATCAAGAGTAGTCAATAAATTTCAGCATCAGCATACTTGTTAAACGATAATTTTTCTTTCGTTAGACTAAATGGCTTTAAGGCCCAACAGAACAGCATTATTGCCACCTCGTCATGGACTGGACCGACTGGCCGACTATGCAAGTGAACACTAATTGAAAAGATAAACATCAACGAAATACAAGTCATTAACATCAAAAGAGAATCAAATATAATGCAACTCAGACACGACGGACTAGACTCGACCAGACTCGACTTGCGCGCCCTACATCTTCTTTGCCAGTGATCATGTTTCACAGGTCATCCTCCTCATATTGATGTCCCATCTCATGAGATGTTCATCTCAGTCTCAAGTAAATAGAAGGGACACTGTCAACAAACAGGGAACTCATTTAGAGTGCTTTCCCTAACTACGTTACAGCCAAGCAACAAGACATCATCAACGGGGCAGACTAAGGAAAAATTTATTCCACCTTATATCCTCAACAACACAGCTCAACAAGGAATACTGGATCGGAAGATCAACCGGTGTTCAGACCCAACAACATGAGTTCAACGTGACATCATCAACAGGGCGGACTTGGGAAAAGATTACCATAAGCCGTCAACAACGTTCTTAGATAAGAGAAATGTCGACTACCAATAAGTGTAGACATTTCACAACAATACGTAACGACCTCAACAACATCATCATCAACGACAGGGTAGACTCAGAAGAAGTTTGCCACAAGTCCTCAATGGTGTTCTCAGAGAAAGAGATATCGGCTATCAATAACCGCTGACATCTCACAACAGTCACACGATAACTCCTACGCAACATCATCATCAAGTTTAATTATGCTAATCGAATCGAACCATAACATATTAGGACACACATCATCCTTATTAAATTCCATTAACAAGGCAGACTAAGGGAATTATTTTACCCTAAGTCCTCAACAGCACAATTCAAATATGCATATACCGGTCACAAATGACTACCGGTGTCCAATCACAACAACAAGAATGCAACAACACGTCATCAACATGGCGTGCTAATCGAACAATGAATTAGCATATCGAATCGCATTGTCCTTACCTGATTGGCTTATAGCCGAAGCAACTCACAATCTCTGATCGCAACGAGCTGCATCACCTAGTCAAATCATATCCTGCTCGTTAGTCATCATTCAACATATACGCACTCCTTATTCTACCAATTTCCAATTAACCGTTCATAGTATCTTACGATAACTAGTTAATTCGATCCGATAATCGGATCCTTAATCTAAAATCTAGCCTTATCGACTTATTATCGATAACAACCCTCATTTAGACACACTACTACTATTCCGCGCTTCCCACCCCTCCAAATGCTAAATTCTAAGCGTTCTCAAAAATTCAGCGCCAACATGGCAAATTATCAAAATACCCCCTGATGGCCGCTACATCACCAACACCTCAAAACCGCTTTAAAACTACTTTTTAGATGTACTGCATCATTTATAGACCAAATATTTCCTCAGAAAATGTTAAAGAAAAAATTACCAAAACACCCCCATCTGGGCATCAAATTACCAAAATGCCCTGGGGTTCACTGTCACCACAATGCCCCCGAATCAGCTTCAAAACAACATTTTAGGTGTTTTACAACTCTTTCTAGAGTAAAAACTCTTTTGAAAAATTTTATCGGGAAAAATGCCCCTCTCTAGGTGGCAAATTATCAAAATGCCCCTGAGGGTTTTCGGCATCAGAAAAATCTCAAAAGCGCTTTAAAATGCCATTTTAGGCCTCCTGGATTCATTCTTAAGCTAAAAACTATTTTACAGAATTTTTGCCCAAAAATCCCGAATCGGTGTCCGGACCGAGCGCTTAAAAGCCCGTTCGGCCAAAAAAACTAACGACTTCAAAATTACCCGAAATCTTGGAAAATGGAACTTCATAGCATCTTAAGGTCCCCATAAATTTTTCACGCAAAACTGCGCTAGTTTGATATTTTAAATTTTATCGTAAAGTTTTAAACTTTCCGCGCCTATTCATCCTCTTCCTGACTTTGGAAAAATCTGAAAATTTTCACAATGTAGGTCCCTCAAAAATAAGTGGGTTACAGTTTGGCACTTTGTCCAATTATGTCTTGAATAATTTATAAAAATTAGTGAGGAAACTACCTAAAAATTCTATCTTTAGTGACAATTACAGTCACTATTCAAATCAAAGGCACACATTACTGTACGTTTTCCCACACACATTTTCTCCTTCCTTCAGCCGTGGTGTTCATCCCACATCCATTTCATAGCCACTCACTAATTCATCTCCAATCCATTCCAAGTTGTTAAGAATGCATTTAAATCACCTTGATTACACTTTACACACACTTAAACACACATTTTAACGCTCAATTCACACACACCATCTCACATTGGGCACACACACACGCTTTGCACCTTGCACCTTGCACAGCATTGTACTGCTTCCACTAACCCCCTTGTCCCCTCTTTGTAGCACCATCACCCCCACTGCACCCTTACCACCAGTACACCTTCACCATTTTACCACACACATCACAGCATATCACACACGTACATTTCACTTCATTCGCCACCACACACACACACATCATAACACTCACACACATCACCACACGGCCATCACCCTCACTGCCTTTCACCACCCCAACACCTTCACCCTACTACGCAACACACCGCACAGCCACCTTACACAGCGCTAACACCCATCCACACACACGGCACATAACACACACAGCATACCCCCTTCTCCTAGCAGCCACCATGGCTGTTCTCCCTCCCTTTTTCCCTCACACCCACCTTTGTACATCTGTGCACATATCAACACTCATGCACACAGCTGGGTACAGCCCGCATATACCATTATCAATTGAACCCTAAAGATTTAATTGAGAGAGAGAGAGAGAGAGATTACCCCTTTCCTTTCTTCCTTTTTCCTCTTCTTTTCTTCTTTCTCCCCTGTTTTTCTTCCTTTCCCCGTTTTCTTCTCCTTCTTTCGAGCATTGTTTCCCCCTCCTCTTTTTTTCCTTTCCTATTTATTCCACATAAACCATATTTTATAATATAAATCAATTAGTTACCCCCCCCCCTTTTAAAGTAAGAGGTGTCCATCTCTCCCAAGTTCTTCCCCACCATGTGACACATTTTTTTTCACTAATCACCATGTTTTCAAAATTACAATTCAGCCCCTCAACTTTTGCATAATTGCACTTTGATCCCACAACTTTGAAAAATTACAATTTGACCCCATAATCACCCTAACGCTCCATGTAGCCCCCTAACACCTCATTATCATCAAAATGATGCTACTTAATAAAGATGTGCATCCCGTTCATCATATTTTCTAAAATTACATTTTTGCCCCTTAACTTTCCAAAACCACACTAACCCCCTATTTAGCTTCCTAACACTTAATCATCACCAACATATTGCTAATTAATAAAAATGACACCCCTTAATTAATCAAACTTACGATTGGATTAATTTTTGATATTTTCCGGGGTATCACAACTGTAATTCACCCTAACCTAAAAAAATTATTGTAATTATCTCATATATCTACTATTGAGTAAAGAGAGGGGGAAAAACACCTACAACCATAGAGGTTGATGGGTGTTTTTCTCAGGTCTGGTGATGATTAGAGACAGAACAATCTTTGGGTTTGGGCCTTGGGGTGGTAGAATAAGGAAATCCTTAATCCTTTATTGGGTTGTGGGCTTGGTTTTTGACCATTTGATGGAGGTTCAGTTCTTATCTTGTCATTAGGCTTGGGCCTTAAACTGATTATGTTGTTGTTGTAGCAGAGGTAACTTTTACTTGGGCTACATAGAGGCCGTTTGAAATTGATCCTAAAAAGTAGAATTTTGCTTAAATCTTAATCAGTTTTTAAAATTAGATTAAATCTACTTTAAGTAGAATCACTTTACTGTTTGGTAAAAAAAAGTTATAAACTAGTTTAAAGTTATAAAAGTGATTAAAAGTACTTAAATAAGTTTAACTACAACACAATGACCATAGAGGATACTTAATAAATAAATTTCTTATATTCATTTAGAAAGGTGATGTTATGACAACTTTCATATATAAATAACTATATTACACAAGTAAAATTATCAAAAAGTTATTTTCATCCACTTACAAAAGTTATTTATTTTTTATTTTAAATTAAAAACACCAACGATCTCAGATTAGTGATTATAGTATAATAACTTTCGTAAATTAATTAAAGGGTATGAGATGTCATTTTGTTAGAACTATAAGAATAGTATGATAAATTAGAAGGTCAAACCTGATTATGAGAAAAGTGATTATTTCATAATCTTCACTTTTCAGGATTATAGATTTAATCAGTTTTGAACTTTTTGAGGCAAATTAAATCTCTTAATTTGTTTCACCAAACACTCACAGTCCTGATTTAATTTAGATTAAATCAGGTTTGACCACTCCAAAATCAATCTCAAACACTCTCATAATTACAGTAAATCTACCCTTGAACAAGCCCATTGTACTCGGGCGTGAACGTGATGCAAGGCTTCTTATACGTCGCAATGAAATTTTGTCAGCTGAACTAGTCTTTAGAAAAGCTCAATAAACTCCACCTCTAGGGTCCTAATCTTGTTCTACAGTAGTTTGGATCCAAACCGACGCCGACTTTGAGGCGTTGCTTCTTTGGGCCTTTGACCTGGTCATGGTTAGCTCAGGCCGGGGACTTCAGAAAACATTGGCCCTTTTGACCCAATCAGGGAGATAGCAGATATCTGACCCAACTTGGCTTGTCATCTCAACTTTAAGAAACTGAATCTGTAAGTTGTAACTATCATTACATATACCAACTCACTGATTAATCTGCTTAAACTTATTTACTAAATGAGCTTCTGTAAAAACAAAAAAAAAAGATAAAAGCTGCGACAAATGGAGCTTCAGAAAGAATCTCCGACGATTAGAGTCAAAGTTAGAGGCTCTGATTAGCTTGCACAGCTACGTTTATTAAAATATAACAAGCTTTTGAAACATGTCCAACGAACTCCCAAGCCTCCAAGCTAACATTTGTGCGTATACTCGGTAGGCATCAACTCCATAGCACAATTGCACATCCCTCCGGCCCTAAACGAAGAAATTATTAACGTCATAATTTTCTAGTTTTTGAAGTGTTATTATCTCATACTGTATACTCGAACGAAGACAAAACAAAAGTTTTAACTGCGTGACTCGCATAAAATATGTCTTGCATCTACTAGATATAATTGCTAGTTACCTCTATAATATTAATAATATACCATGACCCGTTTCTTAGCCCTTGGATGCTAATTTTATATGAGGAAAGTTCCAAAAAGGAGTAAATTATGGCTGCAAATTTTTGGTAGACGCGCCGTGAAGGGATTCGTATCTTTAGCAATTGGGATTTGATTTGTTGGTTCGGCCAATGGCCATTACAGAGACGGAATATGGTGACACTTTCATGACAAAGACCGGATATACATCAAAATCATGGTAAAAGATTCTTTTTTTCTTAGCAAAGCATACTTGACTTCTGAACGATTCTAAAATGTATTTTAGAGATAAAAGATTGTTATTATAAATTTTAATAATAATGAGTAATTTTTTTTTCAATGTCAATAAAGCTGTTAAAGTAACGATCTTTCAGAGCAGAAGATCTTTATCGCAAAGAAAGGACTATATTAAAGCACTTGTTGCGTACAGCTTGGCACGCATATTTTAATTGCAAAACTATAATCACATCGATAAGTGTAGTTAAGCTTGAGATGGTTAATTTATTAACTTATATGGTTGCAACGAACTAAGGATGTAGTTGAACTAATCTATCTAATTATTTCAAATTATTTGTACCCCTTTTGTATATGCATTGAAGTAGACATACCAATATCATGTGACAATTTTGGTAATATTCAAACATGAACATGAGAAAAGGAAACGCAAGAATATGAAACTCCACAACGAAAACCCAAAGAACATTTTTTAGTCTTGATCCAAGGGGCGTGGATTCCTTGTATTCATTCAACCATAGTTTCTACTATAATTGGTATAAAGTTCACGGACCTGGTCAAAGGTTGGACATAATTTATGGCTAAGGTAATGACAGAGCCACGTATAGTTTTAGGCTTGGAGTAACTAAGCACAAACCTTGAATAAATTTTCTTTCCTTCTTTTTTGTGTTGTTAAATCCCATGTATTTCAGAATGCTCCCCTCTTTTTTATTACATCTAGGGTTCTGAATCTGACGGGGGTGTTCGAGCAGTTTATCGCTCTTCCATAAATTGACATGAAACTTACTGCAAAAAAAAAAAAAAGGTAGCCAATCGGGCATTTCCTTTTGAGTTTGGTGGATATATATATATGTTATGTATAGGCGTATGTATACTCATTTCATAGAATTAAAATTTGAGAAATGTGAATAGTCTGATACCAGCCTTGTCTTCCCTATACCAAACTAATAGAAAATAATGAGACAAGTGGGAGTTTTTAAGCAAGGGATCATGCAAACCTAAGTAAGAACTAGAATTTCATAGTCCCTAAATTCCTAGATACATGTAAACCTAAGTGAGAACTAAGAAGGTTAGGGTGATGATTGGCTCTAAATTCTGGTGGCGGTGGACGGTGGTAGCTTTTGTCCTCTCTATCTTTTTCAACCACCTTCAGCCAACTTAGTTGGGCTGCTGCCACCCGCTCTACAAGTTTATTCTTTTGCCTTTACCACCTTTTCCATTCTTTTTTTCCGCTTAATTTTCAATTTTGTTTCTTACTTCCTTTCACTTTCTACGTATCAAACTCGCCAACCACTCTCTCTCTCTCTCTCTCTGTCTCTCTGTCTCTCTCACACTCAATTTGAGTTTGACCCGTTGCCACCTACCGGCAGTTCCTTCCTCTCCTCCAATGGACTCCCCAATACCCTCTTCCAGTCTCCAGAGAGTCTGTCTCTCCTCCCTCTTCTAGAGCAAAAGAGGAGAAGCTTAAATAACCTCTCCTCCCCTCTCATTTTTCCCTTTTCTTTCTCCCCAAAACCCTACTTCACATCTCTTCTTTCCTTGCTCCCAAAATCCCTTTCCTTTGGCCTGTATATATGGTTAGATAGATTACTTGTATAAGTTCAATCTCTAGCTCCTTCTCGAAGCTTTCAGAAAGATCTGATCTTGAGTTAGATGCCGTATCATCGTATCATGTTGTTGCATTAATCACCTTATTTCCCTCAAAGTTTTCAACTAGTACCAGTATCAAGGTTAGCCATTTTCTGTCCCTGCTCTGTTTGTTGGTTTTGTTCCTATGGATTCTGGAAATAGTGGTAGTATGCAGTCATCGAGTGGTGGTGAAAATGAGGAGTATGATTCGCGGGCGGCCGAGCCGGCGTCGATCTCGCCTTTCTTGAATCCTGCGGCCCATTTTGGTTCAATCTCAAACCCCTTGCCCTCTTTGTTTGATCCTCCTCCATCGCAGAATCTTGATCCCTTTTCACACTCACCACCAAACTCAAGCCAGAACCAAAACCCTCTATACAACCTAGATTTAGCATGGTCCAAAAACCTAAGATCGGACCCAACCTACGCGGATTATACAAACCAACCTCACCAATCTCTTTTGGCTGCTACTCAAGGGCAAAGTCAAGGTCCATTTGCAAGTGCATCATCCATGCCTCTGCAACAATCATTCAACAAAAGCACTAGTTCACAAGCTCAACCGCGGCCACCGGATCACTCCAACCAGGTCAAGAACCCGAAGAAGCGGACCAGAGCTTCACGGCGGGCGCCAACAACCGTTCTCACCACCGACACCGCGAATTTCAGGCAAATGGTGCAGGAATTCACCGGAATCCCCACGGCCCCTTTTTCCGCCTCCTCGCCTTATTCTCGTAAGCTTGACCTCTTTGGTGGTACAGGGGGACCTCTTTATCCTTTAAGGCCTTCTGCCCAAAAGGTTCAGTTATCACCATATGTATCTTCTTCGTCGCCATCTCCTTCATTTTTTCATTCTGGTAGTGATATGGCTAGTGCTACATCTACTACTAACAACGATTTCAGCTCACCTTCAAATCTTTTGCTCATGCAAAATCAAAATCCCGCCTTCCAATCCCTCCTAGGGAATGCCCCTGTTTTTGGGGCAAAGTCCGGGGGAAGTTCGAGGGTTCCTTCACTAGATGAACTGGGTATCAGTGGATTTCCAAGTAGTACTCATGGAAGTTCAGATGGCACGCAAGAGAATATTGGTGGCTACAAGTTGCAGTCCTCGGCGCCAGCATCGGGTTTCCACCATGAGAAGGGTTTGGAAAATGTTTCTTCGAGAGGTGAAGGTACGGTGGATTCATGGATTTGTCCTTCTGATTAGGCTAAGCTTTGTGTAGCAAAACAAATTTACTTTTATGTATACATATACAACAGTGAGGATATACATAATGAAAAGGACTTAATGACAATGATAATTGTTGGTGATCATGATAGATATGGTTGCATTCTGTTCCTGAATCAGTAACTTTTATTCACCACTCTTTTGGTTCATGGTTCCCTTCATTGACGCTAAGTCATTTTTAGTGACAAAGGAGTCAACATTCGGCGTTTAAACAAAACGAATGTCATAAAAAGTACTTTTCTCCCTTTTTAGATATTTAATCTATTCTGGTACAGCTTCGGTGATCAAACTTGAGTAACATCAATAGAAATAGAATCGTGACAAAGTTGTGGGCGTCAAAGCCAAAATTGAATTAAGCAACATGAGAGACCATAATTAAAAAAACATGTCTTTGAAAACGTGACCCTATAATATACACTTTTTTTTTTCTTTTTTTTAATGTCGCATACACCATTTCACATTATACTTGTTCTTAAAGTTAGATAGTATTGTTAATATCTTTTCAGTAACATATACATCAGGTAGTATAAATAGAAATTATAAAAGAGGGTGTAGAAGTTGCCCCGCCATTACGAAATTGTAACTCTTAATGGGAATTTTAGTTCTTCCTATTTCACCATTTTAATTTGTCCACCTTCCCCAGCAATTTTTACATCATTATTGCATAAAAAAAATCTTTATTCCAATGGCAATAGTTTGTTGTAAAATTCTTTAGCACAAATAGTGGCAGCAATTTAATTAGCAACAAACATGAAAGTTGTCGCAAGCAAATTCGCCTTCAACTCGCGGTATACCATGAAAGAGCTATTTCTAAACAAATGTAACCCGTTGAAGATTCTACATATATGTTTTAGGCGATCAATAACGTGGCTAATGCTGTGTGCCTATGATCATTCCGGATTGAGATGATGACATCGACCGACCGAGCCCGCCAGATTGAGAAAGTCTTATGTTCATGATCAATGGAGCAGACCATTTAGAATTTACTGGTTATTTCAGGTCTCATCGCATTACTTGTTTCTCGTTTAATGGTCCATCAAGGTCGAGAATCATTAAAATCATTTCCGCTTAAAGAGTTACAAAATCCATTATACTCTAAATACTGAAAAATAAATCAACACGTTATTATTCCAAGTATAGATCGAAGTTTAAGATTAAACAAATTAACTCACCAGAACCACAGAGGTAGGTTAAATTAATAAATTAGAGTTTAGATTAAACAAAAATTAGAAAAATCAGAGGTAGGTTAAAGTAATAAATTAGAGTTTAGATTAAACAAAAAGTAGAAAAATCAGAACCACATAGACATCGATAGGTTAAAAGTATAGATCAGAGTTTATGTTTAAACAATTTTTTACCTCCTAAGCATTATAGATGTTTTTTTTTATTACTGTAGCAAATATGACATGACATGCATATGTCATCCGTTACCTCATGGTCTCCACTTTACTTTATGTTTATATTCTCAAATTATTGTCTCTCTCCTCGGTGTACGAAAGATGCAACTTCATTTGTAATTTTAATAGTAAAAATAGTCTATAATTCTCTATAGTTAATATTAATTTTTTTAACATTGTTGGTGACATCTTTCTAAACATCTTTTTAATGATAATTTTTAACAACACTTTTAATTCACTAATTAAAAGGCAGTAGGTAACAGTTATCGCTGTATGATGCCGCTCTAAGCGAGACCATAAATTCTTCCTATAATTCGAGTTGTAGCTAAAATTATTTTCCTGGTACCATTGTGTACAAAATATAGAAAAAGGAAACAACAACAAAAAAGGACAATAATATTGTCAGTGTTCGTCCCAAAATATGGAAAGCCTGAGATCCACGCCCTTCAGCCTTTCGTTCCTACTAAGAGGGTGTTCAGATACTTCAGAATCAGACCCACCATTTGGGCATTTGGCAGTAGACTGAGTTTGTCATTCTTTGAGTGCTTTTTTGTACAATTGATCAAATTTGAGGGGACACGCTCAGCACACCCCAACCCCCACCCCCCGCCACCACCGTGCACAGGTACTACTACTAATTAAGTTGATGCAGTTATGGCATTAATTGGCCAGTTCGAGAAGCCGCTCTCAACTTTTAAGGTCAACTATTTTAGGTAATAAATTTCACCAACCTCCGTGGTATACAAGTTAGCAAAGTCGTGAACATTTTTCGGCTCGTTCGCATTGCTGACATGGACGTCTTAGGTCTATTCTTTTTTCGCTTAGTCTATTCTTTTTTCGCTTAGTTTCATGCGGAGCTCCTAATAGGAACGAGCCGGTCTATAAACAAGTTAAAGAGCACGATTCGGTTGGTTCAAAATACGTTGCCGACTTTGCTGGTTTGCGGGTGTTAGTAGTGGATCCACACTCCATGCATATCCTTTAAGCATATTGCGTGAGTTTGTACGCGCGAGTGTGCATGGGTTGGCATGTATGTAAAGAAGGGGCCCCCCCTAAGGTAGATGTGATTTTGGAAGAAAAATTTGATGGACGTATATACGCATAATAGGAGCCCAAAATATATACCGATACATGCAGTGCATCAGGTACAAAACTTTTATTTCATAGCATCAACTGATAATTGATAGAGGGTGACATTCATGACACTTTTGTGGTGAGATATAAGGTGTGGCTGTCGGGGATTCACACGTATGGTGTAATCGTGTGATATAACTTGTACTATTATTTCAACTTTACACTCACCAATATTTAACCACAAGAAGATAGGTTATTTTAGTGACGATATTTTCCGTCACCGTAAACAAAAACTTCCGTCACTAAAGATTTTAGAGGCAAAAAATTCCGTCGCGGGTGTCAGCCGCCTTTTATAAAGCTTAATATTAATTGGGTTTGTTGGGCGATGGAACTAGTGCGATGGAGCCAAATTCCGTCACTAACGGTGTGTTTTCTTGTGATGTTTGATCTTTGGCCAAGTAACCGGATGATAGATGAAAGGGTATGGGAAAGGAAAAGGATGGTTGTGGTATCGAGGATGACGCTAGACCAACTGATTTTGATTTGTAATTAATGAGCATATAATGATCCATTGCATCAAAGAGCAAAACGATGGTAAAATTTTGGAAGGGGGAAATTGAAAAGTTAAAAGAGGAGATGATTAGCCAGAGGATTTTGGGAGATTGGGTTCCTTCGGTGAGGATGTAGAGACAAGTGACACACTGTTTAGGGAATCGTGGTGGCCCCTGGACTGGAGTAGGGAATACTCTGGTTTTTCAGGAATGATGGTTGTTTCCCTCCTCTATCCATCTACCTCGTCACACTCATTCTCAACTTATTTGTCCTCTAGCCTCCAGTTTCCAAGAGAGCCTAACCTCTCTCTCTCTCTCTCTCTCTCACGCACACACTGTTTCAACCCCCCGCAAAGATAGCGTGTGTATTATTAAGTTATTTTCAAAGGCTAAGCTCATAAACTTCCTCTAGAAGGAAAACGCGAGAACTCAACGTTTGTTTTCTTGACATCTTATTAAGAGATCTGTGAGCGCTCTTGCCTTTACGGGAGGGTGAAGCTGCCCCCGCTGCGTACCCCAAAATTCAAGTTGCCTCTTGTGAAGCAAAAGACAACTAGAAACATGAAAGACTTAAGTACTAACCCGTCTTTAATACCACTAGAAAAAAATTCAAGAGACGTTTCATCTGATTAGCTTCACTTCATGCTGAAAACAAGGCACATTATCAAGAATCACAAGAAGATTGTATCTTTTTTATTCAACTGCATGTTAATACTTTAATGGCATGCCTGCGAAGTGTCGTTGTTTGCCTCGTTTTATTTTTCAGATAATCTAGTGTTTGTACAAGTAAGAGGTGATGAAACTGAACTTGAAGCTGAAGCGAAAAAAGAAATTAAAGTTCCTTCCGAGGAGGCCAACAACCCGTGGATGTAGACTTCTGTTTTGTGGTTTAAATATTAAGACAACTTGGCCTTTGTTTTCTTTGACGAGTCCTTTGTATACGACGTAGACCGGGTTAACCTATGTATGAGATGAACAAGGGAGCACGTGACTCCATAGAAGGTGGCTGGTCTATATAGTAGAAGGTGGTTGCTATTTTATTACGAAGCTGCGCCCATCTTATAAAGGTGTGGCTGTTTGATTACTTTATTTATTTATAGCAAAAAGGGAGGGATTTGGAAACACGACTCGGTAGAGTTCCTCCGATTTCTAACTGGGGGAAGATGCAATGAGCAGATACAAATATAAAATTTTCATGTTGGTGGATGACATGACAGTAGCTCCCTAATATTAGAATTAGAGAGAATTAATTACTCACCCCATATGTTTTGGGCGTGTTGAACTTGCTACCTCTCACGTATGGAAAGCTATACTGACACCCTTACAGTTATTCTCTCGTAGGTACTGTTAATTTTTCACGTGAAATTACGTCGTTAACCTAATGCAAAATTTTTCCTTAACAATTGCGCTTGGATTTACTGTTTAGGGTTCTGAGATTATAACGCATAACCAATATTCAAGTGCTTGCTTTTTTAAAATCCTTGATTCTTGTTCAAATTCCCTAAATTCGTTCACAATTAGGGTTGTTGAAATTCTCTAACTTGTGGTTGACCGTAAGTCATGACCTTCAATACTAATACTTATCATTACAATCCAATGCGCTAACCGCTTCTCCCAAAATTGGGTTCTTACCGGAACACGGTTTTATGCTTTTGTGTATTTGACTCAACCGGGGAATTTTTGTGTTTTTAAATTGTTTTGACGACTAAATGAATGAAAAAAGTATGGAGGAAAGAAGTTGAAACACATACCCAAATATGAGGAGTAATAAGTGAAAGTTCAATAATTAACTCAATATTAAGGGGTGAGAGTGTTATTTTACCTTAGTAATGCTCATCGATAATAAGATTACGGTCCTTATTCATCGTTTTGATATTGATTCTGATTAATTTCATCGAGCATCTCCACCTTTGGAATGATTTCCAACCTATACCTCGATGCTGCACCAAACAACGGTGAACTCCCTTTTGAGCAGACGTCTGTTAGTTTTTGAGGGGTAAGGTAGTCACTTCTCCTATTATGTCCACATGGCATCCACTTGGTATACACATGGAATCCACTTGGTATGTCACCTACCTCTAACACTAACTCACTCTTTTTATTTTCCCGTTATCAGGACACCTTTTCTCAATCTGCTAAAGTCCCTCATTCGGTCCACCACCACCACCAGTAGCCCCACTAAATTAACCACCAGCACTACAAAACTTATAACAGAGCAAGAAACCAACAACACCATAACATGTAAACCAAGCACCTTCACCACCATAATATAACTCACTCACCACCAGTAGACCTACCAAATTAACCACTACCGCAATACAACCCGCTCACCACCACCACTCTACTTCAACTTATCCACCACCACAGCAAATCCCACCCTAACAGTAGCCCATAAACTAACCACCAACAGAAAACCCATCAAAACCACACTGCATCACCTCCCCCCCCAGCCACCTTGTCGACCACCCACTTCACCCCCTACCCCAAAGTCGACACTAATATGCCATTCTAATTGTAACATATCCATCTACCACTCCACCACTATCGCAAGGCAACCACCATCCGGACCACCAAACAAAGCCACCCATTAAAATCCATGACCTATTGCAGCAGCAATTGAACCACCTCGCTGTTGCACCACCATAAATCAAACCCTACCACTAATCAGCACTGCAACCAAACCCTCACTACCGCGCGAAACCACCACCACGCACTGAATCACAGATCCATCACCACCATTAGACCCCCCCACCGTGTGTCAGTTAAGAAATTATCATTTGTTTTAAAAGCTTAAGCTATTACAAAATGGGTCAAACAATGTTATTATGCATAACACTCCTGTCATGTGCAAGCCCCCAATTGTACATAGAGAGACAATTTAAGGTACACTACCACCAAGTACATAAATAAACTGAGTGTAAATTGTACTATAATAAATGAGGGACGAAATATGCAAGCGAGAAGAAACGAACTCAAAGCCTTACCAAACTCGAGCTATGATATCATGTGAAAAGTATCTAACTCAAACCTAATTAGCAATGAGGGGAAATGCCTACAAGGCTTATCTATTGAAGTATTATTGTTTTTTACCGATATGGAATTTTATAATGATGTAGAACTTAAATCTCTCAGCAAGCCCCCTCAGATGTGGCCCAACTAATTTTTTAAGTGGCCTAACAGATGAAGAAATAGACTGGGTGATGGAAGAGGAACTAATTTTTTTAATTGGAGATTGGAGATCAACCAGCTCGGATACTATGTGAAATTACTATTTGTTTTAAAAGTTTAGACTGTTAAAGGATGAGCCTAACAATGTCATCATACATTACATCAGTAAACAACCACCATGCACCAAAACCCATCACCATCGCAACCAATCCCCCTGCACCTCCCCCCCCGGGCGGATAAACCACCACTACGCATCGAACCCTACGACCCATCACTGCAATCAATTCACGCGGTGCAGGCGATCAACCACCATCACGCACCAGTCAAACCACCCCACTGTTGGCACATGTTTTCTGGGATGAATTTGGGGGGTGGGGGGGGGGAAAGGAGTGTTGAAGACGCCATTGAGGCATGGAGTGCAAATCACCATGTAGATGCCACATGGATGCCATCTTGGACAAAATAAGTGACGCAATTGTTTTGACCTTAAAAAATAATCCAATGTTTGGTCAAAGGCGGGTTTGACCATCAATTCATGCTGGACACCACGATTTAAAAAGTATACAGTGCGGACTGTCAAGGTTAAAACATTGAGGCACATAATGCAAATCACTCCAAAAATAGAGGGGCGGGATGACATCGATTCTACTTTTTTTTTTTCGGAGCAGTAAAAAGAACGAAACGCTCAAGCACCGTGTTATCATATGCTTGAATTGTGACGAATGTTGAACAGCAAAAACGGGACGAGTTTGAGCTTGTACCTGATTAAGCAACAGAAGTGTCAAGTGAGAAAGGAATGTTACTACCAAAGAAATAAATGTTGAATTGGCAAGTAAGAAAGGAATGTTAGTCCGGAAGAAATCAATATTGCCTGCTTTAAATTCCTGCCAAACTCAGCTGTCATGAATTCATTCGGCCTCTGAAACAATCTCAATCTCTCAAGATTTTGCAACTGTGTTGGAGAGACAAAAATGATTAGAGAGACAAAAATGGATTCTTACATAGTCAGATTATATATGCCTGCCTTAGATGCCCTAACATGATTCTCATGAACCCCACTTTGTCCCCCACTATAATTGCCCTATATATCAAGGTTGCCTCTGGAATTGTGTGCTCTAACCAGCAAATCAAAATAGATCTCCCCATCAAAGTGCTGCAAGAAATGAATAAAGTAAAACAACTCCCCACCCCTTGAGACTACTTTAAATATATATATATATATATATATATATATATATATATATATATATATATATAATTATTCTGTTGGCATGGCATCCATTAGAATCCCCTGCCTTCCCATCATCATGTACAAGTCTGGTGAAATCAAAAGACAAATTATATAACCACAAAGAGCTTTGCATACCAAATTCCAAATAGAGCTAAATAATACAAAAACTACCAAAATCAAGAATTAACAGAGATGCCAAGATCCAAGTCAGAGCACACACCAATGATTAAATAGTCGATCCTCGGTCCTCATTGAACAAGAAGCTAGCATTTCATGCAAGAGTTGCATGTCAATCTAGCACTTCATTTTATGTCTTCTTCACAAATAATAGTTGGTCAAGCTACACGGAGTCTTGTTAAAACCACAACTAACCCTTCAAGCACTAAAAAATATTGTATCATATCGGATCACTACTCTCTATCATTTTGAATCATTGGATGTATTGTGAAATAGTCTATTACATATCTTTGCTCCTAATTCCATCACACTAGTCCCTTTTAATGCCATGATCCTCGATGATCAGTACTATAATGATCTAAGACTATACAATATCTCCTCACCTGTAAGTACGTTTGAAAGAGAACTTGCTCCCTATTTCTTATTACTCCGAAGCTCCCTTCAAAAAGTTTTTGAGGCCATTAAGCCTTGCTTCTGAGATGTCAACCATACACTTTAAACGAGGTACCAAAATAAAATGTGATCAAGGATGATATAAAAGCCTAGTGTATATTCTAAAAGTATAGTCACAGGAATGATAAGCTTAGCATGTATAAAAAGCATATCCACAACCTATTTTTAGCCGACATAGAATATAACTTAACACCCGCCCCTACGTAAAAAAAGTGAGATTATGTGATCACCAAGAATATTTAAAGCCTTGATCCACATTACAGAATGACGATGAGAATATAAAAGTCTGGCTTCTAACCCAAAAACATGTTCATAGAAATTATAAAAAAAAAATCCTCTCCTTACTGATAAGAAGAAAAATAATAACGAAAGTTGGTGCGACTAGGTACGTGCACCTTTTTCACTTCTTCATTTTCGTACAAGACCCATATATTGTCTCGACGATATAAAAACATGTTACAAATCTTTGCATACATGTAGATGTCTTAGTACTCTCTGAAAGCTAATTACACTTCTTTTAGGCTTTAGCTTTGCAAAATTGTACTTAATAGATTTATATGCAAAAAGTATAACGGTACATCGAGTGTTAAAGATTTTGAAAACTCTGAAAGGACTGCCCATTATCTTTACAAGGATGAAAGTTCACATACTATTCATTATAAAACATGCAAGTTAGAGTTTGCCATAATGATCTTGGAACTTTAATTTTTTTGTTTGTTTGGGCATTACAATTGAAAATTTCTTATTTTAGTTAAGTCTCTCTCCGTATCTTGGACTCTTTGTAAAGAAATTAGAGATGACTTTATACGCAAAAAGTCTTTTTTATAACGATGATAGAAATTTTGTTGTGTAAAATCAAGTGGAATCCTGGTCCATGACTACCTTGACCTTACTTGACTTTGACTTGAGTTAAGAATGACAAAATGAGTTATTCTTGTTATTCTTAACTAATCGATAAGTTAAGAATGGCAAGATGCTGAAATTTTCACAAAAAAGAACCGCTCAAAATTTTATTATTTTTATCTTTTCTGTTGGCTACACCTTGTTACCTTATTAATGTTGCATTGTTAAAAAAAATTCCCTCTGAGTAATTTGATTCTAATGACGCACCGAAGGACGTCATTGCCACTTGGGATGCTTACGTTGACGGAAGCGAGTGGAAGGGACCACCAGACAGATGCCGACAATTTAGGAGGGAGGTACACGTGTACGGTCGGATGGGAAGATCCATGTGGAGTTCCTAGTCCTGTCCATTTTAGGTATGGGCTCCACCCCTCAAAAAGCAAAAAACGTAGGGATGAGGGGGGGGGGGGGGGGGGGCGGTGGCTACCTAATGCCCCTATTGGAGGCCCGTACTAAACAAAGTGGGCCCCGCCCCGAATAAATTGATCTCTCTATCACGATTCCCGCAGTAGATTGCGACTGCCACACGCTCCGGCCGGGTCGGATTACTCGGTTCATATCCCTGCACGTCAAAAAGACACATGGCCTAAGATTGGACGACGTATATAACTTTCGGGGTCTCCTCCGATTGTAATAATTGTTATTTAGATCGATCGATAATCGATAATATCGTAAATCTTTTAGAATTGACAGATTATTTAAATTAAATTAAAGTGTAACATATATTTTATATTAATTTAATAATAATAATAATATATTTGAGACATAATACTTATTATTCATTCGACATTTGTGTCATTTATCAAATCAAATCAGAGTCAATGGATCGTCGTGACCTACTGTTTAGTTTTTTACTTTTGTGAAACTGAAAAAATTGTGTAATCTTTATTATCAATATAATTCTCTTTTTTACCCAAAAAAAAGGAAAAGAAAAGAAAACAATCTTGAGCTTTGAAGTCTGATGAATAAATTTAAACTTAAAACTTTAAAATTACGTCTTAACTTAAATGTTTGAACTTTCTTCTACTGTGTGTTTATTTTGAAAAAAAGGAAAGACATATATAACAAGCAGTGTTGCCATCTCATTACTGATAGTAGAGCCCCGGTAACATGGTCGTTCAATGTCTCTGGCCACGCCGCATCTTGGTCCCTCAAACACCGTCCGTTTTTGTTTCTATCTCTTTCACTTACGACTCTAGCAGCCCTCGCGCCCTCACCATGAAGGATCTCCCTCCTTAATAACAATGCAAATAAGCATAAAACACAGAACATCACGGTTCATAACTATCAACTAGATTTAGCGTAGATGATATGCCTTTAACCGAAATGGAAAAAAGAAAAAAGTAGGTGTAGTGTAAGGTGATATCGTGAGCATATTTTGAAGATAACAATAGAAGTTACAACAATATATATATATATATATATATATATATATATATATATATATAGGGAGCTGATCCGTTGAGAGCGCTAGCAAACTGGGTTAAGTTTCTAGCCCAATCTGGTCGTCCACGCGCGATCTGTGGACCGTCCAGATATTTTTTTTTGCGTTTGTTTTAAGTCTGTTGGCTACATAATGTAGCGGACAATTTTTTGACAAAAATACCCCTGATCTCACACCTGAGAACGATGTATTCTGTAGGCAAAATATCGTCCGCTACATTATGTAGTGGACGATATTTGTTCAATCCCACTTTTCTCTCACTTTAGAAAAAAAAAACCCTCACTCTCTCTCTCTCTCTTAATCTCTCTGTCTCCTAGTGAACTGGCATCGCGCACTTCGTCGTCCTCAACCCCAAATCTATCATTGTTTGGCATCGCGCGTGGAGCCTTGTCGTCACCGCTGTAGCCCCGATCACCTTGTGAACTGGCATCGCGCACCATCGTCCTCCCCAACCCCAGATCTATCATTGTTGGCATCGCACGTGGAGCTTTGTCGTCACCGCCGTAGCCTCGGCATCACTGCCACTGCTGTAGCCTCGGTATCACCCAAAGCTGACGTTCGGCGTCATCGCCACTAAGCGGGCGGGGAAGCTATCGCTTTATAGACAGATCTACTTCCGGCAACGACAGAGGAAGCAACTCGCCTGCTGTGGCAGCCCTATTTGCTTCGGAGTTGCTCTCCGATAGACTGATGTTTATGGTGGTGGTTGCGTGTCGGTGGTAGTGCTACGGTGGTGGTTATGGGTGGTAAAACTAATTTGATTTTGCATCTCTCCCTGTAGACTGATTTTGCATCTCTCCCTGTAGACTGATTTTGAAATCTTAGATTTAAACCAAAGTCCCATTTGATTTTGCATTATGGCTTTGACGTTTTACTTGACACCGAGATTGCTTTTGTGCGTTATTTGATTGCTTTGAGAAATTTGGGTAAATCCGATTGATAAATGGTGGGGGTTTCTGTTTGAGTATTTGTAGCGTATCGGCTTCGAGACACTACGGCCATGGCTAATGTAATGGTGGAATTGGATCAATCAAGGAAATTGGGAAGAGATGAAACAGAACAGAACTGAAGAAGAGGAAGAGAGGTTTTCTGATAGAGAAAGAAGTTCTCAGATTTTTCCTTGGCTTGTCCGCCACATTATGTGGCGGATGATATTTTCCCTATAGAATACATCCTTCTCAATTTGGGGATTAGGGGTATTTTTGTCAAAAAATTGTCCGCCACATTATGTGGCGGACGGACTTAAAAAAAACGCAAAACTGGACCGTCCACAGATCTGGCATGGACGGCCAGATCGAGCTAGCAACTTAACCCAGTTTGCTAGCGCTCTCAACGGAGCAGCTCTCATATATATATATATATATATATATATATGATGTTCGGTGGTTAAGCAAGAGCAAAATGTGGAAACCATCATTCTGGGCCGTGGCCCTCATGCACGTATTGGATCTAATAGGTCCAGTCCCTTCTAAGGCTAGTTGGGCTGCCTGATAATTAACGTTTCTATTGGGAGTTGGAGAAATAAGCCCATTAAATGAAGGTTGGACAAAGCTCCTCCTAGATGAGTCAAGTCTCCGAGAAAGATTCAACGCAATATTGCAATGAATAAGGAGATTACTTTTGAGTCAAGTCTCCGAGAAAGTTCAATGCAACATCGCTACAAAGACAGATGATATTATCTTTGGGATGTCAATTTTGATGCTTTACATACTGTGCCTAAAAAATACATTAATAGTAACATAATTTTTTTTACAACAAATAGAATGTAAAATACCACAACATAATCTATTTATTCTAATAACTGATCGCAAAGTTGATCGTTCCGACCTTTTAGTTTACACGCATAGATCACATACCTATGACCCATTGTGGGCATATTTTCAAAACTCACAAAGCCAATAAACTAACTACTCGTTTGCTACAAACAAAATAGACATTCCCTATTTTTTTTTTCAAAAATTAAATTTGCTAAATCTACTTCGTTTGTAGTCACTGATATAGTATAAAACATGCTATCAAAAGTGAAACCGCGATGCTTTTAGCATTAATTTTTGTGGATAATATTTGTTATAGATTGTGATTGGAGTTATGATAAACAAATAAAACTTTACTTAAAAATTGCAAAATTCAATACACTAAAAGAAATTACATTTTTGCCTTGATTTATCTGGATCCATCAAGATCCAGTGCTATTTTTTACTCTTCTTTTTTTTTTTGTCTCTTGATCTACGAGGTGTTACTTTTAAGCTTTAGAACGTTACCATACATTAAGCTCTTAGTTTAACTAGAACTTATGTACATCTTAAACTGTTGTACCTTTTGTTACATACGAAATACAATTATCTTAGTTATCAACAAATAAAGACACTAATGCCTTTTTTTTTTCCCCTTTTAAGTTCTTTGAAATTGAAAAAAATGCTGGTTAAATACCACTTCATGCCAGCCTGGACAAACCTAAGCCAGGTACTCCTGCCAGTGGGGCCCAACTCCTCTCAGTCAGCAGCTTCCACGTTGTCAAACCGCGTGTAATAATAAGAGAAGTAATCCAGTAAAACAACACAAATTACAAAACTCGGTTGGTGAAGATGAAACCGGAGACGGTAACGCTGATACTGGTGAACCTGGCCGGAATCATGGAGAAAGCCGACGAGTCCCTGTTGCCGGCGGTTTACAAAGAGGTGGGCGACGCGATCCACACCGACCCGACTGGTCTGGGCTCGCTCACCCTCTTCCGATCCATTGTCCAGTCCGCCTGCTTCCCTCTCGCCGCCTACCTGGCGGTCCGTTTCAACCGGGCCCACGTCATCGCCTGGGGGGCTTTCCTCTGGGCCGCCGCCACCTTCCTCGTCGCCTTCTCCTCCACCTTCTTCCAGGTCCGACCCGCCCTTCCTTCCCCATTCCCCTTGGTTTCCTTGAGTTGCGGTAACTTTTAATTGGGTTGCCCACATAATTCTGGCTTGATATTGGTTTTGTTACTGTCCCCTCTTTGATTTTATGCAAATTTGAACGTTAACATGCTAACTAGTATTACTTTATATGACTTGTCAAACGGTACTTATTGTGGTGCCCAAGTACTATCTTCAGTTCAGTATAATGTTTACATGCTTTCCGATATATATGATGTTTAACGTTTTGTTTCAATCTAAAAATTATGTTATAGAGGGAGTAAATACACAATGAGAGATTGGTGTCACCACTAGCCTAACGCGCTTGCAAGTTTGTGGTGCAATGCGTACCTGGCTTAACTGGATAACACCTGCCCCATCTGACAACTTTTGTCAGTTTTGACTTTTTGCAAATCTCTAGGATCGGATATTAACATCTACTAAACACTGAATTGAATTCGATCACATGAAACAAAATAGGGTAAACACAACAAGCAAAGTGGATGCTTAAATGTTTGAATTCTACTCTAGGAACTCGCAAAGAGTGTCAAAGGGGGTCAAAAGTTATGGAATGGGACGATTAAAACCTTTGTATGGTAAGCAAAAATGGTCACAATAGTAAAACTATGTTGCTGTTGAGCCAAGGTGTTCTATTGAATTTGACGGCTCATATTGTTCGTAGATGCAAAATTATTAGAATCAAACCAGACCTAGTGATCAAATTAGCTCGATTGCATGCCTCTTCTAGTACGATTCTGTGAGTAGATGGGAGATGCATTCAAATTGTACAAATCGCTCCGAACCAGACAAAACCCGTGGAAAAAGGAAAAAATCAGTGGGTACGTGTACTAAGAATTAATAATTTATGTGGGTCCATGTGTTTGAACCTATAAAATCAAATCTTGTGGGCTGGGTAATGCCACCAGAGCAACTATTCACTTATGAAACTGAAAGCATCATTTTCACTGTAATTTATTCCAACATCCTTCGAGTTACCACTCACCTATTTTTTTTAGTATTTGTTTATGTATCCGGTTGAACCGTGTTGATATATGTCTTGTATTTATGTCCTACATCGGTTACTCAAAGAAGGTTGCAACTAGGCCCTTAGTATATAAGACATCTTGTCCCACATTGGTTGGGGAGAGAAGATCACTGCTTTCTCCAAGTATAAGTAAGGTGTCTTGTACTGTGTTTAAGGGCAAGAGAGGAGAGTCCTTCTTTGAGTAGGCAAACAAGAGAGAAGAGTCCTTCTTTGGATAGGTCAAGAGCTCTGAAGCACGGACACCTCTCCTAGGTGGAGGTATGGTGTCCTAAACGGACGGACACCCCGACACCCTCCGGACACAGCCCGACACGTGTCGGACACGGCTTATCGGTGTCGGAATTTTTTTTATTTTTTATTTAATTTCCGACACCATGTCGGACACTTCATCGACGAGTGTCGGACACGGCGTAGAGCAGTGTCTTACCGTTTGAGGCCAATTTCAACGGATCTGATGTTGCCGGAGCTAGTCGACGGAGATACCGAAGCCGAAGCCAACGGATCTGGGCTACAGTCGCTGAAGGAAGAGAAGCTAGCCGCTGCCGCCGTCGCCCGTCGTCGTCGCCGGAGGTCTCGCCATCGTCGCTGGAGCTCCTCCGACGCCGTCGCTAACCCACAGGTTGCAGCGGTGCTGAACTCTTTTCCGTCACTCCCTCCCGTCCTTCTCTTTTTTTCTTTTCTTCCTTTTGTTCTCCCGTTTCTGTCCTCCTCTTTTTTCTTTTGTCCTTTGTCCTCTCGTTTCTATCTTTTTCCTTTTTCTTCTTTTGTCCTCCCATTTCTGTCCTTTTCTTTTTTCTTTTCTTCCTTTGTCCTCCCATTTCTTTCTTTTATTTTTTTTTCTTTTCTCCCTTTGTTGTTGCATTTCCAGTATATTAACTAAATAAATATTGATCAAATAAATTATAACTTATAGTTTTTCATTATTGTTTGTTAGTTTAGATTGTAAAATATATTTGATATTTATTAAAAAATATATATATATAATATAAAATATATTTAAAAAATAGCGGTGTCCTGCGGTGTCCAAAATCTGATTTTCTGGAAATTGCGGTGTCCGGTGTCGGTGTCCGACACCGACACCGTGTCCGTATCCGTGCTACCTAGGTCAAGAGAGAAGAGTCCTTTGAGTAGGCCAAGAGAGGAGAGTCCTTCTCTGGGAAGGCCAAGATAGAAGAGTCCTTCTCTGAGTAGGAAAACAGTTGAGAGATACACGTGAGGGAGCGTTGTAAATCTGACTTGTGCATAGTGGATTTGAGTTCTCTCATATTTCTTGTGTTTTCTTATTTGCTTATCGTGTTTTATACATATTTATCTAGAGCGATTTCGTAACAAAGTGGTATCAGAGCTTCTAGGTTTATTTTTTGGGCAAAATTGAAATCGATTTGAGAGGATAAATATGTAGACAACATGACCATGAAGTATGCCTATGACAATTCGATGGTAAGACAAATTTTGGCATATGGCAGAGCATGGTAAAGGATTTGAGCAGTGCGACAGGGGATGCCTGCATGAGGAGCGAGCTCTAGGCACTTGGAGAGCACTTGCAGTGGACTGTAGCAAGTCAGGTGGAGCTAATCTTCAATAGATTAGATGACTTGGAAGTAGACAGTCGATTGGCTGTGCAGCGGAAAGTCGATGTGTTCGCAGAGGAGCTAGATAACTTGATCGATGAGAGGGTCGCCCATGTTACCAAGTAGGAGGTGCAAGAGTGCAAGGACCTCCAGGGACAAGTCACGGAGCTTCAAGAAGAACTAGCTGCTTGTAAGAAGGAACTTACAAGAGCTACGAGGCAAGGGTGTATCGCAGTGCAGCCAAGGCGAAAGAAAATGCCAGAGCCGAGATCGTACGATAGAACGAAAGAGGCGTGGCAGGTGGATAACTTCTTTTGGCACTTGGAACGGTACTTTGAAGCCCTCGACATTGACGAGGAGAAGGTACAGTGGACTGTCGCAAGTCAGGTGGAGCTAATCTTTAATAGATTAGATGACTTGGAGGTAGACAGTCGATTAACTGTGCTGAACGGAAAGTCAATGTGTTCGCGGAGGAGCTAGAGACTTGATCGAGGAAAGGGTCGCCCATTTCACCAAGTGGAAGTGCAAACAGCGCAAGGACCTCAAGGGACAAGTCATGGAGCTCCAAGAAGAACTAGCTGCTTGTAAGAAGGAGCTTACAAGAGCTATGAGACAGGGGTGTATCGCAGTGCAGCCAAGACAAAAGAAAATGCCGAACCCGAGATCGTACGATAGAACGAGAGAGGCGTGGCAGGTGGATAACTTCTTTTGGCACTTGGAGCGGTACTTTAAAGCCCTCGACATTGACGAGGAGAATGTATAGCGGACTGTCACAAGTCAAGTGGAGCTAATCTTCAATAGATTAGATGACTTGGAGGTAGACAGTCGATTAACTGTGCTGAATGGAAAGTCGATGTGTTCGCGAAGGAGTTAGATGACTTGATCAAGGAGAGGGTCGCCCATTTCACCAAATGGGAGGTGCAACAGCACAAGGACCTCAAGGGACAAGTCACGGAGCTCTAAGAAGAACTAGCTGCTTGTAAGAAGGATCTTACAAGAGTTACGAGGCAGGGGTGTATCGCGGTGCAGCCAATGGGAAAGAAAATGCCGAAGCCGAGATCGTACGAGAGAGGCGAGGCAGGTGGATAACCTCTTTTGGCACTTGGAGCGATACTTTGAAGTTCTCGACATCGACGACGAGAAAGAGAAGGTCCAGACGGTGGTCATGTACCTTAACGATACAGCTGCCTTACGGTGGAGGCGTCGCTATACAGATGGGTGCGACATCAAAACGTGGGAGAAGTTCAAGCGTGAACTACAAAGGCAGTTCTATCTGGATAGCGTCAATGATAAACCTTGGACGGCTGAGGCAGAAAGGAGCATCCGCGAGTATGTGAAGCAGTACTCGGCTTTGATGCTCAAAATACCAGAGATGTCCGAGAGGTAGTGACTATGCTTCTTCGTTGACGGGTTGTAGTATTGGGTTGCCACAGAGTTGCAGCGAAGGGAACCTCATGACTTGGCTTCCGCCATTGCAATTGTCGAGAGGTTAGGAGACTTCGAGCAACGTGAGAGGCCGAGATCTCCAAGGCACCAGCGTGCCAAAGGTGGGGGACACGGTAGGTCGAAGAGTGGCTCGCCCAAGGTAACCGATGATGAGCGGAGTGAGGACGAGGGACATCGCCGCCATTACAAAAGGGAGAAGAAGCATGAGGGAAGTCGCAAACGGGGTGACTCTCGTGACTTTAAGGCTCATGGGGGGCCTAGAGGAGGATGCTTCTACGGTGCAGGTCATCATTACGGGAGGTATTGCCCGCACAAGGGATTCGTCAAGAACGTCGATTTGAGGATCGGCAGATGGACAGGGAAGGACTTCAACATCATCGACATGGATGAGCTTGGGGTGGTGCTTGGGATGGACTTCATGAAGAAGTTGAGCACTGCGCTCAATCCATATTGCAGGGTGATGATGATGATAGTAGGTAGAGAAGGCCAACCGGAGTGGATGATCCCGTTGGTGTCCAAGGATGGGGCTAACGCACGTAAGGGGATTACTGTGTTACAGCTGGACGAGGGATTGACGCTATGCTACGTTGAGTGGCAGATGGGGCCGAGGACCTTCGCGGTTGATAGGCTCACAAAGACGATCACGATAGAGAAGTTCAAGCATTGCTTGAACTTGATTCATCTTCTTTCTTGCTGAGTTCAAGGTGGAGTGCATTCCTACCTTTAAAGGGGATGCAAGGTGGAGTACATAAAGAAGGTATTAAAGACATATTACACTTTTCTCATGGAGTGGTTTGTTAATACAAGTCAAGGTGGAGATTGTTGATATATGTCTTGTATTTATGTCCTACATCGGTTACTCAAAGAAGGCTGCAACTAGGTCCTTAGTATATAAGACATCTTGTCCCACATTGGTTGGGGAGAGAAGATCACTGCTTTCTCCAAGTATAAGTAAGGTGTCTTGTACTGTGTTTAAGGGCAAGAGAGGAGAGTCCTTCTTTGAGTAGGCAAACAAGAGAGAAGAGTCCTTTGGATAGGTCAAGAGAGAAGAGTCCTTCTTTGAGTAGGCCAAGAGAGGAGAGTCCTTCTCTGGCCTTCCCAAAGAAGAGTCCTTTTTTGGGAAGGCCAAGATAGAAGAGTCCTTCTCTGAGTAGAAAAACAGTTGAGAGATACACGTGAGGGAGCGTTGTAAATCTGACTTGTGCATAGTGGATTTGAGTTCTCTCATATTTCTTGTGTTTTCTTCTTTGGTTATCTTGTTCTATACATATTTATCTAGAGCGATTTCGTAACAAACCGTTCAACCACCAACTTGAACCAGTGACCCATGAACGGATGTCTTCACCAGTTTCGATGTCTTGTCCAGTTCTGATAACTATGGTCAAGATGATGCCTGCCTCTATGGATGCAATGCTCCGCCAAAACCTTAGTGGTTGGTAAGCGCCCGCTTTGAGGAGAGTTTTCCTATAGGGAACTGTGTTTCTCGCAACAACTAATGGAGGATCGCGTGGTTAGAGGGGTGCCTTAGAGATCTATGCCTCTGATCGCGGTTCGCGTGATGGTTGCCCCAATCCGTATTTGCCAGCATCTCCTTCTTTGTGCAGCGAAGGTTTTTCCCGCCGCTAATTTGCCCCTTGTAGACACCCCACTTATTGTAGGTTTAATACAACTATCTGTCTATGGGCTTTAATTTTATTAGGCTTTTATAATTATTGGTCTAGGCTTAATACTTATAATACGCTTAATTTAATTAGCCAAGCCTAGTCATTGGTAGTTCAGTTGGTCAAGCCCAATTCACAGTGCAGTTAGCCTAGTTTAAGTGGCTCAGTCGAGTTAGGTGGTCTAGTTAGTATGAGCTTAGCCCTGGTTAATTTTTAGATAGGATGAGAGGTCTAAAATTTGGTTTGGATTAGATTCGTTGGTCCATCCCAAATTCTGATTAATCACATCTGGGTTGCATATGTTTGATCACAATAGGTGTTCCTATCCTATCTCTCTATAATTGGTTCACAATCACATCAGTTGAAGGAGGAGAACCGGCCGGTCTTCGAAAGTATGGTCAATGGCTATAGCCTATAAGTAAGCCGGCCAGTAAGGGTAACTTGACTCTTTAGCCTATTCTAGTTTTTATCTCTTCAAAATGATAGGCACAACCAAATGGTCTCCTCCTGCATTTCTGCTGCCTCCAGACCTCTATAAGAAGGCCTTCTGGCTGTCTCAAAAGAGACAATCAGTTAGAGAGAAAAATCCCTTCAGATCTGTGAAATACACTGGCAATGAAAAAAGAGAGAAATATTATAGGGAAGTCAGATTTTTGGGTTTATAAGCCCCTTTGTTGCGTCGTGGAGTCATCGATATGATCCAAATCATCCACATCGACAGATACCAAGTCTTTCCTTTTGTCTTTTAGCTTTTCATCGATTACTTTAGAAGAATCTTAGAGTACACATCTCCCTATCCCGCGATCAAACTTTTGGTCTAATGTAAGAATCAAATGAAAATTGGACAAGAGTTCTTCCACTAGAATAATTTGGCTAGGACCATATGTTTGATCAGAATAAAATTTCATTAAAACTAGAATTGTGTTAGATTTAGACTTCTACTTCAATTGTAGTTCAAGAAGTTGAGAAGTAGAAGTTGAGTTGGCATAGGTTTCTAAGAAATACACAACGGAATTTAGGTTGCCTCCCTTGGGGTCGGTCAGAACTACGTGGTTTTGATCCGATTCGTCCTATTGGGTACGTAGGCCACTCGACCACAATTTGGTGAGTTCAAACCAAACTTAGGTTTAGGTTAGGTTTTGTTCTTGTGCTTGTTTCATTAATTGGGATAAAAAAATATAATATAAACCATTTAAAGCAAGTTAGAGACCGTTAGGGTATGAGTTGACGGGCGCCTATCACCTTTCCGTCGTATAATTTAGTCCCCGAGTCCAAATCTCCTGTTTCATGTGATTAGGAGCTTAAATCAAGTAATGTAGAGTCGAATATGGTTTTTTCTTGTTATTCCCTTGTAAATATTGAATTAACTCTAAATTAAGATGTCGATTCGATTTAGACCTTCCCGGTCTGTTTCGGAGGCGATTCGTCACACCCCTCATCGGAGCGAGGAACCGCTGGATGTTGATTGAGGGGTCATCTGCCCTCTTGCATCCTTTGTAAGCATTCTCTGCATCATAGGCCTGCGGTAGCCTTAGCGGTCTCAGTTCCATGGTTGAGGAATTGCTGCTCTTTGTCAGCAACAGCTAACTCATAGGATACAAGCAAAGTGATTGAACAGGATCTGGCTGAACTTGCTTCTGAATTTTCTATTTGGCGGCTTTACTGGATGGCATAAGATCTCTCAAGGTCCCACAAATGCCCCAACTGTTGCGTAGTAAATCTGAATGGATGGATATTGGTGGCATTTATCAAAAAAGCAGTCAAAGATGATTCTAGAAGGTTCTGCAAACACAAAGACATTTGTACCCCTTAACTACCTATAATTGTCATTGACCCTCCGGTGACACGTGTCTCAATCTTATTCCAGGTCAAGAAAAACAAGTAGACTCTTCTGCGAAAGCCTTTGCTAGCTGTGTTATTTTCCTTCATGCGATGTTTGTGTATCTTCTTTTTTTTTTGGGAAGAGAGGGGGGGGGGGGGGGTGTTAATCCCGTTTGGTAGAATATAGTCGAATAAACCAGACAACGTTTTTTGTTGAAGAATTACTGGTGATGATGATGAAACAAGAGAAGGGACTGAGTACCGCCGCTTAATGTGCATAATGAGCACTGCTAGATTGTAAGCTGACGTGATTTTGTTGGAGATGAGCTAAAGTATATGTGGGAGAAAAGGTTGAGAATCGAGGACAATCTCGAAACCGTTATTGAATGCATGATATGGAAAATTCTGATGCTTTTGGACGTTGAAGTTGCGTTTTCTTGTACATGTAAATATCTGTGACATACCATTCTCTTACGGTGTCAGTAGTTGCAAGTGAACTTGTTACAAATCCAAGCAAGTAATAATCAGCTGAAATGTCATGCGTTTTGTAAATATCTGTGACAAATCCAAGCATGTAAATATCTGACATACCATTCTCTTACGGTGTCAGTAGTTGCAAGTGAACTTGTGACAAATCCAAGCAAGTAATAATCAGTTGAAATGTCATGTGTTTTGTTTTCGTGCAGTGTCCTTATCGCTCGTTATCAATACAAAGAAGAACAACTTAGCCACATAAATTGAGCAGTCTCGCAGTTTCGGATAGTATGAAACCCTAGGTAAATGGATCTAGCTCTTTATCTTGACTCTACATACTACTTGAGATCCAAACCAAATTTTGTTAAAAATAGGACATACCTCTATCCAATATATGCATCTGAATCTTTTTTTGCAATAGAAGAGGAAACTAATTTGCATTAGCTCTACTAAATAGTCTATTGTGCCCTTAACTTGCTCTGCTTTGTTTTCCAGGTGGCTGTATCAAGAGCTTTGAATGGGATTGGCCTTGCCATAGTTGCTCCTGCCATTCAGTCTCTTGTGGCTGATTTAACTGATGACAGCAATCGTGGTACGGCCTTTGGGTGGCTACAGCTAACCAGCAACTTTGGTTCAATTATTGGTGGACTCTTTTCCTTACTGCTAGCACCAACCACGTTTATGGGAATATCTGGTTGGAGAATATCCTTTCATCTTGTTGGTATAATTAGCGTTGTTGTGGGTATTCTTGTTCGCTTCTTTGCCAATGATCCACACAATTTAGATATTGATTCTAAAGCTACCGCTGCACGTTCAAGTAAACCTATATGGTCAGAAGTGAAGGACCTCTTTCAGGAAGCAAAATCAGTTGTTAAGGTCCAGTCCTTCCAGATTATTGTGGCTCAGGGTGTGACTGGATCATTTCCCTGGTCAGCTTTGTCATTTGCAGCCATGTGGCTAGAGCTTACCGGGTTCTCCCATGAGAAGACTGCTATCCTCATTGCCGTGTTTGTGATTGCGACTTCAATTGGGGGACTGTTTGGGGGTAGGATCGGAGACATTCTATCTAAGCGTCTCCCAGACTCAGGCAGGATAATTATATCACAAATAAGCTCAGCATTAGCCATCCCTCTAGCAGCAATACTTCTCCTGGCGTTACCTAACGACCCTTCCTCCATGTTCATGCATGGTTTGTTCATGTTCATTACTGGGTTTTGCATATCTTGGAATGCTCCAGCTACCAACAAGTAAGACTCTGGACGCACCTTTATATCTTCTCTCTGCTTTGAGTTTATTGTTTTTTGCATTAAAGATCAATCATGTGAGTCGCAGATTTTAGTAATCCAAACCCGCTGATTACTTAGAGCAGTGAGAAGTGTATTCGCTTTATACATGTAAGGCCCTATGTTTGGTCTATACCCACTCATTGTTCCCACACCCTTAATCAACAATCAGAAATGCTGAGCAATGCGATTCGCACTCATTTCCAGCTATGTTAAATGTGAGTCATCATTTGACCAAAACGAGCAATTAAAATGTGGGGCAAGATTGGTATATCCTGAAATGATCCTTATTGTATTTCAAGCAACAAAAGCTCATAATCTTATTTCCTGTCAACCCATATGGGAAGTCCTGGATACAAACCCATCTTGGAAATGGTTTCTTATTCGGCTCTGGAGGAAAGGAAGAAAGACGAATAAGTTGCAAGCTAGAACTGGAAGCAAGCATTTGTCTTTTGTTGTCTAGAATTATGATTCTTTTGATAATACGGTGTAGACAGTCCAATTTTTGCAGAAATTGTCCCTGAGAAGTCGCGGACATGTATCTATGCTTTAGATCGATCTTTCGAATCTGTCTTATCATCGTTTGCCCCTCCCGTAGTTGGGATACTGGCTCAGCATGTTTACGGTTATCAGCCAGTTGGGGAAGGATCTGAAGACATTGCAACAGATAGAGGGAATGCTGCATCATTGGCCAAGGCATTGTACACTGCCATAGGAATCCCAATGGCTCTATGTTGCTTCATCTACTCGTTCCTCTACTGCACCTATCCAAGAGACAGAAAGCGGGCTAAAATGGAAGCTTTAATAGAATCAGAATTGCAAACGATAGAGGTGGATAATACACCTGCAAGTGGACAAGTTTCTCAGGTTCAGTTATCTGAAGTGCAAGAGGATCGTTTGGACGATAGAACAATTATTGAAATGGATTATGAAGGGGAGGATGAACTTGATTTTGATGATAGTGACGAGAAATTGTTACTTTACCGCCAATTGACATTTGCCAATCTAGGCAAATAGCTGTACAACCAAGTTAATGCAATTAATCTTAGCCACCGACAGGTCTCTACAAGGCTGCCATAAGTGAAACTGCTTGATACGTTGTGTAAATACTTTGGTTGACGAGACTGTAATTTTTTTTATCGAAGTGCCTAATGAAGCATATATATGTTCTGACCCACTGTTAACAAATATAACCAACCGGACCAAAATGTAGGGGGTGGTTTGGAGGAAGTTTTGGCTGCTTGCTAGCTTCACAGTGTTTTCTATTACCCTTCTCGACATGCTTGATCCACTGAGAGCATTTGGCTGTAGAGAAATTCACAAGAATGATATTTTTAAATTTTGTTACACGAATGTACTTTTCTTTCCTATGTGGCATTTCGTTTACTTGTATCTGTGTGTGTGTGTGTGTGATAATGTTACGGCTTGAGGATGAGAATTCATCAGCAGTCCGACTGATACCAACCAAGGCCAAGGTTGTGCCGACTCTTCTCCATCGAATTAACACACATGGACGGATTATTGTTCCACCTTCCCGTTTTCAAGAGACATTTTTTGCGACAATAGCAGTGGAGAGAACCTTGAGCATTTATAGGACACCTGACGTTGTCCTAGCATCGCGGAGGACCGGATCACCTGTTACAAAAAGTTGTAGCATCCTCTTTAGCAGCAGTAAAGATCGTGTCTGTGTCCTGAAAAATACTCTAGAACACTGATTGTTGGCACAGAGAATTGTTTTGGATGGAACTGGTTTTGAAAAATAATGTTCTCTCTATTATCTGCTAGTATGTTTCCCTGTTATTTCAATAGGCTAACATTTGTAGCTGGTTCTGAGATAACCAATCTACTCAAACAGAAGCTGAAATTTTTGTTGCCCGCATCATGAGAGAGCATCTTTGGTTGCACATCTTTCTCCAATCATATCAGGAATTGGTTCTTTAGTTAGAATAGGCAGATAAGAACCATACCCATCAAAGTTTACAATTAAGATCTAATGGACTAGCTACAAGATCACTGAAGAGGAAATAGTATAACAACTTGGAAGTCGCAGGTTGTGGTTGAATCCAAGAAAATTTTGATGCGACTTTGTTCAGGTGGTTCGGTTCAGCCTCGATCCTAACGTCCGCAGCCGTCGCCAGTTCTGGATCCTGGACTCCCCAAACCACAAATAGACAGTAGCTTTGGGTGATAGCTAGATCAGCAAGTACAACATCTTGGTGAATGTAGTTTAACAAGAGACTGAGCTTCATTTTCGACAAGGCCAGCAGCAGATGGCTATTAATGTGAATTTGAACCATACATATGCAGGCCACCAGCATTTCCAAGATTCGTCGGCAAAAATCTGGATGTATGAGGTGAATTTAGTTCCTGTTATGTTGAAATTCCTTGGTCAGCTCTATCGCCACGCCTTGTCTTCCTAATGAGACCTGCGTCCTCTAGGATTTATGCTCGGCTCTCAGCTTGAACCAAAAGCTTAAGGGCGTAGGCCTCTTCATTCATGTGATGCAGTGTTTTATCCTCGTACCCTAAGACAGGTAGAAAATATTGCATTCGCTCCTCGAACAGAGTATTCCACACCCTCAAAACACGTATCTTCAACTGTATCTGAATAGCGTTATTATTGAACTCTTTATCACCTTCTTAATTTTTTATTTTTATTTTTGTTGACGGTAGGTAAAAACCGTATCAATCATATCACTAATAAACATGCAGTAAAGGATAGAATACAATATAAAGAAAGTAAAAGGTGACCACTTCCCCTGCAGTGTAACAACAGAAAATGACATGCACATAGCCAGCGTCCTCGAATGTCCGAAAGCGGCTAAAACAAGAACGGCTTTATCGCTGAAGAACCTCTACCGAAGACTGCATAAAAGATTAGTACACCTTTATCCAAGCGCAGACACTAACTATACACAAGGGAAGGACACCAATCCCAAAGGTGTGCCCACGACCAAAGAAATGACAAATAAAAAAAAAAAGAAAACTACAAAAACCAAAGATAAGCCCAAACCAGGAAGAACACCACAACAAAGTTATAACTAGTACCATGTCGTTATAACTAGTTTTCTTTTGATAGTGTTTGCAAGTGCTTTCAACCTCCTTGAGCATTGTTCTCTGGAGTTGTCTTTCCTTGTCTGTGCCTCTTACTTGCCTGCACAAGGTAACTCCAGAAAAATAAGACCAAACTTTCGTCTCTGGTCTGCTTGGATGGATCCTCTCGGGATGAGGTACACTCGTGCGTGCGTGCGTGTCCAGCCTGCAAGTCTTGTTGATCGAAAAGTGACTCACCAGGTTTAAACATCATGAGAAATAAAAAATAAAAAAATAGCAGAAAACAAATATATGTTCAAGATTAGAAAAACGAAAAAATTAAAGTGAACATAACAGAAGGGTAGTGAACTTAATAAAGCGATAACATTACTAATTACTAAACTCCTTGAGTCTAGGCTAAGGGTTAAATACTGTGTTTTGACAAAGTGACCCCATGTCCAAAATGTGAAAAAATTGTATTAAATTCTCCGAACGTTAGGGTTACAGGGGCACTAACTAACTATTTTAGTTAACGTGGCCATTTTGAATTTCGTAAAATGTTAAAACTATCCTTAAATTCAGTTCTTCTCTGGCACATCTGGATGGGGAGAAATGCAGTCGTCTTCAAGGGAGGAAGCACTTCTCCATTGGTCAAATTGTTCACGAATCCAGGCACGAAGGTTGACCGGAATTTTTTGGGGTGGGATTAGTTCTGATTAACGCTAATTGGCATTCAGATCTATCAACTTTACTACGAAAAGGAAGAGAGAAATGGAAGAGTGGATAGCTATCAATTTTCCTACTTGAACTGATGGGTGAGGGAGGGTATGGGTGGGTGACATATTGGTGTAGGCGGTGGAGGTCAACAGTGGTGGTGGAGGTTTGTATGTTTTGGTGTCACTGGATACTAGGTTGTGGTAGTGATGGTGGAAGATTACGGTAGTGGTGGAGGATTGTAGCAGGTGCGAGATGGTGTACGGTGAATATTCCACTGGATCGCGTACGGTGGACATGTGGAGGTAGTATGGGTGGGTTATGGTTGACCCGTGGTGGGTTGGGTTTAGTGTTTGTAATGATGGCTGCAGTTGGAGATCGAGATCTGGGTATGGGGTCATCATGGCTATTTGACTATCAGAAGGCTGTGGGGGTTTGGTGGGGGAGTGTGAGTGGGTTTGTCACTGGTGGTGCCACGGTGGGGGGTTTGGTATAAGTGGCAGTGGTGTCTCAATCATTGTCGATAAAATGGCAGAACCACGAAGCTCCCATGGTGGGCGACCATGGGTAGTTCATTGTGAAGTGGCCATATTTGGGTCGTGGGGTGGTGGCTAGTGGTGATCGTGGGGCGGTGGCTAGTGGTGATGGGTTGTGTGTGGCAGAGGGGGCGTGGACTTGTGAGGTAGATGTGGGAGTGATTTGAGAAGGGAGAGACTGATAAATAGAGAACGAAAGGAAATGAGAGGAGGAGGGGGGGGGGGGGAATAAAACGTAATTAGTATTCTGCCCGGTCAAATTATACAATTACTATTACGGTGAGACACAGTTATCGCCTGTATTTTACCCATAAACTCAAGAGTTAAATAATACGAGTATTATTCTCGCAATATAAGGGCAATGAACAAATAAAAGTATAAAAGATAAACTACAATTGCGTGATTTTTGTAGATGTGGGTAGATTAGCTCCAGAGCAGCTATGAAAGATATGCCTGTGTACTAGGGTGGGTGGAGATTCCAAATAGGCTATGTACAAAGGGAGGTCATGGGTTACGTTCGGCATAAGGTTTAGTTGAATATTATCCCATGTCTGAAGCGCTAGAGATTATAAAACCATGTCAGTGAACTCTTAAGCACTTATTAACTAGCCCTTTTGAGAGAGAAAATGTCATTTGATGGGGTCGTGGTTGATTACACGACCATTTGTAACCTTGTTTACTCCTCTCTATCTCTCTACATTCTTTTTATGGTGCTGGTTTTTGCTAGTTCAATGCACAAAAGAAATTATAAATGGTTGGAGAGGTTTTTGCTGGTTCAATGCACAAAAGCGACGTGACCTCACACTGGAAGCCCCGCGCCAAGTAGCACTTTGATTCCTTCCATGAGTGCACCCCTTCTCCCGAAGTTACGGGGCATTCAATGTTTATAAGGAGGTCGACATCAGGTATTGTCCTTTCGCGGAAATAGGCTAATGCTATGCCTAAAGGTGCCGAAGACTCACAGCTCGGAATGGAACTTGGGTGTGGGTCTTTTAGCCTTCTATAACTAATGGAAAGCGCCTATGGCTGAGTAGACTTGGGTAGGGTTGTGCTCTGCTTGCCATTTTGCAAGTCTGGTAGCTGAAAATAGGTTTATGGCGGACGGAAGAATTTGATTTTTCGTCTTCCGCTAGGCACTCTGTTTGAGAGCTACTGAATGACTTCTTCACCTTAGAACTGTAAATAATTGGAGATTTTTTACGATGACAATGAAGGGGTACTGGGAGCGTATGGAAACTTGTAAAGTCTCTGTTGTGTTTTTATTTTTATTTTTTATGTTTTAGAGTAGCAGTAATTCTTCTTCAATAACAATCTTTTCAACAATATATCCATATCCAACCTTGATAAACTTGCAGTTCCCAATTGGTAACCATTCCATTGTAGTATCTCATATTGTAAACGTTAATCAAAAAGAAAAATGCATGTAAACCTTACTCATAAAGTGATTAGTTGTTGGCACTGAGTCGTTTAAATTACCTTAATACTGTGAAAATATTCAACTCAGTTAATTATTATTTTCTCAGCATAAATTTATATCTCAACATATCTAATGTTCAAAAGTATGTTGTGGAATATAAGGGCCGACTTATTTGGCGCTTTCTCCATAACCCGCAATTTTCTTGCGTATGTAATCTATTATTGTTGCATGCTTAGCTATTTCATAAATTACTGGGTAGTGAGGCTGTGAAATAGAGAAAATGTTATATTTTTAAGTTAATTCATAAATTACTCAAATGGCCATTCTATGGGATCCCCCACCCATCCCACACACACAACACCACCAACACACACATACCAAGTCGAGATTAAGCCATCCCAACGTTGAATCAATGGTGAAAACTGTCACCAATACTGCCAAAGACCACATCCAGATAAAGAGCTAGCCGTCTCAATGCTCCACGATGAATTCACCATTGTTGTCCCCGACAAGCTCTACCCGAAAAAATTTAGGATTTTGTTCGTCTCCCTCTTTAAGGAGTGTCACCCAACGAGACAATGTGAAGCCAACGCGTGTGATCGTGACTAACTCATGAATTTCTGAACTACGACAGGTTGGGGGGGAATGTGGTGTGTGGTGGTCGATGGTGGTGAGGGAAGGAGTTGAGAGTGTGAGCGTGCACGCGCGCGTGTGGTAGGGGGTTTGTGCAATGGTGGTGATTGATAAGGGGTAGGGGACGTGGTGTATAGGTGTGCATGCACTAGTGGTGTGTGTGGAGGATGAGAGTGGGGGAATGTATGGTGTCTGTGGTGGTTCGATTATGAGAATGAGGATTGGGAGGCGTGGCTGCGGGTAGACAATGTGTTTGTCCCAGGGTGTGGGTAGTGGGCTGCGGCAACCGTGCTACTGTGGTCGGTTATGAGGTGTGTAGGTGTCTTGACAATACATGTTTGCCCCATGTGGACAGCCCCCCCGCCCCCCTCCCCCCTCTCTCTCTCTCTCTCTCTCTCTCTCTCTCTCTCTCTCTCTCTCACACACACACACACACACATTATAGCACAAAATCTATCTGCACAATGTAAAAATGCTGATGTAATCACTGGAGGCGCTATCAGGCATTTCCCCATAACGTGGTTTCGCAGCATTTCCTTTATTTCAAGTGATAATGAGTTCGATTACCAGTATTGTTTCTTTTACGTCTCAGTTTTGCAGTGCACGACTCGTGCATTGCAGCTTATAGCTACTAGCCAGCCAATTAAGTCATTAGCAGGCATGAATACAAAAGTAAAAACTTTGATTTTGATCATACGCAGTACATAATTTCTTTCACCAGTTCATCCTTAGATGTACATATTCATAAAACTTAACACTCGTAACATAATAACTAACATTGCGTAGCTTGTGCGTCAGATAGAAAATTGAGGGACGTCAATTTGAGCCACTTGGTATAACTGTGGTTTCCAACCTTGAGATAAAGTAAGAAACAAGAACCGGATCAATTGTGTGCATTCAGTTAGGTTTTGTAGCAGAAATCATCACAAAACGTCTGTTCCTCATTCTTGTAAAACCGACAAGCCCACAAGTTAGGCATAAATCTTCTAGTTCACGTTCGGATAGGAAGATGTGGCTGCCTGAGATCTGACTAATGTTCTACAATGAGGAGCAAATCATCGATCATTAGTCCCAAATTATACAGCATACATCCTCGCCGACAAGCTACAAGATTTGACAAATTCTACCAATTTCCAAGTTACTGCCTTGCTATAGCCAAACTATGGTGAAGAAGTTACCAACCAGAAGGAGTTGACTGATTCGTATCAGAAAACCCCGAAAGAAAGAGGTAGAGGTCCGTCCTTTATAAATGGTACTCAGTTCATATCTTTAAGTTCGATCAATTAAGTTATTTTTCTCAAAATTTTCATTTCTTGCCTATCATGTCAACCATTTATCCTCTATAATTTTGTTTAATTGAGTGAGACCCTTTGGATATCTTCTTCTCATGTGAATATACGATACCTGGCGTAGAGGCCCCAGTAGCGGGAAAAATGAGAAGGGGCCATCCAGTATGTAAGTGGTAGCAACAAACACTCCCCCAGGTCGAAGAACTCGACTTATTTCAGCTACCTGTCAAAAGAAAATTCAAAACATGTGTTGTTAACTTTGTAACATCTGCAGAGACCAATAATGAGAAAAGAAAAATAAATGGATTTACCATGTAAAATTTTCATCCATATAGAGGTATACTCGTAGAGGTATCTTCATTGATACATATACAGGTAAGACATAATTATTGTAAACTTAATGAACGTAAGAGAAGCTTCTATGAGTAGATCACTACTCATGGTTCACATCTCTCATTACTTATGGCAATAGAACCGCGTCTACCACATTACACAAACATTCCGTGCAATACACCCTGTCATGTACTACTATTATCAATCCACTTCATTTGTACAATTTAAATCCTAAACTAGTGTGAAGGAACTATTTATTCTACCTAATATTTGACCATTTTATAAAGAAACAAAAACAAAGTATGTATCTTGGATTGAAATAAGGACATCAAGTAGCCTCATATTTCTATTGTTATCATGGAAATGAATGAAGCATAGAACTAGCAAGTTCCAAATACAGCTTCTCACGTAAAAGAACAAGTTTTACGTGACAATAATCACAACAAATAGCAGCTTTCTGGGCCATGCTTGCCACAGTATCAAGTTTTAAACAGGGGAGAATGCAAATGCAACGCTTTATCATATGTTCCATACTACATTAGTCAAAGCGCCCAGGCGATGTTAGGCATTTGGGCTTCCCACAGCCCCAGTACCCTGGAGATTGCCCAAGGAAGTGCAATAATAATTTTTCCAAAAGAATTTACAAGCTTTCCCCTAAGCTATCGCCTAGACAACCGCCCTGGATTTTTTTGGAAATATTTGTTGCTGCCTAAGCGTTTGGCTCTGTCCCCGATCACAACAGCTTCTTATGCAACCCACAATCATCATGGCGCACCCTCCCATTTAATAAAGTAAAAGCACCAGTTATTATCGCAATTCATTAAATTCATCATATAGTTTAGACAAGCTACTACAGTGGGGAACTAATATATTCTATTGACAAGAAGCCAAGAATATTTCAGACACAATTACCATTGTTCTATCTTTTCCAGACTTCACTTGGTAAAACTTGTTGCAACATTCTCCAATCCTAGTGATGCTCTCACTCCCAAACCTTGCACCGGTTCTCGCTCAGACCCTACACTCCGTACAACTAAGAGTAAAACCTAAAATGATTAGTTCTGATCATTGATAGATTTTATGTGAAAAAATCGGAAAAAGGAAAAAAAAAAGAAACAAAAGAGGATACTTGAGCTATATTTACTCATCGATTTATACCTAAGTCATAAGCCTTACTGCAAGAAGGTGAAAATATAAACCACGTAAATGTAACGACTTGAAACTTAACACCACTGATCAGGCTACGATAGTAGGCTGGTCATAGAAGCTTTTTAGCCCGATGACTTGAACCCAGAGCTGGCAGTAGGAAAGTGCAGATTGACTTGCGGAAAAACCAGAGATATGAGATCCCAAATGAGAAAAAAAATTGGGGACCCGTATAAAAACAACAATATTACTTCATGATGATGTCCAAATGACGTCGTAAAAGCTCCCATTCTACGTCAACATGAAAATCAAAATTAAATTGCATTCAGGGGGCAATATAAACAGAACATTAGGCTAAAATGTTTTAAGAATTAAAGAAATGAAAACCTTTTAAGGTAAATCTAGCTGTTTACAATGATCTTCCAAGATTAAATGCTTCTACAAATGTGGAAGGAAGAAAATCTTCTGTCAGCAAAAGTATACCTAAAATGTTCATCCGGAAGCTTTTCTTTACCCTCCTAGATTACAATTAACAAAATCAGCTAATTATATTTTGTTGGAAACATCAAATGGCAAGGTACTTTTGCATGAACATCCATGTAAGAAGAATTGTCTTACGAAGAAGAAGCATTTGCCTCCAAGGCTATCACTAATTCATGTATAAAGTAAAAGAATCTCCAAGTAGGGCCGAGTCTTCGAGGGTACGGTGATGATTTCGAAAATTTCACAATCCAAATAGTCAACAGTTGATTTTCTGTTTGGAACAAAAACATTGTAATTTAATGTATAAGAGTGTGAGTCCTCATCTTAGTCTATTTGGTCAGTATTGCTGTTAATACTCGACTCACTAATCAGTTCCTCTTTTTTCCAGCAAAAATATATAAAAGCTGCTGATAGAGGAACAAGGAGATTCCAGATACTGAATGATTTCCAAATGACCCAGCTTCACCCAAAATTTGTGGAGGAAAAGGTGTATTCTTAGAATGAAAAAGAAGAAAATTAAAAGGAAAAAGAAGAGGAAGAAAAAAAGAAAAAACGAGAAGAACGATATAGAAATGCTGGCCAAACTAGGAGTTGGTTTCCGGTTCCAAGAAGACCTAAACCTTTGATACGAGGAATTGGAATATGAAATCAGGCCCATCCAGGTAACTGAAAAAGTTCAGCCCTAGGTAAACTGCAAGAAGCTACTAATCTTACGTGCCTCACCTTTTGTGAGCCCCACAAGCCTTCCAATAGCCTAATTTACAGCTAATCCCAGGTAGTAGCAGCAGTAATAAGGCCTAAATATATTAGTATATACTTTAGTTGAGAATGCTTACAGCTGCTGATGGTGAAGGCCAACAGTGCAAAGCTGCACCAGCATGGACAGCGTCTACAGAACCGGAGGCAAACGGGAGTCTAGAGATATCAGCTCTAACCAAGCTTATATTCCTGCAGGTAAACAAGTTTCCATCGAAGGTAGAATTCGAAAACGTCAAACGAAAAGCATGTAGAAAAGCTCACGAAGAATTATGTACTCTATAGGAAAGTTCTCCTCCTGTTTGATGAATTCATAGCACTGCTTTAACATGTTCTCTGAAAAGTCCAAAGCAACGACAATAGAAAATAGTCCACTCTTGGCAAAAAGTCTTGAAAATAACCCACTGCCGCAACTAGCATCAACAATGTTTCCACCTAGGACTGGCTGAAGGTAATCTTTAACCATTTCAAACTGCAAGTAAACACTACAAGGTCAGTGGCTCGACTATTAGGGGATACCATGAAAAGTAGGGGCATGCATAGACTTCTGCTGCTTTGTCTATAACTTAGACCACTTCATTCAAACAAGGAGCAGACAAAAATAGATAGTGGCATTTATAGATGGAAGATTTGGAAATCTGATGATATTTAGATGTACTGTAAAGCAATCTGCTTTGTCTATAACTTAGACCACTTCATACAACCAAGGAGCAGATAAAAATAGATAGTGGCATTTATAGATGGATGATTTGGAAATCTGATGATATTTGAATGTACAGTAAGCAATCACAATGAGCGAAATGCTGGTTGGTGTCTCTACTTATTCAGTAGAAGCCAGTATATGGTTAATATTATGCCCTCAAATGTGGCATACTGTAATATGCCAGTTTAGTTGGATAGGATTGCGACAAGCACTTTCAAAAGTACGTTGAGTAAATTCATTTTCAACGGAGAAACATCCTCATGGTTTATTGCATACAAGTCAAGTAACTGCAACCACTAGATATTACAGCGAGCCTCAAGCCACTTTCCAAAGAATTGATGTAAATCACTAGTAAGATAAAGTCAAATGTGAATGAAAATTGCGGGACACAAATCTGCTTCTTTACCTCTTTCTCTGGGCCTGGAAAACCACCCAATGGAGAAAAACTTTGTCGCCAGCCTCTCTCATAGAGAAAAGATACGAAGGGAAACCTGCTCCAAAAAATGATTTAAATGCTAGGTGTAGGAAGTGGATAAAACATGGCCAGCTCATAGAACCAATTAAACAGAATCAGCACACAGTGTAAAGCACAGCATATATGACATAAACTTGGTCGGTGGAGAGACCACCCCACGCGATAAGATAATGCAGGTACAAGCTTGCTACCGTAAAATGAGGTAACTAAGCTTTAACTCGCTCAATTGGAGAAAGAAAAGCCAGTCATCAATCCCATTCACTTTTGATTAATTAACGACAAGTTCACACCAATGATGCAGAAGACTGGCAGTCATCATGAGGCTATTTTTTCTTTTGATCTCCTGGATTGCCTAATGCCATGTTTTGTGTCGAAGTACACTGGAGCCATTATTAAAGGGTGCATGTGTCACCCCTAAATAGCTGAGCAAACTCTATTACATTGAACAAGAAGGCCTTCATAAACCACTTTTGTTCCCAATAGCAATACAACAAAGCAAAGTAAACAAGAGGCAAGCTTAGCGAGAACAAGTGGCCCAAAATAACCCCTTAAACTCAATTACACTTCAGGAATGAATCTAAAAAAATCCTGAAATTTTTGCTTCCAATAATATTCAGTCTCCAAATATATAATTAGGTTATGCCTCAAGTAATCTAGAACAAGAATGGTGTAACCATTTTATCATTTTCTGATCCTTAAAGGCAGGGAATACATATTAACTTCCGTACCTAAATAGCTCTGTAGAAACAGGCCTAGGTTCACCATAAGCCTTGGCACCACTAGCTACCGTCAGGTCAAGATGTGTTTTATTGCCGAAGTAATCCTTTCGGCAGGTGCAACATTTCAAAATAGAGCCAGGTGCGGAATCACTGTAGGAGAGTCATTAAAATACAAACAGAATAGTGAATTAGAACAAGCAGAATGCAAATCTAATTTAAAGTAGAAAAAAAGTATCAGTTGCCATAGAATGCGGGGCAAGGGGAAAAAGAAGTGAACTAAGTAAAGGCATTATTTATTCGAGCGATTGATAGAGACAACTTACACAGATAAGCCTGCATCGCCATTCCAAATCAATGGTTCATAGCAAATGGGACAAGCTAATATGGTGTTTCTGGTGTTGACCTTATTGTCATCTACGATAGAATCCTAAGAATACATGGGAAGGAAAAACCAAAATATAATGGAACGTCAGGTAAAAGAAACAGATAGCCAAAGAACTTAGAACAATATGCAGCTACTTCTCCTTTAATGGAATTCCTTGTATCTATTAGCCAACTTAACAGAAAACTGAACTATTTCAAACTGGATAGTTAGTATTTGACAGATTATAAAGGGGAAAGGATGTTCAGACTCCAAATTTGAACTAGCCAACTGCGAATGACACAATTTCAATGCTGTGACAAATGTGGGGTGGACTAGTTCAAAAGTAGAGAGAGAATATCATCAACGCCCATTATAAAGATCCTCCTGTTAACTGCACGTTTTTGGGCCAATATTCAAGTCACCGCACGTGAGCCTGCATGCAAGTGTGTCATCATTCATCAACAATAAAAAAAATGCATGCTTTTCATTTGTCCATTAGTGAACGTGTTAGATATGGGGATGCCCCTGGCCTGGCTAACTGATAACGCTTTAGTGGTGCATATTTACGAAACATTCAGCTGGGCAACTTGACCCCCATTTTGAAGAAGGTGGCTGATTTTTTAACTTGCGACACGGTTCTTAGGAATATGACCACAACGTATCTCCAGATAAGCGAAACTGTACTTACTAAAAGATCAAGCCGGCAGAAGCTACCCACAACAACTAATATTACTCTATATATGCATTTCGTTTTTACTTTACCATGCAAGGTGCTTCACAGACATTAAAAACCTTAAAACATCCCACATTGCCTTGTTTTCAGTTTTCATATTTGAAAACATTGAAGTATTTGATGATTACTTTCACAAAGATAACTTAAATAAATCCCAAAATGTTTGACTTCTCTTGCAATTAGATTGCGTCACATTTTGCTGCCAATGCTACTTGACCTGCTCGTATGAATATTATGCGCAACTCATGACTTGCATTTTGAACATCTATAGTTTTCTGGTATTTTTCATGTCTATAAAATGTAAGCTCTGAACATGCGAGGTAGGATCGATGCAGTTCATACGCAAACACTAACTTCACCTCAAAGATTTTGCTTGCACCTACATGTTTCATTTCTTAGAATCACTATCTCATTAGAGCTTATGCTAAAAATAAACTTCCTACTATCTGTCAAAAAATAAACTTCTTACTATCTGTCACAGGTTAAACAAGCTACTTAATGCGTTTCCTCACTTGTCCCCTTCGACTTTTGTCAAATTCCTTAGTTAAACTCGAATATCTAAGCACATAAATTGAACTCAAGCACTGGATACACAAAAATTGACAAGCACTGGATATATCTAAGCACAGAAATTGAACTCAAGCACTGGATACACAAAAATTGACAAGTCAAACGATTGCCAAAAATAACGAACAATGTCGATATATATATATATACGTCCAAATTCTATTCTAAGAATTCACAAAACCACAAACTGGACAAAAAATCCAGGTAGCAAAATGATGATTATGGCTTTCATTTCAACGCTACATCCACTTGAATGCCACGTGTATGGCTGGGATTCAATCCAGCTAGTATGAAATAATCGGGAATTTACTGCGTTTTTCGAGAGAAGATGGAGAGAGAAGGTATACCGGCTTGGACGATTCAACGAAGGCGGTTGTAGAGGCGCGAATCTTCACCGCGAACGAGCGGTTGAAGGTAGCCGGGGCCAACGAGCGCTTGAAGAAGCAAAACCTCGAGTTGTAGCCAAGTCGACTCGGTGCTGTAACGCCAGATAAGTTGCTCAAACTGACCGTCGCCATTGAACTTCTCTAAAGCTCAGAGCGTATGTTCTCCCATGGCGGATTGGCGGTTTATAAATGGAGTGAAGTGGAAAGCTGACGTGTCGGGACTGTTTGCCTGAAATTTTAAAATGTGTGTATTATTGTCGTCCCCGGATTTGGAGGGAGCGTATAACTTGTGATGAAACTGCCAAATTGGAGAGGAGTTCGTTGCGGGAAGCCTCTCTCAGGTTACGCGTACAATGCTTGCACATTATAAAATGGGACAAATTACACTTATATCCCTGAGATTAGGGTATGATTACAGGCGAGAATAATAATTTGGACAAATTAGACCTATATCCGTTGACCAAACGGAATCTTAAAAACCCTAACGGTTTCAATGAAAAGATTATATTGCCCCTAAGCTGGAATCTTATTTTTTTTAATGCCATTATTTCATCTTATTTTTAATGTCATTAATGATATTACTCTTCTTCAACCCCAACCCCATTTCTGTCTCAAACTCCCCGCAGCACCCCTTCGCAGTCTGCCTCCCCGTGGCCACACCCACCCTTCCCCTTCTCGTTGCCGCCCCCACCCTCCCTCTTCCCCTTCCCCGTTGTCGTACCCACCCTCCCCCTTCCCCTTCCCCATCCCCGTCACCGCAACGCCACACCTCCCGCCACAAAGCCCCACGGCACCACTTCGCTGTCTGCCTCCTCGTCGCCACACCCACCCTCCCCTTCCCATTCCCCTTCCTCGTCACTGTAACACCGCAAAGATATTCGACAGTCGCCAATGATCTCGCCGATATTGCCGAAGAGGCTGTAGGACCAGGTGAGGGTGATGAGGCCTAGTTCAGTGTGGTAGAGGCAGATGATTAGGTTTGGATTGCTGAGAGTTGGCGTCGGAGATGGCGGCGGCGCAGCAGCTTTGGTGGGGATTGCAAACAAAACCCTAATTTGCAAATTAGGGTTTCAAGAAAACCCCAATTTGCAAATTAGGGTTTCAAGAAAACCCCAATTTGCAAGGTGATACATTGTGACTTGAGAAATTTTTAATTTTGATGAAATGGATTGCAAATTAAAATTTTTTTAAATAGGGAACAAATCAATTTTAGGGTTTTAAAACTCTAATCTTCAAATTAAGGCTGAAATCAAAGATTAAAAATTTTAAAAATATTCAGTATATACAGTGAAACCAATAAAACAATCCTAGAGGGGGGGGTGAATAGGGTTTTTGAAAAATAATGAGGAATTTAAACTAAGAAACAATCATGAAACTCAATCAAACCAAGTAATACTTCAATGAAGATGCTAACTACACAATCTCAAGCAATTGTAGAGCAATAAGTAAAGAGATTGAGTTAGAGATACTTGACAAGGAGATTTAAATGGTTCGGCTTGAATTACCCTCAAGCCTACATCCACCTCTTCAAGGAAGTCCCTTGCAAGAGCACTAGAATCCACTAGCAACAATCTTCTTCCGGGTCAAGATCAAAACCCTTACAACACTTGGTGATATCCCCACACCAAGCACAAGCCTTGAATCCACAAAGCTCACCCAAGACTTGACAAACCCAAGCCTTGATCACAATCCTTTTACAAAGATCAAATGTGTACAAAGAAACCCTCTTGAAAGGAAATGAGTACAAATGAAGCTCTAGTACAATAGAGAGATGAGAGAATTGATGACTTGAAGAATGCTCACTCTCAATCAAAGAATTGCTCACAAAGATGCTCTCTTTAATGATGTAAAATCATGAAGATGAAGAGAGAAAAGTTTAATCTATGAGCCTTGATGTTTCTCTAATGAATGGAGGCTTAGAATGTGGTTTCCATGGTGTATGATGAAGCCCCAAATCATTTATATAGAGAGCAAATGAAATATAGCCGTTAGAGGCAAAATATGGGCAAAACTGCCATTGCAGTCGACTGTATTCCCAATGCAGTCGACTGTAATCCCTCTAAAATAGCCGTTGGAGTTTTGTCCTCGAAAATAGCCGTTGGAGTTTTGTCCTCGAAAATAGCCGTTGGAACTGAATTTTGACCAATGCAGTCGACTGCATTGGAATGCAGTCGACTGGATTCAAATACAGTCGACTGTATTACCCTACTGCCAATCAGCTGCCTCACGGAACCCCCTTTCCTATTTTGGGCATAACTTTCTCTAAAAAAATCGGATTGAGGTGCCGTTTTTTGCGTTGGAAAGCTAATGAAAAGTTTTATCAAGATATGAAAAGATTGGCACCAAAATAGTTTTTGAGAAAATCTGAGTGAGCTCCAAAGTTCACTCATTTTCAAGAACCACACTTGTGTGAAAGGTTATGAACTCGCATGCAATGCACAAGGTGTCCTAAGGTCTTTTTAGGTCATAGTCATCAATCCAAGCATCAAACCAAGACTAGTTACATAATAGTAAAGATCAATTATAATCGATAGTAACTTAGCCGATGCGTCCTTTGTTGCTCTTCGACATTGGACTTGATGAAGCTTCTATAGCATGTCCACTATAACTTTAAGCTTCTTTGGCTTTAATTCATCTATCCAACTTCACAAATGTGTCTTCATGAGTGTGCATGTATATGCCTACTAAGAATACACTCAAAGCACACATTAGAACATAATCAATGTGTAGTTATCATCAAAACAAGATGTAAGCCTAGGTTATCCAACCATAGGGCTAACAATCTCCCCCTTTTTGATGATGACAAACATTGATTCTATATAAGGTAAGATGTATCATATGATAGTCAATTAAGCACAACAATCTCACTTAGAATATTCAATCATCTCTAGTGTATTCAAGACATGTCAATTTATCTCGTATAGCAATTAAGCTCATAGCTAGCTTCCCATAGCTAAAAGAAGATATGCTCGTCCTCTAATGTTCTCTCGAAACACACGATCACATAGCATATAGAATCAAGATTATTTCTCCCCCTTTGTCATCAACAAAAAGACAAGGGTATGCATGTGTGAAAAGATAGTTATAAGCATGATAATGGCATGAGGTGCATATAACTCATGAACTCATACAGATGACATCAAGAGTTCCTTCATGATCCAAAGAAAGATATATAATGGAGCTTAATAATCTCTTCTACTACATGCATTTTTCAAGAGTAATAAGATAGAATGTGATTCAAGCATGTAAGCTCCCTCTATCAAGTTTGCATACACCATCCTAATGTATGCTCCCCCTCAATCAATGCACGCCAATAATATCCAACAAATACAACTGAATGTCTAACCGAGTCAGATTCCCTTTTCGGCATTACCAAAAGGGGTGTGTGTATGAATGGCATTGTGAGGCATTAAGATGACATAATTTCAACATGGAATTTTCACAAAGCGAATAATGGTCATCAACAATCAATATTTCCAATATAAGTGCAAGAGGACCATTCATCGGCAAGGTTCACATCAATTCTCAACAAGCAAGCTATTTATAGATTTGACAATTTAAGCATACTAGATAACATATAAGTTTAGCACATAGCACAATGTTGAGAAGATCATTAAGTTTTACCCTATTGGTGAATTACCAAGGAATTGAGCTCATGAGTGATCATTCTTGAAGTCTATTTTCTTGACAAGCTTTGAGGCTCTCCTCATTTGAAGTAGCATGTCCAATCTCGGAATGCTTACTCCCCCTTAAGATTTAGCTTGTTGCTCCTCCTTCTCAAAATTTTCTTGGAGCCTTCTCCTTGTTATTATTTGTCTTTGCTTTGAACAACCTAAAATCACAATTTATGTATAACTTTTGGTACCCACATTTTCTTGGGTCCATAAGTGTTAGTCTTGCATTTGTAATCTTGACCTTTCACAACCCACATCTTCTTTCTACCTCTAACATAAACAATTCTACAAGGACCATAATTAGTCGTATGCCCTTTCTTGTTGCACCAACCACAATGTGTAAATGGTGTGCAATAGTTCTTTGGTTGTTTTGAATGAGTATTCAACCTAGCTTGTTGTTGAAAGATTTTAGGAGGTAAGGCCAAGGGATCTAATCCAAGACCACCTTTGTTTAGGCCAAATCTTTGGCGTCCAAGCATGACATCCAAGTTGTTTTTACCATCAACAAATTTTTCAAGACATCTTTTCAAATCACAAATCTCAAGCTTTAAAATTTCATTTTGTTTTTCTAAAATTGAAGTATTACAAGAGATTTGTTTTGTGCTAGGAATGCTCACAATCAATTCAACCAAATCATTATTCACATGCTCTACATATAAATGGCTAGATATACATTCATTCTTGGCATGCAACTCATTATTTTCACTTTTTAAGTCATCTAGCTCTTTTAAAATCGCACGCACTTATTTTTTCAAAGCACAATTTTTCTTGGCTAATTTCATGGATTCTTCATATAAAAGAGCGTAAGTATCATAAATATCATCATTGGAAAAATTGCTATCACTATCACTATATGAAGAATTTACCTCATCTTCTTTTTGAGCCATGAAGCATAGATTTAAATCTCTATCGTTGAAATCACCACTTTCATCTCCACTTGAGTCATTATCGCTCCAAATAATGGCTTTAATTGATGTCTTTATGGAGTGCTTCTTTCTTGCCTCGTTCTTCTTCTTATTCTCCCTTGAGGTACTCTCCATACTTGACTCGTTCTTGCTCTTGTGCAAGTTTCCATCTTTCTTCATTTTGAGATACTCATTAAATTCCTTTGCAAGTATATCAATCTCTTTGTTATTCAAGTCTTTCTCCTCCGCACATGAAGATTGATCCGTTGTTGGTGAAGCTTTAAGAGCAATGCACTTCTTCTTCTTCTTTGGAACTTTTTGCCCGGATGATTCGAGTTGCATTTCATAGGTCATCAAGGAGCAAATTAATTCATCCAACGAAAAAGTATTGAGATCCTTTGATTCTTGAAGTGCGGTGATTTTTGTATCCCATTCTCTAGGTAATGACCTAATTACCTTTCTCACAAGATCACCGTTAGAGAAATCTTTTCCTAATTGCTTCAAAGTATTAACAATTTTAGTGAAACGAAAATTCATTTCCATAATAGATTCATCAGAAAACATTTGAAACAATTCATATTCTCTATGCCATAAATTCATCTTTGAATCTCTTAGAAGAGAAGTCCCTTCATGAGTGACTTGAAGTGTATCCCACATACTCTTAGCCGAATCACACATAATAACTCGATTGAGTTCATTTGTGTTTAGAGCACAAACAAGACAATTCTTAGCTCTAGAATTCATGCAAAGCATATTTCTATCATAGTCATTAAATTCGGATTTCTCCTTTGGCACAAGCTTATTCCTAATCCTCTTGGTTGGAACATAAGGGCCATCTTCAACAATTCCCCACATTTCATAATCTAAAGATTCTAAAAATACTCGCATCTTAATTTTCCATATATTATATGAAGACCCATCAAAAAGTGGAGGTCTAGTAGTAGAACTCCCCTCAAGACTAGGAAACCCCATGATCTTTTAACTCTCTAGGTGTTAACCAAAAAATCAAGAGCCGAGGCTCTGATACCACTTGAAACCAATAAAACAATCCTAGAGGGGGGGGGGTGAATAGGGTTTTTGAAAAATAATGAAGAATTTAAACTAAGAAACAATCATGAAACTCAATCAAACCAAGTAATACTTCAATGAAGATGCTAACTACACAATCTCAAGCAATTGTAGAGCAATAAGTAAAGAGATTGAGTTAGAGATACTTGACAAGGAGATTTAAATGGTTCGGCTTGAATTACCCTCAAGCCTACATCCACCTCTTCAAGGAAGTCCCTTGCAAGAGCACTAGAATCCACTAGTAACAATCTTCTTCCGGGTCAAGATCAAAACCCTTACAACACTTGGTGATATCCCCACACCAAGCACAAGCCTTGAATCCACAAAGCTCACCCAAGACTTGACAAACCCAAGCCTTGATCACAATCCTTTTACAAAGATCAAATGTGTACAAAGAAACCCTCTTGAAAGGAAATGAGTACAAATGAAGCTCTAGTACAATAGAGAGATGAGAGAATTGATGACTTGAAGAATGCTCACTCTCAATCAAAGAATTGCTCACAAAGATGCTCTCTTTAATGATGTAAAATCATGAAGATGAAGAGAGAAAAGTTTAATCTATGAGCCTTGATGTTTCTCTAATGAATGGAGGCTTAGAATGTGGTTTCCATAGTGTATGATGAAGCCCCAAATCATTTATATAGAGAGCAAATGAAATATAGCCGTTAGAGGCAAAATATGGGCAAAACTGCCATTGCAGTCGACTGTATTCCCAATGCAGTCGACTGTAATCCCTCTAAAATAGCCGTTGGAGTTTTGTCCTCAAAAATAGCCGTTGGAACTGAATTTTGACCAATGCAGTCGACTGGATTCAAATACAGTCGACTGTATTACCCTACTGCCAATCAGCTGCCTCACGGAACCCCCTTTCCTATTTTGGGCATAACTTTCTCTAAAAAAATCGGATTGAGGTGCCGTTTTTTGCGTTGGAAAGCTAATGAAAAGTTTTATCAAGATATGAAAAGATTGGCACCAAAATAGTTTTTGAGAAAATCTGAGTGAGCTCCAAAGTTCACTCATTTTCAAGAACCACACTTGTGTGAAAGGTTATGAACTCGCATGCAATGCACAAGGTGTCCTAAGGTCTTTTTAGGTCATAGTCATCAATCCAAGCATCAAACCAAGACTAGTTACATAATAGTAAAGATCAATTATAATCGATAGTAACTTAGCCGATGCGTCCTTTGTTGCTCTTCGACATTGGACTTGATGAAGCTTCTATAGCATGTCCACTATAACTTTAAGCTTCTTTGGCTTTAATTCATCTATCCAACTTCACAAATGTGTCTTCATGAGTGTGCATGCATATGCCTACTAAGAATACACTCAAAGCACACATTAGAACATAATCAATGTGTAGTTATCATCAAAACAAGATGTAAGCCTAGGTTATCCAACCATAGGGCTAACATACAGTACAAGGGGTAGTATCGTCATTTTAAAAATAGGGTCAAATACACGTTAGTACCCTGAAACTATCACAAAGTCTCACTTGAGGGTCTTAAAGTTTAATTTTTACACATAAGGGCCTGTAACTCCAAATTTGCAACAAGTAAGGGCATCCATCTAAATTCCTAACGGTTCAACCCTTTCCATCAGGGGCATTTTTGGGAACTCATATTTGAAAAATCTCTTGGGGCTGAAAAAATAAAAAAAAAAATTCAAGAGAAATAAGGCTGAACCCGCCCGCCCTGCCTGACCCGCCCGCGCATTTCTTCCTTTAACAAGCCAGTATCCATCCTAGACCCATAACCCGTTACCCGACCCATCCACTGCCTCTCTCTCTCTTACTCTTCCTTTCTCAACCCTAATCCCAAAAAACCCTAATATCTCTTCTCCCCGCCGCACCCTTTGGCGCCGCCACCGCCCCTACAGCCTCACTGCTGCTCCTCCCTCTCTTCCCTCCTTCATCATCCATCGCCCTGCCTGCCGGCATCCCCACACCGCCTCATCGCCAGTCCCAATCCCCGTCGCCATTCTCCGTCTCTTCCTTCCTCCATCTTCCCTTGCCCTCCCTGCCGGCAGCCCCATGCTGCCCATCGCTAGTCCCAAGCCCCGTCGCCGTTCTCCCTCTTTTCCCTCCTCCATCATCCCTCGCCCTCCCTACCGGCAGCCCCACCTGCCCATCGCCGGTCCCAAGCCCCGTCGTCGTTCTCCCTCTCTTCCCTCTTCCCTCTTTCATTATTCTTCTCCATTACCACCGACCAACACCATCAAGCTCACATATCACCACAACCATAGCCACTAACCACCACACATCACGACCGATCGCCAAAAATCCTACCACGACGAAGTTACATGGATGCACAAACCAAAACTGATGATAACTAGGTTACAAATCTAGAAATCGATGCCGTCGACGTTGATCAATGTTTTTATGCGATAGTGATGTTGGGTGGTTGTGAGTGCTGGTACTTGGTGGTTAAGACGGTGGTGGTGTGTGATAGTTAAGGCGGCGGCGACAGTTGTGGTTGTGGGAACAGTTGTTTGGTGTGTGATAATTAGTATCATTGTTGAGTTCTGATATGTTTCTTCTAATCAAGAAATTGTTATGAAATGGAGATGTGAAAATAGTTGGAGGCGATGATGTGAAAATAGTTGGAGGCGATGATGTGAAAATAATTACAGTATTACAGAGGCTTTAGTGCTAGATGGTGGCGGCAGGGTGGCGTGGTAGATAGTTACTTATTGTGTTGCAGTGTAGTGGTGGCTGATGAATGATTGAAATGGATTTGAAAAAATATTCACCGGTTTTGCATCTAACAAAGGTTAAAATATTTACTGGAAACCCAAAATACCAAATCAAAGTTTCAAAAACAAGTTCAATTTGACAACTACTTTAAAAAACTGGAGGAGAAGAAAATCAAAACTGTTTATCAAACAACAATTTTTTTCATTTTACAAAATTAAATAAAAAACTGAAAACAAAAATTCTGTTAAATGCCACTTTACATGTATAGTTTGTTTCATTTTGCTTAATTATGTGCAAAAAGAGGAGAATAAAATAATGCTTTGAAATTGTCTTTGCCATCGTTGATTTCTCCCTCTTTCTTACTTATGGCATAAAGTGGAATTAAAAAACTATGTTACATCCTCATTTGTGGACTGCTCTTCTAGACCTTCAGGGGGTTGCCCGAGGTGTATAGAAGCCAATTATTGATTTAACATCTTAGTTTGCAAGGTAGTCCTCGCAAGAGTGAGTACAGTTCGGTTTAGAAGTCAAACCGCAAACCGAATCATTACCTTTCAATTTGAAAATTTGTGAACCACTCTTTTTTTCACCATCGGTTTGAATGGTTCAGTTTGGTTAGTTTAGACGGTTCGATTTGGTCGGTTTGCACTCACTTAAAAATATTGTTCATTTACACACTACTGTTAGATCTAATAATAATTAAATTTTCAAGTTATATTTTTTTTTCTGAATTGTATATAATCTTATTACAATTGATATATAAGTGTTTATTGATGTATGAGAAATAATGAGTAAATATAAAAAAGATATCGGTCATAAAATTTTTGTATTATAAGTGTTCTCATTATTTTCTTTTCTTTTAACTTTTAAGATTTGTGATAAGAATTTTATTAGTACCATACATGTGAAATTACCAATGGATGTTACTAAAAGTATATTAATATATCATAAGTCGGTTCGGTTCGATTAAGAATCAGTTTCAAAAATATAAATTATGAACCGAACTAAACCAAAGTCGGTTTAAAAAATATAAAACCATATTGTTAAATCTTTAGACTGTTCGATTTAAACGGTTCGGATCGATTTAAACGGTTTGATGTTTACTCTTACTTTGAACGATTTCTTTCTGTGAACACGTGTGACGTTTTCCTCACCATCCGCCTGTAGTCATTGCCATCCTTCTGTTTAGAGTTTTTTTCACTATAATAAAATGTGAAACTCACCTGCTTTCTTTGATATATTCAGTCCAACTGAACACCTATTTTGGAGAAAATATTTGATGGTTGTCTAATAACCTCACCGAATGATGTCATTGTCTAGTTGTCGCAAAATTAGTGATAGTTTAACACCGCGTCAGTGAATGACGTGGCATCAAATAACCACCAAATATTTTCTCTCTAATTTGGGTTTCCACCGTGGGGCTGGAACCACGACCACAAGGTTAAGAGCCTTGCGCTCTACCAACTGAGCTAGACGGGCTTTGGGCCAAATCTATGGAGGATATTTATAAATTTTAAATATTCATAATGGATTAACCTGAAATTTTCTTTCGGGCAAGTAATTGTTGGAAGTGGATGCGCATTGATTTTAATAACACGAATAACTTGGTTTGAAGATACACGGTTGACTCTTTTATAATTACTATTCCTAAGTTAATAATAAATTATACGGAGTAATTGAGAAATAAATTCCAAGGAACAAACTCTTGTTCCCCTCCGAAAAATAAGAACTTTTAAACTCGATACTTTTGAAACTAGTCATGTAGTGTTATTGAAATAAGAGGGAGATAAATGTACACGCATCACTCTGCTATTATGTATTCCTTACTTCTTAGGTTTGTTCTAAATGAGACAACAGTTGAAACTAGTCATGCAGTTCTTTTATTTTTTTTTTGAAATTCTCTTTTATTATCTTCTTTTCTTCTTTTTTCCTTCATGCTTTCATATTTATTTGCATCTCCAAAAGAACACCTCCCGACCCCCCATTGCCATCAACATCACCATCATCAACACCACCACCACAATCAAATCCTACTCCTACTGCCACCACCACCATGAAACGATCTACCACCTAGTCTTCACTAACACCCCACGTCAACATGGCCCCCATCATTGATTCTCGCATATGTGATTGGTGGTAGTGCCAGGCAAGGGGACTTGATGGCAATGGGTTTGGTTCTAATCCACCTTTGGATCTTCACCGACCCCCGTCAGTGGCATGGCCTTTGCCATCGATTCCCAAATATTTGAAGGTGGCGCATAAGCGTGCATGGTTGACGCAAATCTGTAGGTGGTGATGTTGGTTGGGCAGTGGTGAGTTTAGATTAGGTTCAATGTCGACACGGTGGTGAAAATGGGTCATTAGCGGGGGTGGTGATGGTAATGGATAGAGGCGACAGAGGATATGGTGGTGATGGTTGGACAATGGTACAATTGTGATAGTAAATTTTGGAGGGAAGATGAATGGTGGTAGTGGTAAAAGTGATGAGACAAGGAATAACTTTGTGTTCTCAACCTATCTTGGCTACACCTTTGGACGTACTAGAGGTCCCAAACACGTCGACACATTTAACGGTTAACTTTTCAACACATCGAATCAGTCAAAGTGCGCACGCCCAACTCACGTGCATTTTTTGCTCCGCATGAGTTGTGCGTGACTTAGGCGCCAATTATTTCAGGTCAGCGTGACTCACGATAGCACGTTCATCACGCCGTGACCATGGGGTCGGCCTCGGCCAACCCCATGGGATCGGCCTCAACCTCCCATTGGGGTTGGCCTTGGCCTTCCCCCCCAAGTTACCCACTCCTCGCGCAATGTCCTTTTTCGCATGTTCTTTGCTACGTATGCCTGGTGTGTGACTTTGGCACCTTATTCATTACGTGGGTGCGACTAACGGCAACACGCTCATCGTACCTCGCCCAACTTCTCGTTGTCCACCAAAACACCAACCGTCGGCGTGCTCGAAAACCACCAAAAGAGGGAAAGTGGCCTTGGCCTCCCCTTTGAGGGAGGGTCTTGGCCTTTGCCACCCCTAGGTCAGCCTCGATCTCCCCAAGGGGGTCGGCCTCGGCCTCTTGTGGGGTTGGCCTTGGCCTTCCCCCAAAATTTGGCCTTCGGCCTCCCCTTCCACGGGCACTTGTCTTCACGGGGTTTTGCGTCTTCGCGATGCTCACAAATGCTCGATGGATTTTCGGATCCTCTGGTGAGGCGTCACTCCCAGGGGATGACATGTGGCATTTATGACACAGGCATGCCTTTGCCTATAAATAATGGACTTTGTGACTTATTCAAGGACTTTTGCTCATTCTCTCAAATTCACTTTCTCACTCTAGAACTTGAAAGCTCTTGGATTCTAGAAATAGAAACACAATTTCCATAATCTTGGACATAGCATTGGACTATAGCATTGGACCCTGACTTGGACCTCGACTTGGACTGTCGATTGCCAGTCCTGTTCGTCTCAGCCTTATCTCCACAGCACTACCACTCCTCACGGCCTGTCTGGGAAGCCTTGCTCTCTGCCCTTGCTCCACCCTCATTGTCTCTCACTTTGTACACTTGGAAGCTGACTCGGACTGCAGCATTTATGGCATCTCCACGCAGGTATGAATTACTTTTCTTGGCATCACTTTGTTAATGCGTGGGTTGTAAATTACTTTCAATGAAATTTGAGTTTTAGATAACAAGCCTAAATTGACAATCAGTTGTAAAAACTGAAGAAAAAAAATTAAAAAACTTAATTTATCTACTAAACATTCATTTTTTTTTGGGATCGAATAGGCCAGCCAATCAGGTAGTAAGCTACCTTCCTTGTAGGAAATAGGAAAAGGCTTGACTAAGGATTTCAAGGTTGGGGGTGGGGGGTGGGGGTGAAGGATTTAGGGGGTACCATAAGTCAAAGGAAGTCTCAATAACAACCCTGTATGGAACTGAGTTACTTAAGTTACGGTTGCTTCATGGCTTGATAGATTGTTTGCTCTGCCCTAAGCTAGAAGTCGACGGTTAAGGTTCCTCTCCCACTTCCTTTTAAAAATTGAACAAAAAATAAAAACTCTGTCAATCGCCACCAAACTAAAAGTACAACACAAAGAGCAAGAACTTGAAAATAGCTTATCTTGATCTTCTCAAACATTAAAATCACGACGAAAAGTAAAAATGAAAAAAATCAGAATAGAAGTTTAAAATATATGATTCTCGTTCTTTTGACTTTTGTATGTCGAATATCACCACATTGAGAGTGCGTTTAGATGAGGTAATTGAAATATGAATTTTACTTTTGTAGAGAATTTGGGGCATAAAATTCTTTATTTAGATTGTGATAAGATAGATTTACCAAATTGTGATAGATTGTGCCAAATTTTCATCTAGAAATAGTTAGTAAAAAAACTTTTTTATCAAATCCCTTCCACAAAATGTAGCGCACTTTAGGATGAAAGTGACTATTTTCTATATCCATAATTTTAGCTAACTTCTTCTATAAAAAAAAGAGACTCTTTCTCATTAGTTTGTACTCATACACCATCAAAATATCTAGGTTCAAAAATTCAAATATAAATCCACATATAAAAAACTCGCTTCTATAAAAAACTTGCAACTTTATAAATTTGTAAAGTAACGAACTTCAAAATGAATTAATTTTAAAATGCAAGGTACTTTAATATTCTTCGTCCAAACACACTTTAAAGGTTTTTACCATAAGGATTTAAGCTTTTCTAATCGATCAACATTTTTCTCAAAGTTAGGTGTTTTGTTATCTTTGAAGACCTATTGTTATTAAGGTGCTTTGCATTCTTTTTTGTGTATTATTTTGCGACAATAATGGAAGATCAACGACAGCTAAACATAGAGTCTATGTGGACGACGGAAGCCCACATTTAACATGTAGTTATCCTCAAAAATAGCAATGCTAGCAGCGAGTAGATAATCCAGAACGTCAAAACAAATTTAGCTTCCATCAAAATAAGGTGCTCGCAAATAAATAGGAAGTACAAATCGTTCCAAAACATGGATTGCTTCGACAAAAGTTATTCCAGCTTTGGCAATAGAATTAATTTAATAAATAAATTGTTGTAATGTACAATTAGTGCTTCAATCCATAGTAGCTGCGCCAATCCATGCTGAGATAATGACATTGCCTTTATGTATTCATTTAAGAACGGTTAGCAAGTAATTAATGGTCTTAGGATTAGTGGCAACATAAACACGAATATTATATTATTGTTATCATTACTAAATGGAGATAATGTAGATTTTCCTTAAAACCTAGTAATGGTCATGGATGAGCTACGCTACCTCTTTTAAGGAATCTCGATCTGTGTTCGTTGGGTGTGTTCCAAGTTAGGGCGCCGTGCAAAGGGAGACATGCCATCATGAGCCACAGGCCGTGTTGGTTGATTGGGTCCATCCCTTCTCTCTGACCCATCCAACCTTTTTCGTACTTCTTGTCCACCTGCATTCACTACACCAGTTTTGAGCTTATAATGACGACCATGAACTAAGAAACTTTATGATTTGGTTGGAGTAGATGTACATTGACAAATACAATGAGCGTTAGTTTATTGGTTAAGACTTAAGAAGAGATGAAAAATGAGTCATAAACTCCTGTCTGTCGTGCCAAACTCTTGGTCGTGTTTCACGCGCAGGATAAAGGGAGGGATAACTCATATCCGTTAGACTTAATATCTAGGGTTTGACAATGTTCAATGAAGGTGTATTCGAATCGGTTTTATCCATCTCTTAATGATCATAATCAGGGGTACAACTTGAATCGGGCAATCCGTGAACAGCTCGTACTAACCTGCAGGAATATGGGATTGGATTTACTTTTATAGTGGCCGTAGTGAATATGTGCTCACAATTTCAAGCCCGTAAAAATATAAACTGGGCATGGATACAAGGTTATTAAAAGCACGTCTTGCCCGTGAGGAACCCAACTCGTCTAACTTTTATATAATATGAATTATATAAAAGTTAGTTAGACGGATTGAGCGACAACTCGCACTTTCTTCAGTTTTGCTCATATTTTTGTCTTATTTTTCTAAAGCAGGTTTAGCAACGATTTTCACTTTTCATTCATGTCTAGAGACATTTAAAGACTTTCTTTTTTCCTGCTTTAATTTCTCTCTTATTATAGGATTAAAGACTCTTCTCTTTTTCTCTTATTTTGTCCCAAAAATTTGTTTTGATGCTTTAAATCCATTTTGAGACTTCAATATATTTTTTTCATTGTCATGACTAAATGGTAGAGCTGGATGATCAATGATATGTTTAAAAATTATTTAAAAAGAGTAATTTGTAACCATAGACAACTTGTGAGCAGTCTGTCTCCAGCCCGTGTCCACCAAATTTTTGATATGCTAGGCGTGGATAGATATTATTTGACCCGTAAATGGGTTGGGTTGAATATGAGCACGACTTTTTAAGAGTAGGCCAGACATGGTTTAATCCTTAGTTCCATCCTGCCTTCCCAAGTCACATCGCTAATCATAATACCTAATGTGGGGGGGGGGGGGGGGATATAGAATTAACAAAGATGAGGTAGGATAAAAAAAAAATGGGGATCCATCATATCTTTTTCCTCTTATCTGTCTTCCACCATTGTCACAGTCAGGCAGCTTCCCCATTGTCCACCATTACAACCACCGACAGTCTCCCCATCTTCCACGACAACAAGCATCCACCTCCGTCACCACAAGCGGCAGCATCCCTGTATCCATCACAACGCCATCCACCTTTCACCACAACAGGGCCTCCGCCTTCACATCTTCTCCATCCTCCCTTCCTTCAAACCATCTTCTCCATTTCACCTCTGCCGCAATGAGTCGTACAGTCGTCGCAAGTGACCAGTTGATTCAGAGCTGCATTTTTTTTTAAAAAAAATTTCTACTTTGTAATATATCAAAGAAATAAAATAAATAGCATATCTGCATTATAGTCTGAACCAGATGGACAAGAATTATATCTTGTCCGGCCTTTATAAACCTATCTAGTCTTATTCGACCTGATGTTGTCCTAAGTGAGTAAATAATTATGCGCATCAAATGCAGCCTTACAAACTAGAATTTCAAGGGGTTATCGGAAGACGCGATGCATGTTCAATTAAAGAAAACATATGTAAATTTAGTTGACACAGATAGTAAAAAGGTAGGAAACAAGTTTACGATGAAATGGAGAGTAGTAGGGACGAGCAGGATAGATGGAGTAAAAACGTCAACGCATGGGTATTTGAATGGAGTGGATGTAATAATGGAGATAAGAAATATATTTTAATTATATTGGGGTGGAGCAGTTAATTTACAAAATGTTAAGAAATTTCAAAAAATTACCTTGATTAACTTTTTCTTAATTTAAGTTAAGTATATTATGGTGGAGTATAGTAGAAAATTCAAATCACAAGGATACTTTGCCTCAATTATAGAATCGATAGCATGTCCTTTGAACTTCCAATATGAAATTTGAAATAACTTTTAAACCAATCTCCAAGATTGGATCAGGTTCATCAAGCATGTGACAGTATGCTTGAAAGTCAATAGGATGCATGGAGGAATTAAAAAATAAGGGTTTAAGAGACTATTGAATTGGATGGTTATGCTGAAGAAAAACTTAATGATTCTAAACAAGTAAATAAATCCTAAAGTCAAAAAATAAATTAAATTTGAAGAGCCACTTAATGACAATAATTAATTTAAGATACTCGCAAACTAAGGTAGCGTTTGGTAACACTTCCAGTTTTGATTTTCTGTTTAAAAAAAAATAAAAATTAAAACTAGTTTAATTTTTTTTTTACGAAAAATAAATGGGTGTTTGATTATCCAGTTGTTATTTTAATTTTTTTTTTCTTTTGGGTGTTTGATTATTATAATTTTTATTTTGAGTTTTTTCTTTGGTGGTGGTTTGAGGTGGCCGTGGTGGGGCGTGGAGGTAGCCGACGGTGGTGGTGGCCGGCTGCCGGTCACAGGCAGTCGCCGGCGGTGGGCGGTGGCTGCCTGCGATGGGGTGGTGGTCTCAAAATAAAAATCAAAACTAAAAATCAAAAACTCCTTTTTGGAGTTTAAAAAACAGTCCTGAAAACTGATTTTTAAAACTGAAGAAAAAAAAAACAAAAATTGTGTGACAAACGCGTTATTTTCTTCGGTTTACAAAACTGAAAAAATAATAGTTAACATAAGGAACCTAATATAAACAGTGGGTTTTATTGCGTTTTAAGATCAGGATTGTAGGTTTAATCATTAAACTTTTTTTTATCACAATTATTAATTTTGTAGCAATATCTTTTGTAACTAAACACATTTACCGATATAACGCTTATGCACTATATCTCATCTGATTTTTAAAGACTATGATCCACTGCTATACGATGCTCCGTATAGTTGGAAAAATCATCGCTAATTGTATTTTAAAGACAAAAAACTTGCAACCACAAAATATTTTAGTGACAAATATAAAATTCTTATCTAATTTTTAATACATTTAAAAGGAGTTTTAGTCATTAAGGAGAGTAGAATTTTAAAAAAAAATAATCAGGTTATCAGTTACCGTTGCCGAGACGTTACTTATCTGTCTAACAGATGACCTTTAAATTACGCTGCCAGGACGGTAATGCCCTTTTTGCTTGCCGACCAAGAGAGAGAAAGCATAGCATCCAAATTTAGCTTTCCTTGATTAAGAAAAGGTTCTCGAATGAGTGTAATGATTGAGACCAGTTAACAAGAAACATTATTGTCAAGAAAAAAGTAAAAATTTTGGATAAGGGAATCAAAGTACCCACAACGTCAAATCTGTAATCACCCTTTCTTGATTTTTTAAATTTTACTTTTGTGTAGCAAAAAATACGCACAATTTTACATATAATTGTGTAATTGATACTATGCACTAATGAGTTAAAGTTTTCTTTCTAAATATAGCGACGAAAGAGGTAAATTCTAGTTTGTATAGTCTAAGGCATTATTTCATCCATTTTGTCACTTTGTTTCCTCGACTTTTTGAAGAAATACCATTCATATCAGTTTAAATACCGGTTCAACAAGTAAGAGTAAAAGTGAAACGCAGAAAGTTAAAAGTGGCTAAACTTATACATATTTGGTGATTGAAAGCCCAAAATCACGGAGCCAAATTGGTAGCGCTGAAGACGTTAAAAGGATCCCGTACACTTATCAAACAATACTTGATTGATCGGTAATTACACTTCATTCGATTCAATACTAAAAATGCAAATCTTAAAAATGTTAAGGGGGGCGAAGATTATAAAACTGAAGCTGCTTATTACAATCTACTGAAAGTGATTATAGATTATAGGATTTAGACTACTATGATGATCGAAAAGGTCGTCATATATATTGTAAGAATAAAACATTATTCCTAAAAATAATTAGCAACAATGAAACAAATTAATTTAAACAAGAGTATAAAATATGTTTGTGATTGATTCTATAATGGTCAAAGCTGATAAATTTTGATTAAATCATTTGACAAAAACAAAAATTGAGTAAATCTGTATTAATATACTCTAAACTGATTAAATTTATAATCCTAATTTTTTTGAATTCTGATTTAAATCACCGGTGGTAGATTTTTTTTTTTTAACTCTAACCGGTAAGGGTGGTATAGTAATTAGGTGTAGCCGAGGGGCAATTCGGTGAAGGGGGGAGGAAGATAAACGGGTGGACCATCTCTGTCACGGACACGTGCGCGTCCAGTGGGCGGCGCACATGCTTCCCCAAAAAGCCCCAACACACGCGGAATAAAATTTCAAATTCAAGCCCCCCTCACGATAACTAGGAGAGAGAAACTCAAAGTCGACGGTTTTTAAAAAAAAGGCAACACACACACACACATACACTCACTGCACAGAGCAAAGCGGAGCAGTAGTCTCTCTCTCTTTAGCACTGTAGCTCCCAAGTCCCGATAACACCACCACAAGAAAAAAAAAAAGTAGGGAGAGAGGACAGCGACGTCATTTTTCAGCCGGATCTCAAAACTTTTTCTTTCCTTCTTTTTTTTTTTGGTGGGCGTTGCAGAGAGAGAAAGCAATCGAAATCGAAATCCAAAGCAAGCCCCAGTTTCGACAGAGAGAGAGAGAGGGTTGTTGCTGCGCGCAGACTATCCTCGTAGTTTGTTTTCGGAGATTTAAGGAGAGGAGGAAGGAATGGAGAGGAGCACTCCGGTGAGGAAGCCTCACACGTCCACCGCAGATCTGCTGACTTGGTCGGAGATTCCCCCCGCCGATTCTCCGGCCACCGCCTCCGCTGCCCGCTCCTCTGCCCGTTCTCACCAGGTCAGTTCACGTATAATTACGGCAATATGGTTTTTGTGTTTTTTGGAATTTTGAGTAATGGGTAATTAATTCGTGTGATTACAGCCGTCGGATGGGATCAGTAAGGTGGTGTTTGGAGGCCAGGTTACTGATGAAGAAGTTGAGAGCTTGATGAAAAGGTCCGAGATCTGATTTTTGCTTTGTTTTTATAATTCGGTTTTTTCAGTGATTTCCTTTTAGTCATTTCAATCTATTTTCCTTGTGATTTCCCCATGCAATTAATGCCCTCATTGGTGGGATCGTACGGAGATTTCGGATTTGGTCTTTTTAATTTTTTTGTACTTTCTTTCTTTTGCCTTGCTGTTGGCTTCATTTTTCACGGTTTTCGGAGTATTAGCCATCAAATTTCTACGTTTGTGTGAGAATAATCGTTCTCTGCCTTCCGTTGTCTTCTTGATTTGGGTGTGCAGATCTCACATTTTCCTTATTGTGCCAATGTGGTTCATATTCCACGTAGACCCCACCCTTTTACTTTCTCCCTCTGATTTTATTAGATTTATTCCATTTATGTTTTGCGATTCCTAGGGATAGATTTAGTGTAGGATTCCTGCAACAAATCAAGGGGAAATTTTGGAAACGGAAGGAGTGTTTTGGTAATCCATTGAGGTCCTTTTTCATCGGCTCATTTGCATTAGTAGCGCATGTTCTGAACTTTTTTCCAATTCTGGGTTGTCTGATCCTAAAACTTGTTTTTGATCTTTAAAGATCGGAAGGAGAACTGGGAAGAGTGTCTTGCTAAAAGATTTGGCAGATGCAGAACAGTTTATAATTGTTATATGCTTAATGAAGAAAGTTCGTTCATGGTAAAATAGTCGGTTCAACGCTTAATCAGTTATGAGTTTTAGGATGAAGAATGAGGACATTGGTGCCACTACAAGTGGAGTCAACATGAGTCAAATGCTGTTGCTAATATTGGAAATCTTGCTAGAAGATTCTAGTCAAATTGTGTGAATTACCCCGGTCCTTAGCATCTTGTTTTGATTTTTCTGTTCTTTGTTGCAGTGTAATCATCCCTACATTGCCTTGTTAAACCTTCCCTGGATTGTCATAATTTAAATATGTGCTTGCCGGGCGAGACTGGATTGTAATGACAGTAGCGTAAGGATTTGGCCAAATTTTTAGGGTTTCTTACTTAGTAGGGCAGTGCTGTTAAGGGGTCCTCCTTGTGCACAAGACTCCTCCCATGGCAGCCTCGAGGTCAAATACTTGTTTGTGATGCTTTTAAATTACAGAATGATTTTTCACTTTAACCTGTCCTGTGATCTTGCTATTTCATTGAATTCTTACTATACTTCAATCTCACGACCAGTCTTTTTGGTCCCATCTAGTCAGTTTTCTAACTGTCTAATCGTATCTGTCATGGCAATTGTTACACCGATATACTGAGATTTAAATAGAATTTCTGCAGTTTAGGAGCGTACAACATTAAGATGCCCAAACAAAGGGTTGGGCTTCCATATCACAAAGAAATGACTGAATTAGTCTGCTTATTTCATCTCTCTCATCTCGTGTGCTTGAAATTAAATATTTATACACCACATTAAGATGCCCAAACAAAGGGTTGGGCTTCCATGGCACAAAGAAATGACTGAGTTAGTCTGTTCATTTCATCTCTCTCATCTTGTGAGCTTGAAAGTTAATGTGTATTTACTGGTAGTACAAATATGCAGACAAGCATGCAAATGGATTTCTCAGTAACCTTCAAATTATATCATTCACTTTTAACTTTGGATTTTTCTAATTTTCCGTTATTCTTCTTCTCTTCAGGAAGCCTTGTTCTGGATATAAGTTAAAGGAGATCTCTGGCAGCGGCATTTTTGCAGCCAACGGAGAAAATGGGACATTAGAACCCGAAGGTGCCAACGCTAGTCTAACTAACAAAACTGGAATACGCATGTACCAGGTATGTGTTTGACCATTTTATGTATGGGTACATTAACATCTTTAGGCAATCCTGCTGTCATTTTTACCATCATGAGTTTGAGGACGCTCAGTTGAATTTAACCACTGATGATGGTTGGAATTGTCAACAGCAAGCCGTTGCAGGAATCAGTCATATTTCGTTTGCTGAAGAAGAGACTGTTTCTCCTAAAAAGCCTACTAGTATTCCTGAGGTTGCAAAGCAACGTGAGCTAAGTGGGACGCTAGAAAGCGATGCCGAGGCAATGCTGAAGAAGCAGCTTTCTGATGCTAAGTGCAAGGAGCTCAGCGGGCATGATATCTTTGCACCCCCTCCTGAAATACAACCCCGGCCATTGGCTGCTCGTGCATTAGCATTGAGGGAAAGCATAAGCATTGGAGAACCTCCGGCATATAATGTACGCACATCTGTCAAAGTATCTAACATGAGTGACTTTTGTAGTGAAATGAGCAATATCTTCTCTTTTTAACACCCCACCCCCCCGCTCCTTTTTCTCTCATTTACATGCAAAATAGCAATCTGGATGCCTAATATGAATAGGTTAGTAAGTGAACTTAAAACAAATTACCTCAAACATGTCAGTTTTACAGCACACTAAAGTATATGTGAAATATTCATGAAAATGCCTATAGTAGAATTCAAAATTTAGATGGGCGGAACCCCTGCAAAATTTTGGAGGAGATTTTACCTGGTACTCTTGATGCTCGTGTTACCATTTGCATCAGGGTTCTACTTGTCTTCCATATTATTATACCTGAGATTCTTGCTGCTTTATATCATGCGTTTTCTCTTGCTTTGTTATGTTTGTATCTGAGTAGTTGTGAATTACTTTGCTACCCTGCAGCCTGCCGGAGGTCAGAACAACGAAATGTTTAGTGAAGAACCTGTGCTCAAGACAGCAAAGAAGATCCCAAATCAAAAATTTGCGGAGCTGTCGGGAAATAACATCTTCAAGGGAGATGCTCCTGCATCTTCGGCCGAGAAACCTCTGAGTTCAGCGAAGCTGCGGGAGATGAATGGCAGCAACATCTTTTCAGACGGGAAGGTAGAATCTCGGGATTACCTAGGCGGGGTTCGCAAGCCCCCGGGTGGAGAGAGCAGCATTGCCCTGGTGTAACGTTATTAGGTCTAACCCATTTATTTTTACATTACTATTTCACTGTCCTTCCTTTTGGTATGGGACTTTTTTCTCATGTGGTTTGACCTTGTGGTGTTGGTTTTGATGTCTTAGGGTTTTTATTAACATGTCAACCAGAGCTCTAGACTGTTGACTAATTGGGTTGTATGTCCATAATCTTGTGTACTTTGTCTTCCTGGTCGCGTATTGGAGTGCTTTGGCTGTTCACTTAATTTAATGGGGAAAATAGTTGATAACTCCCTCTACTATACCTCGGGTGCGGTTTCACTACTTCCATTTACAAATGATGTAATAACCTCCTCTCTAGTTAATGAAATACCCCCCCCCCCCCCCTCTCCCCCCCCCTCTCTCAGATGGAGCCGTTGAAGACTCGTTGGAATGATATTAGTATCTCTTTTTTCTTATCACATTTAGATCAATGCCCTCCTTGCAAACCCCCCCCTGTCACTTCCACCCCCCCCGGTGGGTCATACACATGGAGAGAAATACACGCACACGCTGCACGAACACATCTAACCATACACTCATAGGCACCACGGGTTGCCCCCGCTCTTCCATCTCCATCACTTACCACGACAACTCCACCACCTCATTTGGCATCCGTGCCTCCTTGAAAAATTTCGCTGCCTTATATTTTAGTCTGTCCTTGTGCTTCTTCTCCATCTTTTTGATCGACCTATTGGACTTATTTGACAAATTCGGGAGCGACATGAGGTGAGTGAGTGTGTGTGTGGGGTGGGGTGGGGGGGACCTGGTTATTTGTGTGCGTGTGAATGTAGTGGGTGATGGGGCAACCCAGTTTGGGGTGGGTATTTGTGATGGTGGCTGATAGGGGATGGGAGCTACAGTCGAGGTGGGTGGCGCTGGATGACAGGGGGTGGAAATGAAGGACTAGGCAAAGTTGTCATTTCAAAAAAAAAAAAATTTGTTAGTCAACATGCATGTTGTTCACGAACGGTTAAAATTGACAGTTCTGATTTAAGAAGTCATATTTCACTGACTGTAAGGGGCTTTTTTACATTATTTGTAAGATGAGGGCGACCATTACCGGGTTGTGTTTGTGCAAGGTCGTTGTAGGTTTTGGGGGTGTGCGTGTGTATGTATTGGGTAATGGGCTAACCTAGTTTACGGTGTATTTATGTGGTGATGGGGGATAGGAGTGGCAGTGGAAGTGGGTGGCGTTGTGGGAGTGCGGGTGGTTGACAGGGGTGGAAGTGAAGGAGGCAAAGTTGTTCCTTTTTTTTTCCCTCTTTTCCGAGAGGGGCTGAAACGAGCATGTGCACTCCCTAAAAAAAACCTCTCTCCTCTCTCTACTTTTCTATAGCTTCCACAAGCCAACGCCCTCTGGCCGCCCCACCGTGGGGCGTGGGCCGGCGGCCGGTCTTTGGCGACGTCATCTATGTAATATCCTTTGCGTGTTTGTGTATTTGTGTATTAGATGAGTGCAAGGTGGGTGGCCGGCAGCAAAGGTGGTGGGGGTTTGACGATGTAACGACGGTAGGACTCGATCTCGTTGGATCTAGTTAGATCTAAGTAGATTAGAGTGATCCACTCGATCTTCTAGAATTGTACCTTCTTAGCCATGGAGGTTTGAGCATTCTGTCTGCTGCCACCTCTCGTCGACAGCAACCACCACCAATAACGCCGCCTGTAGCCACTGCTCCTGCAGCCAGAAATCGTTGTCACCTCTCGCCGCCGGCAGTCATCGCTAGCAGTCATTGACGACCACCACCACTTATATTTTTTTGTTCAAAATGGAAAAAATTCTTATTATTAGTTTATTCAAACCCAAATACACCCAAACAACTCAACCAAACCCAGTTAATTCAAAATTTTCTGTAGTTAAAGCTTGTTAGGTTTAAAAGCATATGAAAATTCTTGGGTTAACCTACCCAAGTTGCAACTCTAATCCTTCCATCCCACTATTTATCGCATGAACAGTGCCTTTTCGAAGGAGAGAACCGCACGGCGCAACTTGCCCGAAGTAAAGCGGGACAAAAATGCTATCAGCCCCTGAATTTTGTCAAAGGAAAAAAAAAAAGAAACTCAGTTTGCTGCAATGACCTCGGGTATGTCATAATCTTCACTGCCCTTTTCCCAGAATTGATTCAGGACCACTCTGGACTTGCTGCAAATAAAGCTCTCGCTGAATAGGTTAGGCTGCAAACCCTGGCTAGGCTGTTACAACTTGGAAACTGCAAGGGTTGCCTATCCTTTTAGAGCAGCTACTGCTTGTTGGAAAATGAAAACGACCAACTGTAGATTGCCAATGTTAGGTTTGCAGCTTGTGCTTTCGACAAAGTGGCGTACTAATTCTCCCCCGTCTCTTACTTCTCTACTCCACTTTACAAGGACATAGGAAAATGATGATTGGCTTTGGAAATGAATGAATTCGCTGCGAATCAATGCTGTTTATGCGAGACAAAACGAAGTGAGTTAGTTCCGCTTTTTAGAAAAATTATCGACTTTTGAATCATTTTGCAGAATAGCGTTTTTATTTTAGGGCTCCGTAGATTAGCTGTCACCTCTCACTTGAATTTAAGTTTGGCGTCGACTAATTAAGTTTTGAAGTGTACTTATCGTTGTCCGTTTTTTTTTTTTGAACTTTCAACTTTATTAGTAGTGCATATATTTTTAGTGTTTATGGCTATAAACCACTTTTTTTTTTTTCAGAGCATTAGGAAAAGTAAATTAACATGTTCTATTAAAAGTTTGACAAAGCTATTAGTGCAAAAACAGCTCCTCGAGTACATATGTTTACGGCTGGACCAACACAGTTACGACGATTGTAAATATGACTTGCTAATAAAAATTTAACCATCCATTGTTAAACTCTGTATAATGGTTGTTCAACATCTCGTTATGATGATCGTAGCAAATATTTTCTTTGACCAAGCTGTAATTTCATTGTGACTACCTGATTGCCTGAAAATTACAGATGTTACCACAGAACAGGTAAATGTCATTTTTGCCCTTCAAACCTTCTTATCCCACACCTTTAAGTTTCGAAAACTACAATTTGCACCCGAAAAATAAATGTCAATTATAGGATTGGCTTCGAAGCCGCCGCGATGTCACCTTTTTAGTGTGACACCTTTGTAAAGTGCTCAGTACATCTCTTATTTTATTGGTGCTAATCAGTTCTCGTGATTTTATCGTTAGGTTTCTCTTTTATACTTACAGATATAGAATTAAAAATGATACAGCTGAAAATCAATCACCAATCATTGAATGACACTTGACATTCCTAGTCAAAGGTGATCAACTCCCAATCGATAATTACTCTATTGGGGAATAAATTAGTGTTTCAAAAGGAATTTACATTCCCAAGAATAAGTCTCAAGTCCAACCGGTCAATCCTAATTCTATTAGAGTTCTGGAACCTAAGGCTTCGTTTGACAAAATTTTTTTTTTGGTTTTCAGTTTTTAAAGAGCAGCTTAATTTTTTTTTTTTATAAAAACAAGTGGGTGTTTGATAACCCCTTTTTTTTTTAGGTTTTTTTTTTTGGTGTTTGGTAACCCTTTTTATTTTGACTTTTTTTTTTTGTGGTTTGCGGTGGCGGTGGTGGGGCGTAGCGGTGGTCGACGGTGGTGGCCGACGGCCGGAGGTGGCTGCCGGCAGTCACCGGCAGTGGTGGCCGGCGGCCGGAGGTAGCTGCCGGCAGTCTCCGGCGGTGGTGGCCGGCGGCCGGAGGTGGCTGCCTGCAGTCACCGGCGGTGGTGGCCGGCGGTCGGAGGTAGCTGCCGGCCGTCTCCGGCGGCCAGAGGTGGCTGCCGGCGGTGGTCGTCGGCGGCCGGAGGTGGCTGCCGGTAGTCTCCGGCGGTGGTCGCCGACGGTTGGAGATGGCTGCCGACAGTCTCCGGCGGTGGCTGGCGGCGGCCGGAGGTGGCTGCCGGTGGTCGCCGGCGGCCGGAGGTGGCTGCCGGCGGCCGGCAGTCTCCGGCGGTGGTCGCCTGAGGTGGCTGCCGGTGGTCGCCGGCGGCCGGAGGTGGTTGTCGGCAGTCTTCGGCGGTGGTCGCCGGCGGCCGGAGGTGGCTACCGGCGGCTGGCAGTCTCCGGCGGTGGTCGCCTGAGGTGGCTGCCGGCTGTGGGAGGGTGGTGGTGGTGGTCAAAAAAAAAAACCAAAAGTGAAAAAAAAAAACCAGTTTTTAGAGTTTTTTTTTTTACTCTGCAGTTTAAAAACTGGTTTTTTAAATTGAAAAAAACATGGTTACCAAACGCTGCTTTTTTTTTCAGTTTTTAAAACTGAAAAAAAAAGAGGAAAAAAAGAGTGTCAAACGGGGCCTAAGACTAGGATCCTCCCAAGTATGTAGATAACTATTCATGCACAAACACTATCCTCGTTTAGCTTATTCATAGTTCTATCAGGTAGCTGTATATGCTATGACTTAAACTAATGGGCTAATTACACCTATATCCATGAGATTTAGGAGTAATTACAGTCAAGAACAATAGTTTGGACAAATTACACTTGTGTCCATTGACCAAACGGAACCCTAAAATTTCTAATAATTTTGATGAAAAGACTGTATTGCCCCTAAGTTGGAACCTTATTTTTTTTTTCTAATGCCATTACTTCATTAAAAAAAAAAGAAAAGAAAGACTTTACTTTACTCTTAACCCCCCCACGCCTCACCCCCCCGACCCCTCCCCTAACCCTGCCCACCCCATCTGCATCCCCCTTCCCCGTCACCCACCCTCCCGTCTTCCTCCCCTTCCCCGGCGCCGCACCTCGCCTGCCTCCCCTTCCCCAGCGACTATGCATTGGCCAGAAGAGTGAGACAGAGCACCGGCCTCCCGATTCCGACGAAGAAAACATCTATTTCCATGGAAGGCCATGCTCCGAAGCTTCCCGCAAAGAAGGTAACAGTCGCACTGGCCTCGCTATCCGCCATGGTGGCGGAAACCACCACCTTCCCGATCGACATCACCAACACTCGGCTCCAACTCATCGAGTCACCCTCGACTCGCCGGGCCGGCAACATCGATCGGACGGTTGCAGTGGTAGCGACATGGTGGCATCGGTGCGATGCTCGTAGAGGCACGATGAAGGGGCATTTCGGTGAAGGCGCGGGGAACGGAGTTAGTTGCCGGTGATCGCTTGTGCAGCCGGTAATGGGGCTGCCATGGCGTGGGGCGAGGGGAGGGGGCTGCCGGCGTGGGGCGGGGGCTGCTGGCGAGTTAGCTGGGGAAGACAAAATAATTATTCTAATTATTAAATGGCATTTTTTTTTCAAAATATACTCAGTATATACAATAAAAATTACTTAGTATATACAGTACAAGGGTAGTTTTGTCATTTTAAAAATACGTACTGCTGACATCATAAAAAGTACACTTTTTGGACGGAACCCTAACGGATAGACACCGGTGATACATTTAAAAAAATTTTTGTCACGGAATGTTACATTTTGAAACTTAGTGTCCTTGACAGTAATTATCTCTAACCTCAGGGACATATGTGTAATTAGCCCTAAACTAATCATTCCAGGCTGTGATTTCCTATCAATTTTCTAGTAGTAACAAAAACAAAGAAAAAGGTAAGCAAGTCGAGTATTACTTATTAGAAGGTTGAGTTTCAATCGGCAGAGTAAATATTGAATCATTCCGTAAATTAATCTGGAATATTTTATTAGAGTTAACTATTCGGTTGACCACTGTACTATTAGAAAAATTTAACTTTGGTCATTGGTATCGATAACTGTAAAAGTGACCATTGAATTTTAAATTCTTTTCAGTCAGGTCACTCCGTTAATTTCTGTCAATCCAAAGGCCGTTAATTTAATTATAAAACCGTCATTTCTCTAGTCCCCTTCTTCTTTCTTCTTCCTTATTCTTCTTCTTCACACACACACACAACAAACCCACCTCAAAGAAGTTTGAGGAAGAACCGAACGGCGTCGTGGGGCTTGGGATTTCGTCGCTCTGAACGAATTGGGTCAAAACCCATCTAGCAGAGCAGCTATCTTGGCTGTTTGATGCCAAGGAAAGTGGGGGGTTCGCAGTCGACGTGGAGGTGCCACAAGGAATGCAGTCTGAGTCAGATGCCAAGTGTGATAATGTGGGACACAGCAAGGGTGGAGTAAGGGAAGAGCAAGGGAAGAGACCAAGTGCTTCCCAAACAGAGCCGATTGTAACACCCTGAACCGTGATATGTCTAGCCGGTTAGTTTATTATCTAGGCGATAACTTTTATACGCGAGATTTAACGTCGACTTCTATTAGCGAAATTTTATCGGCAACATTAGCGTTGTTTAGCGTGATTGAATTTTTAACGGCTATATTTAACGACAAATTTTTAGAAAGTCATAAGTTAACGATAGCATATATTATTGATATTGATGGAGGTCTTTAGCGACAATTAGTGTTAGTGATGTTTTATATAAAGTTAACGTCGATACATTACTTACAAGATCTAACAACGAATTAGTGTAATGGGTTAAGTAATAACCCGTTAAATTCTCTTCATACGTAATCTTTCATAAGTAACTTTATCAGACATTTTTGTAACCATAAAGGTGCCGGATAGAATTTAAATGGCTCGTAAATTGGTAGGGGGATTATTGTAAATTTACAACTTAAGGTTGTAATATATATATATATATATATATATATATATATATATATATATATATATATATATATATATATATATATATATATATGCATGTACTCCATGGGTCAGCCGACCCTAAGCAGCTGCATATCTGGAGACGGCGGAGCACATATGAGGAGATCCCAGCGATCGAAGAACGTCGATCAAATTTTCCGGTAAGTTTTCCTTTGTTTTGTTTTCTCCAGTCCATTACTGATTTCGGGATTAAGAGGGGTGAGGGAATTCTGCCGTGGAGAGATCATGTTTGAGTATGGGTGTTTTTGTGTGTGCACGGTGGTGCCGTTAGGTGGCAGCTTAATACCGTAGCATGGAGTCATCAACAAGAAGGATAGCTGCCATGAAGGGTACGAGTTAGGTTGAAAAAATCACGACCATGGTGGCTGTGACTGTGGCCGTGAGCAGGGGTGTAAGGGAAAGGGGACATCCATGGAAGGTGAGAGAGAGAAACTGCCTATGTGTGAGTGTTATACAGGGAGCTGCTGTGGTGCATGTGGGTGAAGGGAGTGGCCGAAATGGGTATTGCAAATGAGTGTTGCAAATGGGTAAGTGTAAATTACAGTGTATGGATGGGAAGTGAAATAAGCTATTGTAAGTGGCAAATTCAAATGGGTCGTGAGGATGTTGGAAAGGAGACATGGCTGCCATCACTTGTAATGGGTTTGAAAGACTTTTGGTTGTGGCAATGTGTGTGTATAAAGGTTTGTAGGGTGGTGAAGGGCTGAATTCAGCCGTGAGGTGTGCTTGTGTGTGTGTACTGTATGTGTGAAAAACAGGTGTGTGCGTGTGTGGGACTGCCAAGATGGCAGCCTGTTTTGTGTGAGATTTCATGTGAGTGTGTAAGTGAAGATGTGTGGGTAAATGTATGTATAATGGTTGGATGAGGGTGTAATGTAAACTGGTGAAGTAGTTTCGGGTAAAGAGACATATGGGTTTGCATGAGGAAGAAGGTACTGTAGCGAGAGAGGGAAAGGTTATGTTTTAAAGTTAGACTCAAAAGTGTCGCTAAAAAGGTTTCCTATTCCAGCAGTTTCTTTTTGAATTTTAAGATATATCTAGGAATTTATTTGGACAAAACTCAAAAGAGTAACTTATATTATTTTTGCAAGATCTACACACAGTAAACATTTCAGATTTTTCGGAGCTTGGGAAGACTTCTAACTAATTTTATCAAAACAAAAGATTTCGGTGCATTTTAAAATAGCAAACTAAATTATTAAATTATGAAACTTCCACAATAATCTTATATATCGAGGATAAAGTAGTTTATAAAGTTTTGAAAGTTTTTAAAGTCGTTTGCTATTTTAACGGTCTTAGCAATGTAGCGCCCGAACGGATTTAGCGTAACGCTTCATTAGCAATAGTTATTAAATTATTTTTAAAGACCTCTTCTGAACAGATTTAGACAAAGTGTAAAACAAAAACTCCCCTTAATTTTGGGAAACCTTCGACGTGAAATGTTCTCAGATTTTTCCGGGCATAGGAAGTGTCTCAAACAATTTTATTTTTAAAATAGGCTTTTGAATTATTTAACATAGTAAACAAGATTTTTCTAAACCTAGAATTTTATAGTGATCTAAAATTACTGTGATGCTTGAGTGGTTTAAATGTATCCTTTTAGGTTATATCCAAGTGGATAATGGTACGTTAGGCATCGGGGGCGAATAGGAAATTTTACAAAGTACGAGGGGCAATTTGGTACACTTCACTCACTTAAGAGAAACTTAATACTTAGGCGTGCTCGAGCGGTAATGAATGATGTCCTTGTGGTTTGTTATTTAGGTTTCGGTAGTCAAGAGATAGGATCGACTGTTGATCGAGCTCAAGAACCAATTACTGAGCAAGTAAGTACTCCTGCCATATTCCTCCGTATACCCTATGTTTGTTTATGTATATGTATAAATGAATTGTTCCAATTAGAAGTTTTAAAGCCTTTTACATGCTACTGCTTTTGTGTAAATTGTTTGATGAGAAAATGTATAAAAAAAATGCCATGGAATGTTTTCTATGAGTAGTGTTTAAAGTTGGCTTATGTTGAATGAGACGGTATTTCTGGCTTGATTGTTGCACCCCATATCCACGGGGGAAAGTTGGATTGTTGGGTCCTGGTCAACGGGACGATACGTTGACGCACAGTACTGTTGCTCATGGTGCGCCCTTGCGTCCACACCAATATGTATCCCGGACGAAGGAGGGATTATGGGCCCTAGTCGGGGGGCGCATACCCTGACCAAATAATGTTCATCCCAGGTGGAGTAAGGATTGTGGGCCCTAGTCAGTGGGGAACGTACGCTGACCGCAACATGCCTATGTTATGATGAACTGTGATAGTTGTTGATGAGCCTACTTGATGTCATACTTCGTTTCTGAAAATCTTGGATGAATTACTTTCAAAAGTATATATATGCATAGTATCTCTTGTGAAATGTTTACCAGTTTTAAATTGAAGAAAACCATGGCATGTTTTATATTTTTATGAATCCCAAAATCTATTTTAGGGATATGGTTTGTGTACTTACTGGGCCCTAAGCTTACCCCTTTTTATAAATATTTTCAGGCGATCAACTAGATGAACATGAGTATTATGAGGGAAATGAGAATGAAGCCGCAGGAGATGCTCATTAGGAAGTTGTTTAAGCCCTTGAGAAATTGTAGAACTGCCAGTTATTTATTTGAATTGTTCGTAGCTTAATTTTAGGAGGTTTCTTTAAAATAAATGCTATCGGTCTCTATGGAGGATTTCAGTAGAGATGATTTGGGAAAGAGTTGTAAGGGCGTCTTTAGAATTTCATGTTATGGTGTTAGTTAATGTATGATATTAGAATTTGTTGACAGGTTTAAATAAGGCCTGGCAGAGCCCTTGTTGGAGTCCATTGGGTCTGCGGCCGGTCACGTGCCTAGCTTGCGGGCCTGCCCGTGGGTTCGGGTCGTGACAGAAATGGTATCAGAGCATTACTGTTTTGGGATATTAGAATTTAAGAATTAAATTGGTTAGGCTATATGATTTTGTAAACTCATATCTAGGCTAATGAAAGTGGGGATAGGATTGGAAAGGAAAAGGCTTCGACTAAATAATTTTAGGAATTTGTTCTTATGACAAGTTTGGGAAAAGGGTTAAGTAATTAGTTATTAAGCTGAAGCAGTACATCTGGTGGTAGTTAGGGCTTAAATTGAGATACTGTAGACTCCCAAGCCTAAGATAAATTGTGATGGAGATTTAACTTTGAAAAGGTGGATTATGTTTTGACAATTTTTCTTTTATCTGATGTTTCAGTATAAGATTGAGATTTAGGCCAATTACGCAGTAGTTGACCGATACTACTCACTACAAGAAAAGACGTATTTTGCGACGGATTTTTTACGACGGAATATATTATGTCGCTAAAATGAGTTTTATCGACGGAAATCTCCGTCAGTAAAACTTCGTCGTAAAATAATATTTAAGCGACGGATTATTCCGTCGCTAAAAACTCCGTCGACAAAAATAGACCTTCACCGACTGACTTTTAGCGACGGAATAACTCCGTCGCTAAAAATCTATTTAACTCTCAGATCTGGTTTTCTCTCTCACTGCTTCTCTTCTCGAAAATCCCAAAACCATTTCCGGCGATTGTGCCACCGTCGTTCTCACATCCTGCCCCACCTTCGGCGCCACCGAAAGCCTCGACACCGGCGGCGACCTCCCTCGACACCGGCGGCGACCTCCCTCGACACCGGCGGCGACCTCCCTCGACACCGGCGGTGACTTCCCTCGACACCGGCGACTCCCATCAGGTAATTGTTTTTTTTATAGTGTTTAATATCACTACCTGTTGGTTCTTGCGAATGACCCTACGATTGTACCCTTTTTGCACTATTATTTTTTCATTTGCTCTTCTTGTGCGTTTAATAAAACAGCAGAGAACCTTTATCTCAACGACGACAACGTTTTTAGTTTTGGGTTTTGTTTTCTACAAGTTCGCCAGTTTTGCTTTAGATTATCAACATTCCTCCTCGCTTTGAAAGATTGAATCTGCAATTAGAATCATGCCATCAGAGTTACCAAAAAGCCTGGTACCACTACAGAACACCATACCCATCTCCTCCCGTTAGGAGATCCTCATGCCCTTAGCACAAATGTAGATGAATACCAAGTTAAAGTTTTCAACTCAAAATTGAACTTCTTTTTCAGAATGGAAACAAATATCGTTGTCAAGAATGCATCTAGAATACAACAGGATCCAGAATCAAACCCAACGTACCAAGCTTTTTCTTCTTCTCTGGATTAATCACCGAAGAAGAACTCTTGACCTGAATGATTCATCTCATGCAAGGTCACATGTTGAGTTTCTTAAGGAACTGGTTATTTGTCGGATGAACCAATTGTAGGGTCACGAGGTGTTTCACCTCCCTCACCTTCATGGTCTTTTCATTAAAAATGAAGGTGAGGGAGCTTCCAAGCGAATATAGTCACAGATAACTCCTTGGAAAGGACTGGTATTCTGTGCTTGTGTCAAAAATATGGTATTTTCCCCTTGCACAAATTGAGCAGCCAGTATCTCAGTTTGTGCAAGGCTGGTTCTTGCTGAGGACCTCTTACCTAAGTTGTTTGACTTAAGTACCTGCAAAGGCTGGTTCTTGCTGATAATAATCTCATGGGCACAATTCTAGAAGAGTTGATGACCTCCCAGCACTTACTGAAGTAGATGTGTCAAACAACTTAGGTAAGAGGTCTAAAAATAAGATAGCAGTGATCGTGTTGTCTGTGATTGGGGGTGTCTTTCTTATTTTCTTGATTGGTGTGACGACTTTCTGTCTCTACACATAAGCAAAAGTGGTTTACCCGAGTACAGAGCCCGGCTCCCATGGTGGTTCACCCTTGTCATTGAGGAGGTGATAATGAGAGTGTCAAGATCACAGTTGCAGGATCACGTGTTAGTGTTGGTGCGGTCGGCGAAACCCAAACAATTCCTGACATTGAAAATAACCATATCCAAATGGTTGAAGCAAGGAACATGGTCGTTTTCTTCCAAGTCCTAAAAAACGTGATGAATAATTTCAGTCAAGAAAATATACTGGGGCAGGGGGTTTTGGCACAGTTTACACAGGAGAATTACATGATGAAAAAAAAATTGCTGTCAAAAGAATGGAGTCAAGAGTCATTGCTGAGAAGGGGTTGGCCGAGTTCAAGTCTGAGATTGCTGTTCTAACCACTACAAGAAAAAAAGGGTTTTAGCGACGGAACGACTTCCGTTGCTAAAGGTGTTTTCAGCGACGGAATTTCCGTGGGTAAAAACGTTGACCAAAAAAATATTTTACCAACGGATTAATCCGTCGGTAAAACCATTCCCGACGGACGTTTAACGACAGTCTTTTAACGACGGTATAAACCGTCGCTAAATGGTTTTACCGACGGATCTTTAGCGACGGTCTTTTAACGACGGATTTTTGCCAAATTATTATTTTTAACGTGTTAATGTCTTTGTAATTTATCTATATGAAGTCAGATATGGATAGGATACGGCCTATTCGTGGCCGGGCTGGACGCCGAGCTACTTCCTCCCCGGTGGGTCCCACCTCGTCATTGCTTACTGATGACGAGGCACAGAGTGATCGTGGATAGCAGATGGGGCCCCAGCCCCAGCCGTCGCCGTCGCCCCAGCCCCAGCTCGAGCCGTCGCCCCAGCCCCAGCTCGAGCCGTCGCCCCAGCCCGACGCAGATTCATCCCACACGCGCGTGCATTCTCCATCTTTCGTGGGTTCTACCTCAGGTATAGTTGATAACGGTGTTTCGTACATTTTTGCTAGCCTTATATTTGAACTGTATTAATGTCTGTGTTTTGTAGGATCTCGACGAGGCCGTGGTCCGACACGCGGGGTACGCATCGACCCCCAGCGTAAACAGAGAGTTACGCTCACGCAGGAGGGCCTGTAAGTACTAAAAATATCACCTCATGCCTTATATTTAAAATTTTGGGGTGTTAATTTATATTTGAACTGTATTAATTTATTTATTTACTTCTTTGGCAGGATCCTGGAGGCTCAGGCGAGGACGAAGATCGGCGTTCTTGTGAAGGGCCGATTCTTCGAGCCACGCCTGTACTGGAAGGACTGGGATGCCGCTGCGAGGGAGGCCTTATGGGAGGAGTGGCTGGTACGGTGAAGTATTTTTTTCAGCATTAGTAAATGTTTAATTACAGTTTGTTTTATGTTGTTAATTTGTGTTATTGAATGCCTTACAGGAGGGGTTCACGTTTGACACGCCTCAGCAGCAGGTACTGGGGCAGCAGGCTTTCTTTGCCTACATCGGCAAGAATTACCGCCGATGGCTCCACGATGCACGGGACCGGGCGAAGAAGGCGCTGCCTGTGGGTGCCCCGATGACGGACATGACGAGATATCCCCCACATTGGATATCTCACCGTGTATGGGGGAGATGATAGATCGGTGGGCTGCGGATCCAGGTTGGGACGCCAAGAGTAAGAGCGGGGCTGAGAACAGACAGAACAGAGATCCGACGCACACGGGGGGGTCGGTGCCACACGACATCGTCCGACACATGAACGCGGTCGAGCACCCGGATCTGGAGGTGGATGAGGTCATAGCTCTGACCTATAATCAGACGCACGTGCGGAAGAAGGACAAGGACGAGACGCACCGGGCGGGCGACTATATTTCAGATATTGCCCGGCGGATCGATGTGAGTCAATTTATTTAAGTTGTTAATGTTTTTTCTTTCTATCCTCAATGTCGTTTCGTTAATTAATGCCCTAACATATCGTTAAACCACTATTTTTGCAGGCCTCGTATGAACAGCTAAGGGGGTCCGAGCAGCAGTCCGGACAGCCATCAGCGTCCACTAGTACGGCTGCGAGTACTGGGGGGTTGAAGCGATGGCTGGATACGCCGGAGGTCGTGAATCGGCCGAAGGGCCGCATACGCGGCCTGCCTAGCACGACTGCTCGTGCCGTGATAGGAGCGTCCTCACCCCCTGCTGCCCCTCCACAGACACCGGCTCCTCGGCCTCAGTTGGACGACGAGGAGATCCAGCGCATTGCTACAGTGGTGGTGAGGATGATCAGGGAGCAGGGCACTGCTGGACAAGCCGAGCCGGCCCCGGATCAGCAGGATCCAGATCCGGGACTCGGCAACCCCTGATGAGCCCCTTCCCGTGCCCGTTCCTAGCTTCCCCCCGCCCCCCGCGCCCGGCTTGTACTCTTCTCCCCTCTCCTAACCGGCTGTATCCGGTTCCCGACTTGTACATATATGAGTTTTTTTTATAATAAATATTTTTTATAATTGATTATATATATTTCTTTCTGTATTGATTATTGCGCGTTGTTGTTGAGAATTGAAAATTGTATTACAGGTCTGGGTAATTGAAAAATAAAAAAAAATTCAAAAAAAAAATTGACTTTTGGCGACGGATTAATTCCGTCGCTAAAAGTATTCCTACAATTAGTTATTTAGCGACGGAATATTCCGTCGCTAAATAAGTTTTTTAGCGACGGAATATTCCGTCGCTAAAATATTTTATCCCTCGCTAATTTGACAAAAAAGAAAATAAATTAAAATTCTAAAAATATAATTAGCGACGGAATATCCGTCGCTAATTAAAAATAAATCCGTCGAAAAAAATGACATATTTAGCGACGGATTTAAAACATTCCGTCGCTAAACTATTAGTGACGGGCTTTTATACGAGGGATTTTTAGTGACGGTGAATCCGTCTCTAATTCTTTTAGCGACGGATTTTGGGCTTTTCGCGACGGATTTTCCCGTCGCTAAGGGCCTGTTTTCTTGTAGTGACTCACCTTTCGAATTTAAATATTGTAAACAGTATCCAAAGAAGATGATTGAGAGATAGGATTATAATTTTTTCGGGAATGGCCTTAATAGCTAGTGGCCATAGGTTGCGCTGTGATTGAGAGATATGAGTGTTGTGGTAGATTAGAGACTTAAACCTTGGTGGATGCGTGATATATGTGTGTAACTATATTATGAGTACTTTTAAGGTAATACTTTTCTCTGTGTTGGAGTTTGGCAATAATATGAACTGGTTGTTTTGAGGTATTAGAATTCGCAACGATAGCATGGCATTTAGAGTTTTCAGTCTGGGGGTGCGGTGTGTAACTGCACATAGACATTGTTTAAACATATTGACTAAGTCTTAGTGGTATGCTTCATAGATTGCCTGATGGTGTTGATTTTGGTGTCGGACTAATAAAAATAGACGGGAGAAATATCCACCACTAAGTGATCTCATGATTTTAGTTAGTGAACTTCAAACACATTGTACTCATTGATTTACATAAGTGAGATATATTCCTCCTTTCATCTGACGACCTCTCTTTTACTTTAGCTGTAGGATGTCTAGACAAGAAGCCCCTATCGAACCTTCTATGATCAAGGGAAGCTCCTCATTATCCCAGAAGACATCATTGATCGAGGAACCTCAAGGGTCTAACCTAAGGACATTGACGAATCCACATTCTAAGGCCATATGGGCACGTACATCTGGCGAAGAAGGGAGTAGGCGTGCTAGAATTAGAGCAGCAGCAAGAAATAGACTTCAGGAAGATGACACCTTTCTGCCAAAGGAACTGCACAAAACTCGAAAAGGCAAATGGAAGAACTTTCAAGGGAACTCAGCACCTTGGGAAAGTAGAAAAGCTAGATCGTTACCATGCCGCAGGTGTAATCACTTTCATCCTGGTAGACTCTGTAGGTGGAAAACAAAAGAATGTTTCTCATGTGGACAAGAGGGTCATTTTATTAAGGATTGCCCTAGAGTTGGACCACAAAGTCAACCAAACGAGGATGCAACGAAACTCCGGGCAACGACAAAAGTTCTTGCAAAAACCCAGCAGGACTCACAGGTATCCAATTCAATGGTTATGGGTGCGCTTTCTATTCTTTCTATCCTTGCAAAGGTGTTTTCTGATTTAATATTGTAGGCATGTAATTTTATTCTAATCAACGAAAATGGCTGAGTATGTTATTTTAGTTTGGCCATGGTTTAAGTCGAACATAAGTTAAGAGCATACTCTTTTGGTATGAGAAACATTTAAGAACTTCACCCGGATGTAGGTAAGAATTGATTAGATTGCGTTTGTGTAATTGTTTTAAACCATGCGTTTGAAAATTTCTTCCGAAAGAGATTGTTAGAAGAACGAGCTCTCTTTAATTGTGATCTTATAGAGATTTTTCCTTTTATGAATTTAGAGGGACTGTCTATACGTATCGTTACTAGTGATATGGTGGATTGATATTTCATTGTAAGAACCTGGATAGCGGTCTCACCTTACTATTTTCGGGGCGTATGTGACAAGGTGGGGTTCTATGGTACTTAGAGATTAAGTAATGATCTAGTTGATTGGGTTCTAAAAACCTGAGTCATAACCAGAATCCTATAGTATAGTGAAATTCCAAGGTTACTGAATTATAATTTTGGATTTTTGACAAATATTTTGGATGATTATATATAAAGTCACTAGGACGCTTTTCTTTTGAGTAAAGTTGACTTAAGATGGTGGGAACAAAATGTTTCCAGTTGACTTATGAAGTTGACTTAAAGTTGTGGCACATGATTTCGGGATTAAGAGGGGTGAGGGAATTCTGCCATGGAGAGATCGTGTTTGAGTGTGTGTATGTAGGTATATGGACGTTTGTTTGTAGATGTGTATATGGGTGTTTTTGTGTGTGCGCGGTGGTGCCGTTAGGTGGCAGCTTAATACCGTAGCATGGAGTCATCAACAAGAAGGATAGCTGCCATGAAGGGTACGGGTTGGGTTGAAAAAGTCACGGCCATGTTGGCTGTGACTGTGGCCGTGAGCAGGGGTGTAAGGGAAAGGGGACAGCCATGGAAGGTGAGAGAGAGAAACTGCCTATGTGTGAGTGTTATACATGGAGCTGCTGTGGTGCATGTGGGTGAAGGGAGTGGCTGAAATGGGTATTGCAAATGAGTGTTGCAAATGGGTAAGTGTAAATTACAGTGTATGGATGGGAAGTGAAATAAGCCACTGTAAGTGGCAAATTCAAATGGGTCGTGAGGATGTTGGAGAGGAGACATGGCTACCATGACTTGTAATGGGTTTGAAAGACTTTTGGTTGTGGCAATGTGTGTATAAAGGTTTGTAGGGTGGTGAAGGGCTGAATTCAGCCGTGAGGTGTGCTTGTGTGTGTGTACTGTATGTGTGAAAAACAGGTGTGTGCGTGTGTGGGACTGCCAAGATGGCAGCCTGTTTTGTGTGTGATTTCATGTGAGTGTGTAAGTGAAGATGTGTGGGTAAATGTATGTATTATGGTTGGATGAGGGTGTAATGTAAACTGGTGAAGTAGTTTCGGGTAAAGAGACATATGGGTTTGCATGAGGAAGAAGGTACTGTAGCGAGAGAGGGAAAGGTTATGTTTTAAAGTTGGATTCAAAAGTGTCGCTAAAAAGGTTTCCTATTCCAGCAGTTTCTTTTTGAATTTTAAGATATATCTAGGAATTTATTTGGACAAAACTCAAAAGAGTAAATTATATTATTTTTGTAAGATCTACACACAGTAAAAATTTCAGATTTTTCGGAGCTTGGGAAGCCTTCTAACTAATTTTATCGAAACAAAAGATTTCGGTGCATTTTAAAATAGCAAACTAAATTATTAAATTATGAAACTTCCACAATAATCTTATATATCGAGGATAAAGTAGTTTATAAAGTTTTGAAAGTTTTTAAAGTCGTTTGCTATTTTAACGGTCTTAGCAGTGTAGCGCCCGAACGGATTTAGCGTAACGCTTCATTAGCAATAGTTATTAAATTATTTTTAAGGACCTCTTCTGAACAGATTTAGACAAAGTGTAAAACAAAAACTCCCCTTAATTTTGGGAAACCTTCGACGTGAAATGTTCTCAGATTTTTCCGGGCATAGGAAGTGTCTCAAACAATTTTATTTTTAAAATAGGCTTTTGAATTATTTAACATAGTAAACAAGATTTTTCTAAACCTAGAATTTTATAGTGATCTAAAATTACTGTGATGCTTGAGTGGTTTAAATGTATTCTTTTAGGTTATATCCAAGTGGAGAATGGTACGTTAGGCATCAGGGGCGAATAGGAAATTTTACAAAGTACGATGGGCGATTTGGTACACTTCACTCACTTAAGAGAAACTTAATACTTAGGCGTGCTCGAGCGGTAATGAATGATGTCCTTGTGGTTTGTTATTTATGTTTCGGTAGTCAAGAGATAAGATTGACTGTTGATCAAGCTCAAGAACCAATTACTGAGCAAGTAAGTACTCCTACCATATTCCTCCGTATACCCTATTTTTGTTTATGTATATGTGTAAATGAATTGTTCCAATTAGAAGTTTTAAAGCCTTTTACATGCTACTGCTTTTGTGTAAATTTTTTGATGAGAAAATGCATAAAAAAATGCAATGGAATGTTTTCTATGAGTAGTGTTTAAAGTTGGCTTATGTTGAATGAGATGGTATTTCTGGCTTGGTTGTTGCGCCCCATATCCACGGGGAAAAGTTGGATTGTTGGGTCCTGGTCAACGGGACGATACGTTGACGCACAGTACTGTTGCTCGTGGGGTGCCCTTGTGTCCACACCAATATGTATCCCGGACAAAGGAGGGATTGTGGGCCCTAGTCGGGGGGCGCATACCCTGACCAAATAATGTTCATCCCAGGTGGAGTAGGGATTGTGGGCCCTAGTCAGGGGGAACGTACGCTGACCGCAACATGCCTATGTTATGATGAACTGTGATAGTTGTTGATGAGCCTACTTGATGTCATACTTCATTTCTGAGAATCTTGGATGAATTGCTTTCAAAAGTATATATATGCATAGTATCTCTTGTGAAATGTTTACCAGTTTTAAATTGAAGAAAACCATGGCATGTTTCATGTTTTTATGAATCCCAAAATCTATTTTAGGGATATGGTTTGTGTACTTACTGGGCCCCAAGCTCATCCCTTTTTATAAATGTTTTCAGGCGATGAACTAGATTAACATGAGTATTACGAGGGAAATAAGAATGAAGCCGCAGGAGATGCTCATTAGGAAGTTGTTTAAGCCCTTGAGAAATTGTAGAACTGCAAGTTATTTATTTGAATTGTTTGTAGCTTAATTTTATGAGGTTTTTTTTAAAATAAATGCTATCGGTCTCTATGGAGGATTTCAGTAGAGATGATTTGGGAAAGAGTTGTAAGGGCATCTTTAGAATTTCATGTTATGGTGTTAGTTAATGTATGATATTAGAATTTGTTGACAGGTTTAAATAAGGCCTGGCAGAGCCCTTGTTGGAGTCCATTGGGTCTGCGGCCGGTCACGTGCCTAGCTCGCGGGCCTGCCTATGGGTTCGGGTCGTGACACTGATGGTGGCAGTGCTACGAGGGCGATGGTGCAGGGTGAATACATGATGACAGTTACAGTCCGATGCTTAGGTCCGAAGTCAGGGTCCTATATGTTTCTCTTCCTAGGATTCTAGAGTGAGAAAATTAAAGTGTTCTGAAAATGTCCAACCTTTAGAAAATGTCCCAGTCCCCTAAATGAATTTGCAAGACCTCTATTTATTGAGGTTGAGATGATGATTTCATCACGCGACACGTGGCACTCCCCGGGAATGACATGTCACCGAGGGGGTCCACAGCTGCCAGTGCTCCACGGACTATCGAATCGCATATTCACCCGGCTTGCCCCGCACAGCGTCGTTCTGTCTGTCAGGGAAAATTGGCTCCCACAGCATCGGTGTGGCCAGAGAACCCCGTTGATCTAGCCTCCAATCCAAGCCCTTGTAGAGTCCCACAAGACTAGCAGTGTGGGGAAGACCCGACGCCCAACTGCCAGGCAGACTAGGCACTATGCCTTCTGAAGACCTGCTCCTGTCTCGGAGTGACCCAGGGGTCATAGTCCATAGGGGTGCCAATGCGAGCCCCCAGTGCCGGAGCACGTAGGCCAATCACGCAGGTACCCTGGCTGAGATAGTGTCCCGGAGGAGTCGCCAATCCCACTGCAAAGGGTCCTCATGCCGGAGCACTACAAACAGAGCCCCTCGAAATGAAGACGGCGATAACTTTATGGTAACGAGCCTATCTTGCTGTGAGGGGTCCTTGTGCCGGAGCACTACGAATGGAGCCCCCCATGATTGTGACAGTGATGGCTTTGTGGTAACGAGCCCATCCCGTGGCGGCGATGACTTTGTGGTAATGAGTCCATCCCGCTACGGGGGGTCCTCGTGCCGGAGCACTACGAACGAAGCCCCCCGTGATTGTGACGACGATGGCTTTGTGGTAACGAGCCCATCCCATGGTGGCGATGGCTTTGTGGTAATGAGCCCATCCCACTGCGAGGGGTCCTCATGCCAGAGCACTACGAGCGGAGCCCCTCGGAATGAAGACGACGATAGCTTTATGGTAACGAGCCTAACCCGTTGCGAGGGGTCCTCGTGCATGAGCACTACAAACGGAGCCCCCCGTGATTGTGATGGCTATGGCTTTGTGATAATGAGCCTATCCCGTGGTGGTGATGGCTTTGTGGTAATGAGTCCATCCCGCTGTGAGGGGTCTTTGTGCCGGAGCACTACAAACGGAGCCCCCCGTGATTATGACGCCGATGGCTTTGTGGTAGCGAGCCCATCCAGTGGCGGCGATGACTTTGTGGTAACGAGTCCATCCACTGTGAGGGGTCCTCGTGCCAAAGCACTACGAACGGAGCCCCTCAGAATGCTGCACACTCCAGAGAGTGGGTCGAAGTATGCTCTACGTCCATAGCGGGGGTGCATGGTGTGGTGAATAAGTGTGATGCCCGAAGGCCTGTATCATGATTGTGGCACATGGGCGCGGCGACAACTGTCGTGAGACCATACCTGGTGCCGGGGGCACATGTCATGAGAATGGCGCACGGACGCGGCGACGAACGTCGCGAAGCAATGCTTGGTGCCGAGGGCACGGATCATGAGAATGGCGCACGGGCACGGCGACGAACGTCGTGGAGCAATACTTGGTGCCAGGGGCACGCAATATGAGAATGGCGCATGGGCGCAGCGACGAACGTCGCGGAGATAATATTTGGTGCCTGGGCACATGTCATGAGAATGGCGTAAGGGCGTAGGCGAGGAACGTCGCGGAGATATACTTGGTGCCGGGGCATATGTTATGGAAGTGGCGCATGGGCGAGGCGATGAACATCGCATAAACAATACCTAGTGCCATGGGCACGTCATGGAAGTGGTGTATGGGCGCGGCGACAAACGTCGTGAATGTATACTTGGTGTTGGGGGCACGTATCATGAGAATGGCGCACGGGCGCGGCGATGAACGTCGCGAAGCCGGCGCACGGGCACCCGTTGCGACGGGTCATTCGGTGGTAGTGCGCGACTTTGGGCGATGGGCATCGCGGGAGCGGTATACGGTCACGATCGACGAACGTCACGAGGTTGATGCACGACGGATGTCGCGAGGTTGATGCACGACGAACGTTGTGAGGTTCATGCACGACATACGTTGCGAGGTTGGTGTACGAACGTTCGTAAATATCGTGGAGGTGCAAAGACTTGAGAAAACAAGTGCGCGCGGGAGCGGAGGCCATAGGGCAATATTGGGGGAAGGTCAAGGCCACCACCCCTGGGGAGGCCGAGGCCGACCCCTTAGGAAGGCTGAGGCCGACCCCTTGGGAAAGTCGAGGTCGACCCTAGGGGGTGGCCAAGGCCAATGGCCAACTCCCATGAAGGGAGGCCAAGGCCACTCCCCCTTTGGGTGAACTTCGGGCGCACAGACGAAAGGTGTTTTGATGGGCAATAACAAATCCAAAAGTTGCATTGCGACGAGCGTGTCGACGTGAATCGTACCCATATGACGAACAAGGTGCCAAAGTCACATACGAAGTGTATGAAGCGAACAAAGCGCGAAAGGGACTTTGCGCGAAGAGTGAACAACCGGGAGGAAGGCCAAGGCCAACCCCCCATGGAGGTCGAGGCCAGCCCCATGGCCTTGGGGGAGGTCGAGGCTGACCCCATGGCCTTGGGGGAGGCCGAGGCGTGACGAACGTGGTACCGTGAGTCACGCTCAAGTGAAATAATTAGTGACTAAGGCGTGCGAAGCAAGAAACGCACGTGACATGAGCGTGCGCACTTTGGCCGGTTCAATGTGCAAAGCGAGACCCTAGTGGGCCCTTTGGGTGCCACCAGAATAGGTTGGGAACACTGTTTCACCCAGATCCTACCTAATCCCCATACTCTCTGCAAAATCTAGAGGTAGGGTGGGGCCGACTCCCGAGGAGATAGAGTTGTCTGAGGAGCACGCTTGTATGATATCCCATATAGGCAACAATCTGATCAAGAAGCAAGAGTATTTTGATGGTGAATTGGCTAATAAGTTTGATGCTAGCTATTGGGCGAGTTCTATGATTTTTACTGCCTCTTCACCGCCATGTCAGCGAAGATGCGGTGACCTTGACAATGGAGGTGTTTGGAGATGATGGTTTTCTTAGTTGTTTCTATCTTTGCAAGAAGAAGCTTCATGGGCTGGACATTTTTATGTATAGATATTATATTTTGAATGATAGCTTATTGTTTGTTTCTAGTAAATTTATTTATAGTGGGTTGTATATGGAACTGTGAGCTGGCCAGTGCAAAGATTAGTAATCGGAGTTATTGGACACTAGCTCTTGAGATTAAAGATATCTTTCCTTGCATTTACAGTTTTAAAACTAAATGATGCCAAGGAAAGTGGGTTCGCAGTCGACGTGGACGTGCCACAAAGAATGCAGTCCGAGTCAGATGTCAAGTGCGCTGATGTGGGACACACAAGGGTGGAGCAAGGGCAAAGACCAAGGGCTTCCCAGACAGAGCCTGAGGGTGGTAGTTCTGCGCGGGTGATGGCGTGGGATGAATACCCGATGATAGTCACAGTTCGATGCTTAGGTCCAAAGTCAGGGTCCTGTATGTTTCTCTCTCTAGAATTCTAGAGTGAGAAAGTGAAAATTTTCTGAGAATGTCCAACTGTCAGAAAATGTCCAACTTACCAAATGAATTCTCAAGACCTCTATTTATAGAGGTTGAGATGATGATGTCATCATGCAACACGTGGCGCTCCCCAGGAGTGACACGTCAGCTAGAGGTCCACAACTACCGGTGCTCCACGGACTGTCAAATTGCATATTCACCCGGCCTGCCCCGCACAACGTTTCTCTGTATGTCTGGAAAGACTGGCTCCCACAGCGTCGGTGTGGGCAGAGAACCCCCTTGATCTAGCCACCAATCTAAGCCCTTATAGAGTCCCACAGGCCTGGCAGTGGTGGGGAATACCTGACGCCCAACTGCCAGGTGGACTAGGTGTGATGCCCTCCAAAGACCTGCTCCCGTCTCAGAGTGACTCGGGGTCATAATCCCTAGAGGTGCCGACGCGAGCCCCCAGTGCCGAAACACGTAGGCCGGTCACGAAGACACCCTGGTGGAGATAGTGTCCCGGAAGAGTCGCCTATCCAGCGGGTGAGTCCTTGTGCCGGAGCACTCGGAGAGCGTTAAGGTAACATCTCAGAGGAGCCGTCTACCCGATAGGCCAGGTAGCATCCCGGAGGAGCTGTCTACCTGGCCGATCGAGGTAGCATCTTGGAAGAGCCGTCTACCTGGTAGAAGGGGAGTTGAAAAGCTCCCTGGCAGACATAGTATTCCGGAGGAGTCGCCTATCCCCCTGGAGAGTCCTTGTGTCGGAGCACTCGGAGCGTGTCAAAGTGGCATCCCGGAGGAGCCGTTTACCTGGCAGAAGGAGGGTTGAAGAGCTCCCTAGCGACGAAGTGCATATGGTACTAAGGGCACTGTAGTGTGATAGAGAGCCCGGGGGCACGGCTGTATCAGCGGGACGGCGCACGGACTCGGCGGAGTGTGTGAGGTGCCGAGGGCACGTCTATATCAGCGGCACGTCGCACGGGGCGCGACAGAATGTGTATGGTGCCGAGGGCACTGTAGAGTGATAGAGAGCCAGGGGCGCAACTATATTAGTGGTGCGGCGCATGGGCGTGTCGGAGTGTGTATGGTTCCTGGGGCACATGTTATGGAGATGGCACACGGGCGCAGTGAAGTGTGTATGGTGCCCGGGGGCATGACATTGTGAAAGAGAGCCTGGGGGCACGACTGTATCAGCAGCGCGGCGGAGTGTGTATGGTGCTGAGGGCACTATAGAGTGACAAAGAGCCCGGGGGCACGACTGTATCAGCGGTGCGGCAAAGTGAGTGAGGTGCCGGGGGCACGATAGTGTGACAGCGAGCCAGGGGCACGATTGTATCAATGGCACGGTGCATGGGCGCGGCGGAGTGAGTGAGGTGCCGGGAGAGCCAGGGGGCACGACTATATCAGTGGCACGGCGCATGGGTGCGGCGGAGTGCGTATGGTGCCAAGGGCAGTGTGACAGGGAGCCAGGGGCAACTGTATCAGTGGCGCGACGGAATGTGTGAAGTGTCCGGGGCACATGTCATGGAGATGGCGCACAAGCGCAGTGAAGTGTGTATGGTGCCCGGGGCACGATATTGTGACAGAGAGCCTCAGGGCAGGGCTGTATTTTGCGGCGCGGTGCATGGACGCGATGGAGTGAGTAAGGTGCCGGGGGCACGTCTTTGTTAGTGGTGCAGCGCATGGGCACGACGGAGTGCGTATGGTGCTGGGGGCACGGTCGTGTGACAGAGAGCCTGGGGGCACGGCTGTATTAGCGGCACGGTGCACGGGCGCGGCGAAGTGACGTCTTGGCGAAGGGAATCACGGAGGTGATGTTCGGGCGACGAGAGTCGCGGAGGTGACGTCCCGACGACTGGGGTCATGGAGGTGACGTTCAGGCGACGAGGGTCACGGAGTGACTTCTGGCGACGGGGGTCGCGGAGTGACTTCTGGCGACGGGGGTCGCGGAGTGACTTCTGGCGACGGGGGTCGCGGAGTGACTTCTGGCGACGGGGGTCGCGGAGTGACTTCCGGACGAAGAGTGTAGTGAAGATGCTAAGTATGGAAGCCGAAGGCCAACCCCAGAGGAAGGCCGAGGCCGACCCCAAGGGGAAGGCCAAGGCTGACTTCCTTCGGTAAGCGCCAAGGTGCGCTAACAGGTTACGGGCGAAGTACGACGGTCAGAGTATGATGAGCAATTGCGCAAGGATCAGCTTCTTGGTGACGAAGTCACGTAGAAATAATGAGAAGTGCACGTGACTTGAGCGTGCACATATTGACCGGTTGGAGGAGTTGAATGTTGCCTGTTACTTGTGCGGACGTATCATGCAAAATGGGACCTCCAATGGGCCTTTGGGTTTGACTAGAATAGGTTGGGAACAACAAACATATAAGATTTATCTAAAACTAGACAAAATAAAAGGTTTGGTGTTATCTATGTTAATAAGGCCATTGGGTAACATTCTGAAATTTCCTCATGAGAAAGAGAGTGTGAAGAAAAGAAGGAAGAAGAAAGAAGAAGTGGAATAGAGAAAGGACGATTTTACCTCTAAATTAACGCCTTTGGATTGACGGAAGCTAACGGAGTGACCTGATTGAAACGAATTTAAAAATTTAATGATCACTTTGACACAAATCGATGTCCAGTGACAAAAGTTGAATTTACTTACTAGTACAGTGGTCAGTCGAGTAATTAACTTATTTTATTATTAGGGGGTTGATTTGATAGAAGGAAGAACTACCGGATGTAGAGAAAATATTATACATACAATGGTCCTATATTGTCGACGTCGTTAGTTTCGAACCATGACATAATTTTTTACTATAATAGTCAATCTGTGCGATGCACACAGGTGGGTGCATTATGGTCGGGAAGCTCGGAGAGTCCAACTTTGAAGAACAAATGCTAGGAGACGTGACTAAAGATTGGAGGAGAAATAAAAATAGAGAAAATATTGTTGCCAAATGAAGAAAGAGAAACGGTATATTTCACTGTATTTATGTACAAGGTCTAAGTTTTGTCGTTAAAAGCTTTATAACAATCACTGAAATATAATATCGATGTTACAAGATATCATGTGATATGATTTTTGGTTGAAGTATAGAAATAATAATAAGAGAAAAAGTAGAAAACTCTCAAGAATAAACAGGAGATAGTAGTTGTATATGCTTCGTAGCCTTCATTGACAAATGTTCTTTGTAAAGCCTTCATGGTTTACCAAAGACTACAGCTGATGTACGGACCATGTTGCTTGATGCCTCAGAAAGATGACCAGGGTCTGATTGGATGTTTCATAAATAAAAATGAAGTGGATTTCTTAAATAGCAGGGTTTAACATCTCACGCGATTTGGAGTTAGTTTCTACGAATCTACACCATTGGTGTGATGGTGTCTTGGGTTTTGGCTTCTCACCTTGGAGGGTAAATGAACAATCTTCTGAGTTTGGTTATGAGCTGCAATGTTCCACACGTTGGACACAGACACGTGATATTTCTGGTTTTCTATGAACACCTTCTCATATGAGCTTAGAACAAGGTTACAACTTGGATAGGTTGGATGGGTCTAAGGGTCAAACCATACTCAATCCACTCTCAAACTCGCGCCCATATCCAGCTCATCCAATCTACGGGCCTAATAATGTATGTCCGTGCGCACCATGAAAATTTTGTTTGGGCATGGGCTAGACAGGAGCTGCCCACGGGTTGTTCATGGTTACAAATCAATTTCTGTTTACATACATTAAGCGCATCAATTACCATCCAAGTTTACTAATTAGTCATGAGTTTTTGTTAACTTAATTTTTAAGCACATTAATTGACATTCAAGTTTACTAATTACGCATGATAATGGAGAAAAGTCCAGTGTAGTTTCAAAATGTGTTAAGAAAAGCACAGTGAAGTTTCAAAATTTACTAATTAGTCATGTCCAACGCTACCGTATCGATATGCTTTTCAGCTGAATTAGTTGACGCCTTTCATATTAACGGTCTCTTGATCGATGTGTGAAAGAGATTCATAAGTTTCAAAACATAATACATAAGATGTGTAAAAATTTAGGCTAAAGAGAATTTATCTCCTAAGAAAAAGAGAGATCTCTCAGAGAAATCGGGTTAGGTTAGAATTCTGTTTGATTACGCGGTACTCTTAACTGAAAAAAGTCAAAAATTTTAGCGTACAAATACCCTTAACCAGGAGTGAAGGTACTGCACAATAACAACGAAGAATATTATACGTGATACAATCGGATACATCTATAACCGTTAATTGCAATACAATCAAATGCATCTATGCCCGTTAACTGCAACATCATTTTTAGCCATGGCAATGGCTACAACAATTACAGCCTACAAAAGGATTTTAACCTCTAGGTACTCTGTTTTCTCTCACTGTCACTCTCTCCTTTCCCTGTGTGTTGTGAGTTTGTTGTGTTTGTGTCCATATTAGTGCCTTGCTCTCCATTTCAATGGCGTGAGCGCCAGCAGTGACTGCGACGGACCCTTATATGCTTCCACTCACACCACCGTCACAATCAAACAAAACCCTTCTCTCTCCTCTTCCATAAACTACCCATTACCAAATCAAACCCAAATGCAATCTAAAATGCCACTAGAATTCCTTCATTTGTTGTAAGATTTTGGGTTTTGTAAGATTTTTCTAGGTTCGTTTTTCCATTTCTGTCAAAACCCTCTTGTTGTAATCCGTGCTTGATATTTTTCTGTATCATGTTTAAAGTTAAAAGAACTGAGAAAGGGAAGATGCTTTTAAGCAAAATGGAAGGTGATGGAGAGATTGAAATGCTGTTGAATGAAATCCCTCATGCGGTGACACCTGTCAGTCACCATCTTCAAAATCATCACCAAACTTCTTTCTCTGGTGGTGGGTTCTGTTCTTCTGAGGGTGGTGGTGGTTTATCACCATCTTTTACACCTTTTGACGACACTTTGTGGTATCAAAATTACTTGGATTTTGCGTCAATGAAGAACAAATCTAATGGGGATGTGTTTGATGAAATGGGTTTGTGTGAAAATCTTCATAAAATGCATATTGGGGATGATTACGAGGGAATTTCTGATATTGGGAGGTCAGGGATGGAAAACCCTGGTGGGTACGAGTTTAGTGACCATTTTACAAGTGGGTTTGGGAAATGTTACCCGATTGAAGGTTTAAACAGTGGGTTTAATGGGTATGGGGGCTTTGAATTGCCAGTTCATGGGAGTTTTAGGAGTCCTGTTGATGATATAGAGGATACATTGCTTGGGTTTGGCCAGAGATATAATATGGGTGATTCAGTGGGCCCTAATGGTTACGGTGGTAAAGACTTGGTTGATTATTTAATGGAGCTAAAAAGGGAGCAAGGGAGAGGTTATGGCCATTGGGGAACTCAATTACAAAGCCCTTTTGTGAGTGAACCTTACGTCAATGATGATTTCGATTGCTCGCGGCAATTTAGTTTTGACCCTAATGGCCACAGGAGTATGTTGAATCCATTACATTCCTCTCATTTTTTACATCCTGAGTTGGGCTTGTGTGTGGGACATTCTGCATATAATGGTTTGGTACAAGAGACTGGACCCATCCCGAAGTCTATAGTCCATCCTCGTCTCCAGTCAATGCCAAATGCAGGGGATTCTGGGGCTATTAACCCTCAAGGTAGCTTCAATGTTCAGGCACGGAATTTGAATTATGTTGCTGACAAGGGATCCAACCGTTTGAAGGTTCTCAAGAAGAACATGGGTAGTGACAGTTTAAACAAAAGTAGGCAAGAGAGGCTAACAGAGCTATATGATGGAGTTCTATCAGATGAGATAATTGAAAATGGTTCAGGGTTGAGGAGTTCTTCTCCATTGCCTTTTCAGCCGGCATATGGTTTGTTGACGGGGGTTCGGGATTATAATATATACCTTATGGCAAAAGATCAGCGTGGTTGTAGGTTCTTGCAAAAGATATTTGACACAGGAAACCTTCAAGATGTGCAGATAATATTTAATGAAATCATTGGTCATGTTGTTGAGCTCATGACGAATCCATTCGGGAATTACCTAGTGCAGAAGTTATTGGACGTATGTGCTGAAGAACAGAGAATGATGATTGTGCTGATGGTGACTGAAAAACCTGGGGAGCTTGTTAGAATTTGTTTGAATACACACGGGTATATCCTCCAATTCATCCGAAATGTTGCTTATGTTCTGTTTAGCATACATAATTTTTTTTGAGTTTGTGTCTGATTGAATTTGGTGTTTCGGCATCAGCACGCGTGTGGTGCAGAAGTTGATAGAGACCCTCAAAACGAGGCAGCAGACTTCTTTGGTTATAATGGCGCTTGAACCAGGTTTTCTTGATCTCATGAAGGACCTCAATGGGAATCATGTGGTGCAGCGCTGCTTGCAATGCCTTGGAAGGGAGCATAATAAGGTGTGGGATCTGTTTTTGAACTGAAGGCTCGAATGTTTTAGGATAAACATGCTGTGTCTAATTACTCATCCTCTATGCTGTTCTGTGTGTGCGCTATCTTGGTGCAATAAGTTCCTCATGATGAAAATGTCATGTCAACCATAACTTTGGTTCAATTTGCACCTTCTTCAATGATGATATATATATCAACAAACTGCTTAGCCAAGTAAGCGCGCGCACATAAATTTGTGCCATTATCTTGGATTGATTTTGTCAAGTTGAAGGCTCTGCAAGGACATTCTTTCGTTGTTTATATTCTTCAGTGCACTGTAATAAGAATTTAGTAGGTCAATCTTTATTCTATCTGCTAATCTGAACGATCATATGTGACGAATCGGCCTGCTTGTCAATGTGTTCTCACCATTGTCCTCAAGAGTTTATGAAGTGCATAAAAGATTCCAGATAAAGATGATAGTTGCAGATGGCCGTCTTTTCATTAACTGATTTAGTATTTTCTTCTGTTTTTCACTTAGGCTTGTTTGTCTGTGGTTTGTGCACTTCTCTCTTATAATTATGTGTCAAGAAATCAGCATTAAGCTACAGACTAAAAGCTGCCAGGACAGTATAATTACAACTTATATTTGCTCTTATTCTCTTATAAGTTCAACTTGGCCCCTGTTTACTACCTTCTTTTTGTCATTGTTCTTTCTACCTAGGCTTTTTTCTATCTGGTACCACGGAGATACTATGCGAGTGAATAAAAACAACTAATTATTTCATATGAAGTCTACTGACTCTACTCTCTTGAAGTCTTTTTATGAAATGGAGGCCTTAGTCCCTGCTTTGAATGGTCAGTTCATGCTACTACAGTCTTGTACATTCATTTTGAAATGCGTGAAGCGCTTACATAATTTACCTTTGTAATTTTTGCTTTCTAGTATGAAGTTTTGTCTTGTGCTTCACTTGGTGATGCCTCAGTGAGGTTTGATCTGGCTGGCTACTTTGCACAAACGACTAGAAGGGATTAATCACTGAATCCTACGTGGTAACTGTAATAGTAAGGATACTTCCAAAAATAGGAGACTGGTTTATGTATGATGATTAAAGTGCTAAAGCATAGTGTCATACTTGATTAAGTTTCTTTGTCCTACATTTCTGCCTCTTAATTTATTTAGGTAGTTTTATAACCAAGATCTTTAGGATCACTCAAGTTTAATGGATCGTAGCCTGTAATCCATCTATGCTTGAGAGTCTGCTTGCTAGAATAGAAGGTGGTGAAATTTTACCTTGTCACTTGGGACAACTTTTGCAAAAGAATTATGAGATGCAATATGAGTTGTCGGTATCCCAACCTGCGGGACTTGAATCAGTCTGCTCGAAGTTTCCTCCTCTTATCCTTTTTCTCACGCTCAATTAATAAACTTTAACTGACGTAACTTGGTGCCACAGATGATGCCTTTCCAGAAGCAGATACTCTACCACATGTACTTAAACAACGTAGATTGCCAGTGCAGCTACAAATGTTCAATTGGAACTAACTTTGAAAAGCAATACATCTTGTCCGCATTCTCTGTTTCTGTTTTTCCTGAATGGGATGAAAGAAGGAAAGTGTGTGAGAGAGAGTAGTGCAAACTTGGCATTCATGACATTTAAATCAGTGGATCTTCTATACAAGGCTAAATGCATTTTCACGAATCATTACCAGGCTCATATATGTAGCTGGTACTTGAGGAGGATGAACTAGAACATAAGGGCAAGAGTACGTTGTCTTACCCATTTGGAGATCATCTTTGCTAAAAATACCATGCGAGTAAAAATATTCTTCAATCAAATTAGGAAGTGATGGTTGAGAGCTTTTCAGAGCAAAAACCATTAGTCCTATAGGTACAACATAGGCAGATAGGAGCGATACTTGGCATTCCAATTTGTCTACAATATTACATCTTTGCGTTGAGTTCAATTGTGTGCAATGACAGATACATAACATAGATGCTCTTATTTATACTTTCTTCTCGTTGAAGTAACATCACTTGTCTTAGGGTGGACGGACTGATGCAAAGACGGTTACATAACATGAATGCTCTTATTCCTTAACTTTTTCTGGTGGAAGTAACATTAGTTGTTTAGGGTGGATGATTGAATCAAACACGAATTATCAGCTACCATCCAGATAGCAAGAAGAACACTATTTTTCTCGTACCGAGTCTGGATTCACAAATTTATATCACGTGGAAATTTACGGGTACAAAACATTATGGATCAGCTAATGGATCATTGCAGAGGAAAGCATACAAGCACCTAGATGCCTCACAGGTCTTGGTTGACCATGAGAGAATTTCTCTTACATGACTGGAGTCGTTTCTACTGTGCGAATGCAATTTTAATGGCAACAATTTGGGAGGGTTTACTTAACTGTACCAGACTTACTTGGTGTATGCATGTAGATATGTAAGTACAGCTTTACGTGGTAGAAAGGAGGCCAGAACCTGGTTACTAGAGTTTGATTGTTTTCCTGTTGAAAGGCCCGTATATATGTTAAGTGCTAAATAGCTTCTTCACCTTTCTGACTTAGTAGATTGCTTATGAATGGATGTTGGCTTAAATAAAGCATCAAGCATACCTAAAAAATGATGGAAGTTACTGATTGAATATTTGACGTATGTATCCAGGTGAGCAGGAACCTTTTATAGATTATGGCATGCATTTTATATGCTTGCAACCTTCACTGTTGATCAGCTTATATGCTTTTCGTATCTCTCATAATTTTTTAAGAGATGGAGACCAAACTTTCGTTTCTTTTTATTTTCACTTCCATGAAGACCTTAATTATCATTTCTGTATTTTATCATTTGCAGTTTATTTTTGATGCTGCTGCGAAGTTCTGTGTTGATGTTGCAACACATCGGCATGGATGTTGTGTTCTGAATCGATGCATTTCTCATTCAGCTGGGGAAGATCGAGAAAAGTTGGTTGCAGAAATTTCTTCTAATGGACTTCTCCTCGCTCAGAATGCTTACGGGTATTTCTTCTTTTTGTTCTCAATTCGCTTTCTTGCATGCTGTTTTTGAGTAATTATATGGGAAAAAATTGGACCATCTTAGAATGTTTCATTTGTTTAGACAGGATATTCCACATAGGATTACCTTTAAAGCGAAGGTTTTTGTTGGCCGTCATATGGAGGAACCGGTTATCTAATTCATCAGCTTATTCTTTTCATTACAGAGAGCAAACTCTGAAGTAGTACTACCAGTTAGGAATTTCAGAAGACATAAAATTTGTTGAGCTGTTTTTATGTGTTACTTCGAGCTATTTGGCAAGTCTTGGTTGTTTAGAAGGTTGCCGCATACTAATAGGATGCTCTGGCCAGGAAGAAAAGTTGCCAATATAAGAGTGATTGTTATGCATTTTCAAGTTTACAAAGTATTTTTTCTTGGGGAACAATAGAATGGTATCGATTGGTGGTAAAACTTTAGATGGCATATCTTGTAAACATTCTTACTAAATATGACATAGCTCTCATTGTAAACAACCTGAGCCTGTCATAATCAGTAATTGCACTATTGCAGTAGCCGAATTGGAACTACCCTGTATCTTTTAATTGGAGAATCTAGTGCTATATTGACTTCTTGCTCTGCGTAAATTTAAGCAAGCTCTTCACATACCAGTTTTTTAATCCTAAGAATTTTTGTTTTTGCACTTTTTATGGCCAAAATAATATTTCGTGGTAATTAGGTTTTTTAGCCCATAATTACACTGTTACCTATCTTTCGATTTTTGGCTAGTGATACTTAATCAGAAGATGTGGATTTACACCTCATCAATTATCATTGCAATAGAAACACTTCGGCAAGTGGATGCACATTGCTCATCCCAACCAAGTCTTTTCACGGAACTAGATTGGGCCGCCTTAGATGCCAAATGACGTTACCTTCATTAGTAATGTCCTGAATTTGTTAATCTAATGGAGTTGGTCCTCTTAAACCAGACCATCCAGATTCACTTTGTTACTCACTTTATCACCCTAATCCGTACTATACTAATTATTCGAGATTCTTATAGTTATGTTACACTAGTAAAATATCAGCAACAACTTGCTATGGCAAAAGTATCTTAGGAGTTAAGGCCAGCAGTTGATGAGTCCTCTTCCCACAATCAGACACACCACGGTTATGTAGATCCCATGGTGCTTATTATAGTGATATCCATCTAGCTAAACTAACCCCTATTCTTGGCCACCTTCCATCAATCCAAACAGATAACTCTCCCCAGTGTTGAGAACACATAGACCTTGTAGCTTAAACCTCAAATATCTGAACTGTAGACAACGTGCTACATCCTCTAGTGCTCCTTTTTTCTCAGTTCAACTCAACCGATGTTTGCCCCAGATTAGTTTGGGTCGGCTATATGAATCCATCTCTTCTACTCTCTCCTATTCACCAACATCTCCTCTGATATATTTCTAGCAATCATTTTCTTAATACTTCTGAGAATGCCACTTGAGGTCTACACTTATCAGAGGAGATGACCTTGGCATTTTAGGTCTACGCTTATCTACTCTTGCCCCCCGCCAACTTGGTACAAGTCTCTAAATTCCTTCCCATTACAAGGGATGTTCCCCATCTTATACTCAATTGATACTACCCCCACTTGTAAAAATCCTTGTATCTCCTGTTCAGTCCATCCTTGTATGGCTGCTCATCCACCTAGTAATTACCTCTCTTCTTTTGTATTTACAATACATTGTCCAACAAGTTGCTTAGCATGAATTCTCCTACATTTTAGCTTTAGCTTATCAAACCACAAAGTTTCAAAAGCCGCAAACGATAATATTCTGTTATATTGGGCCCTCAAAGCTTTAGCCTGTGCAATCTAGTTTGGTAAGAAGGCTTATTTGAGTTGAGCTTAGCAAGCTAATTGAAGTTACTTGACAATCCCTTAAAAACATTTTTCACGAGATTTTTGTCTTCATCTATCCTCAGCTTGTACCAAAGCTCACTTCATGTTGGGCTTTGTCGTCAAACTCACACTTTAAAATGGCTCCCACCATTGCAAGTCAGAACTTTCACCAGTACAAAGATGGATTATACTCATCCACCGTGATTTTAGTCCCCTGAGATCATCCATCAAGTTTTTTCATCTTTATATCCAGCTTTAGTACAACGCTGATGTACTTCATCACTGTTACCAATAGGAAACTTTTCATTCTTCTAGAGATCCTAACTAAACAAGCTGAATCCCGGCACTCTAATGCACTTGTTAACTGTTAAGGTGGAAGTATTATCTGGCCATTGTTCGCCTGACAGTGACTGGGGCAAAGGCCCTTACTCACAACCACATGTTTAAACAACCACATACACTAAATTGTTCTATAAAATCATATTCTGAATACCGAGATATGTAGGAACACAATTTTATGTGGTTCGGCCGGATCATTCTACATCAATGAAGAGTGATTATCTACTTTAATAAAGAGATTTGCACTACAAGTGATACCACAATATATTTAGTTTAGTAGCCCAAGGCCAAGTCCCATATAAGTCTACCCAAAGCCTAAACATATAGACATCGTCCTCACACTCCAATTTATGAGTTGCAGATATTGATCTGATGTTTGTGACAGTTAGCATATGTTGCACGATGCTCTTGCCCTCCTCTAATAGCACAACTTATCCAACAAGTTACACTGCTCCTGAGCTACTCTACATCCAGAAAGTTCCACACAACCAAATCTCTTCACTGACCTTTACGTACACTTACCCTATGTACCTATAACCTGTACAGCTAGTGCTTCTAGAACAATGAGCCAAACAATGTGCATGCCTTCATCTCAAAGGGCCACACGCACTCCAAAACAGTGCTATAGCAAATCCTATCAGCTGAACAACACTTCACATTGTGTTGTGGCAGTCACGTAAGGCCTCTCAGATTCAAGGAAAATTGCTTGTTGCATAATGCTAGTGTGCTAAGGCTTAGTCACGCTCTCAACTTTAGCTGTGCTTCGACTCAGGATTATCCTTTTATTTTGTTTGATATCATCTGACTGCCGTGATTAGTTACTTATGAATTTAAAGAAAGGAAAAATCAAATTTATTTGAAAAGTGGTAAATTGTGTCAGTTATCCAACATATCAAAGAACCTTAATTATTTTAGTTGCATAGACTTGTGGATTCATCTTATTCGAATTCACACGTGATTTGATTCTCAGTGTTTCTAATCAGTTCTGGAATCACATCCTCTCTCTCTCTCTCTCTCTCTCTCTCTCTCTCTCTCTCCCCCCACCCTCCCTCCCTCCCTCCCTCCCTACATATCCCCGTACATTTTTTGCTTACTGTTTTTCAAAAAAGTTATCTGGGACGATCACTTTTACAAAATTGCTTTGTACACCCTGAATTATTTTCCATCGCATTCTCATATTTTTCAACCTTTTAGCTACTCAAAAGGATTTTTCAGCTCATTACTATCAGATGTTTTAGCTTCCGCACCAGGTATCTTAACAATCACCTCATGTGTTACCCAATAAACATGTCATTTCTTCACTGCACATTGTCACAATTTTGCATGTATTCCAGTCTGTCCATCTACCCCTAACTACGGAAAAACTGCTTACACTAGTATTTCAGTTCTCCATTCGATTATATCTCTTCTGTGTCGGTATAGAATCATACAACAAACGACAAAGACAAAAGCTTATAGAGGCCGCTGTTTGTTATATAACCTCTGCCCTAGTAGTCTATGAGTTCATGCGAGGGTGCTTGTTTTATGTATCTGTCGCTTGGTGAACTTAGTGTCAAAGTCTTATTTCTTTTCTGTTTCCCCTGTCACAGAAATTACGTTGTTCAGTACATCATAGAGCTTAAGATCCCATCTTCTGCTGCCACCTTGCTCTCTCAGTTTAAGGGACACTTTGTCTACCTGTCAAAGCAAAAGTTCAGCAGCCATGTAATTGAGAAGTGCCTCAGGCATTTTGAAGAGAGCCGATCAAGGATCATCCATGAACTTCTCTCAGTGCCTAACTTTGACCAGTTGCTGCAGGACCCATTTGCCAACTATGTCATTCAATCTGCTTTAGAAGTCACCAAGGTATGAAGTCAGTCCTTTTGCAGCTATTGATGTTAAACACTGTTGTGAATTTTGAAAAAATATCTGATGACTCCAATTATGTGTTGTTCCCCCAAAATTAGACTCAGAGAGCAACATATTTGAAATTTGGACGAGTCAGATTGGAAACTTTTTGCTAACATGGATTTTTTTGGTCTAAATCAGGGCCGTCTCCATGCTGCATTAGTTGAAGCTGTCCAGCCTCACACTATTCTAAAAACTAGCCCCTATTGCAAGAAGCTTTTCTCGCGCAACCTCTTGAACAAGTGATGTAACCGCCTTGGTGAAGTGCTGTTATTCCTCTTAAATTACTATCATGCACTTACTAAATAATTAACCTTACCTTTCTAAGGCCACCAAATGTAGATTTGATGTCTTATCTACTAAAAACTAGAGAGCTTCGCCTGCATAGTTTACCTTCAGAATCTGTAAATGTGAAGAGCAAGTTTTCCAACGACATGGTGATATGACTTGTACCATTTTGTTGTGCTGCTGATCTAATTATGAACTGACAAGATTGTAGATGGTTGGAGCAGTGAATTTTTGCTGTGAACTGTGAGTTGCTAGCAATATCAATAGTTTAAGAAATTTGAGAGTGGATTAAAGTTGCTTAAGTTTGAAAGTTTTTCCGTTGAGCTTTATTAGGGGCCTTTGAACGGACTATTAAGTTTGGAATGTTGAAGAAGAAACTCTGGTATACGATATGTTGATCATTCGGACTGTCAAGATGCAGGTAGAAACCAACTGCATCTGCACCGAATAACATTTCCCAGTTGGTACAGAAATTCTTTGTTGTTGCATTGAAATAATTTGAATGACCAAGTTCGAACGTCTACTTATTGAGCGATAAACAGCTACATCGGCAATATTCCCCATTTAGTCTACCGAAAGTCTTTTTGTTGCAAACAAATAATTTGAGTGACCAAGTTGGAACGAATACTTTCTTGAGCAACAAAAGGCTTTATCAACTTAAATGTTTAACATTTGCACTTATCACACTGAAATTTGAAATGTGGCAAGCAATCCCTTAACGTTTTGAAATTGCCAATTGGACCCAAAATCAGCTCACTATTTAAACATAGTGGAAACCGGTCTGCTCGGGCCATCAGCGGCCTTCTCATAATGGCGAAGTTGTCCGAACAAAATATGTCCAACCGTCAATTCTGCCGGAATTGGATATGGCTTACCTTCTCAACGTAGAAAAGTTGATATGGCTTGTGACATTCCTTGTGCAGCTGGTGCATATATATTTATAGTACGAATTCAGAAGATTGACGTCCAAATGCCAAATTTCGGTCTTCTTAACTTAAAACATGGATAATTATTCATTATATAATGGACTACATAAGCACTCCATTGCAGTAGATTGCACACGAGAAAAACGGAAAAGGAAAATGGCAAAATGTTCAACTCAAAGGCAGGATGACAGAGAGATTGCACCATTAGAAGTAAGGTACAATAAAATAGCTCAGTTTTCAGGCATCCTCGTGTCCTATCAGAGCAAGAAGCATGTCTTCATAATCTCCATTGGTGTCCTTGGCAATGGCTCGATCTAGAGGGACGCTGTTTCTTTTGTGATACTCACCTTTTATAGCTTTCATGTCAACCTCGGCCCTTGTAGCGACCACTCTAGTGAGAGCCCCCTCATCTGTTCCTAGCTTGTTGATTGCCAACCGAAGAACCTTCTCAAAGTACTTTTCAGGGTAGGTCAGGCACTTCACCGTGGCTCTCAATACTGCGAGGAACTCATCCTTTGGGTCGGTTTTCAAGTCCTGCAACAACAAGTGCCCTAGTCTTGAGGTCATTCTAAGTCATAAGTTTATACCCCGTTTAGGTGGTAGTATTAACCAGTCATGACACTGGTTAGTAGCAATGAATTGACCATGTCTGCAGGCATCATAATTTCAAATGGTATCTAAACATCTCAATTTCGATTATTAAGTGATTATGGGTTTAAATAGGTCATAAAGTCATGACAGTTCTGGCAGGAAAGCAATAGCATGATTAACCAACAAAACTTATTTTCTTACTGAAATTGAAAATGCAGCCCCCTTTTAACATGGAAAGCAATGGCAACAGTATCTTGTCGACAGAATGCCATGGTGTTTTTAGAGAGTAGGTAAACCATCATTTTAAGTAGCAAGATGCCGTGACACTGTTGGCATTACCAAGAAAGAAGACCTTATCATCTGGCTATAGTAGCATATAACTTATCTGCATACCTTGTTTATATTGTTTCCAAATTCGTTCTTGTACTGATTCAGCGTTGCATTGATCTGTGCTTTGCTCCTTGTAGCAAGAATACGGATGATGTCATCATCATTGTAGGCCTTCTCTGATATTTTCTGGTGGAGTATTTTAGCCTCAGATTTTGCAAGTGTCATATTCACCTCATCTCCCTCGTATCGGTAGGAACTCACAAGAGGTAACAAAAGCTGGATAATATCAACAACCAACTAAGTGAAGATACAAATTATGAGAACTTTACAATTATGGGGGTTGAATTTAGAAACTATCAGGGAAGCACATTATCCATATTTTCACATAAAAGACTTTCTTTTCTAATGAAGACAACTGGCATATAGATTTTATTTCTGAAGAATGAAGAAGGCCTCGCTTTTTATTATTCATTTGAAGCTTACATAGACAGCTTCCATATACCTTTCCATGCTTCAAAGGTACTTTCGGTTACACAGTATAAGGTTGCAGAGTCCTTAAAACACGTTGCAAAGCATACAATTCCAATCAAGACAGAAACTTCCTCACCAGGCAAAATGCACGCAGGATAAAACCACAAATTGAGTTTCGATAGGAAAGATCCACGTCAACACAATTCCTAAGAGTCTTTACCTTGCGAAAGTCTCCAGTTGTGTGATATGCAACATCTTCTTCAAAGGACTTCTTGAAACGAGTATGATAGGCTTGCCTTGCCAAAAGTAGTTCCTGTGAAGACCTTGTACAAGCTATTTCCACAAGAACCTGATTGCTTGAAGTCCACCTTTTTGTAGCTTCATTTGCCAGGAATGCATCACGTTCAGAAGGATCAAGAGTCCAGAGCAGTACAATCCTCTTTGGTAACAAAAAAGAAAGCAAACATATTAATGCCTTCTTAATAGTCCTTCCTTGTACCGTCCTAAAGGTATTGGTCGATAATATGTGGGTTTGCATATAATTCTAAGATCTGTGATGCTCCATGCTAATATTCTAATTGAACCTCGTGGGTGTCCATAATTTTGAATATCATTCAAATAAACAAGCAAAAACCTACCTCAAAGCCTTGCGAGAGTTCCTTGTCCAGTGCTTTGAGGAGGTCTTCTCCATGTGTTTCAGCGTAAGTTTCTCGAATATGCTTGCGTTGAGCAGCATTTCTATGAGCCAAAATAGATATGATCAACCCCTCATTTGTCCCCCACCCTGCAAAAATATCACCCAGCCTTGCTTGAAGTTATTCTTCTGTAATAAGACAAGGATAATACAATGAAAAACAACTTCCACAGAAAAGAACCAAAATCACGCAACCAAACCGAATATGGATGTAATAATCTTTCGACTAGAAAATATTTGCTGCTTCAAGATATATTATGAATCGTCTCATCAGATAATGGCACAATCTCCTCTTCTCTGTCATCAGCGCTCTGCTTGAATATCTCGAAAGGAGTAAAGAATAAGCATAAAGAAAAATGCACAAAAAGCCATTGGTTTTCCGGCGACATTTTTCTCATGTTGACAAACATATGGCTACTCTCTGATATTGATACTGCTACTTGTACACACAGCCGTCCAGCTACATTTGTCTAATGTCAATGTCACAGCAAATAGAGGTCTGATCCACACCATGAATAAAGCTTAAAAACGCTACACACAAAAAAATAATAATAAATAAAAAATACTCGAGGGTTCATCAATGTCAAGGATACGTAACAAAATCCATGATCACACCGGAAAATTCTTACTTAAATCCAGTGTAGGATCGATCACGTTATAAAGTCGCACTATCCCTAGCAAATCAAACAACACCAATGTCACACAAAGATTATTCTGCCAAAATCCCGCGATCATCAGATCCCGAGTGCCAAATGTATTCGATCTTCAAAGATCATACATCAAATTTGTCCTTGCGGGTGTGTGTGCTTTTGCATTCGAGTGACTTGTGAATACGAACGATCATATGGTAAAGCATGAAACATGGAGAAAGGTAAAAGGGTAGACCTGAGAAGGCTTTACGGAGCTGCTCACAGTCATCTGCTACAGAAGGAACCTGTGCCGGAACGGTGATTGTCGACATTTTTGGTTCTCTGTAAATGCGATTTTGCTGTCAAGAACTGGAAACGAGTTTTAAGGATAGCTCAATGGCGTTTGCTCTTTCCTGTTTTAAAGACAAGGAATGCGACATTTTCGCCCTGCCGCATAAAATTTTCCTTAATTCGTGATAATTAATAATCAATAAATATAATTAGTTATATTTAACCTGTGACACTATAATAAGTGTGGGTTATAGGCGCCGCTAATTTTTTTTACAGAAATATACTAATCATTACTTATTTAAATGTGATCGGTTGTAGCTAGATATTGATAATTTTGACTCCAATCCGTGTCGTAAGAAAGTGATACAATCCTGACTGTAGTCACAATTAATAATTTATAATGTATGTGATTACTCGACCTTCTATGATAATTCTTAATGACACATTTTTAATATCATTACGTACATGCTAGTGTATACATTAATAGTTCTAAAACCCAATTTCTACATGGTTTTAGCTAGAAAAACTTAAATTTATCTTACAAGAAGGGATATTACTTTGACAAAAGTTCACGTTTTCTTTGGCAATTGAACAAGGCAAACGCTAACTTATGCCTTCTGGACACATGTTAAGCAACGATTAAGAGGCTTTGTTACTATCAACTCACCATTGTTTCGATTAATTTACATTATAAGGGATATGATTTTTTTCTTTCTTACATGAAAATAAAAATTTTCTAACGTTTTATGTATTGAGTCATGTATATATTCATACCTAGACAAATATGCACTTCTATATTTGAAATAACTATTAAAATATTATTGTAATGTATCCATGTGTAATGTAATATATAATTTTCAAGTCATGTATACATTTATACCTAGACTCATAAACCATATCAGACTTGAGCAAGGTTCGTTTTTTAGTTGAATATCTAAATGTGAAACCAAATAGACTATTATCGGGTTAAAGGGAAAAAAAATATAATCGAACAATTCAATTACAACAGTTTGAAGGAATTGACTAGTTTGTGCCTGTAGCATTTTTAGACATGTTAAGTCTATCCATTTAATTACTGAGATCTTTATAATTATACTGCACATGATTATAATTTTTTTTGGAGCCTCTACGTATTGAAGATAGGGTATAGTTTATTTATATATGTTGATGGTTAAATGTAAAATCTAAATAGTAATTGAAATTATGTATAATAAATTAGTGATTATATAAATATAGTACGGTTCCGTTTGGTTTCTAACGACTTTAAAAAATCAAACTGAAGCATCAACCTGTTTGAAAAAAACCTAAATCCAAAAAATATTCAAATTAAATTATGATCGATCAAATTAGGGGATTCAATTTCACATTAAATAGGATTGAACGATTTAAATGTCTGTTCCTACTTAAAATGAAGTTTTTCATATTTTAAAAAATTGCCCCCACGTAGCACAGACCTACATCACATGCGTTGATTTTGTGATTACGTAAGGATAAAAGTGAGGGCTTGGGGTATGGACTGACTCAACATAGCAAAATGTGGCGCACGTCTGATGGGGCAGAGTGGCACAAGATCCAACCACTGTTTCTGGCCTCCATTATTTGACTCTTTGCTTGACTTTCTTTTTTGTCTATTTCTCCTTAATGTATCTCCCAGTGTGGACTAGCTTGTACAAAATTTGAAAGTGACGAGTATCTTTTCATCATTGAATAGTGAGAAGAAGGGAAGATAATGTAAAATATATATCAACAAGAAATGCTCTTTCTTGTCTCAAATTCAAAAACAAGAGCTAGTTTTCATATGGTTGTTCTATTTTTTTTTTATTATCTATTTTCTGTTTTTATATGTTTGTTTCGGTTAAATAAATGGATATAATATTCCGTTCGTCTACGTCTTGGCTGAACCTTTTTATTTTCGTCAAACCGAAAGACAAATCTTGTTATCAAAGAGAGTTCGAGTGCTTTGTTTTAATGAACTAAATTACACTCTTTTCATTGAACTCGAGCACAATTTGAGCCCTTCACCGTCAATTCACCAATGCCACTTTAATTCCTGTAAAACTCCCGTCCATCACTATATTCACAACTTAACACATTAAAGGTAGAATTTTGGCTACAACCGAATTTTTAGGAAGAGTTTACAACTATTCCATGTAGCACCAAATGATGGTCGTTGAATGCGTTTAATTGGTGACTTCATTAGTGGTGTAAAAAATTGCTACAAAGTATGGTGACTATAAGTTCTGTAAAAATACTACTAACAATATTCAGCGATATTTAATGACCACCGTACAAACTACATGCTATTCCTACCATTGAAGTAACCAAAATCAGCTTAAATGAAGAAGACTTTATGATTATGATTTTTGTTCATGGAAGACGAGTAAAAGGAAAATCAAGACTGTTAAGAGGAAAAGAGTTCTAATTCCAGATTGTCGCAAACTCCTGTGAAGACTTCCAACTCAGTCCTCCTCAAATACGATCGTTCATCCAAGATAACTGTTGCCTATACACTGTTACTTTTAATTCTAACGGAACTTGTAAAACTCAAATAAAATTGCTGAGTAAAACTCAAATCGTGTGTTTTCTTTGGTAAGTTTAGTAAGTTGTGGTTCCTCCGCCCTGTATTGCGACAATTTGTTTCGGATTTGTTACGGGTTAGTCGAAGGATGGACATTGCGGCGTTGTAGATCCTGGGAGGTGAGATCCGACTCTTAAACAGTGTACTCACCTTAAAGTCGTGCGGTTCCCGATTGTCTGCGTTATTGTTTCCACTTTATATTTTGTTCCATTTCTGTCTATTTAAACCTGTAAATTTGTCATGTTACTTTAAGTTGAGTTAAAATGTAAGATATACTCTGCTCTAATTCAATTGTAATGTGTCTAAGTTTATTAGGTTCTTTGTTAATATCGACCTTTTTGGTCATATATAACGAGTCATGGGGAACATCGTGACCTTTTTTTTAGCTGTATGACATCTTTTGTAATCGCTGCAAAAGCATTTTATTATCAATGCTATTATCAACTTTATCAAAAAAAAAAGAAGTTATAACTCTCCACATTTATATGAGGTTTTATTACCAAGTTTGATTTTTGGACAAACCCACCTGCAGTGCTGATTCTCTCACACTGGCCGAGGCTCCTCAACATCTACCCAGAAAACATTCCCTCAACTATAAGTCTATAATTAAAAGAGATAGACTTGGTCAAATCTCTTAGAACTATCTTCATCACCAGTTGGCTCCACTTTTCATGTTTTTAGTTTATCTTTCAGTTTTAGATAGGTTGTTATCCAGACTTTTATGGGATTTGGTTGATGCCAACTTCTATAAATTCTTTGCCTCACATATGAATAATAACAAGGTTCACCACTATTGTTAGCCTATTATTGTTTTATGGTATCAGAGCAGTAAGCTCATACGAGTACTGATCCTCTCTTCCCACCGCCTTACGCAAATAATGGCCACCAACACCACTTTTGTCAACTCCGACAATACTGCTAGCAATACCACTATCGTGCAGTTTAATCATGCCTCTCAACTGCCTATCAAGCTTGCTGGCAGTCACAATTTCACAACCTGGAAAGCACAGGTCTCCATGCTCATGCATGGTCATAATCTTTTCGGCCATCTCGACGGCACCCTCGCTGCACCTCCGACCACACTCACAGAAAACAACCAAAGCACTCCAAACCCAGCGTATCAGATATGGTTTAGACAAGATCAGCTTGTCCAAAATGCCATCCTAGCATGGGTAGAACCCACCCTTAAATATATTGTTGCAATCGCGCCATCAGCACACAAAGCATGGACGTCCCTACATACTGCCTTCGCCAACAAATCTCAAACTCGAATCATCAGCCTCCAAGATCAATTGGCTTGTATCACCAAAGATTCTCGACCAGTCACGGACTACCTGCGTGGCATCCGCTCCATTGCAGATGAACTAGCAACCGCCGGTGCAGCCATCACAAATGTGCAACTCATTGTGAGAATCCTACAAGGCCTAGGTCCAGAATACAAGGCCATCTTTGCAGCCATCTGATCGCATGAGACAATAATTTCCTATGAAGAACTGTATGATAAACTACTCAATCATGAGCTGTTTCTTAAACATGAAGAGACCAAACAAACAACACCGATCACAGTTGCAATGGCTTAACGAAACAACCAGCAATTGTCAAGTAACAATAACAACCGAAGGCAAAGCAACAACAACTCACAAGGCAGCCAACCATGGTGCAATCAGTCAGCTCAAGATCAATCAAATCCTTCGCAATGGCGTCGTCTAAATCAGCAGCAGCATACTAAAGACAATCCTCTTCGTTGTCAACTTTGTGATCTCCCTTGGCCACTCTGCCAAAGTGTGCAGATCTCAGTCCCACAACCACTTTCAGGCCCATGCTAACTTTGCCAGCCATCAACAAGATCCATGGGTTGTTGATTCTGGTACTAGTCACCACATCATAACTGATTCTCGCAACTTAGCCGCTCCTCAAGACTACAACGGCTCCGAAGAGATCTCAATGGGAAATGGTAATACCATTCCAATATCTCACACTGGTAACACTCACTTAAGTGCATCAAATCAAAGCTTTAAACTAAATAATACCCTGTGTGCACCAGCCATCAAAAGAAATCTAATTTCTGTCTCTAAATTTTGTCATGATAACAAAACATCCATTGAATTTTTTCCTCTTCATTTTTTGTGAAGGATCTGACTACGGGGGCGCCTTTGATGTGCGGACTGGATAGACAAGGGCTTTACGAGTGGCCACGAGACAGCACACGCATGTCCCAACCTCAGTCATTCTTGGTAGATCGTCGCCTTCCTGTTGACCTATGGCATCGACGATTGGGACACCCAAATCGTCAACTTTTAAATAAAATTTTCAATAAGTTTTCAATTCCAGTTTGTCATCCAAACACTTCCTCAGTTTGTAATTCCTGCAATTCAAATAAAATGCACAGGTTACCCTTTTCTGAAAATACTTTGCAAAGTCAACACCCACTACAAATCATTTATAGTGATTTATGGGGTCCATCCCCGGTGTTGTCTATTGATCAAAAGCGTTATTATGTCTTATTTGTTGATCAATTTTCAAAGTATATGTGGATCTACACTTTAAAAACCAAAAGTGAAGTTCAAGATATTTTTCAAATGTTACATCCACTACTTGAACGTCGCTTTAATACAAAAATTCTTTCGTTCTACACAGATGGTGGTGGTGAATTTGTAGGTTTATCTCCCTATTTAAAAACACATGGCATTGAACACCTTGTTTCACCCCCTTATACTCCTCAACGTGTCGCTTTAGTTGAACGATGTCATCGACATGTTGTTGAAACAGCTAAAACAATACTTCATCAAGCTTCCCTTCCTTCAAATTTCTGGAGCTTTGCTTGCCATCAAGCAGTTTATCTAATAAATAAACTACCCACAGTCACATTACATAATAAATGCCCTCATGAAATCCTTTTTCAAGATACTCCAAAATTTGACTCAATTTGAACCTTTGGCTGTTTATGTTATCCATGGCTTCGTCCATTTACGAAAAATAAACTTGAACCTCGTTCCAAGCCATGTGTTTATTTAGGCTTTTCCAACAAATATTATTGCCACCAATGTTTTGATCCAATTTCTTCAAAAATATATCTTTCACAAGATGTCGTATTTTATGAGAATAATTATCCTTTCCAAACCTTTTTTTCTCATTTATCCAAATTTCAAATAACCTCATGGGAAATAATAGACCAAGGCAAGGATAATAATTCTACACATCACTCTTCACCTCTAAATCTTGACCTACCTCAGCCAATTGTGTGGGTTCCTCCTCCACGAAGTTCACCCATTCCATTCATTGCACGTAGAGCACCATTCTCGGAGTCAGGTAATTTTCCCAACTCTAGCCCGTTTTCTTCTCGATTTGTTCTACCTGAGATCTCCTCCCATGAATCTCGACCACCATCTGTTCCCTCTCCATCTCAATCGGCCATTCCAGCTGCCCCAATCCCAACTTCCTCTACACCTACTTCCGCTCCAGGTTATCCCTTCCTTCCTTTAAATCCCAATCGTGCCCAAACCACTCTTCAAACTTACTGCCGTCGAAAATAAACCCTAGCCACACCCTTGTTGCCGTCGACTTCTGCACCTACTCCACCCTTGTCTTCGGCACCTTTATCTATTGTGGGTTCCACTGCTCCACCTTTATTTTTCTTCCAACACATCTCAACCTACCCAGCCAACCCAAACCAAGCCTGTTTCCTAACCCACCATGAGGTCTACACACCAAATGGTTACCCGATCCCAAAATCAAATCCACAAGCCCAAACACCTTCCAAGTCTCCTTGCCCACTTTACCTGTACCAAAACACCCATAACCCATAAGCAAGCTCAACGTTCGCCACACTGGAATGTAGCTATGCAAGCCAAATTTGATGCTCTTATGAGGAATCAGACGTGGACATTGGTCCCCAACGATCCTTCGAAGAACCTAGTAGGTTGCAAATGGCTATTTCGTGTTAAGTATCGTTCTGACGGTTCCATTGACAGGTACAAAGCTCGATTAGTGGCGAAAGGCTTCACACAAAGGCCTGGTCTCGACTTTCATTCCACCTTTAGTCCTGTTGTCAAGCCCGCCACAGTTCATCTTGTTCTCACCATTGCTGTCTAGCGCAATTGGCATCTCCATCAACTCGATGTAAATAATGCATTTCTACAGGGTCGTCTAGAAGAAGAAGTCTACATGCGCCAACCGCCTGGGTTTGAGCATCCCACTCTCTCCGATCATGTTTGCAAACTTAATAAGGCTATCTACGGCCTTAAACAAGCCCCACGCGCATGGTACACTGAACTAAAGAACTTTCTCCTCAGTCAAGGTTTCTTCAAGTCTCAATCAGACTCTTCTTTATTCATTCTACATATTTTTGGACTCACTGTTTACATCCTTGTGTATGTGGATGACATTATTGTCACTGGGAATCAAGACTATGGTGTCCAACAGATAATCAATGCTCTTGCAAATAGGTTCTCTCTCAAGGATCTTGGACAGTTAAATTATTTTCTGGGTGTTGAGGTTCTTCATTTTTCTGGTGGCCTACTATTATCTCAACAAAAATATGTAGATGATATCCTACATGAAGCAAATATGCAAGATAGCAAGGGAGTCCCCACTCCCATGTCCTCCACTACCATCCTGCATGTTAAAAAGGGCGACCCCCTCATTGATGTCTCTCGTTTTCGCACCATTATTGGAAAACTACAATACATATCCTTCACGCGCCCCAACATTGCCTACACAGTAAATAAACTATCTCAGTTTATGCACTCTCCTCAAACACCTCACTGGAAGGCTGTTAAAAGGTTGCTCAGGTATCTCAACCACACTTCTTCTTTTGGGCTTTTTATCACTCGTGAATCAGATAACAGACTCCTTGTGTATTCTGATTTTGATTGGGCTGGTGACCCCACTGACCGGACGTCGACCACTGGATATGTCACCTATCTTGGCAGTACCCCCATCTCATGGTGCTCTAAGAAGCAACGCTCAGTTTCTCAGTCCTCAACTGAAGCTGAATACTGTGCCGTAGCTGCTGCCCTCGCTGAAACTAATTGGCTCACCAACTTACTACGTGAGCTTCGCTTTCCCTTGAAAGCCATTCCACGCATCCTATGTGACAATGTTGGAACGACATACATCTGTGAAAATCCTGTGTTCCATAGCAAAATGAAACACATTGCCATCGACTTCCACTTCGTTTGTGACCAGGTGCAACGCAAAGAAGTTGAAGTCAAGCATCTTCATTCCGCTGATCAGGTGGCTGATGTCCTCACCAAGCCACTCGCACGAGCTTCCTTTCGTCGTGTGTTGGACAAGTTGGGTGTTGCTAATATCCACACCAACTTGCGGGGGCGTAAAAGAGATAGACTTGGTCAAATCTCTTAGAACTATCTTCATCACCAGCTGGCTCCACTTTTCATGTTTTTAGTTTATCTTTCAGTTTTAGATAGGTTGTTATCCAGACTTTTATGGGATTTGGTTGATGCCATCTTCTATAAATTTTTTGCCTCACATATGAATAATAACAAGGTTCACCACTATTGTTAGCCTACTATTGTTTTAATAACCAGGCTACTCCGCTTCAACCATCAACTCGTTTATGGTATTGGTATCGTCTTCCTTCTCATGTTTGTCTGCCTCTGCAAATATCTTAGTGTCTCTATCAGCATTACTGCATTTGTGTTGATAGCATTAGTGTGTTCTTTTTTTTCAATTGGGTTTTGAAGATTCTCCACACCTTTGTTAGAACATGCAAATTTCGAAACAGTTGAAGCACCTTATATCTCCCATGTTGTATTTTGAATGAATTGGCAGCATGAAGCCCTTTTGTTTAACTCTGCGATAAATTGGGGAACCAAGACAATCCTAGTCTGTATCTTTCTTACCTTAAGTCATAATTAAAATCATCGAAATCTTGATCAATTACTAATAGGGTATGTCTGCATTGGTACTCAGAAGTAAGGCACGGTTTCATGCTAGGTTTTCTGTCAGCATTTTCTTATTGGGTTCTTGTGCATTGGATCAGCTGCATATGCATCAGAAGGGTACTACTGATATCCTAATATGTCCTCCTTGCTTCTGAATTATGTGTTAACTAATTCTAGAATTCTGTAAAACTATTTGCACATAAATGCTGGTTGGTCAAAATTAAATTTAACCATAGTTGCCGTGTAGCAGGCAGACATGCCTAGGAATGTTATGTTCGATTAGAAGATTTTATATCCTACATTGTCACAATTCTATCAAATTGGCGGGATGAAGTCTCTTCTTAATTATTTACCGAATTCACTTAGATAAATATTGTAACCTAAAAGGAATTCTTAGATTTGGGCTTGTTCAATTATAGTAGAAGATTAGAAAATTCGCAATTTAAAGGTTCCCTTTAGCCATCATTTGACTGATCCAAACTTTTCAGTTTTTATCATTTGACTAATCCAAACTTACGTATAACATACTGTAAAAGACTACTCAAGAATATATACAAGAGCGAAAAATCCATGTAACCATCATTCATCACATCGTTTTCATCCTGACAGTTTCCTTGCTTAACCTATAATGTCAACCAAATAACACTTTTAAGAAGGTGTTGTCTTGGTCGTTAACAGCTGAGAGATATCGCGCATTGTTGGTCTTGATTGTGGATTTGTATGCAAACATGATCTTGCCAGTACTATAATGGATTTCACTACCTCCTCAACTTCGGGTAAAGATAAGGAAGGCGTCGGTCTACTAAATCTTTTAGCTGTAACTCTGATGAAGATGTCAGAGAAGGAATGATATCACCTGGATGCTTTCCTTTGATCACTTCCAGTGCTAATACCCCAAAGCTATACACGTCGCACTTTTCAGTCACCTTCATTGTGTAGGCAAGCTCTGCAAATAGAAAAAAAGAAATATTTTCGTGACGCTATGCTCTAATTCTACGTCACTTTAAGATAGTTAGGAGCATTGGAGAAAGTCTATTACCTGGTGCTACATATCCATATGTGCCTGCAACTGCACTCCAGTTGGAGGAGTCTAACTTTAAAAGCTTAGCAATTCCAAAATCTGAAATACAAGCCTCATACTCAGAATCAAGCAACACATTGTTGCTTGATATGTCTCGATGAACAATCGGCTGTGAGCAGTCATGATGCATGTAAGACAAAGCATGAGCAACACCTTTGATTGCGTTCACCCTCTTAGGCCAATCCATTTTCTTAGTTGCTTCATCTCTACTCAAGATTGTGGCCAAGCTACCCCTTGCGAGGTACTCAAAAACCGAAAAACGAGTGTCGAGTGTTCGAACAAAATCCATGAAGTTTCACAATGTTTCGATGCCTTATTTCAGTCAGTGCCCTTACCTCATCTATAAAACCTTTGCGATCCGCCAACTCAGGTAATGAGTGAAGCTTCTTCACAGCTACTATATCAAGTGATTGTAGCTTTGCTTTGTAAACATTTCCAGATCCTCCCTTTCCAATGCAATAAGTGGCATTGAAATCATTTGTGGCTTTTACAATGTCGTCGTACATTGCTCTCCCATCAAAAGCTGATATTGAGAATACATCTTCGTCTTGTACATCCCTTTGTTCAACCTCAGGCTTCCTCTTCCTTCGTTCATAACTGATGTAGAGGGCAATAAATGCACAAAGAAGTAAAATTGATCCCAAAAGAGGGAGCGATATCATAAGAACAAGTTTGTGGCTCTTCTTCGGATCATGTCTGTTCACTGCCCGAGGGTTTCTGCAAGGTTTTAATCCTGCAACATTGCCACACAATTCTTTGTTTCCTTGTAATGTTTCTATGGAAGCATTCATAAAGGCCATACTGTTTGGGATGGGACCTGTAACTCCTTGTAGGATACGTCTATAGACAACAAAGACATGCCTTCGGAAGTCTTCGGGATGCCACCAGAGAGCTCGTTGCGGGAAAGATTCAGGGTCCCAAGCTCTGCAGTTTGCTGATCCCTGACGGTATCTTCACTCTTAGCTTATTAGGACTCAGATCAAGCACGGTCAAGTGAACTAAGTTACATATCTAGACTGGAATTTCATCACTAATGTTGTTACTGCCTAAGTTCAACTAGAATAACTGTAAACTGTTCCCAAGAGTTGTTGGTATTGACCCACTCAATCTGTTTGCTGAAAGATCAAGATAAGACAACTCAGCTAGCGATCCGAGTCATTGACGAATACTACCAGAAAGTTGGTTATTACTCAGAGCCAGCTTCAGCAAGTGATTCAAGTTGTCAAATTCCTTTGGAATCTCCCCAACTATGTGATTTGTAGAAAGATCAAGTTCATGTAGTTGGGCAGAATTCCCCATCTCTTGTGGAATGCTACCGCCAATGTTGTTCCTCGCAATTTGCAATGCTGTTAACCGTTTGCATCTAATCCAGTTCTCAGAGAGTTCCCCGTAAAAATTGTTGTCGTTTAGATTCACCTAATCCAAGTTTGGATACACACCAAGGCTCTCAGATACATTTCCAGTGGGCTGGTTTCAATCTAAGCGGAGTCTTTTTAAGCTTGAGCAGTTTCCCAAGCTTTTGGGGATTGGACCAGTGAGCCGGTTGTTGTTTACGGTAAAATTTTGAAGCTTTCCACCTTGGCAAACTTGCTCGGGCAAATGGCCAGAAAATTTGTTTGTGTCCATTTCGAGTACACTTAGTAATGTCACATATCCCAGTTCTTCTGGTATAGGACCCGAAAGTTGATTCTCCCGAAGGAACAAGATTTCTAAATTGCTCAAATTGCCCAATGAAGTAGGAACTGAGCCATTGAGTTGATTTACGCTCAGTTCTAAATCAGTGAGAGACTTCAAGTTTGCTGGCTCTTCAGGAATGGGACCAGAAAGTAAATTATTATAGAGATGTAGAAGACTTAGGGAGCTCAGATTACCTAATGATGCTGATATTGAACCAGAAAGTTTGTTGCTATGAAGGCTTAGGCTTTTAACTGATTTCAACTTTCCTATTTCTTGGGGGATAGGGCCGAATAGGTTGTTTATGAACATAAGCAAAACGGTAAGATTATCCAAATTTCCAAATGTGGAAGGAATAGGACCTGATAGAAGCTTCATGTTTATATAGACTTCGACGAGGCTAATGAGATTTCCCATTTCTGGTGGAATGGGACGAGTAAGTTGATTATCGTAGGATACACATGAGTCAGGTTGCTCAAGCTGTCCAATGAAGCAGGAATTGGACCCTCCAGATGATTGGTGTACAAGGCAAGTTCAGAAAGAGATCTTAGCTAGCCTATTTCTTTGGGAATCGAGCCGTTTAACTGATTTTCACCAAGGTGGAGGGTCTCAAGATTTGTTTGTAGCCCGATTTCTGGTGGGATAATTCCCGAGAATTGATTAGTAGACAAGTCAAGATAAGTGAGTTTGGAGATGTAAAAATATGAGGTGGGATAGTACCAGAAAAGTTGTTCATGCTGTAGTCGATAGCTGCAAGATTGGGAAATGATAAGAACGAGAGGCCGTAAAGCGTACTTGTTACGCCTGATGACGTCAGGTTCAATCCGATTACGCTCCCATCAGCATTGCAAGAAACTCCATACCATGTGCAAGGGGTAGAAGAATTGTTGGCATTATTGGGAAGAGACCACAAAGCTAGCCAAGAGGTGTTTTCAAGGCTGGCTTTCCATTCGAGGAGGGCTCCAACTTCTTCAGAAGAAGCAGAAGCAACTTGGGGTGAAGAGAAGGTTATGAAAAATAGGACTAGGAATACATAGTAGAAGCCATTTCCAGAGGCTAGAAAACCCATGTGACTACTATTCTTCTGTGATGTATTATCATGAATCCAGTGCTGCTTTTGTACACATATTATCAGCCTGCTTATCCCAAACTGCCTTGTGGTTGTAGTGACGATGCATAAAACTGAGGACTTTGGAAAAGTCCAGCTCGTCGACTGAAGTCTTTTAGTCAAAGTCTCTGCTATTTTGATCACTTTCAGTGGCCATTTGATTTAACCAAGAACTTTATGAAAACACCATTTATATTGGACCATTTTGCTGCCAAGTAAAGTGTGAAGGGACCATAAATGTTAGCCTGAGTTTCAAAGGCGTGTCTTCTGGAAGCGGGAAATCGAAGTCATGCACTGTCCACCTTCGAGACCTGGCCAATTTATGCCTTTTACTCCTGTCTCTATCTGATGTGCTGCTCGTTGGTTTTACTTAATCTTTTTCCCCTTTTTTTGGGTGTGGTAAAAGGGTGGAACGGATAAAGTTATCACCCTCATTGGGTACCTAAGAATATTTCTATTAAGTGGAAGTTAAAATCACTTAATTCTACAGAGATATTTATGCAATAGAAATGCAGGGGTTAACTTTGCAAATAAAGCACGTAAACCTAAAATTTAGAAACTTGAACGTACCCTGGCTAAGTCAAGGTAAGAACCTGAGTTCTTTATCTACTATATTTTGACAAATTGGTGGTGCCTGTGGGTAATAGGTTATAGTGCCTGAGGTATTGGGCAGTAGCACTGATGGCGGTGGTGAGAACAAGGATTGTTTCCACTCTCCAAATTCTGATCAAGTTTTGTCACTCAATTTATGATGGTACCTAAAGTGGTGGAATAGGATCGGAGTAAAGTGAGGTCTAACGGTTGTGAAACCATGATGGGGCGTGGACAGTAGTGGTGGCGATCTTCTGAGGGTAAATTGCACTACAAATTCCCTAAGATTTACATTGTTTTTTCATTTAAAATTCTGTAGCTTCAATTTTAATACATAACAACTTAAGGTTTGAAAATTAGTTCCAATTGGAACCAAAATCATCTCTTCGTTAAAGAAAAGGTGGACAATCTTTTAGATGGAGGAACAAACATATCTTTTCAAAATAAATAAGCAAACACACTAAACGTCCCAGTCGTCGGCACCCGCTCCCTCACCACAGTCACATCGTCACCAGTTAGCCCTATACCACACCACATCATCACCACCAAATCACTATGCACCCACGGCCTCATTGCAACACCTCCGCTGCCTAACCCACCGTTACAACCACTGACATTGCAACTACCAATCAATGTCACCGGTTAGTAAACAAAAGCCTAATCCACCACCTTCACCTTTCAATAGCCATGCATCGTCTCATGTTGTGTGTGCATGTGTGTGTGAATTAAGAGAGAGAAAGAGATTGGTTTCCGTTTGTGCGTGCACGCACTAGTTGATTAGGGATGAAACATTGGGGACCGGTGTGTGAATGTGCGTGCACTAGTTGATGGGTAATTGTGTGTGTGTGTGTTGTTGTGTGGGGGGTTGGGGGGGGGGGGGGGGGGGGCTGCGCAAACTTTGTGCACGCAAGGTGTTGGGTTGTGGGGGTGCCGGCGAGTGGGGTGTTTCGGTGGGTTTGTGTGTGTTTGTCTTGAAAAGACATGCTTGTCCCTTCATGTGAATGTCTGTCTATCTTTTTTTAACGGATTAGACATTTCTGGTCCAATTTTTACGTGCTAAAATTGAACCATAAAATTTTACGTGAGAAAATAATGTAAGCCTTAGGGGATTGTGTGCAATTTACCGTTCTTTTGATCATGGTGGTGCCATCATCCACAAAATGAGGCCGTGAAATTGAAAAAATATTGTTTGACCAGAATACCCTCACTTTGTATACGGAGCTTCACACAAATTCTAAATTCTTTTCAATAAGTCTAACAGAACGTAAACTTTTGCTAATAGTGTTTTATGTTGAGGTAGGAAATTCTCATTTTGATTTGTTAACAGTTAATTTGCAAATTTGTTATATCTAGAGGTAGGTTTTATCAATTAACTCCTCTATTTGTGTGTAAAAACCTATCTCTGACTGAGGACTTTGGAGAAGTTCACCTCTTCAACTGAAGTCTTCAAGTCAAAGTCTTGGTATCTTGGTCACATTAAAGCTACATTTAATTGTTATCAAATAACCAGGCAACTCACTGTCCAATGATCAATCAAACAAGTAAAAGGGGGGATTTTCAAAACTTTATGAGAACACCATGTATATTGGACTATTTTTTATGTACAAAAGTTGTCTGCTTAACGGTAATAAATGGACCATTTTGCTGCCAAGTAAAGGGACATAAGGTGCATTTCTAGCAGTGGAAATGGACCACGAATGTTGGCCTAATTTTCAAAGGCGTTATTTCTGGGAAATCGAAGTCATGCAGTGCCCACCTTCAAGACCCGGCCAATTTCTGCTTTTCACTCATGTCTTTGTCTGATGTTACGCTCTGAGAAAAATGGATCAGAACTCCAAGCACAATTTATGGTGGTTATTTTATTTCAGATTGTGTTTATGTTCATTTGATTAGCCACACTAGATCTGAATTTGGTATCATGTCTTGTTAGATCTGGTGTTTGACTTGTACTTTTTCAATGTAGATTTTGTAGGTTTTGGCGACCATTGTAGGCAGCATTTGTGGTGGTTGTATCGACGATGCTGCTATATTGGTGGTGGTTGTGGGTAACAGGTTGTGATAGCTGAGGGTTTGGGTGGTAGTCCTGACGTTGGTGGTAGTGGTGGTGAGGTCAAGGATTGTTTCCACTCTCCCAATTCCGATCATTTTTGTCGCTTGCTAAACAATGCTATGTAGGGTGGAGAGTAAAGTGAGGGTTGTCGGTGGTGAAACCGTGATGGGGCGTGGCAAAGGGTGGAGGTGCTGGTCTGGTGGAGGTCTTATGGCGGTGGTGTTAATTGGTGCGCGACGATCATCTAGTGGCGATATTCTTTCAATGATGGTGGCGGTAGTATCCACAAAATCCAACCCTTGGATTAAATAAAGACTGCTCCACCAAAAATCCTCATTAAGAAGAGCTTTTCGCAAACCCAATTTTTTTTTGATAAGTCTAACGGATTGTAAGCTTTTTCTAATCGTTAAGATGTTAATCTGCAAATATGTCATATGTGTAATACATTTTGTCAATTAACCTCTCTATTTGTGTGTGAAAAACTATCACTAACAAATTATAGACACAAATAAGGAGGCTAGTTTGGTTGTCATTTCCTCTATTTCCAAGTTGATAATTAAAATTTTCTTGTTTGTGTATAATATTTATATAAAGTTTTCAAAAACACCAAATTCAATCATTATTCACCAATTCTATGCATTTTTTTTTTTTGAAACTTCATCCCACTCATTTTGATTTATAAATGTATGAAAAATGATATTTAAACAACATAGAAGCGCTTCAGATTTTTTAATGTGACATTTAATTGGTCAATTATATTTAATGATATACATTCTCAACAAGCTTAATAATCCAATAAAGAAAGCAAATAAAAAAACATATGTTTGCATTATTTTACCTGCAAAATTACGACTTCCGGCAATTGTAACATAAATCAAGCATTATTTACATTTAAAGAGTAATTCCTTTAGTTCACATGAAAAGTTTTTAAGCATCTAAGGCTCAAACGCATTTGTAATTAGAAAAACTTCCCTATAAGAAAAGAATTTTTTTTCCACTCCTTCGATTTACTTATGAAAATTTGTTTTTGTCATTTTTTGCTGAAAATTTTTTAAAAAGGAAAATAAATTCTATTTAAGCGAACACTCTGAATGAGCTAATTTGGCAGGTTCTCTAGAAAATTTGTATCATTTCATATTTTTGGCCACGTGTATTAACGAAAAGGATACCAAGCTCAATACTAGACATAATATCCTCGTCTCATTTGGAACTGTGTGTTTCATTTGGAAGAGATTTTTGAAGGAAGAAAAAGAGGGGTAAGGGAGGTTTTTTGTGTGTGTGCGCGCGCGCGCGCACGCGTGTAGGTGGGTGGGTGGGGAAGGTGTGATAAAAGGCGAGTGGGGTCTAGGTGAGGAGTTGTGATAAGGGTCAAGTGTTGGCTTCAACATGCTTCCTTAGCCAAGGGAGTCGACAGCGAGCCACTTGACATGGGAACTGGCCCGAGCCTTCCTTTGGGGGGTCTACCAAAGCCTTCCCTTTATTGGGGGGGGGGGGGGGGGGGGGGGGGGTGTCTACCAAAGCCTTCCCAGTTATGACATCCCTTCTCTGGTTAGGATGCCATGTGATTAAGAAACACATGGAGCTCCTTGGCAGTGACATTTCACTGCGGTGGTCGCAAATGCCAATACTCCTTGGATCTGATTGCTTATTTGTTCGGCCAGCTATTCACAGCTGCTCTCTCTGTCTAGGAAGGCTAGTTTACAGAAAGCCAGTGTGTCCAGAGAATGCCGTTAATCTAGCCACTAGTCCAAAGCCCTTACTAAGTTCCCTTCACGGGCAAGATCTCTGGTTCAAGCCCAATATAATACATTTCCTTCCACTTCTACTTCCCATGAAACTATTCAGTTTGAACAACAAATGATAATTAATCAAGTCCGAAGCAACACAAGTACTTATTTTTTTTTAATCTTCTCAAAGCCTTCCCTTTTGGCGGGGCTGGGCGAGGGGGGGGGGGGGGGGGGGGCGTAAGCCAGAGCCCTTAGGGGCTTCCCGTCCTTGGTCCCTAAGTCTTTTCTTTAGGGTTCCTTGTTTCCTCCTATCATGTTTTCTCTCTTTGGCGGGATCCTTGCTCCATGATCCCGTCCCATGCCCGAGTGTCGTCTCCGCTCTAAGTACCCTTAGTACAGTGCCTGTGGCCTCCCCTAAGTGCATTCTTAGTGTTACATGCCTCCGGCACAACACCTGCTATCATGCCCGAGCGCGGCAATGTTCGACCTACACCCAGCAAAGTGTTGTCATCGCGCCCAAGTAATGTGATGCCCGATTACGCCCGAGCATCATCTCCTGTCATATAGGCCTCTGAAACTGCTTCCCTCGGTCGGAACCATCTGCTGTTGTCATGTCATGCCCCCACATAACACGCATTCCTTATGCCCCGATGCCATCTCTATTGAGCGTGACCACAACACACATCCCACCGCGCCAAAGCTTCATGCCACTTATACAGTCATGCCTCTAGCACTCCATTATATTCCCACACCCCCGACATTAGTCTATCTCTTGAACATATCATGCGCACCCCTGATGTGACATGGTACATGCTTCAACCCACTCTCAGCGGAGAATCCCGAAAGGTTCCGCTTGTAATGCTTTGACGTGAGGACCGTTTGTGTCGAGATAGGTTCCTTTTTCAAGACAATATCTCCACCATGGGTGATTCGTGTGACACTAGTCATGCTTGAGCTGTAACCATGTCGCACTCACATTATCAGTGATCATTGATGCCTCTAGGTCACTTTTGAGACTAGAGCAGATTTTTTGAGGGTATCGTGCGAAGTTCGCCTGAAAGTTGGCGTCGGGGCCTCCCCCACCATTCACAGTTTATCTGCATCTTTGGATGCCCCGTGTGGAACTTATTAAGGGCTTTATATTGGTAGCTAGATTAAGAGCTTTCTTTGACCACATTGGCTTTCTGTAAACTAGTCTTCCTAGACAGAAAGAGCAGCTGCGCATAGCTAACCAAGCAAATAAGCAATCAGATTGTCCAAGGAGTACTGGCATTTGTAGCCATCGCAGTGAGATGTCACTGCTAAGGAGCTCCATGTATTTCTTGATGACATGGCATCTCATTGTCTATAAGCAATGTACTTTGAAACTCATTTTGGATAATTGAACTCCTTTGTAAAGTCCTGTTTTCTCACATTTTCTTTAAGATGCAAGTCTTTCCATCATTTTATTTTATTTCTTTGGTTTAAATGAGACAGTTGGTAAATAACAAAAAGGTCGCATAGTAAGAAAATTTTAATTCGGAAATTACTTGGCAGATGAAATCATTCATATTGGGACGTTATTTAAAGAATTTGGCAATAGGTCGAGAAAATCTCTATAGTATGACCAAATCGTCGAAGACTTCCTTAATTATTTAGATATTAAACATCACAATTATATTTTGTGATATAAAGAAATTTATATAACAATGTTAAAATTTGAATCAAGTATAATATGTGTTTATACTTAACCTCACTTTTAGAACGTATTTGCCTACAAGATAGAATTGCGCGTGTGGGCACGTGTTAATATATGTATCTAGTTCAGGTTCATATGATAATCAAATTAATGATACACCCGGTGATTAAAGGTGCAACTTGGTGTGGCAACACGTGCAAGTCCGTACAAATAAAGGCGTAGGCTTACTTTTATAAAGACGATAGTGGATGTGGACACAAAATTCTGAGCCCGTCAAAATATGGGCTAGCATGGGCAAGGTTCTTGAAGGCCGGTTCAGCCATCGGAAAACTCAGCTTGTCAAACCTTTTAATTATATAAATTGTATATCAATTTTATTCATACAAGATATCCATTTTTTGTCCTTCAACCTTTAAGATTTTCTCATCATATGGGTTTAGAGACGTTAAAAGACTTATTCATCTTTGTTTCTTACTCCCTCCGTCGTACATAATTTGATCAAAAAAATTTTACGCTCAGATTAAGAATTTAAGTGATATATTTTGTGATTCTCATTATACCCTTTAGAGAGAAAGGGTTGGGGGAGTGAGTCAGGAGAGAGAAAATAGATTAGTGTAGTGTTAAATGTGGAGAGATAATGAATAAAAAAGTGTAAGAAAGTGGGTCTAGACAAGAGAAATGAGTTGATAGAGAATTAAAAATACGGAGAGAGAAATAGAATAAAAAAATTATAAAAAGGTAAATATGTAAAAACACCTACAAAATCTTTCTTAATTTAGAAAGTGAGCAATTTTTGTGGAACAGCTCAAAGAGGAAATATGATTAATTTCTTGTAGGATGGATGGAGCATTATAGAATTAGACTTCTTAAAAATATTGATTAGAGACTCTTGTCTTTTTCTTTTTAGTTTATTTTGTCATAAGACTTTGTTTCCATCTCAAATTTAAATCCATTCTGAGACTTTATTATACTTTTCTTCATTATCATGATTAATTAGTAGATTTTATTTTAACTGATATGCTTAAAACTTAAATGCACAAAAGCTCATGACTAAGCAATAGACTTTGATGGTAATTAATATGCTTAAATATTAAGTAAACAAAAAATAATTTGTGAACATGAGCAATACGACAACAGCCCGTATCCAGCCCAAAGCCACCAAAATTTTCATGAGCTGAGCGTGAATAGATATTATTTGGCTCGTAGATAAGCTGCGCTAGACGAGGCATGGGCGTAATTTGGCCCTTGGGCCCGCCCAACTTGTAACACTACTGGCGATTGATGCATTATCTTTGAAACCGGCCCACCACATTTCGAGTCTTTCTAAACTAAGCCTTGTTTTAAAAGCATTAGCTAAAATATCACCGCCACTTTATGAGGGGCTTTGGGATTTTCCTGCGAGTGTGTTTTTCGGATGGCATTTCAAGGATTCAAAAAGAAATTCGGACCAGCTGCTCCTCCAAAATCGTAACTGGCGTTTGGCTTCCCTGCACCGTTCTCTGCAGCTCCAAGCTACTCAGTTCCTCCAGGGCAATCATCATTTTCAGTTTATGGAAGCAGTCATTCTGTGGATAATACTAGTTCTTTGAGTGAAGCTCAAAGTTCTTCTTCATCTTATTCTATGTGGGGTAATCGGTCCAAATTTCACAGCACTTTGGCCAACTCATTGACACCACAGGACCTGCCCTTGGTTCCTTCTGTTGATACTTGCAATTCTGGAAGAAATTTCTCAAGCGAGCATGCAAATGTTCAAGTCATGGCTTGGCTTGGCTTTTGCCCTTGTGTAAATGCACCGCGTGGTGTCTCTGTATAATGATGGAGGTACAAGGCTTTAAAGAGTAGGGAATGCCAAGGTCGCATGGTGGCAATTGCAGCAAAATATCATTTAGGACAAATTACACTTATGTTCCTGAAGTTATGGTGTAATTACAGTTAAGGACATTAAGTTTCAAAATGTAACATTCCGTGACCAAAAACCCTAATTTTGTAACACTTGTGTCCATCCGTTAGGGTTTCGTCCAAAAAGTGTATTAATTATGATGTCATCGTTACGTATTTTCAAAATGACAATACTGCCCTCTATTGCATATACTAAACAATTACACTTATGTCCCTGATGTTAGGGTATAATTACAGGTAAGGACAATAGTTTGGATAAATTATACTTACGTCCAATATAATGGTTTAAATGTTCAAATTAGGATTATATTTTTTTAGGCAAATTATACTTATGTCCAATATAATGGTTTAAATGTTCAAATTAGGATTATGGTTTTTTTAAGGTTTGTATAAAAACCCTAATTTTGAAATTAGGTTTCCAAATCACCGCCGGCCACCAATCTTCTGTCGGCGTCACCCCCATCGCCGGCGACGTCGCCTTTCCCCCTCCATCTCTTCTCTCCCCCACCTCGCCCCGGCAGCAGCCCCTATCTCGCCCTACGCCGACAGCTCCATCGCCCTATCCCTCCCTACCCTACCCTCCCCCACCTCGTAGCCGCCCCCACCATACTTACACACCACTGCCAACCTCCGTGACCCAAATACCCGGCATCACCGTCGTTACCCACCACCCCGCACCACCGCCATAACCCACTCTTCTTTCTTCCCAAACCAAAACTCACCATCAATTCAAAAACCCAAGAAAAATACCTACTGTGATTCCGAGTCATGGCATGAGAGAGAGAGGGGCGATTCGCGGTGGGTAAGAGGGGTCTTGCAGCAGAGAGGGGTCTTGCGGCGTGGTGGGGAGGGAGGGATAACGGCAGCGTGCAGGAGGAAGAGCGGGGCGGCGTTGGCGTCGGCGTAGGGGGAGTGTGTGACAGCGGGGTGGGGAGAGGGGAGGGGGCGCGGTGCGGTGCGGGGAGATTGAATCTAAGAGTGAATTTGAGAGAGAAAGGAGATAAAACAAAAAAAAGATAAAAAGAAACATGGAATTTGAATTAGGGGCAATAAAGACTTTTCGCTAAAACCGTTAGGGTTTTTTGTATTCCGTCTGATCAACGGACAAAAGTGTAATTTGTCCAAACTATTGTCCTCGCCTGTAATTATACCCTAACCTCAGGGATATAAGTGTAATTTGCCCTATCATTTATGTTTGTCATGGAAACCTCCTAACACTACATAACTGAATACCGAGATAATACTGTGATATTTTCATATCACGTTGAGGTAATTAAGTTCTAACTAATAATTAGTTAAGTTGCACATTTGATACCTCAATTTGTATGGAAATAAAATGAAAGACTATCTGTATATTGTGCAAATTGATTTAGCATAAATGATGTGTTTGTGACCCTATTGTTTAGTTATATTTATTTGAATTAACACTATGTGACATAGCGTAGGTTTCTTGTTTATTACTATACGCGCAAGTGATTTGAGTTACTAATTTTGGTAGCGTGACGAAGAGTTTTATGGTAAAAAAAGGCAATTGATTTGAGTTCTTGAATCAAGACCCTTTTGTCTGATACTTGGTATCTATTTAATTTTGTACGAAATATTTTTTATATGTGCCAATTTTCATGGGCTTCACCTTTGGGCTAATGAGCTCATTTTGTAATATTTGAAAATTACGTGAAAATTCAGTTTTCACGACCACCTAAAAATAGTTTATAGTAGTTGTAATAAAAGTGACATTTTCTTTTTGGAAAAATATTTTATTAAAAAAAAGAGGCTTCATTAAAACCGGATTTGTTTTGATAGTTGTACTTATAAATTATGTTATATATCACAAAATAATTTATCTTTAGTGCTAGCTAATGTCAGGTATAATGCTAATAATGTGATTTAAAAAGTGTTACGTTTTAGATGAAGGCGTAAACATTTTCTAAGTACGACGAGCGTACATCTCTTATTTGCATCAGATGTTTCATGAGCTACCACTTCCATCTAGCTCTTTGTTTTGGGGATATCAAATGGAGAAAAGCAAAGAAAAAAATCAAAATGAACTTTTGCTAGATACTTTTTGTGTATGAATTGGATTAAGATTTTTAAAATATTAGTTTGATAGCGTTTTGGATATAAATTGAATAGTTTTCAAAAGGTTTATGCTAAAGTAAATAAAAACTTAATATTAGATATAGTGATACCATGTTATGACTTTTTCAGGACATAACATTTTGGTGACAATAACATGGATGTCTTTACTTATAGATTATTATGTTTGTCTGTAAGTAGTGCATTTTTTTAAAAAAAATACCTACACTTATTCTTTTCCGACACATGGTTTTGGTTTGGAAAAGGAAAAATGAAATTTTGAGACTTTACATATAGAGTTATAGTTTGGTAAACCACCTAAAGTTAGTTTATGAAGTTTTCTTTTAAATAGAAATTTTTCATGGGATTTTTGTAAAACAGTTAGCTTGAAGCTGATTTTATTTTGCTGAGTGTGTTTATGAAACAAATTGTTTGATAAAATTATGAAAAACCTTATTTCAATGTTAAATTCTTTGATAAATACATGACTGCAAAATGCGGAGGTACATGATTTGAAGATAATTATGATTTCTTGAGTCATGTATATACAAAGAAGATTAGCGACATAAAGAACATCTATATATAATATGTTCTTAATTTTAAGACTATTTTAGCATGTCGCGTGCATGTACGCGTAGTAAGATTATGTAATATATTTCATGCATGTATTTCTGTTTCTTGCATTTAGCTTTGCTAGCTTGGATCTCTAGGCATGTATGGTTGTTCTGTATAATTGAACAAAAATCGTGGAAGAAGAAGGAAAGGAAAAAAAAATGCAAAGTGGATGTTGCCAAAGTCTAGAGATTGAAATTATACTTTGGTAACGATGTTAAATTATGATAACCGAAGTCTTTGATTTCTGATGACTGTTTTGATATTTATAGTTGTGGTATTTATATTTATTTCAAATGGTATCTAAGTTTATTTTTAGAATACGAGGCGTTAATTTTTTTTAATATTTTAAATCTTGGATACCAAATATTTGTCACAAATTCGAAACCATATTTGCAAGTGGATTTTATCTAACTTTTACAAAGCTTGAGAATTGAAATTAAAAATTCTTGAAAATTATCAAAAGATTTTTATAAAGTTGCTATTGATGCGAGATTATGTTATGCGAAGCATGACAAATGTTGAGGAAAACGTGGCTCCTAGTAGGTGAAAGACTACTGGTCACAAAATATTAACAAGATTAGTTCTTAGTAGTAGACTACTGATCAAATGTTTGATTCCTAGTAGTGAGGCTACTGACTAGTATCATCTTTGATGCGAAGCGAAGTGGATGCTACCACTGAAACTTGATTTCCTTGATGAGATCCATAATGTTGCTTCTATATGCACTATTGGGCTCTTAAAATTCTGTAGACTTGTGATATTTCATCGATGAAGAGAAAATAAGTTATAGAGGCCTCATAAAAGTTGCGCAACTTGTCTCGGGACTAGCACATAGGCTAGATCCTTTTTCACCTGAGGCGGATGGGGTGAGCCCACAGGGAGTCACTAGTGGGAATAACCCATCCTCTTTGTGATTAGAGATCCCATGAAGAAGGTTCAATGGGTATAAACAACTCATAGTGCATGACTCGTGATAAACGTAGCACCCTTTTTTTAATAGGAGAGTGTCTCATCCCTATCGTGTGGTGCTTGTGCTACTTAGTGTGACGTCCAGGAAGGGATTTTCCCTGAATGAGCCTGAGGTTAATATTTTCGCGAGATACATGTCACACGTACCCTTGGAGGACTCACCTAAGTGAGAGTGGTCGTGAGGCCGCGACTGTGGGAACCATGGGCCATTCCCTAAAGACTCTCATGAGAATCAAGATAAGAGCGCATGGTCATTAATAACGCTAACCCGCGAACTAAGTCCCATATTAGTATTGTGTGTGTGACAACTGAAGTTTGGCCAATGGACCTAATTCAAGGCGTAGTCCATTACGGCACTCTCAAATGGATGTTGTCGACACTAAGTGTTGGTTCAAGCCCAAAAAGCACCAACACCTATTGCACAGTACAAGTTGTCCATCTTATTTATGTATTTTTTAATTTTATTACTTTATGAGTTTATAAACCATGGCTTTATTTTGCTAAAGAGGAAAATATTAAATAAAAAAAGAGAGGAGCTTTATGAATCTATCATGATGTTCATTGATATGGTTTTAAATGCTTTAAATTTTAGAATTGTGAGACTTTATAAACATTTCATTAGTGGCTTTTTATGTATTTTAAATTATCATTTTATTTTATCAAAATAGTGGGAGATTATTGGAATATTTTAATAAAATAAAATGTACATTATAGCATTGTTATTATATTGTAATTTGTGACTATATGTCTTTACTTACATGTAAATTATGAAATGAGTTACAAATGCAATAATGAGTATTATTAACTCAAATGTGTTTATGGTGTATATAATATACTTTAATATTTGACATTATTGGGAATGGTTATGATTATTTCATGAGTTACAAAGGTTTTTAAGCTTACTTATGTTGCTAATAAATAGATTATGATTGGTCAAGTATATAAGGTCATGGGGTGTGACATAGAAGTCTTGAAGCTACCAGGCTTCCAAAACTTAGGCCTGTTTAACACAGCTTTTTTTTCCACTTTTGAAAAATAGAAAAAAAAAGTTGCGTTTGATAACCATTTTCCTTTTTTTCCCTTCAATTTAAAAATTCAGTTTTTAAATCAAGACTGTTTTTAAAAACTCCAAAAACTGGTTTTTTTTTTTTAGTGTTAGTTTTTTTTAGACCACCACCCTCCCACGCTGGCAGCCACCGCCGGCCGACTATTGTCGACAGCCGCTAGCCACCGCCACCGCAAACCACCACAAAAAAAATTGGGTTATCAAATACCCAAAAAAAACTGGGTTATCAAACACCCACTTGTTTTTGTAAAAAAAAAAAAACTGCTCTTTAATATATTTTTTGAAACTGAAAATAAAAAAAAAGTTTTGTCAAACGAAGCCTTAGTGTTTTCTACCCTACTATCATAATATATTTTTCTACATATCTATAATATATATTTTATACTTGGGCAACGTAATCGTAGACTGGTTCTTACCGTCTTCTTGTGGACGTGTACATGGAGGAGACATAGCTGCGTCAATGGGTTTTATCTTGGAGACTTTATCTTCCGTCAACACCTGCACGTAGGGAAGCGATAACGTCTTTAGGATAGCAACTTTGTCGCGACTCTCATGGACCAACTATTTTCATATCTTTTTACTACTCTATATTATAGAATTCTATCAAGTGTTCATATCGAATTACTTTTAATTATTTACTGTTATTTTGTTATGTTTAATCACATAATGTTGTTAATACTTTTATTGTATAAAATACAAATCAAAGCCTAAATTCTTTCAACAGAAAGAAATATTTCATGACCTTATCCGCTAATTCTACGTCACTTTAAGATGGTTAGGAACTTTGGAGAAAGTTTATTACCTGGTGCTACATATCCATACGTGCCTGCAACGGCACTCTAGTTGGAGGAGTCTAACTTTAGAAGCTTAGCAGTGCCAAAATCTGAAACGTAAGCCTCATACTCAGAATCAAGCAGCACATTGTTGCTTGATAGGTCTCGATGAACAATTGGCTGTGAGCAGTCATCATGCATGTAAGACAAAGCATGAGCAACACCTTTGATTACGTTCACCCTGTTAGGCCAATCCAATCCCTTAGCTTCTTCATCTCTACTCAAGATTGTGGCCAAGCTACCCCTTTCGAGGTACTCAAAAACCAAAAACAAGTGTCGTGTTGGGACAAGGGGGATTACGATGTTGAGTTGCTACAGCAGTCCTAAAAAACGCAAGTATTTGACAAGAAAAACTGGGAACTTCTTATTGTTATTTTCTTCACCCCACTTGACAAAATACATAGCCACGTATTTATAGGTGAGTTCATAAAGAAAGGATACATGGACATCCTAAAGTAAATGAACATATTGAATGCATGAACATCCAAGGATACATGAATATCCTAAAGTACATGTATATATTTAATGCATGAAGATCCTAGAATTCATGTATCTAGAAAATGCATTACCCTTTATCACTCCCCCTTAATGCATTTTCTGAAATACTGAAACTTATCTTCGGAAGAGCTTTAGAGAAAATATCTGTCACCTGAAAATTTGTCTTGCAATGCTTCAGTTGTATCTCAACTTTCTTAACTGCATCACAAATAAAGTGGTACTTGATGGCTATATGCTTGGTTCTTTCATGGTTGACCAGGTACTTAACAATCGCAATTGCTGACTTGCTATCACAAAAATATCTCTGTTTCACCGTTTTTCTTTTCTCCAATATCTTCAAGAATTCTTTGTAATCATATTGCTTGTGATGTCGCCTTCGCTGCTACCACATACTTTGCTTCAGTCGAAGATTGAGCAATATATAATTGCTTCTTTGAAGCCCACGAGATTACACCTGTTCCAAGAGTAAATGCATACCCCGATGTGCTTTTTCGGTCATCAATTGATCCAGCCCAGTCTCTGTCAGTGTATCCAAATAGCTTCACTTCTTCAGCCACTTCATATAAAATTCCATAATCAAGTGTTCCTTGCAGATATCGCAGAACTCTTCTTGCTGCTCCATAGTGAATTTGGCTTGGATTTTGCATGTACCTGAAAAGTAGACTCCCTGCAAACATTATGTTTGATCGAGTTGCTGTAAGATACAACAAGCTCCCAATCAAGCTTCTATACTTTGAAGCATCCGCTTTTCTTGTTCCATCTTCTTTTATCAACTTTTTATTGACTTCCAAAGGAGTTGCTACAGCTTTACATCCAAGCATTCGAAACTTCTTAAGAACATTTTCAGCATACTTTCTTTGAGAAATAAATATTCATGCTTCTCCTTGAAAGACTTTCATACCAAGAAAATAATGCATTAAGCCCAAATCATCCATCTCATATGTCTTCATCATGTCTACCTTAAATTTTTGCACCATCTCACTATTACTTCCCGTAAACACCAAATCGTCCGCATACAAAAAGATAATTAAGATATCGGTACCTTTTGTTTTGATATATAAAGTGGGCTCGCTCTCACTTTTGTGGAACCAAGCTCGGGGTGCTTGTTTAAGTCCGTACAATGCTTTCTTCAATCTGTAGACTTTATCCTACTCCCCTTCACCTAAAATCCTTGTGACTCCTCAACATATATTTCTTCATTCAAAATGCCATTAAGGAAAGCTGATTTTACATCAAGTTGATAAAGAAACCATTTCTTTTGTGTAGTCAAAGCAAATAATGCCCTAATTGTCTCGAACCTCGCAATTGGAGCAAAGGTTTCATAGAAGTCAATTCCAGCTTGCTGTGAATACCCTTTCGCCACGAGCCTCGCCTTGTGCTTCTGTACAGATCCGTCTGAATTGAGTTTTGTCTTGTACATTCACTTAACACCAATAATATCTCTATCTTTAGGTTGCTCGACTAGCTCCCATGTTTGATTTTTCTCGATTATCTTTATCTCTTCTTCCATTGCCTTTTTCCAAACTGCTTGATTTTTGCTTCTTTAAAAGACTATGGCTCTAAAGTGACATAATTACAAAATTCTTATATCTCTGCTAGGTTCCTCGTTCTCCTTGGTGGAGACTCTGATGATGATGGCACTGACAAAGAAGAGCTTGTGCTCCTAGGTGATTGTTGCGGAGACGTGTCAGCTTGGTTTTCTTCCAATAGCGGTGGATCATTTTCATGATCTTCTTCAAGAATAAGAGGCACAACCTGTACTTTTCCTTCTTTCCGGTTCCAAAAAATCTTTTCATTAAAAATCACATCTATGCTAATAATTAATTTCTCAGTCTCCAAAATTAAATAATCTGTAAGTTTTAGACTTGATATAGCTAAAAATACGCCTCCAATCTACAGATGACACGTGGCAGTTATGACACGTAGTCGAAGCTAACTTATTGCTGATTAGGCACTTGCCATATCAGCCACCAGGCAGAATCCTAAAAGAACTCTATCAGCTAAGATTGACAAGTGATCCTCTAAGATCCTAATTTGATCTTGATTGGAGTTGTGCAAAACCTGATTCTACTAGGGTTCTCCTCTCTACTACTATATAAAGGGGTCCAACCACACACACGATTACACATTGTGTCTTACTGCTTTTTCAGAGTTCTACATTGTTAGCCATCTCTGACTTAAACATCGGAGCGTTCCCCTGCCAGAACCCCACCCGGCGGTTACTCCGTGTTCTCTTTTGCAGACCTACTTTCTAGTGTGGTTCCCGATCCAGTTTTTAGCTGCAACAAGACTCGTCAGAATAGCCAAGAAAGATACAACTTTCACTTTTCTTTTCAAGCTTATGCATTTTTTCATCAGGAATATGAGCATAGCATAATCTCCCAAAAATTATGAAGCGACTTATAGGTTTGATTCCACTCCATGCTTCGACGGGACTCACATTCTGAATAGCTTTAGTAGGACACCTGTTGAGAACGTAAACTACAGTATGAATTGCTTCTGCCCAGAATTTTAGCGGCATGTCCCTATCATTGAGCATTGATCTGGCCTACTATTATCCTGTTATTCATTTCAACAACGCCATTTTGCTGTGGACTGTAACCTACTGTCAATTGCTTCCAAATGCCTTCATCCTAGCAAAAAGCTTCAAATTCATTAGAGGTATACTCAGTACTCACCCCGTCTATCACTCCGTATTATCACGGCCACTTTGCTTTTCTACTAGAGATTTAAATCTTTTGAAGACTGTAAATACTTCAGATTTCTCCTTCAAAAAATAGACCTATGCCATTCTTGAGTAGTCATCGACAAAAAGAAGTAAGTATTGATTTTGGCTGAGAGACTGATGTCGCATTTTGCCACAAATGTCCATGTGGACCAACTCCAAAGGGGCCTTAACTCTCCAAGTGCTTGCCTTAATTTATGAATGGGATTCGATGTTGCTTTCCCATAACGCACCCTTCACATATATTAGCTTCTCCTCAAATTTCTGGCAATCCTCTCACCATATTCTTCCTCTGCAATAGCTTCAAGCTATTGAAATTGAGATGGCAGAATCTCTTATGCCAAAGCCAAATATTTTCTTCAACTGCACATTTAAGTGCAACACTTCCTGCTTACTTGAATTCCACTGGATAGCTTCTATTCTTCTCCATTTTTATATTTGCAATCAACTGATCTCCCTTTGAATTATCATATATTTTGTAGCGATCTTTCTCAAAATGAATAAAATAACCATTGTTTACAAGTTGTCCTACACTCAAAAAGCTTTGTTGTAGATGAGGGACTAAAAGAACATTACGAATAAACTCTGTCCCTTTTTTAGTTGCTATAGCAACAGTGCCCTTACCTTTAGTTTGAACCACCGCTCCATTTCCCATCTTCACTTGAGATTTCACAGAGGTGTCCAAGCGGAGAAAGACCTTGTCATCACCAGTCATATGATTACTGCAACTACTATCAAGAAACCAAACATTGTCTTTTTCTTTAATAGCTGATTGGCAAGCATAAAACAAGTTCCCTTCATCTTCTTTCTGCTTTGAAAAATTAGCGTGATCATTCTTCTTTACTCGACAATCCTTTTTCAAATGCCCGAATTGAGAACAACATTGCGGGTTTCCTTTAAACCAACAACCATCGGTAGCATGATTTGAATTTTTACAAACATTGCACAAAGGCTTAGAGTTACCAAAACTTGTACCTTTTTCAAAAGGTTTCTCACCTCCTTTTGAATTCGAGCACCATTCTCTTTTAGTCCTTGCATCTCTTCTATTACAGCTAGAATTTGAGTCTCCTTCAAACTTTTTCTGCGACCTCAAATTCAGTTTTGACTGAAATGCACTTTCAACAAGTTTCTCAACATGCCTTAGGTTTCTTTGCTCGTGTGCAAGCAAAGAGCCCATTAGTTCTTGTATGGACAAGGTACTTAGATCTTTTGCTTCTTCAATTGCAATAAAACATTATCATATCTCTTGAAGAAATGATCACAAGGTACTTAGATCAGTAATATTTTCACCAAGTGATCTCATCTGATTGACTACCTCCACAGTTCTAGAAAAGAAATCTTTCATACCTTCGAAGTCCTTCATCTTGAGATTCTCCAATTGCCCCCTTAAAGATTGGAGCTTAATGCTTGTCACTTTCGCATCACCTTGAAATTTTTTTTGTAAAATATCCCATGCTACTTTGGCTGCAGTGGCTGTAACGATCCTTGGAAAAATTGCATCGGACAATCCCTGTTGTTGAATGAGTAATAGAGCTTTGGCATTCTTAGTTCTATTCTCGTTCAACTTGTCCCTTTCACCATTGGTTAAGGCCGCTTCATATTCATAGTCGGTATAACCGTTTTCAACTATGCTCCAAAGATTTTGGAAATGAACACCGTCTTCATTTTTATCTTCCAAAAATCCTAGTTTTTTCCTGCAAAAACTGGAACATATTTGATAAATTTGGGGCTGCTGCCATTTTCTTGACCCTTAAATGCCCGGCTAACTCGTAACCAGGCTCTAATACCAAAATATGTTGGGACAACGGGGATATTATGGTGTTCAGATGCTACGGCACTAAAAAACGCAAGTATTTAACTAGAGAAACTGGGAACTTCTTTTTGTTATTTTTTTGGGCTAATTACACCTATGTCCCTGAGGTTTTGGGGTAATTACACGCGAGGACACAAAGTTTCAAAGTGTAACATTCCGTGACCAAACGTGTTTCAAATGTATCAGTCGTGTCCATCCGTCAGGGTTCCGTCCAAAAAGTGTATTTTTTTGCTGATGTCATCCATGCGTATTTTTTAAATGTCAATACTACCCTTATACCACATATTTACATATACACTGTATAAAAATTAAAAACTCTAATTTACAAAATTAGGGTTTTAAACCTAATACCAAATTAGTGTTTCAAAACCTAATTTTCTTTAAAACCCTGAAATTAAGAGGATTCCAAATCCTGATTTAAAAGTTAGGGTTTCAAAATCCAACCTAATTTTCAAATTAGGGTTTGAAACCTTCAAATTAGGGTTTTAAAACCCTAATTTTTAAATTAGGGTTGGGAAACTTAATTTGGTCTCAGATCTGAACCCCATGCCGCCGGCAACCCCGGTCCCCTCCTTCGACCCATGTCGCCGGTAACCCAAGCCCCCTTCTTCGCCCCACGCTGCCGACAGCCCAAGCCTCTTCCTTCATCTCAGTCCACATCGGCAGCCCCCTCCCTCATGATCGCCGCGATTTTTGCCAGGTTACAGATGTGACGAGATTTCATCTCGCGATCTTCAAGACGCGACCGGAGAGATTGATGTCCAATCGTAGAACTGCTAGTGCTTATCCAGCTGGGCTCCAGCTGGGCTGATGGGGTGGAGGAGTCAGGCGGAGCTCGGGCTGACGGGGTGGAGGAGTTTCAGTCGAACGAGACAGATCTCCCTCTTGCTCTCATCCTTGCCAGATATGTTCTCGGCCGTTCGATTGGGCGAGGTGGGCGACACCAACGGCGATAAGAGAGGCATCACGATTTCCAGTCCATCGAAGGGCTGATCTTTACACCTGCTTTTTGCCGCCGGCAACGGCGAGCCCGCACCCCTGCCTCATGGCGATGATTTCGAAGCCGATAAAGAACAAGCAAGAGACGCCGTCTCGGAGATTCTTCAACAATTTGGGGGATGGGGGTGACCGGGGGGTGAGGGGTGACCGGGGGAGGGAGGGCTAAGGGGACCGCGAAGGGCAGGGTGTGGGTGGCGGCGAAGTGGATGGGGAAAGGGTGGGGGAAGAGAGAGAGAGAAAAAAAATTTAGGGTTTTTCTTTTCTAAAAAGAGACAATGGCATTTTAAAAATAACTTTCTAACATAAGGGCAATGAAGTCATTTTGTTAAAACCGTTAGAATTTTTAGGGTTCCGTTTGTCAACGGACATAAGTGTTACATTTTGAAACTTTGTGTCCTCGCGTGTAATTACCCCCAAACCTCAGGGACATAGGTGTAATTAGCCCTATTTTTTTTCACCCCACTTGAAAACAAACATAGCCACCTATTTATAGGTGAGTTCATGGAGAAAGGATACATGGACATCCTGAAGTACATGAACATATTGAATGCATGAACATCCTAGGATACATGAATATCCGAAAGTACATGTATATATTTAATGCATGAACATCCTAGAATTCATGTATGTAGGGCTAGGGATACAAAGAAGAAGCAGAAGCAACTTGGGGTGAAGAGAAGGTTATGAAAAATAGGGCTAGGGATACAAAGAAGAAGCCATTTCTAGAAGCTAGAAAACCCATGTTACTACTATTCTTCTGCAATGTATTATCATGAAGCCAGTGCTGCTTTTATCATCCTGCTCATCCCAAACTGTCTGCTTGTGCTAACACTGAGGACTTTGGAAAAGTCCAGCTTGTCGGCAGAAGTCTTCAAGCCAAAGTCTTTGCTATTTTGATTACTTTCAGTGGCCATTTGAAAAGGGTCGAAATCTTACCATCATTAACCAAGAACTAGGGATACAAAGAAGAAGCCATGCAGTTCCAGATGTTAAAGCTGCTTTTATATACATGTTATCATCCTGCTCATCCCAAACTGTCTTGGGGTTCTAGTGACAACGCCAAAACTGAGGACTCTGGAAAAAGTACAGCTTGTCGACTGAAGTCTTCAAGCCAAAGTCCTTGCTATTTTGATCAGTTTTAGTTGTCATTAATTTCATTGTAAAGGGTCGAAACCTTAACATCAATTAAATGACTTTAGCATATTACTGTCCAATGATCAAACGAGTGAAAAAGACGAAATCCAAAACTTTATGAAAACACCATGTGTATTGGACAATTTTTCTGCCAAGTTATAAGGTGCATTTGTAGCAGTGTAAAGGGACCATAAATGTTGGCCTGATTTTCAAAGGCGTGCCTTCTGGAAGCAGGGAATGGAGGTCATGCACTGTCCACCTTCAAGACCTGGCCAATTTATGCTTTTTACTCCCCTCTTTGTCTGATGTGATGCTCGTTGGTTTTACTTAGCCCGCGTTTGAGATCATTTAAGTTTTTAATTTTTTGTCGAGGTTTGGAAACTGAAAAGAATATTGATGTTTGGTTCACAGTTTCTATTTTTTTTTTCCTTCAGTTCCCCCAGTTTTTTATTTTTATTTTGGGTTGTTATTAAAAACTCCAGTTTAGAGTTCTCGGTTTTCAGTTTTAACTTTTTATTTTTAGATTCCACTTTCAAGCTTCACTAGAAGCAATTTGGAACCCACTTTTTTTCCCCAATGTCATCACTCCCACTAGCTACCCCCCATCCCAACCACCACCACACGAAAAGCTGTCGCCACCCGTCACCGCCGCCACTGACCGCCTTCGACAACCCTAAGATTGAGACCAGCACCTCCACCCCACCACCGTCACCACTCAACTCAAATCTGCTCCACTATTGCACTATCGCAGATCTGTTCCACCGTCGCATATCTGCTCCACTTAACGCAGATCTGCCCAGTGTTATCAAAGGCTCGCCTAGGCGCAAGACGCACTCCATGAGCCTCGCCTAGGGCTAGATGCAGCCCCTTCGAAAAGGCGTACGCTTTGCGAGCCTAGGACTTCAAGGGCAAGGCAGTGGTGGTGGAGCAAAAAAAAAGTCCAAAAATTCTACTTTTTTATTTTTGCAGCGTGGCATCATCTCAGCCATTCATAATTGTTGATTCTTTGTTTCATAACATAATAAATCAATATGTAAATCATAAAAATACCTAAAATTCCTAATCATTAATCAATCGATTCTCTTATTATTGTTCATTATGCTAGCGTCCCGTCCCCGTTTGTTACTTTCTTTTAAGTAAATCTACTCCTTCACTTCACCTTGTAGATGAAGATTTCCTTTTGAGTAAAATATTGTCGCCTTAGCTCTCACTGATAATGAGGATGACATTGCCATATTCACTTAGAATTAACTACTTCTTATTAGATCTGAAACTTTTTCTAGAGTTAAAAATTTATTTAGTCATATTCTGAATTTTTTATGTGATTATATTCATTTAATGTACTAATATTTATTTATTTTTATATTGTGCCTCACTTCGAAAAGGCGTGCGCCTAGGCTCCAAGGACCTTTTGCGCCGTAGGTGCCCCTACGCCTTTAATAACTATGGATCTGGCCCACCCAACGCCACTACGCATCTCGATTCAGCTGCCCAACCATCGTCACCACACCAGACATTAAGACAAACACCACCGACTCCAAGGCAGCGACGAACGACCACACCAGCTCTGTCCACGATCGAGAAGCCCAGCTCTGTCCCCGATCGTGATTTTGGTTGTGGTGTTAAGACTGGCGATGGTACGATTTTGGTGGTGTTGTTGATTGGCAATGGTGCAATTTTGGTGGTGGTGTTGACGGGTGGTGGTGCGATTTTGGTGGTGTTGCTTAGCTGGCAGTGGTGCAATTTTCGCGGTGGTGCCTGGCTGGAGGCACCGGTGGAGAAGAAGAGAATTTAAGGAGAAATGAAAAAAAAAAGAAAGTCAAAAACAAAAACTGCTTTTACCAAACATCTATCTGTTTTTCTAAGGCGTGTTTTCTGGGAAATCGAAGTCATGCAGTGCCCACCTTCAAGACCTGATTTTCAAAGGCGTGTTTTCTGGGAAATCGAAGTCATGTAGTGCCCACCTTCAAGACCTGGCCAATTTCTGCTTTTTACTCCTATCTTTGTTTGATGTGATGCTGAAGGATCAGAACTCCAAGCACCATTTATGGTGGTTAGTTTGTTTCAGATTGTGTTTATGTTCATTTGATAAGCCACACTAGATCTGAATTAGGTATCATGCCTTGTTAGATCTGGCGTTCGACTTGTACTTTTCCAATGTAGATCTTGTAGGTTTTGGCGACCATTGGTTAGGCAGCATTTTTGGTGGTTGTATTGACGGTGCTGCTATATTGGTGGTGGTTGTGTGTACCAGGTTGTGGTGGCTAAGGGTGTGGGTGGTAGTACAGAAGGTGGTGGTAGTGATGAGATTGAGGATTGTCTCTAGTTTGCCAATTCCGATCAATTCTTGTCGCTCAATTCACAATGCCACTATGCAGGGTGGTGGAATAGCATGGGGAGTAAAGTGAGGGCTGACGGTGGTGAAACCGTGATGGGGCATGGCAAAGGGTGGTGGTGGAGGTCTTCTGATGGTGGCGTTAATCGGTGCGCAATGATCATTTGGTCGCAACTTTTTTTTTTAATGAGAGTGGCAATAATATCCAACCCTTGGACTAAATAAAGCTTGCTCGACCAAAAATCCTCATTAAGGGTTTATAGCAAACACAATTAATAAGGCTGGTTTGGTTGTCATTTCCTCTGTTTTCAAGTTCATGAAACCTTAACATCAATTAAATGACTTTAGCATATTACTGTTTTCAAGTTCATGAAACCTTACTATTTTGATCAGTTTTAGTTGTCATTTCATTGTAAAGGGTCGAAACCTTAACATCAATTAAATGACTTTAGCATATTACTGTCCACTGATCAAACGAGTGAAAAAGACGAAATCCAAAACTTTATGAAAACACCATGTGTATTGGACAATTTTTCTGCCAAGTTATAAGGTGCATTTGTAGCAGTGTAAAGGGACCATAAATGTTGGCCTGATTTTCAAAGGCGTGCCTTCTGGAAGCAGGGAATGGAGGTCATGCACTGTCCACCTTCAAGACCTGGCCAATTTATGCTTTTTACTCCCCTCTTTGTCTGATGTGATGCTCGTTGGTTTTACTTAGGTAGCGTTTGAAATCATTTAAGTTTTTAATTTTTTGTCGAGTTTTGAAAACTGAAAAGAATATTGATGTTTGGTTCACCAATTCTGTTTTTTTTTCCCCTTCAGTTCTATAAAACAGTTTTTTTATTTTGGGTTGTTTTTAAAAACTCCAGTTTGGAGTTCTTGGTTTTCAGTTTTGGCTTTTTATTTTCAGATTCCACCTTCAAGCTTCACTAGAAGCAATTTAGAACCCACTTTTTTTTTTCCCAATGTCATCACTCCCACTAGCTACCCCCCATCCCCAACCACCACCACCACAGGAAAAGCAGTCGCCACCAGTCACCGCCGCCACCGACCGCCGTCGACAACCCTAAGATCGAGGCCAGCACCCCCACCCCACCACCGTCGCCACTCAACGCAAATCTGCTCCACTATTGCACTATCGCAGATCTGTTCTACCGTCGCATATCTGCTCCACTTAATGCAGATCTGCCCCGTGTTATCAAAGGCACGCCTAGGCGTAAGACGCACTCCATGCGCCTCGCCTAGGGCTAGGTGCAGCCCCTTCGAAAAGGCGAACGCTTTGCGCCTAGGCCTTCAAGCGCAAGGCGGTGGTGGCAGCGCAAAAAAAAAGCCCAAAAATTCTACTTTTTTATTTTTGCATTGTGGCATCATCTCAACCGTTCATAATTGTTGATTCTTTGTTTCATAACATAATAAATCAATATGTAAATCATAAAAATACCCAAAATTCCAAATCATTAGTCAATCGATTCTCTTATTATTGTTCATTATGCTAACGTCCCGTCCCCGATTGTTACTTTCTTTTAAGTAAATCTCCTCCTTCACTTCACCTTGTAGATGAAGATTTCCTTTTGAGTAAAACATTGTCCCCTTAGCCCTCAGTGATAATGAGGATGACATTGTCATATTCACTTAGAATTAACTATTTCTTATTAGATCTGAAACTTTTTCTAGTGTTAAAAATTTATTTATTGTCATATTCTGAATTTTTTATGTGATTATATTCATTTAATGCACTATTATTTATTTATTTTTATTTTGTGCCTCACTTCGAAAAGGCGTGAGGCTAGGCTCCAAGGAACCTTTGCGCCGTAGGTTCCCCTACGCCTTTAATAACTATGGATTTGTCCCGCCCAACGCCACTACACATTTGTCCCACCCAACGCCACTACGCATCTCGACTCAGCTGCCCAACCATCGCCACCACACCAGACATTAAGACAAATGCCACTGACTCCAAGGCAGTGACGAACGACCACACCAGCTGTGTCCACGATCGAGAAGCCCAGCTCCGTCCCCGATCGTGATTTTGGTTATGGCGTTAAGACTGGCGATGGTGTGATTTTGGTGGTATTGTTGATTGGCAATGGTGCAATTTTGGTGGTGGTGTTGACTGGCGGTGGTGCGATTTTGGTGGTGGTGCTTAGCCGGCGGTGGTGCAATTTTCGAGGTGGTGCTTGGCTGGAGGCTCTGGTGGAGAAGAGGAGAATTTAAGAAGAAATGGAAAAAAAAAAAAGGAAAGGAAAGTCAAAAATAAGAATTGCTTTTACCAAACATCTATCTGTTTTTCAAAGGCGTGTTTTCTGGGAAATCGAAGTCATGTAGTGCCCACCTTCAAGACCTGGCCAATTTCTGCTTTTTACTCCCATCTTTGTCTGATGTGATGCTCTAAGAAAGAAGGATCAGAACTCCAATCACCATTTATGGTGGTTAGTTTGTTTCAGGTTGTGTTTATGTTCATTTGATAAGCCACACTAGATCTGAATTAGGTATCATGCCTTGTTAGATCTGGCGTTCGACTTGTACTTTTCCAATGTAGATCTTGTAGGTTTTGGCGACCATTGGTTAAGCAGCATTTTTGGTGGTTGTATTCACGGTGCTGCTATATTGGTGGTGGTTGTGTGTACCAGGTTGTGGTGGCTAAGGGTGTGGGTGGTAGTACAGAAGGTGGTGGTAGTGATGAGATTGAGGATTGTTTCTAGTTTGCCAATTCCGATCAATTCTTGTCGCTCAATTCACAATGCCACTATGCAGGGTGGTGGAATAGCATGGGGAGTAAAGTGAGGGCTGATGGTGGTGTAACCGTGATGGGGCATGGCAAAGGGTGGTGGTGGTCTGGTGGAGGTCTTCTGATGTTGGCGTTAATCGGTGCGCAATGATCATTTGGTCGCAACTTTTTTTTTTAATGAGAGTGGCAATAATATCCAACCCTTGGACTAAATAAAGCTTGCTCGACCAAAAATCCTCATTAAGGGCTTATAGCAAACACAATTAATAAGGCTGGTTTGGTTGTCATTTCCTCTATTTTCAAGTTCATGATTTAAATTTTTCTTGTTTGTATACCTTTTTCATATAAACTTTTCAAAAACACGAAAATTCAATCATTATTCACCCATTCTATGCACATATTTTTCTAAAACTTCATCCCACTCATTTTGGATTACAAATGTATAAAAAATGATATTCAAACAACATAGAAGAGTTTCAAAAAATTTTAATGTGACATTTAATTAGTTAATGATATACGTTCTCAAAAAGCTTTATAATTTATCAAAAGAAGCAAATAACAGCATATGTCTACAATATTTAACGAGCAAATATCGGCAATTGTAACATAAATCAAGCGTTACTTACATTTGAAGAGTACTTTCCTAATCCTAATGAGTTGAGGCGGCACTCATTCTTTGATTTACTTTAGTTCACATGAAGCATCCAAGGCTCAAACGCATTTGTAATTAGAAAAATTTCTCTAGAGGAAATTAGAAAAACGCATTTGTAAGTATGATGGTCACAAGTTATTATACAAAATCAATGTCACCACAGTCAACAATCAATTTGCTTACGCCACCACTTCCACCAAATTTTTTTTTTTTTGTCAAACAAAGAAATATATACCATACTGATGAACAGTGACCACCATATACCAAGACCTACACTTCTACCATACTAGGTCCTCCACCATTAACACTACGTCAACACATTTGTAACCACCACCACCACAGTTACATATTTCTGCAAAAATACTACTAATAATATTCAGCAAAATTAATGATCACTGTAGGAACTACATGCTATTCCTACCATCAAAGTAGCAAATATCAGTTCAAATGAAGACTTTGCGGTTATAATTTTTGTTCAGGAAAAAGATGAGCATGAAAAAAATCAAGAAATTAGAGGATGAGAGTTCTAATTCCAGATTGGCTCAATTTCCTGTGAAGACTTCCAACTCATTCAACGGCAAAACAATTGTTCATTTAATAAAATAATTGTACTATCAGCATCTTCATTTTGGGTTCTTGTGCATTTAATCAGCTGCATATGCATCAGAAGGGTAGTACTGATATACTAATTCTAGAATACTGTAAAACTATTTGCACAAAAATGCTGGTTGGTCAAAATTAAGTTTCACGACAGATGCCATGTAGCAGCGAAAAGGGAATTCTGTCAAATTGGCAGGATTAAACCTCTTCTTAATCCACTGTCCTCTGAGATAAAAATTCTAACATAAAGGGAATTCTTAGATTTTTGGCTTGTTCAGTAATACAGTACAATACAAGATTAGAAAATTCGTAATTTAAAGGTATCCTTTAGCCATCATTTGACTGATCCATACTTTTCAATTATTATCGTTTGACTAATCCAAACTTACGGAAAAGATATTGTACAAGACTACTCAAATAAATTTACAAGAGCGAAAAATCCATGTAAACCAGCATTCATCACATCTCAGACAGTTTCCTTGCTTAACCGATAATATGATGCACCAAATTACGCTTCTAAGAAGGTGTTGTCTTGGTCGATAACAGATGAGAGACATCGCGCATTGTTGGTCTTGATTGTGGATTGGTATGCAAACATGATCTTGCCAGTTCTATAATGGATTTCACTACCTCCTCAACTTTGGGTGAAAGAGAAGGAAGGCGCTGGTCTACTAAATCTTTTAGCTTGAACTTCTCTGATGAAGATGTCACAGAAGAAATCATATCACCTGGATGCCTTCCTTTGATCACTTCCATTGCTAACACCCCAAAGCTATACACATCGCACTTTTCAGTCACCTTCATTGTGTAGGCAAGCTCAGCAAATCGAGAAAGAAATATTTCATGACGTTATACTCTAATTCTACGTCACTTTAAGATGGTTAGGAACACTGGAGAAAGTCTATTACCTGGTGCCACATAACCATATGTGCCTGCAACTGCACTCCAGTTGGAGGAGTCTAACTTTAAAAGCTTAGCAGTGCCAAAATCTGAAACACAAGCCTCGTACTCAGAATCAAGCAACACATTCTTGCTTGATATGTCTCGATGAACAATTGGCTGTGAGCAGTCATGATGCATGTAAGACAAAGCATGAGCCACACCTTTGATTATATTCACCCTCTTAGGCCAATCCAATTCCGTAGCTTCTTCATCTTTACTCAAGATTGTGGCTAAACTACCCCTTTCGAGGTACTCATATACCAAAAATGAGTGTCGAGTATGTGAACAAAATCCATGAAGTTTCACAATGTTTCGATGCCTTATTTCAGTCAACGCCCTTACCTCGCTTGTAAAACCTTTGCGATCAGCCATTTCAGGTAATGAGTGAAGCTTCTTCACAGCTACTATACCAAGTGCTTGTAGCTTTGCTTTGTAAACATTTCCAAATCCTCCCTCTCCAATGCAATAAGTGGCATCGAAATCATTTATAGCTTTTACAATTTTGTCGTACATTACTCTCCCATCAAAAGCTGATATTGAGAATACAGCTTCGATTTGTACATCCCTTTGTTCAACCTCAGGCTTCCTCTTCCTTTGTTCATAACTGATGAGAAGGGCAATGAATGCACAAAGAAGTAAAACTGATCCCAAAAGAGGGAGCGAGATCATAAGAACAAGTTTGTGGCTCTTCTTCGGAATATGTTTGTTCATTGCCGAAGGGTTTTTGCAAGGTTTTAATCCTGTAACGTTGCCACACAAATCTTTGTTTCCTTGTAATGTTTCTATGGAAGCCTTCCTAAAGGCTACACTGTTTGGGATGGGACCCTGCAACTGATTGTAGGATATGTCGATATACAACAAAGCCTTGGCTTCAAAAGTCTTTGGGATGCCACCAGAGAGCTCATTGCGGGAAAGATTCAGCCTATCCAAGCTCTGCATTTTGCTGATTGCTGACGGAATCTCCCCTCTTAGCTCATTATGACTCAGATCGAGCAAGGTCAGGTGAAATAAGTTACATATCTGAACTGGAATTTCTTCACTGATGTTGTTACTGCTCAAGTTCAAGTGAAATAACTGTAAACTTTTCCCAAGAGTCGTTGGTATTAACCCACTTCCTCAAGAAGTAAATCGAATCTTCTCAGAAACATTTTATCAAATAGTTGGCGCCCACTCTCACCCTCCCTTAATAGCCACCGCCATTTTTAACCTCCGCAAATCCCCTCACATAATCCTCAATTTTATCCAACAAATCAATCTTAATCGCCAATATCTTTATTTCCACTATGCTAGTAACGTTAGTCAGCACTTTCGTTGGTTATTATACAACTATGTCATAAATTCAAAGAATATAACTTGTAGGTACATACATACAAGCGAGTTTGGATCAGTTCCAACTTTTTTTAAAAAAAAATAGACGTTTGATATTTAAAACATGATATTTAGTTTTTCATTTGTTCTAATTGAGAGGTGACAAAACGCGGCGCTTTTCATCACAAAATGACTAAACCGCATCCGTTTCTTCAATCCCAACCCCCTTAGCGAGATCCTCTTTTTTTTAGGAGTCCCACCGAAGCAAAAGCAACGCTTGTGCCCCCAGTAATTTTTACATAAAACGACTGGGACATCGGCAGAATCCGACATGTTCTTTTGCATAAAATGACTTGTGTTTCTACAGAAAGTGACTAGTTTCACCCAGACCGTGCTTCTACACCGTTCTTCTATGATTGATCGATAAACACACTCCGAAGCAGATCATTTTCTCCTCAGCACCTACATGTATATTTGGGCCGAAAAAATGTGGCCTAATTGAGAGGTGACAAAACGCGATGCTTTTCATTACAAAATAAGTTCATATATTATAAGAATTCTAACTTCTAAATATGGTTCATTTTGCTAATTGAAGTTCTAATGCTTAATTAATATGAGGTCAATTGATGGAAAAATGACATTCATCAAAATACGCATATTGATTGGCATAAGAGTCCGAGATCATAGTATTTTTTGTCCTATATTAACCCATACACCCTCACTCTCGATGTCCAATTTTTAAGTGGCACATGTACGCTGATTCTCATCGATACATGACATTAATGACGTGATGAAGAGTCTCTAAGCCTATTGATAGTACAATAATTAAATCGATACACAACGAGAAATAAACATAAAGCATCGAATTGGATTTTCAATAAACGTGTAAGGCTCAAAACAGGATTTTCAAGGCAAACAATGCGACTTTATAAAAATAACAGAATCCAAAAGAATAGCGATAACAAATCAAGAGAATGTACGAAATCAAATATGAAGAGTTTGGTTCGGATAAAAATCCCTTAATACGATCCAAGTTATGCGCTCGCTGTTATTCAACTTTGTTCAAACCTCGAATTAACCTAAATGGAAAAATTAATTATTATAATTCAGCCTAACCTCACAAACTATTAATATAATACTTAATCTTAATCATTGCTCACTCCGACACTCTTAAAGTAAACGAAAACGAACCGGATTGCTCGAGTAGCTAAACCTAGCTAACCGATAACCTTGCACACTCTGTAACGCATTAAAACACTCTAGAATGATAATAAATTCTTATAAAATGATTTTGTACCTTAAAACAGCATAACAAGTTACAATATAAATTTTCTGAAATTTTGAATATTTTCAAATTAAAAACGATTTTCTTAAATATCATAAAAAAAAAAACCCAAAAAGAGCAATTAATGCTTCTAGCCCAAATCAAAGTCCCGTAATTTTCATGATAGCTTCAAAATATATAAGAAAAATAGTGAAACAGAAATTAGGATTTAAAAAGTAACGAAACCATTTTAAAATCATCCATTTTTCTAAATCAAATGCGATATGGAATTAGTATCAAATCAACTCTAAAAATTACGAAACTTAAACAGAAACTTATTTACATCATAAAATCATTAAAGTAATTTTTTCAGAATTTATTAAGGATTTTAAGAGCTCCAAATTAATTTTAGAGTAACTGAACTTTCAAAAAATATTGAAAATATTAAACGATATCAAAAAAATCTGAAATTTTAACAGTAATTCTATAATTGTCCTAAGAATATTCCTGTAAAGTTTCAGAATTTTATGAGATTTGCACGATGCCCCATAGCTATGTGGTACAACTGTGCAAGCACAGTGTACCACTCCCACTACACAGACTTGTTAACCTTTTACCCATCTTCTTTTTCTTCTCTATGCCTTTTGTTTTCTCTTGGTGACATTTTCACCAACGCATCTTCCCATCAAGAAAGGGACTAAGCAGGGGGAGGGATGGTTTGGGAAATGGAAAGTCATCATTAGAAGAAAAATCATTTTTTAACAAGTCATCCCCTTTTTCAGAAATTTCTAAAAGTTGCCCCACTTTTTCACAAGTTTTCAAAACAAACCCACCATCCCCAAAAATTTTACCCAAAAACCCACTTTTTCCTAATTTTCCCAACTATATACCATGCAAATGAACAGGTTACGACATATACCAAGACCTACCAACTATGAAAGTAGACCTACACTTTTACCACAATAGAACCTCCACCACTGACATGACGTTCAACCTTTTGTCAGCACCACCACCACCACAGTTACCACAACCTAGGCGTCAACTACACCATCACCACACCACCGTGGCCACCACTAACGCAGTAACCACCACAAGGACACCACCACCTCCACCACATCCACATCCGACAAAACTATCTCCATATCCAATTGCTACCACGTAGCCACCACAATTATCAAGACGTTGTCGCCACAAGCCATCACAATTATCAACACATCTTCGCTGCTGCCACCACCACCAACACAATTAAATACTTTTGGCAATAAAGAAATTACAAAAGGCATGCACAAATGCATAATTCAATGACAATAAATAAATTTGTGAAATAAAAGACTTCATTGATAAGAATCTAGCTGCTTGAAGTTTAAGTTTCGCATACTCACATTTAGATTGTGTTTGGAAGAGATAATTGAACTATAGATTTCACTTTTATGGATGATTCTGAAGTACATTGCATAAGATCCTTTGTCTGAATACTGATAAGATAAATTTACCAAATTTAATGAGAGATTTCGAAAGAAAATTTGTTTTGCTAAAATTCCTTCTAGAAATAATTAGTCCAGACTAGTTATTTGTCTAATACCTTCAACAAAAAAAGTGTCCACTAATTTAAGTAACTTCTTCCAAAAAAAAAAGAAGTCTCTCTATCATTAGTTTATACATATACACCACCAAATTATCTAGGTTTAAATTTACAAATGTAAATTCACATATAAAATACTCAATCTGCAAAATTGCTCAAACACTAAATTTGCAATTCCATAAATTTGAAAATCAATGAATTCTAAACTGAATGGATTTTAAAATATAAAGTACTTTAAAATTCTTCATCCAAACTCTCTTTTAAGTTTTTAACACTTAACTTTCAGCTTTATCGAACAACCACTAAGATCTAACCTTGGGGCCATACAAGTTGTACAGAATTAAAATAATATAAAAAACAAAATTCTAATAACAAACCAATATGACACTTAAAAACGAAATATATAATCGGTGAAACCAACACCTATAATCATCTTTGATCATCTGGTAGGTGAAGAACCGAGTGAGTACCATATGCTTAAGAAGCATGCCTCGACTAGAACCCATAAACAAAGCTACAAGAAGAGCCATCGTCTCTATGGCATAATGTTCTAAGGCCTCATTCCAGTAGGAAGCGAGAGCACCAAACCCATCCCAACTGCTTTGCCAATCAACCCACCAGAGAGTTCCCCAGTCCAAGGAACATGCCAAGGATGCCAAAATATGCAATTGCGCATACCGAAAATCAAAACTCACACTGCATCACTTGGTGATAAGCTAAGGGAGAAAAGTAGAAGGCGGCGAGATTCCTTCCGAACATGACACTCGACTCTATCTTGAAACACCGACAGCAGTTGCACGACGAGCGTTTAATTAAATTCAAGGAGGCCTCTAAAGAGGGGACAGAGAAATGAAAATAAACAAGGAAAACAAACAATACAAGAGAAAGGTATCTCGCAGTACATACAAGGCAACCGGCATCACCGCATATATTATCATCAAGCCCTCGCTCAATTTTCAGCAAAATCGTCAAAAGTGCAAGCTCTTAGTTCAAATAAGCCCCGTAGAAAAACTGAAAAATGAAAATCGTCACATTATCCCGTCCGAGGAATCTGACAATGCTGCATCCACAAGTAATACATTAATGTACTAAGCTAAAAAAAAAAACAAAACCTAATTCAAATCTTGTTCTCATTGCAATTGAGCCAAGCAACCTCCGGCCTCATGGGATGAAATGTACTAATCTCGTTGCACAGATCACCCTACTGGGGTATGCTAGCAGATAGCATGGCATAGAAAAGAGAACCTGGTAGAAGACACTAGCTACCAAAGGTGAAAATCATGTGCAAAGAACATCTCAAACTTGGGTAACGTCACAAAGAAGGCATGAAACGAGAAGGCATTCACACATCAATTATTACCAAATTATCGACATTCTTAAACCACAACTGTAACACAGGATTCATACGTGTCACCGATTCTCTACAGATTGAACATAGATGTACAACTGAGATTCTTACAAAAAATTGGGAAAAGATATAAAAGCCCGTAATAATAAAATTGCAAAGAATGACAAATTAGCACTTCGTATAACTTAAAACCAAAGGAATTGCGCAACTTTCTTCTGTCCTTTTTTGTATTCATGTCATATATGTATAAGCTTACTAGTTTGTACCATATCATGTTGTCGTGCGCAATTCTTGGTTGTATCAGACTCCAGCCCAACCACTAAAACGGGAAAACATATATTGAACTCTGAGTGAAAACAATTACTGACCATGAGACAATAAGTGGTGAACCAAAAACATTACTAGACTTGTGTCCAAAAAGACAGATCACATGCATATATCAAAGTGCCACAATCTAGCTCCGTAAGAAAGCCATAAATCATATTGCAGATTTGTGAATCAACCTCTGCAAGATATAAGTGGACAGCAAGAGACAAAGCTCATCTACGAAGGAGCAAGCTGCCACACACAGCTACCGGATCAAGCCTCAATCATCAAACCGAAAAGGGGAGGGGACCAGATTCAATAACTATCAGCATGAAGTGCAGCAACAACCAATGTACGATGATATCAGCTATCACTTCACAGCTACAGCCACGATCTCATGTGCTGTAACGTCATGCAACTAGTATTAGCTTAAGCTATATTGATAATTGCAAGTACTAGAATGTTTCACCACATGCTACAACAAAAAGTAGCAACCTAGGACAAGATAACAGATGAAATCTAACCAAAGACAAAAAGATAATGAAACTTATGTGACCGCCAACGTCCCATCACGCGAACTCATCTTAACAATCTCCATTCAAGCACAGCAGGTTTCATTCTTGGAATCAAATCCGTTGCTGCAGATAACTGCATCAGCCACAGGTAAAGGCATGCGGACTCCAACCATCTAAAGGGTCATCACAGCTACTAAAACTCCTTTCCGGACCCAAAATGTGAAGTTAGCAAGACATAGTGATAATGGTCAGACCAAAACTCAAGTTTCAATTAGACTTCAGTAGCACAATACCTTTTAACTCTTACCAAGCACAACATCGTCAGAGATAAATAGTAACACATTGTAGTTTGCAACCAGCAAGAATATGACATCAACCAACTGCAAGCAAAAACAGCATCAACAGCTGCTGCATCATCTCGCCAGTCAGCTACTTTAACTCTCCCGCTACACAACTAGAAGTCGCCGAAACATGGTCCATAACATATAAAAATTTCAGCTTTCCAAATCAATTTAACATGCATGCCCAACAATACTCGAAAAACAAGAAGCCAACAGAAAAGGATTCCACCGGAAAAACGCCGAAAGTCTTTCCGCAAGACCAACGATTAATAGACCAGAGTGCAACACCACCAACGTAAATTTAAGGACAATTCAAATACAACAACAAAAACAATAACCTTAAAAGTATGACTCCTCCAGTCAGTTCTAGCATTCATCAAAATGATCATAACAAGGAAAGCCGGACTATTTCCTCTCCACAATGCAGATAGACGCAACACACCAAGCAAAGACCAGTCCCTCATTCCTACAAAAAGACCACAAACAGATTAGCCACCAACATCTGGATCCAAGCAATTGTAAAAGTGCAGTTCGTGACTCACTTCAGCATCAGAGTTACGTGGAGATGGTGTTCGAGAATCAGCAACTCGGCCACGGGGTGAAACACTTCTTGGAATGGGGGAGCCTTCCTTGTTACTGTTTCCAGCAGGACTTCTACCTCTTGAAGGAGGTGTCCTACGTGGGGATGGGCTTCTTCCCGGACTAGGGCTACGCCGAGCAGGAGACGCACTACCAACAGAAACCAATATGGCATCAGATAACAGGTTACCACTGCACAGGTCAGATAATTGGAAGGAAGTACTTTATACCTTCCATACGACCCACTGCGACTGCGCCTCTCATCCTTGGCTCTCCCACGTTCTTTCCGATAGCCAGGACTTCCACTACGACTCCTACTTCGATGACGATAATCTCTGTCTCTTCCACGATACCGGTCTCGGTCAGATCTTCCCCTACTTCTACTGCGACTTCTCCGCCGGTAATCCTTGTCCCTGTATTCTTCCCTATGCCTGCAAAGGATTCCAAAATGTGAAGTACCATGCGAATGGAAAAGAATGATTCATGTAGCCGGCCCCAACCAGTTTGGGGCAAGGCTTGAGTGCCGATGAAAGTACTATGATAGAATAGTTCTTATAAAAGTAAAAAAGCAGTAATTAGATAAATCAAATATTGATGATTATTGTTTTCATTTTCACTTCATATGGGCACCACTATGCAGCATTTGAGCAATCATGCATCCTTATTAAGAATCCCAATTTACAGGAGATGCCACTCAGGCATCTCTCATTGTGGTTCCGCTAGCAACCCGGCCAGCATACGCTCCCTAGAGAAAATTTGGCTAAAAGGTGAGTCAGTCTATTCAACAACCATGGCCAATCGTTCCAAAGCCCTACAAATATAAGTAAAGTGGGGACGGGTGGGATTTGTAATAAAGCTATATGAGCGAGGTTTGGCCTGAGGTTGTGGATAGGTCGGGAAGAGCCTGCAAGAGACAAAGAAGGGTGGACTCAGCAGTCAGAGTTGGCCCTCTGGGCAGCAACCCTGCCAGCATACGCTCCATAAAAGAAATTTGGCAGCAAGGTGAGTCACTCTATTCAACAACCATTTACAACATTGTTCAAAGCCCATGGGGAACGGATTGGATTTGCAAATAAGCTATAGGAGCAAGGTGGTTGAAGGTGAGCTAAAGTGGAAGGACGAGCTGATAGGCTTTAGGACGAGCTCTAGGCTGCATTAGATTTGGGTTGAAATGGCGAGAGCCAAGATGACAATAATGCTTAGGAAGAAGCAGACCTGATAGTAGCCATCAAGATCCAAATCTTCCTGAGACATCTAATATAACAAAAGTTCCAACAAGCAAGCTTTTGAAAGGAACAAATATATATATAAAATCTACTTGTAAAGATTATAAACTTCTCAAACATATACTTCAACCAAAAAACATGAAGCAAATGTATCAATATTTTTGCTATATGGCTGACATAGTGAGATGTATAAGCATAATGATCACATAAAAGCATGAGCAATACTAAAAAATATGTGTTTTCGCTCAAGGGGTAAGATGTCCAGGACTCGCACTTGAACTGGGAACCTATGTCAATACCAAAAAAGATCGCTGTTGGAAAATAGCTGTTGCAACGGAGATTCTTAGTCACTTGAAACAGCACCTTTAATAATATGCCAAAAGCACCTTCACAAATAAGAATCATTACCTTGGCCGAGGACTGCGGCTTCTTGACCTCCCTTTGATCTTTTCCAGAGGTTCCATTATCTTCCCCTTATGACTGAAAATCAAAGTATACCTCAGTTCCAAAGCTCTAAATCAGTTCAAAAAAGAAGTATTGCACCCAATACCCACCAGTCAAACTAGCTAAAACAAATGTAATAAACCATGCTAATGGAACCAAGCCGCAAAAGCATATAACTATACTTTAGACTAAATGAACCATGGTTGCGCTCTTCATAAGATCAGAAGCAAGCATTCACAAAACAACCCAGCCCATCAATATCATAAAGATAACCAACCACAGAAGAGGACATATTCACGCTTCATGACACAAAAGGCACACCATTTGTATAACAAGCCCATCCATTCAGGAAAAAAACCAGCCCATTGACAACTAATTAGAACATAACTAAGCAGAAAATAAGCCATTACTACGCGCTCAATGACATCAAAGGCATAACATTTGCAAACGAACTTAACCCACAATAACAAAGACAACCAACAAGCTGAAAATCAATAAAAGCTACGAATCAGAGCACAATGGGAGCGACTCACATTCGTTCAGCATTAGGGCCATACTTCGCGAACTGAACCATTATCTCTCTCCCATCAACAACTCTACCTAAAAATCAACACAAACAAATTAACAATAAATAAATAAAATAAATAAAACACCTTGAAATCACAAAAAGAAAAAAAAAACACTTCGAAACATTAGCCAAATAAATTTAAGAGCTTAAACCATCGAGCTTTTCGACCGCCTTCTGGGCTTCATCAGCATACTTGTACCGAACAAACGCAAACCCGCGTGAATCCCCACTCCTACAAGGATAAACACACATCAAAACTCCATGAAACGACGAGTGTCAATAATTTGAGGGCAAAATGGGAAAGAACATAAAAACCCAAAACCTTCGATCTCGAGGGATGAAGACATCGACCACCTTGCCGTACTTATCGAACAGAGGGAACAGATCATCAGCAGTAGTACCTGATACAAAAACACCAACAACTTTTCGGAAATAGCGACAAATCAATGAGATCGGTGAAGCAGGGGGAAGAGTAGGAGAACTTACGGAAAGTGATGTTGAGGACGAGGAGGGAGTAGGTATCTCTGATGTCCGGCGGGCCGGCTCTGCCGAAGTGCGACATCGTTTTCGCGCAGGTGCGGTGGAGGTGGCGATTTATGGTTTGTGGTGGTTGTGGTGGCTAGGGTTTGGATTTTGAGGTAGGAAAGAGTGCGGCTGCGTTTTATTATTATTAGGTAATAGAAAAGGCATGATGGTTTTTTTGGACGAATGTGCCCTTCCGGTTGTTGTTTTATTACGGTTGAGCCTGGATTTAAGGGGCCGTTATTTTATCGGGCCTGAAATGACTAATCCATCTCTCTCGGTCTCACCTCGAATCTTCAGTTCGTTGGGCCTGTTTAGCAGTCGTTATCAGCTAGTACGTCTGTGATTTGTGGTGTAGCCCAGATTCAAGTGACTTTAGATGTTCGCTGTCCAATTATGGTAATTGTCGGTGAGAATATCACATAGGTTATTTGCTATTTTACCGGCCACGGCAGAATCAGGATTTTCTGCAGGTTGCTTGTATGAAAGATATCGAAGTTATTTTCAGGTGTCCAAGTCGAAAAGACCTCGGGGAGGAGAGTAGTAATGTTGTTTTGATTCTTAAAAAAGAACACTAACAGAAGTGACATGTTTATCCGATTCACTTGACCCTTAATGCTAGAAGTACTCAGAATTCTAAAACTTCAACGGGTTTTGGGGGTTGTTATAGTTTTGCATTGGCCCTTCTTGTTTCATAGTAGTTTTTTTTCAGAAGAATCGTACTCTTGACATCACCACACCTTGCTTTGATTACCTAAGATTCTTCAACCATTCAATGGTGTACCCTTTTAATTTACTTAAGATTCTAAGTGTATTAATTTTGTGAAATTTCATAAGATATGGTGTTAAAAGTAAAATTTCGAGGGAGATACTTTAACTATATGTTGCCCTATGCTATATTGCTCACCAATATGACAATTTAGCTAGTTACTTTTAAGTTTGCATGAAATGTTAATTTTAAAATGGTTATTTTCTTTTAAAATGTTTGCATGACAATGTCATTACAACGGTAATTAATCACTTTGCAAAACATCGTCTTCTAATGAAATACTGAAATACGAAGGGTTTTAGACAAAACTTTTTAGCTACGCTCCACTGGCTAAATCTAGCTTGAGGGTTTTAGACAAAGAGCCACAATTGCGCTTTTAGAAGCAAATATTGTTGCTCTAGATCCTTCTTTGAAGCCCCAGTTCAAGGTAAAAGCGAGGTCCAGTTAAGGCAAATGCATTACAACTTGGCCTTTGATGGCAAGTAGACAAATGAAGCCCATGTGTCTGTGCATAAAGACTACTCTCTTTTTTTCTGTTTTTTTTTTTTTTTTGTTCAGAAACTAAAAAGTACTACATTTTAGGGACCTTTCCTGGGTAAAACTCCACAGTAAAAATCCCAACACAAGAAGAGTAAGACCATCCACAGGGACACAAAAGGGGTGGATAGATACTGTAATATCACTACTAGCGGACTCAGCTAACTAGTCCGCAATGAGGTTAGCTCGTGATAGCAAAAAGAAAACTGTACATGGGGCAATGACATGCAAGCAAACAGTCATGGCGGAGGGGAGCCATTAATTCCCAGCATCGGGCCTACAGAAGAGACAGAGCAATAAGCGAATCAAACTTGACAAATAATGATGGGATATGCAATTAGTGAGCAATTTATTGCACTTGCCGAATAGCAAGTAACTTTGCCACAACGCTAGTCATGGTTCCGATGTGAGTAGCAAAGTCGTGAATGACATGACTCAGATCATTATCACGAATACCACCTATCCCAGTGAGTCCTAAGTTCCCAGCAGAAGTACCACTTGCATTAAACTTGAGATTGTCGAGTGGTTGTGGTGCCATCCAAGGTACAAAAGGGAACGTGGAGGCTTTGCACAAGGGCATGCAACTTGAATAGAGGTCATATATCCAGTAGCATAAAAGGTGGATGTAACCAGGATAGAGACACAATTAACTAGCGTTTTTCAGAAAATTAAAATATTTACGGGCAAGCCACCCATGCCAAGAGATGCATAAGGCCAGATAGAACTGACGGCCACTAGCTAAGAAGTTAATGGAGCAATGCTACGCGAGATAGATATCAAGGATAAAGGTGATAGTGGCCCCGATATGTGGATGTGTAAAGGTTGAAACACTGGACAGGAGCTACAGAAATGTGTAGGTGTATCCACCTCACCAAAGCAAAGAGATCATCGATCGCACAGGTGCAATGTGGTACTGGTGCAGCATGTCGCTCGTGGGTAATCAGTTATGGGATAGAAGCCAGAGAAAGATTTGGATTTTAGAGGGGAGTGGAATGCTCTTTTCCAAAGAGCATGCCAAGGCAGAGACTTGCGAATAAGGGAGCCTTGCTGTGTTTCTATATACCGAAAAGCAGATTTGACTGGGACTTGACCATGAGCATCAAATTCCCACAAAAATGTGATCCGGTTGCGAATATAGGGAATGGGGATCCCATGTAATATAGAGTAAACGTGTGTGGGGAGACACCCCTGTACTTGCTGGAGGTCCCAAGAATGGTGGGAGGAGTTCAGGGATTTGACTCTGAGACTAGGAAGAGAATGGCGTCGATAAGATTGCACGAATTCCTGCAAAGGACTAGCAAGAGCCCAACAATCATCTCATACATTAACTAAAGCACCCTCATCAATCTATTATGTAAGGCTGTGTTTGAGGGGATGAAGGCATGTCTAACTACTAGGCTAGGCCCAAGAGGCACGGGAATGGGCAGGAGCACCAAGAATGGAAGCGTGAGGGAAATACTTAGCTTTGAGGATATGAGTCCAAAGAGTACCTGGACATTGCATAATTGACTAACCCAGCTTCATAATAAAAACTTGATGAAGGGCATGCAAGTCTTTCATACCAACTGATCCTGTTGCATCTTCTCCACCCTGTTACCATTTGATATGTTTTTTTAAAATCCAACAATGGTAATACTTATGTTTAATACTTTCCTCCAAAGCCATGTTGTTCATGCACATGTGCTTTCTTTGATGTACTTTGTTGTACTTTTCAGGGTCAAATGTTAGTTTGTGTTCTTTTAGTTTGTAAATTATTGTCTTAGTAACAAAATTTCTGTTCGACAAAAAAAAAGTCTTTCATACCAATTGCTCCGGGATCAATTTACTTATTTTTACTGACTTGTTTTCTAAGCAGTGAAGAGGCTTCCAGCTTTGTTCTCTATTCTCTTTACAATTCTCAGCGATATGGTTTTCTTTAAATTTTGGTGTAGAGGAAATTTGGTCCTTAAATTGTGTTCTTTCTTCTATCAAAAGTGAGTAATCATGGGTTTTGATTTCCGGCCGAGAAAACCAACTGGTGATTCCCATCTTCAATGTTTGAAATTTGCTTCCATGAGATCAGGGTTTAAGTCGTGTCTCTCTGAGAAGGGAAGCACAAAGCATAAAGGTATCACGACAGTAGACAGCCGGGTAAAAAGGTGAAAGCTTGATAAATCGGTGAACTTACGGTGCATCACTATCTTGGAAGGTCGATGAGTCATCCTGTTTGGTGGGTTTTCAGTAACCCCATGGATTCTATGAGGCTAAACACTCATGATTACTTGTCTACATCTTGAAATATAGGAATTGAGGGACCATAAAGGCCAACTTCAAGAAAATATGTACCTGAAAATAGAGGGTTTCGCAACTGACGCTAGACTAACCTTTTCCAATGCCATGCTTTTCAATCAACCATCAAATAATGTCTATCTAATGGCAAGGAAGTTAAGCGAGATTTCCCATGCAAGATGGAAGTCACTAGAAGCTGAGATCTCGAAAGTATATAACAGTACAGATAGAACTTCTTGTGGTTCTATCCATATTAAATCAACACTGGCCTCCCAATGTGGATCTTGTGGTATACGATGGTAAGCCAGTGCCGAGTTTGATATGATGATTGTGGCCCAACATCCTTCCCCAGTAATCTACATCCTCCCCCAGTAATCTATCTTCAGAGATACCATTAGCGCATCATCACGCCGCTTATTATAATGCAGGATTGGTGCCAAGTTAACATCCAGCATGAGAAAATCAAATGGATGCAAGTTTCAACATCAATGCCCTTATTATCAGAGTGGGTATCCGTGTCCAAAAGCCTTTGGGAGTATGGATGGGCCAACTGCGTGTTCTTTAGAGCTCTAGCAGTCTTTAAAGCTCTCACTTGGGCTGCGCATCAATATTCGTTACATATAGTGATTTATACCGACTCAAAGTTTTTTTTTTCTTCCTAAAGCAAATTTCATTATATAATATTATTTATTATAACCTAAGGCGATACCCGAACGAGTATCCCTAAAACAACTAAGACAACGCACCCAAACGGATGATCTTGAAAAGTGGCCGACATGGCCTTGGAGAAATGCAAAGTGGTGTTTGCTCAACTAGATGGCAAGGCAACAACGTCTTCACTTTAATTGATATATGTCATGATAGTACTTCTTTTCACTTTTGTTGAATAGTATTAGGAAGGAAGAGCAATATAAGCACTTCCATCGACTACTCTTCCATGTAAAGCAAGATCTTTAGTTTTTGTAAACTTGATCATAGTTATTAACGGCACAGGCGCACCTAAGATGTAAAAAGTTTATGAAGCTTAGGTGCAAGGCGCAGGTGCACGCCCTTTAGAAGTGAGGTGTAAAATGAAAATAGATAAATATTAGTGTGTTAAACCAATAAAATCACGTAAAAAATTCAGAACATGACAATTTAATAAATTTTCAACACTAGAAAATGTTTTAAAGCTAATGAGAAGTAACTAATCCAAAGTGAACATGATAACGTCATTCTTATCATTAGTGAGAATTAAGACAACAATATTTCTGTAAAAGGGAATCAGAGGCTTTAAGTCTGGTAGAGATTTATCCTCAATTTTTCTTCTTCATCTACAGGGTGAAGTGAAATAGTAGATTTACTTGAAAGAGAGTAATAACTACGGACGTGGTGCTAGCACAACGAACAATAACAAGCAAATTGATTGATTTCTGGAGTTTTTGGTTTTCTTGTGGGATAGATATTGCTTTATCATGTTATGAATCAAATACAATGAACAGTGGAAATTATGTCATCATGCAAAAATCGAAGACTAGGATTTTTGAGCCTTTTTTGCGCCTCCATCAACACCTTGCGCTTAAGCGCCTACGCACGCAAGGCGTGCACCTTCTTAAAGGGGTTGCGTCTAATCATAGGCGAGGCGCACTTCCTCCCTGCACCTTGAACCTAGGTACGCCGAGGATAACACTGGACCTGACTCCTCCTGATTAGATGTTTATAATCGGGCTTGTAGTGTAGACAATTGTAGCTTCTTTTTGTTGTAGTTTGGAAGATAGATTTGTATCTACTAAAATAATTTTGATGACTTTGTAACGTTATACTATTAATGAAGTTTTTGTTATTGAACAAAAAAAAAATGCATTTTTACTTTGCGAAAACTTAATTGCGACACCGTTCATGACATATTTAATCTTAACTCTTAAGTGGTTATTCTAGAGGTCGGGTTGTACAAGTTAGCACGTAACACTTGATTAATCAACTGACTTCCTTTACTCTGCTTGTGTAGTTGTGAGTTTTGAGCAGAACACCAAACCACATTGCCTCTTCTCTTATCTGTTGTTTGCGAGTTGAGAAAAACGCAATGACAAGAAAATGTTTATTCTACATTTATCGCGCATTATGCCCACCACCATGAGTACTTCAACTCAACCTTTTTTTTTTGTTTGTTTTCCTTCTCTTTTTCATTTGGTACAAGACGAATAACAATAACAATATGGGTAAATTACACTAAACACTCTTGAGGTTTTACGTAATTACACTCCGCTACCGTTATCTTTAAAAATTACACTCCATCCCCCCGAGGTTTGTACCCACATTACACACAACTACACAAATTTAACGGCAGGCCCAACTCCGTGAAAAGATTCCCTAACACATCACTTTATGCAATTTTCATACCCAAAATACCCTCCCTTTGTCCTTTACTCACCTGGGAGTGAAAGAAGTGACTCCGTCACCGCCTTGGTCCCCTCAGAAACGGCGTGCTTGGCCAATTCACTAGGAAGCACAAGCCTAACAGCGGTCTGGATCTCGCGGGAGGTGATGGTGGGCTTCTTGTTGTACCTGGCGAACCTGGAAGACTCATGGGCCAGCTTCTCGAAGATGTCGTTGATGAAGCTGTTCATTATCCTTATGGCCTTGCTCGAGATCCCTTCCAGGTGGACCTGCTTCAAGACCTTGAAGATGTAGATCTTGTAGGTCTCGACGGACTTCTTGGACCTCTTCTTCTTTTTGTCTCCGGCAGCGCGGAGCCGGCCTCCTTGGGGAGCTTCTTGCTGGCCTTGGGCTTCTTCTCAGCGGGGGCCTTCTCGGCGATCGTGGGCTTCTTCTCCTCTGTCGGCTTCTTCTTCAGCGATGGACTCCGGCGTCGCCTACTGTGTACACCACGACACAACAGCGGCGACCACAGCGCCACAGCCACCACCGCGCAGGATTTATCATCGGCGCCATCTTCGGTGCCATCTCGTGGTCAACCACCCCTCATTCTCTGGCCACGCCCCTTACCGGAAGTACCGCCCAACACCCCCGCGCACCATTGCGACACTAAACACCGCACGGCTTCATCACCGGTGAACCCAAAGCCGCATGCGTGACACCGTCGCCCTCCATTGGAAGCACCGCCCGCCACAACCTCCAAAATAGCCATGGAATCACTACTGTCGGCAGGGTATCCGGTCCCCGATGGCCGATTCTGGCCAGTGTCATCACCTAACAATTCACTGGTCAATCGAAAAACTTTGAGATTCATTCCATTTTCATGAATCAAGGAAATAACAAGGATTACCGGTCCCCAATGCTTCATATCTCTCTCTCTCCCCCTCCGATCAGAACAAAATTCGCCTATCGGCGATGGCGATCTACACTCCCCCTTTTTCCTACAAAAAGTCAACCGACAATGGCTATAGATCGGTGCCCAACTGCAACATTTTTTTTTTGACTTGATGTCTGTTGCCAAGAGTGAAGAGCCAGACATCTTAGTCCCTCCAAAATCCAAGACGATACTGTGTAGTTAATATACAAGGGTAAAAATGTCTTTTTGTGTCCCACCGTTAACACCGTCAAAGAAATGGAGCGGAGTGTAATTTTCAAAGATAGGGGGTCCGTGTGTAATTTGGATAAACCTCAGGGGTGCCGTGAGTAATTAACCCTAACAATATAAAGACCAAGAAGCTAGACTTCTTAGACGTTAAGACTTCCCGAGCATCCTTTGCTAAGCCATTCGGTAAGCTTCCAAAGGGAGATTTGGTTGTCCCAAGCTCTTGTATTGTACTGTATATATCTTATCAAAACAACTCAATTTCATCTGCTACTACCTCTTCACCATACGTGACAGTGACATTCGTGTACCAAAAAGGTGTATTTTCCGTGAGACTACCACCTCTCCTTCACATTACTTGAGATACAAGCATGTGATTTGGAGAATTGTTCTAGTGGAAGTATTAAAAGAACTGTTACGGTGGCGGATAAAATTGTAGATCATGAAGAAGAAAGGGTCGCTGTATTCATTCTCTACTGCTGTAGTTCAACTTTTTTTTTCTTTCTTTCTTAAATTTGGCAAGGATAGGTCTCATCAAAAATTCATTACCCATATTTCCTTTCTCTCCCTGTCTTGCTACTCTCTCCTAACTTTATCCTAGCGAAACTCGCAAACAAAAGTTTTCGAAAGAAAACTGCTATAACTTTCCTCTTCTTCCCTTTCTGGAAAAATTTTGATTGTTACCCCGATTGAAAGAATGTTCCTCCTACCCTTTATATAGCGACAATCGATTATCTCTAAATGTTTATAATGACTTTTATTTAGTGACGTTAAAAAAGTGCTGTGAAGAATTGTCGCTGAAAGTGTTAGAAGAAAAGCCAATAGAAATATTTAGTGACTATTAATTGTCACTATACGGGGTTGAAGGAAGATTCCTACAACCTGGGTAGGAGCCAAAATTTATTCTTATGTTCTGGACTAATTTTTGCTCCAATCGGTGGAAAGTCGTTAGTAAAGCACTCCTTGAGTAAAATAAACCACAACATGCTGTCTCAAAATTGGCAATGGTTGCTAAAGTGTACAACTAAGGATTTAGTGACCTTTCATCGCTAAACCGAGGACCGGAGAAAGTTATTCCAACTCTGGTGGAAACTGTTTCTTCTCTCTTCTTGTCTACCGTCTTTATTATTTTTAATAATAATATAATGAAATTGGTAAGAAATATGGGTTATAAATTATCACAAGTAACCTTGTGCCATTATTATGGGTTTTAAAACAAACTTGAAACTCACAAAGAGAGGTTTAGCATTCTTGTGGGGGTTGGAGGACTCATGTGCTTGTCTAACTCGTACTCATCTGCTTGCCTAGCTCATACCGCACCTTCCATGACTTTATTTGGAGCTTTTTTATTTTACTTTCAAAAATGCGATCGAGTATTACATCAAGGATGAGTCGTGATTTCGGCATTCTTAGTCTTCTGTTTTGAGTGGTAGGACTAGCTCCCATTTCTTACTGGATTGTCAAGGAGGGTTGAAGATAGAGAGACTGTTGCTTCATGCTTTAAGATGCTTTCTTCACCTACTACTTTTGGTCGCTAATAAGTTTGTTTAAACAGGAATATACACCCCAGAGCATCACATCTTGATGCTAGTGTATCTTGTTAGACCCTCTGCAGTTAATTGTTTTATCTTTTTGAATTTTTTCATCAAATATAGAACAGTTAAAAAATTAAAAATTAAAAAATTGTTTTATGACCCAACTACCAGTTCTGTCTGGTATAGTTGACCGTGTGGTAATTTGCCAGCTGCCTGCTTGAGCCCTTTCTCATTCTTCTTGTTGATAGTGGTGTTTTGCGTGGACTTTCCATTGCCTTTTTTTTATTTTTTAATTTCATGTTTGTTTGATTAGCTTTACTGGCATGTGCTTTGATTCTTATTATATTTTCACGCACATGCGGTCATACATATCAAGAGAAACATATTCCGAATATTTACAACTTGCACTCTTGCTAATTTCCCAAAGTCTATCCGTCAATCTCTCGCTAGTTCACAAAGAATTATGGGAGATTTTTTGTGTTACTAATAATAGAGTTTCTTAAACTTTGTGTTAGTGATTTCCAAAACGTTGTGTTCATTTTTTTATGTCAAAACAAAATGATATCAAAGGAAGTCGAAGAATCAGAGAAAGAAGAATCTCACGTAGAAGGGTACAGAAAAAGTAAGTGGGTATATAGTAAGAAGCTCCGCTTACTTGTATACTTATGTGCATATGCTAAAGTGTGTGCATTTGCACCAACACGAGCAACGATCACAGGTTTGGCAGTGGGTTGTGACACGCAATATTGCGCTTTGATGGTGCAAATTGCACTTCTGCACTTCGTACCGGTTTGGGTTAGAATCGATCGGTTGCAACTGTTGGGCAGTTGGATGGTACCGGTTCAGGCAAACCCACCCGTTGGGAGCTAATTGGCTAATGATCTATAATCTGGACTTGTTAATCTTAACAGTTTCTAACCGACGACGGTCCAGATTAAAATGGGTGCATGGTCAAAGGGTGTGAACCTTGGTAAGCATCTACCAATGCTATGTAAATAGAGTAGAAAATCTTAATTTTGCACACCACATACAAGCCTTCTCTCTTCATTTCTTCCTTTATACAGATCTTCTACAAAGAGAAATTTTTGCATAATTTTTTTTGTAAAAAATATTATCCAGTACACTTCTCGGTAGGGTAAATATTGTTTGTAAATGCTATTCACTAGTGCGCTGCTTAGAAGCAGAGTCCTTAGGTTGAGCTCTCTTTCTTCCACAAGTAAAAGAACTCTCATATCAGTGTCATTGTTTCTTGAAGGATATTTGCCGACAACTCGTTGCACACCATTTCTGTTGAGGGCAAATATAAACTCAAAGAAAGCGTTACAACATGCTTCTAAGTCATATTATTTTTCAGGCATGAAGCCATCCATATTTTCACCAACAATGTATTGTATCATAAGAATGAATTCACCTGCAATCCGTTAACAAACTCTATTTAGAGTGGGAGTAAATGTCACTTTAAAGAAAGTTTTTTAAATACGCTTCAAAGCCTTTTCACGACTCTATTTTCCGGCAAGTTTCCCAACAGCAAATGTTTTCTTCTTTTAGGAAATAGCTAGAAAAGCTGATTGAACTTTTAGTTTGTGCAATACTCTACGCTTAACTTCTAAACAAACAACTTAACAGTACTTCAAACATTGTGACAAACGAAGACAGAAGGATAACATTAATTTATAAAGGTAATAAATGCTGGAGCCGTTACAATTAGTTTAATGCCATCCAGGCTTTAAACGTTTACTTATGGAAGACATTACTTTGGACCCTAATAGTGTTTTCGGATCCGCATTGAGTGAACTTTATTTCAAATTCCCAAATTTAGTTGTTGGAAACACCGTAAATAGAAAATGGAATTGGATTATAGAATAAAATTGAATCTGTTTTTATAGTATGAAATTCGATTAGAATTAATCGTATTTCATGAAATTTAAATTTACTTAGAACTAAAAACTATATTCAACCTATCCTTCCTTTCATGAATCTCTACAACTAAAGAATTCATCAAAATCGTCTTTATTGTTGCCACCACTACACCACCTTTATTGCCAGCACTAACACCGCCACCACTTCTTATTACTGTTTCCGTCACTACCATTGAACCGCTCTATACCTACTAACACTAGGCAGCTACACCTATTACAACCACCATAGTATTGTGATTGCGACACGATACGACGCCATTACCATCACCACTATCATCACCTTTGTTAAGTGTTACATCACCATCATGACCAATATCATCATCAATAGATCGACACCATTGTTGTCACTCTCACACCACTACCATCACTACCACCACCAATCAATGATGCCACCATCGTCATTGTCACTGCCATTACCACTGTCTCAACCTCGTCATGATCAGCATGACTGTCATCACCACCATTATAATCGTTGTCTCTATTGTCGCCACCATGACTACTACAATCACCAATATACAATTAGTGATGTCTGGATACCCCCACTACTACTTCTACCAACGTCATAATCACTATACCGCTGCACTGCCACCGCCGTTAATGCCACACAACCACCACCACCATCTCTGCTATCCTCACCTTTAGTTTTGTTACTAGCGTCATCACTAGTGACGCCCTGGTACCACTAGCATCACTACCACTAGTATTAATTGTCACTGGGACCATCACTAAACCACCCCAATCACCACTATTGTCATTGTGCGCTAACGGTGATGCCATAGGACAACAACACCCGCTAATTACCACCATCGGTGTCGATGCCATCGCCGTCACCTTTGTCATCATCCATCCCACTAATTATGCCTCAATGCCACCGCCACCACCACTACCATTGTTACAATCACTTGACCACGTCACCATTATCACTTACGATGTCGCTACACCACCACTTACATTGCAACTATTCAATACATCAGCACCACCATGTGCTGCAACCGGCACATGTGAAGTCATTCACCATAAATTCTTTTCATCATAAGTTGAGGATATAATTGTTTAGGGCCCGTACGCTTACAAGATTTTTTTTCTGTATTCTATATTATGTTTTTGGTTTCCAGAATTTAGTATTCAGTTCTAAAATCGTATTGTGTACTTTTACTTTTTTCTGTATCTACTTTTTCAATTTTTCTGTACGTTTATCATTTTTATTTTCGTTTTCACCAACTTTTTCTGAACTAATTCATTAATGGACCCCACTATTTCCATTTCTATGAAGACCCAGTGAAATGGGTGGTCTAGTTTGGTGAGTGTTTATTGAAACAGGGTGGTAGATATGAGGGAGAAGGTGTGGTATTCTGATAAAGAGAATACAGTTCAAGGAAAAAGGTGAAAACACCCTCTGGATGTTTTCAGCTTTTTTGATACTATTTGGAAATTTTATCCAAAACGGAACCGAAAAAACGTAAACATACACGAAAAAAGCATCTTTTTCATCATCATTACAAAAATGAAAACTGAAAAACGTAAACGTACAGCCCCTTAGTAATCTATTAATTTTTTTCATTTCCTCAATTTTTTCAACACAAAATAGGAATAATGAGATTTGAATTCCCTTTGTTCCAAACAAATAAAAAGAATTTCGAATCTAATTCCCAATTTGAAATCCAAATCCGAAAATATTTGGTAGTAAACACAATGTAAAGAGTTAATTTGGACGTGCATTTTCATTTTAACGTGACTTTATTTTTTGTGAGATATAACTATAGTTTCGTAACACGTTATGCCTTTATTACAACGAAAACAAATGAATGATTCATAGTTCACTTTCTCCTAAAATTACTTAAAATTACTACTTGATTTTCTCGTAATTTTACTTTGAGCATATTTTACATATTAATAGTATGCCATTAAATAGAATAAGGGTCAAATTCACATTAGTACTCAGAAACCTCACATGAGGATCCAAATATTTATTTTATTTTTTTACACAAAAGAGTTTGTAGTTTCAAATTTGCAATAAATAAGGAATTCTGTCCAAATTCTTAACGATCTAGTCAAAATCGTCCTGAGTAATTTTGTCCGGACAAGTTCGATTTCTTTCTTCTCTTTTTCGATTTTGCACTTTCTTCTTCACAGACCCACCGGCCCCCTCACTCATCACCCACCTTACCCAGCCCGCCCTTTCAAGTGCCAACAGTACCCAAAAAACACACAGAGACACCGAATCACAACAAATCACATATAAATAGCCCTACACTAGATTGGCATCACCATTGCCGAACCACCAACATGCTGCCATGTCGCTGCCATCAACCGACAATCACCGTCGGTGCTGGTCTCATCACAACATCGACTAAGCCGACATTGCCCACCAGCACCAAGACAACAACCACCGTCGCCACACCACTATCACCAGTCACCACCACCGCGGGTACCTAAAACCACCAGCAGATTGACCTCAGCACCACACCACCAAATCACCACAACTCGCCAGCATCATAGCAACGCCACCGACAGTCTGATCAGAGTCACCAACGGCCTGATCAATCATCAATCGATCACCAACACCATCATTACTGGAAGTCTACCACCGATCACATCGCCTGCCGAACCATCAACCACCAATCTCGTCGCTAGCGATCTCTCTCAAAACCAAGAACCAGCCTATACCGGCGCAGCCAAGCACCACCACCACCATTGCATTAAAACTAAAATCGGTCAGATCTCCATCGGCGTAGACCCATTGCTGACCAGCACCATGGACATGATCTAACATATTTGGATGCCTGCACGTGAAGATTCATCTCTCTCCAGACATTTCATTGACCTGTGGGTGAAAATCTCACATGTGGGTGAAAAAAATTATAAAAAAAAACCGATTTTGCCACTGACGGTTTTTTTTTTTCCAAAGTTAGAGAATTTGGACGAAAGTCTTTATTTATTGCGAATTTGAAACTACAGACTTTTTGTGTAAAAAAATAAATATTTGGACCCTCAAGTGAGATTTCGAGATAATTTCGGGATACTAAAGTGTATTTAACTCATAGAATAACTTCTTCATTGAAAAGATTTGTCAGTGAGGAGTCTCATAATGTGTTGTTTGTGACAAAGAGTAACAGGAGCTTGCTATCTAAGCTTAAGTATTACAAAAACGGGTGTCATGTATAGACAAGGCTTATGCAGACCTCACATTTTACTTAGATGACAAGCTAGCATTTGCGAAAAATTCAGAAACCTCGTTAAAAACTATTATGGATAAAATATATCGAAGTAGAAGGCCCTTTCTTACAAAAGGTCTATAATTGCATTCTAGCTTTCACGGAACTGATAACGTCACCTAACTTTGGTATATAAATAGTTGCTCCCTTCTCACAGAAAAGCTCAGCTAGAGCGCTCTTGGTGTTCCTACTTCACCGAAGGCTGTTTGGCTCAAAAGAAAAGGAGACGAGGGAGAGAAAGAAAGCGGGAGCAGCATGGCCGTTGGGGGAATTCCGGTGGACGGACAAGTCAACGGCTTCAGCGGTAGGATAACGGCGTCGGTCGTGATCACCTGCATCGTCGCTGCCTCAGGTGGACTCCTCTTCGGCTATGACATCGGAATTTCAGGTACCTTATTATTTGACTTCACAACATATTGTCACTGACCTCTTGTCAGCTTCCATTTAAGCATTTCAGCACAGTTTCGTAGAACAAGAGACTCGGCGCTTCTAGCTGATTTAGTGGCGTGCACATTATACAATCTCTCTACTATTACGATGACCCATTTGGGTAACGGCATTAAAATCTCGAATGGAGCTAGATTTTCGCCCATACTTGTAGATTGAAGTGTAGCTCGAAACGAAATGACTCTTTGTCTCGCGAAGCATGATATACACAGTTGTTGTTACAATAACGCACGAAGAAGAGCGTTAACCTCTTAGAGCAGATAATTACTTAACAAGTACGTTTCTCTTTTTTTTTTTCCGGCCATGTGGAAGTTTGGACTACGGTGATCGACGCTTACACTTTATAAGCTTAAAGCCGTCGAGCCAATGTGAGATTTACAGATTATGACTATAACCTCACACACACACACACACACGAAATCGAGTTTGATAATTTGGAGTGGCCTTGAGTAAGTGAAGGTTTCTTCTTCTGCTATTGCTGGTCAAGTAAAAGTGGAGTTAGGTGACTTCTCTTGACTGTTAGATGCTTTTATTTTTTTATTCTTTTATAAAAAGAAGTTTGATTTTTGGTGCATGCAAACAAAGTACTTTGAATAATTTGTGTATAGAAGTGACGTTGGCCAATAGGTTGTGACTATACGTCCACCTTTCAATTACTTAATATGTAACGGTTCGTTCCGACATTTCTTATTTTCGCTAATGCCACATGGCCCATTTTGTCAATAAATTAGGTAAACATTGAGGGCTAATAGCATTTATTTACTAAGAGAACCTTAGATGGAATTTAGCTCTCCTTATTTAAAATTTAGCAATTTCATGGAAACGACATTGGTTAGAATGGTAAGTCATTTCTGCTAAGAGCTACATTAATTACTTTATTCCGGTATACAGATGAGAGGGCTCTTACCATATATCGATCAATGGTCGCCAAACTCAAAAGGTCCTAGATTTTTAGAAAAGTTATACACACTTTCTCTTTTTCTGCTTAGGACTTCACTTTCTATATAATTTCGCCTCTGGTTAAGTCAAAATGGTTTCATTTTCTTTAGTCCAACTCAAATGAAAAATGACACGATAGAGTCAATGCGGCTCGAGCTATAATAACCGTGCTTGTACCGCAATATGCCGCTGAAGAGTTTTTTGCAACGAAAGTGTCCACCGTTTTATTGATATGACATTTTTAACTGAAAAGTTTACTTTTAGGCAACCGCTGCAACCAAACGGTAGAATATGGGACTCAATGCTTCACTGTCAGTTACCCATTCGTTCTCTCAGCAGAGGGAGTGGAAAAGTTGTCAATTTGCAGTCAATTTCATGGTTGGGATTAGAAGCAGTTGGTGATCTTTATCACAAAGCTGTTTCTGGAGTGGAGTGCTTTTTATTCAATGGAAATGGTCCATTTCTGGTTTGGCATATGAGACTGAGCAGTGATATATCTTTACAAAAGGATATGTAAAGATATATAAAAAATTATATGATATGGTATTACTTTTTCATTTTTGTGAAACAATTTTCACATTGCAGAGTGAGAGGCTCTCGCAGTGCACCCATTGAGAGCAGAATTACTGGCTCTCAGTATGATCAGCAGCTCTCATTGAGAGGTTGTCCAAGTTAAGTTAAGTAGGTTATTTTTAGCTATTCGTGACTAGCTCTCAATACAGGTGAAGTAGGCATTAGGTTACTCTAAAGTACGTTATTTTTCATGACTTTGATTAGGCATTAGCTCTCAACATTAATCATAATCTTGAGTCAGACATCCGATGTCTTTGATTTTGATAATTGGAAGAAAATATTTACCGTAACTGTGAAAATAATAATACCCTTTAGATATCCAATCCGATAGATGAAAAGCTAACATAAAGTACAGAATATTCCTGTAAAAAAACCCGCAAAAAGGTAGTTACACCGGGTTTAACAACTCCATATGAACTACTTTACGAGCATCCCCAAGAGCAGTCTCACGATGGACAAAGTCAGTTGAAACAGAATCCTTCAACCCCCTATTTAATGACTAAAAACTGATGCTAAAGCTCATTGTTGGGAGTCCTGTCACTTTTAGCGACACATTGCTACCACTACTTTGTACTTGACTGACGTTCAAGTGTTGACAGAAATTGACGCCTAGAGTTTTAGCGATCACTATTTTCCTTGTCGGCGAGAAACTAAATGATACGAGCAGCGATCAGTATGCCTTACATAATGAAATGCTACTCAATCTTTTGCATGTTCATAATCTCAAAAAGGTTATCACTTTTTTTTTCCTTTTTTGCGGTTACTCATAGTTGTAATGTGTGCAGAAATGTAATGTTGCATTTTGCTACCAAATACCATGTATTAACTTTTCACAAAAATGTTTTAACAGGAGGTGTCACAACAATGGCACCATTCCTTCAAAAATTCTTCCCATCAATACTGAGGAAAGCAGCCAGGGCCAAAACAAACGTCTACTGCGTGTACGATAGCCAGACTTTGACATCCTTCACATCGTCGCTCTATATAGCAGGCTTGGCTGCATCCATCGTGGCTGGCCGCCTCACGGCCACCTTGGGCCGCCGAAACATCATGGTGCTTGGTGGTAGCATCTTTCTTGCTGGTGCTGCCATCAATGGCGGGGCTGAAAATGTCGCTATGCTCATCTTGGGCCGTATTTTGCTGGGACTTGGGGTCGGTTTTACCAACCAGGTAATTGAATTTTCTCATTTGCTTCTTAATATGGATGCACACCATATTATTAGGTTACTCTAAAAGGTTAATGTCTAGGGCAGCATTCCTAGGAAAAAAAATCATTATCGAATAAGAAATTTGCAATCAAATGACAAAAAATTATTATCTTAAGGGATCAAATGTTTCAAATTCATGGACTTCTTTACAGGACCCACAAATTTGGAACGTCGTTGATCAGTTTAGTAGTAATTTTTGTCCATTTAGTAGTAACTTATGCTCGAGTGTTAGTAGCACTAAAGGTATGGTGCATTCCAAACGACTAGAGATGCATCTCATTGACTTGTTACTTACTTCCAAAACATCTAAGGTGTAGCATAGGCCAAAAACAGAGGAAGGTTTCTTGCTCCATCCCCCTTCACTTTTTTGCATTTTTGTTAGACCCCTTCATCTTTAAGAATTACGGTTAAAAACTAGTGGGGGATGCAAATTCGATCATTAATGCTCTAAATTCCTCAGAGGAAAACTTGTCCGCAATAGGGAGAATAATTGATGATGTGAAACGGATTGTCCACTGCTTCGACTCGTGCACTTTTCAACACATCAAACGGTAAGGTAAAGAAGCCGCTCGTGGACTAGCTAGGTTTGCTTATACTTTAAATGAGGCACTAGTTTGAATGGGAGAGGTACCACCAATTGTAATGCCCTCCATCCTCAAGGATTGTAACATTTTCAATCAATAATTTTGCTATCTTTCAAAAAAAAAAAAATGGTGGAACTTCATGAACTTCTAAAAATTGAAAAATTATGAATGGTTCCTGTTACAAGCTTCAAGTGTTAAGATGACACAAAACTGAAGTTTCAGCGGTCGTGGGCCTAATTCAAGTCTGTATTCTTGTGAACTCTCAGAAGTGTGGCCAATTTGGACCATTTAATGACTTCTCAATAGTCGATACGTATATTTTTTTGGTCCAAAGAATCCTATCGTTATTATTGTAACAAGTCTAAAACTGTCGCATTCGTGTTGCTAGCTATTTTTCTTTGCACTTTTGTTTTACAAACATTTTATTGCTGCCATGATTTCTATTCGAAGGCCACTCCGGTTTACCTCTCCGAGATGGCACCACCAAAATGGCGCGGAGCATTCAACACGGGCTTCCAATTTTTCATAGGCATTGGGGTGCTCACGGCCAATTGTGTGAACTACGGCACATCTCGGCTCAGCTGGGGTTGGCGTCTCTCCCTCGGCCTCGCCATCGTGCCCGCGGCCATCATGACGCTTGGCGCGCTTTCCATCTCCGACACGCCTAGCAGCCTCGTTGAGCGTGGCAAGCTGTCACTAGCCAAAAAATCGCTGACCAAAGTCCGAGGAATCAACACGGACGTGGAACCCGAGCTCGCCGATCTCGTCAAGTCCAGTGAAATTGCAAAAGCTATAAACAAAGAGGCATTCGTGACAATATTTGAGAGGCAATATAGACCCCATCTAGTAATGTCTATTGCCATACCATTTTTCCAGCAGCTCACTGGGATCAATATCATTGCCTTTTATGCCCCGGTGCTGTTTCAGTCAGTTGGATTTGGGAGTGACTCGGCCCTAATTGCTGCAATTATACTTGGAGTGGTTAACCTCAGCTCAATCCTTGTGTCCACTTTTGTTGTGGATCGGTATGGTCGAAGATTTTTGTTCATCGAGGGTGGGGCTCAAATGTTCGTCTGTCAGGTAAGCAATCAAATGGCTGGTAAGGTAAAATTTATTGGCAGGCTCGATTCTCAAAGCACTTCGTTTGCTCAACTAACCAAGGAGTTTTACCGCATGCTTCTTTCATGCTCTTTGTTGGACAAAACGATTGCTTTGACAACGGAGCCAGTTATATTTCGATTACTCACATAAGAAAATGTGAACCTATCGAAGAAGCATTTTTGTTTGTTCATCATTTTCTTTTTCTCTCATGACAAGAGCTTAGCAACCTTTGAACAGCATAGTTTTGGTCTCCGCGGAAATTTCTTTTTGAAAAACAATACAAAAATGCTAAACAAATGTAGAAAGTGTTTTTTGGTTAGGAAATAGGAAACGAAAAATGAAGTGCTTTGCAAACAGGTCCATGATCCGAGGCCCATACTTCATGACTGGTCCTGTATTCCTAATTACCCCATGGATCTTTGAACACGGGCCGGATTCACACTCTTAATTTGAAATTTTGAACTTAATTCACTCCACTTTTGACCCAAAAAATACAGACATATCACTAGAAAAGCGATTACAACATATATGGCGGGGGCTAGTCAAATCTCAAAATTGTTAACCAAAATTTTCTAGCATAGCCATGCTCGATGTTTATGCTTTGGCCCCATCTGAATCATTGTCTTTTCACATAAGCCCCTTTTTGGTTAAACTTTTACCTTTGGCTACCCGAAGAAAATCTCCTAGTTTGCTCCTCCATATACGATTTTCCTATTGGTCATTCTTGATCTCTGTTATGGCTTCACATGGTTACGTATGTAGGACATGACTGACATGTAATTCTTGTTCTTCATGAAAGGTTGCAGTAGCGTGCGTGTTAGCGGCTGCAACCGGTGCATCAGGCACCAAGCACATCTCCAAGGGGGACGCTGCGGTAGTTCTGACCCTAATGTGCATCTACGCCGCCGGCTTCGGCTGGTCATGGGGGCCTCTAAGTTGGCTCATTCCAAGCGAAATATTTCCAATGAAAATCCGAACAGCCGGACAAAGCATCAGTATTGCAGTGAACTTTGGCACCACCTTTGTGCTGTCTCAGACGTTCTTGACCATGCTGTGCCACTTCAAATACGGTGCATTCTTGTTTTACGCAGCTTGGATCGCTGCCATGACCGTCTTCGTGGTACTTTTTGTGCCGGAGACCAAAGGGATTCCTTTGAATTCGATGTATGCAGTTTGGGAGGAGCACTGGTTTTGGCGTAGGTATGTCAAGCCCCAGCCTTAGAGGGGGCTGGTATGTTCAGAAGCTACTATACTCTGAGCATGGTACGTGTATAAGCTTATGTTTGGAAAATTATCAAACTTTTATTTATCAAAATTTTTTATTTGTATAATCTGGGAGGTGAAAAATATTATTTTTGGTTCATTTAATCATGATTTTAGAGAGTTCTTAGAGGAATTCCGTAGGAGTTCATCATCTAATTTGAAGTGCCTCTTGTTGCTAACATTAGATTTATATGCCACTAATTATAAGCTTGCTTTGTACCTTTTTGCGACGAAATTATCTGCTCGTGTCAGCTGCAAATTACTCATTGAGCAGTCTATGACAAACTTTAACAGTGGCGCAACCCAGTAATCAAGCTTATAATGATTGCTATACGCAATAAGGTAATCAAACCTTGAATTTTCTTGACTGTAAACCGACAACCCAGAAGTTTTAAAGACACGTTCCCTAGAATAAAAGAACGACTAGCTAACTCGTTCCTTAAACAACTTACAGATCTACAATTTTTTATGTCTATTTTGCATTTTTTTCAGAAAGGAAATTGTAAATCATTGAATTGCGTCTTAGTCAACTTTGTTTCTCATCTTTTGATTGTGGATCAATGACATGTTAGCTAGAGATATCCCTGTCCTATTTAATATTGGGGGCTGTATTAGGAAATGCCTATTTAAGAGGACCATTATGACCATGGAACGAAGAATTGGAAAGTCCAAAACGACGCTTAACCAAACTCTAATGATTAAGCCTTGGCCTCTCACATTTTAATATCCTTCCGGAGGTCTAGTCTTTGTCATTCCTCTAGCCTGAAACCGAAGCTACATCTTACATTTGTTAGCTCCTTGTATTGTATTTCTTTCTTTTCATAATTTCATGGAAAATGATCATGGTAAGTAAAACATAGGAATATGTTTGAGTGAAGCCCACCTATGTGCTTATTCTTTTCGCAAACAGCAATTGGATTTTTGTTAATCTGTTCACATGACTTGAACCTTTGATGAAAAAGGTTCTATTTTTTTTTTGTTAATAAAAAAGTTATCATTAATGTTTAGTAAATTAATCCGTCCTGACTACAAGTAAATTAGATAGTATATACAAATTACGAAACTGGGAGCTAATTATTGTTCACATTTCCCAAGTTAGATTCAAAAGTTTCTCTTTCCGAGTTTGTTCAACCATAGGTACGTCTAGTGTTGCTCTCTGTCTGCAAGCAAACGTGGCTAGGGAGTCTGCTTTAGTCAGAAGTCTCCTGCTTCTTAATAATAATGTGCTATAATAGTGACAAAGGAACTTGCATATCAAATATCACACAGGGTTCGCAGTCGAAATAACACTCTCTTTTCCTATCATCTTTCTAAGCAAGCAGACGCTTTGAATAGTGTAAATTATAATGTGCGCTAGAACCATTAATTGCTTTGCAAATCATAGTGATTCTAAAATTGCCAATGCTTGTTGGATGTAAGGATGTTGTCCGGAAAAAAGAAAAAAAAAAGTTTGACGATCCCTTCCGCTGTCCCATAGGATTCCAGACAAAAATTCCTACCCTGCTCATAGCCTCATAATTTAAAAAAATGTTTTCCACGCTAATAAACCGAGTTGGTCCATGGAACACTGAAAGGAGAGGGAGGCTAGAAATTGTAAGCTCTGGTTTCTACCTCTTTTTGTCAGAATATAATTTTGGAGTGATGGTTTTGATTGGGAGGTGGATTTGTGGGGTAAGTGGGTGGACTGATGGCTCTCTATGGATGTTACAAGACTGTGTGCTCTTTAAATGGTTCGGATGGGCTCAAATTTCTCATTCAGAAAGTATATTCCATTCTGTGTAGACAAAAGTACGATAGACTGTAAAATTATATATTGTGACTGCTTTGGATGGTGATTTTGTGGGAGCTTTGCCTTTGTTTATATACCAATAAACTGTTCAAAGAACTGGGGCAGTGGTTCGTCTAATTGGATGCCTATGCCAAGGCCAAACCAAGCTGCTCTAAGTTGGGCACAGTGAAGGAGAAATGCCAGCAATTTTCAGAGGCCAGAAAACCGAATGCAAAAGAGTCGCTCGTTATAATTTTCAACTTGACAAGGTTTTCCATTGAGGAGTAGCTGCTACAAGAAAGCTTGAATCTTCTGCGGCAATCTCAGCTTCCAAAGGCAGTCCCAGGTTTTGGCAGTATACTGCCTCCTAGGTTGAAATTCGGTTTCACAGATTCAGTTTGATGGCCTTTTGCATATAAAGGAGGTGTTAGCCAGACTGTATTGAGCTATTGCAAGAGGGGGTTAGATCCCAGATCAGTTTATCGAAGTATTTGCTACGTGAGATATGGTAACCATTGGTCAGACTAGTAGTGTTATCCGGAAAGATTTGCTTGAGGAATGAAGTGTTCCATACCTGGCTTTAAAGGAGATCCGATGCAAGTAGAGTTGCATGACTTGTTTGTTTACAGACTTACCAACTTGGTAAGCCCTCTAAACCAGTGGGTGAAACTTCATTTAACGAGTCATTGTCCCAAACAGAGGTAGTTAGGCCACTACGAATCTGCACAACGTAGCCCTCGGAGTAAACAATCTCGCCCGTGCAGAATGCCTCGCCAGGCCCAAGAGAATTTTTTTTTATCGCTCTAGTTTCAAAAAAGGTTCATGATCGACAGCTTTTATTATGAAGAATTTGACTAGATAAAGAGTCTTGATCTTGTAGGAATCCCCAGGTTTTTTCTGCCCGAAGAGCGTAATTGAATAATTTTGTGTCATCGAAACCCAGACCACCAGGGCAAATCAGTTTAGCAGTTCACAGAATTTTCTGAAAATGGAGTCTAGCCGTTCGCAGAATTAACTTGAGAATATGAAGACATGCACATGGTAGACTAGTATCAATGACAAGACCTTCGTGACAACACATTCTCCAAGCAAGTATTTGTTACAGTACCCCTTATCAATAGATGTATTCTGAAGTAACTCATGAAATGCGAGAGTATAGCATCAAGTGCGAATGATACCCAATGCATGTCCTAATTGGAAACTTGGACATATGACTTGATTCGGCAAACAGTGTTGTTTCTTACATTAATCGAGTTGAAGGATGTATATCCGTTTACACCGCTAAATATTTTTTCACTATCGATAGACACTAGTTATAGCTACTAAAACTAATGACTTGTATCTATCTAGATGTCACTAAATAACTTAAAATCTTTTATTGTTATTTGTAAAAAGGGCATGAGACTAGTTTGTGAAGTTATTTTCTCATGGAAAGAAACAAACTTCTGTAAAATGTATTCCTTTTGTTTGAGAATATGCATACTTTAGGAATAAGGAATAAATGGTAGCTACTTTAGGAGAAGTTATTTTGTAGGAGAACTGGAGAAGTTATGTTTCAATTTTTTTTTGTTCATAAGTACTTGTGGCAAGACTCAAAGAACGTCACAATGGAACGTCCCAAAACAAATCATGATCCGAAGACAAGTCCGTTGAACCTGGCCTGGTGTTCAACTCAAAAGCATGCTCAAGAGTTGGGAAAGCTCACCAGGTAAAAAAACCAATCTCAAACCCTATTGCATTGTCGACGTGGGACTTGACACCCGCCCTCACGCAAAGCGTGGGAATAAGATGTGCTCCTCTTGAATAAGAGGTGGTTCCGTTGGGTCGAATGGGGCGGCAGAGGCCTAGCTCTGATACCATGTTAAACCTGATGTCCAACCTAAAAGCATGCTCAAGAATTGGGGAAGCCCACCAGGTATAAGAACCAATCTCAATCTCATGTATTGTCGATGTGGGACTTGACAAAGTCTTTTTCCTTTTTTCTTCTCTTTTGTTTTAGGACTTTTGATGTCTATCAACTGCAAAATTCAAGTTTTAGATTTCATGGCTTGTATTCTTTAAACTACCATCATTGATTGAAATATAGATTCTTTGTCTTTGTGGACGTCACTGTCTTTCTATTTTAGTCTTAAATTTTTATGTTTAGAGAGCTCTCATCAAAAGGCACCCAAAAAAAAATAAAATTTCACACATTGAAATCAGTTATAGCATACTTTGTTTACAAATATGCTTTCAAGCGCAAACAATACCTGGTCATTGACTCCTTTAACGAAAACAGCAGCAAAGAATGCTCTCAATTTCCTTACCTAAAAAACAAAACCATGGGCCACATAAAAATTTCTCGCAAAGAAGGAGACAAGATACTATTTTTCAACATTATACTGGAAACAATAGGGAGCATTCATTTTTCCCTAGAACGGGTTGGAAGGGGGCGTGGGTTGACGCAAGTTGAAGGATTGAAAATCTTAAGACTTTGGTTAGGTAATTGCCAGAACTGTTTTCCTTTTCTTTCTTTCTTTTTTTTTTGGAAAAATTAGGAGAAATTTATCGAACATTGCTTTGAGTCACACAACGTGAAGTGATTCTTCCACTAATATCTTGGCACATAAGGTTTGACAAACAAAAAAAAACTCGGCTCATAATTTTCTAGTCGGTATCCCTATTGCTGAACCGATTTATTTTGCATGTAAGTTGTTTGTTTTCTACAAGTATTCAGCTTTATCAGGTAAATTTAGAATATCATTTATATGTTTCTTGAGGCCCTTGAATTAGATTCAGGTTGATGCGTGCAGTACGCCCTTTGTGTAAGAGGAGAATTATAGGCTGTTCAATTAATGTACACAAATTTGAGATGTAACTCACAGGGGCCAAATAACAAGACAGTATTATTAAGCTTCATATTGTATCTTGAATATTTCGTAAGCTGCTTATTTTTCAGTGTTTTCGTCTAACCGGTTCTCAATGGGGCTCATACCAATGAAGCGGATGGTGAAGAGGAGGACGAGAACGAGGAGGATGTCACTTTGGATGATGACTGAATATACAGAGTTCGTACATGTGTTTTACCGCTGCCATCGAGGATTTTCAGCCCCCTTCCCTCCCTTCCCGGTTTCCTTTGATGGCTTTTTAGTTGTTTATTTTCGTCACCTTGGTAGGAAAAAAGTGTTGGTGTAATTAAATTTCTGGCTTGTACTCCAGTATAATTTAGGAGCTATGTCACAGGTGTGTTTATTACGGGACGTTTTCGAGTAATTGTCAAATGTTGGATTGATTAAAAATGTTGTGTAAATTGAAATACAAGAAGCATTAATTTTTTTGGAAGATAAAATAAAAAAAAGTGAAACTGTTTTTCTTTTTTTTTGGACTTCTTTTTGACTGACTTTACCGACAGAATTTTGACGATAAAAATGCAGTCACAAATTATCTTCTTCTCCCAACGGAATTTTAGCAACGGAATTCCGCCGCTAAATGCCTGTTTCTTTTTTTTTTCTTTGCAAAATTAAAACAATATATAAATATATAATACTTACAGAAAATATATTTTTCCAACGGAATTATCCTTGGATAAAAGTAGCAAATATGTCTGTAAAAGTCCGAGTAATTACCGACTGAAAATTCCAATCAATCGGTGAAATTTTAGGGAGGGGATTATCAACGTCGAACTTTAATTGGAAAAATCGTCAATAAAGACCTTTAGCAACGAGAAGGTTACCGCAGAAAATTCCGTTAGTAAAACTCTGTTTTCTGGTAGTTTACAACACAACTTACAGTGCAATTATTCGCGCACCACCACCTCCATGTCTTACCACCAGCACATGTGAACCCATTTACTATAGTTTACTTTTCATGATAAGTCAAGGATATAATTGTCTTAAATTTTATTATCTTTCTATTTTTCAAGCACAAACTAGAAATTCTACTCCATGAATTCTCTTTTGTTCCAAATAAAAAAAAAAACAATTGAATTCAAATTGAACCCAATTTGAAATTCAAATCTCGAAAGAATTAATTCCAAACAGGAGCGTTAATGACTTTAAAATAGAGATACGTAGAGAAATATCATTGAAAAGATGCCCCCCTTCCATCGTCCCTACCAATAGACATTCTTCTAAATTAGCAGACATGAAATCCTTTCGAAACTGATATACATTTTTTGCTTTGGAACCTTTTAGCAATTTTCCAGAAGATCCAGATGAAGACACAATTCAAGCAGCAAGTGTAAAAACTCAAGAAAAACGCCATGGTTGTGTGACCTCACTCGCCCAGAAATTCAAGTCACAAAGACCACAAACGTATTAAGTTTTTTTGCCTTTTTTTCTGGGGGGGTGCCTCCCACCTCACTTCACTCCCTGTATCCTTGCCCTGAAACAATTGCACCCACCAACCAACAGTGACTGTCAACTGTGCATAGACCTGGGCAGTACCCCTAGTCCATTTAGGAAGGTAGGGCCCTTGATAAATCTTCTACCCCCCAATGTGGGTCCACCGGTTACCAAACGACTCTATCGGAATAAATTGCATCATGAAAAAATTGCTCTTTGACTTATCTTTGATGATTTAAACTCAGCAAAGCATAAAATAGATGAACATTTATACTTACGTGTGTTTAGGGGGGTCATAGCGCGGGTTGTCTTTTGGTGGACTTGATGATGTAAAGTTATCGTAATTCGAGATTCAAAAATGTTTCTACATCTTAAAAATTAGATACATCATATACAGTACTGAAAGGCTTCTTCTAAAGTTATTACGTGATACGAATCAATGCCTTCTATAAATGCAAATGAAAATCTTGGAAGCAATTCAACACGCATGCAATACATAACTCAAGGATAACTTATTCGCATAGCTTCCAGGTACTTTTGCTTCTACCCTTGCAGTTACTCCTATATGCCACAAATGATAAATCTTACGAAGAAAGCACAACAAAGCTAAAAGGGAAACATATGAATTTGAATCTGTTACGAACGAAATCGATCTAGATAAATACGTAAAGAACACGATAAGCAAACACAATAACTCAAGAAATCAGAGAAAACTCTAATCCACTTTGCACAAGTCAGATTTACAACGCTCCCTCACGTCTATCTCTCAATTGTCTGTCGTCTCAATATACAAGAGAATGCAAAGGAAAGTCTAATTCTACTGATGTACGAACACTCAAAAAATTCAGGTCGGAGCCTCGCTCTCAAACCCCCCCAATAAAGCCTACTATGAGGGATAAGAAATATCTGATGAAATTGGTATGTCAACTTTGGAACTTTTTGGAGCAAGTTCAGATCAAGACCAAATGAAGGTACTCTACAGGATCCAGATCGAAGCTTGACTTCATTGACAGCCTTTGTCATTCAGAAATAATAAAACCATAAACAGGTTATCTTCTTATAAACAAAGTAGCAAAGGGGGGATTAGATAGCGGCTCATACGCATGATGCACAGGGGAAAAAGCAATCACTAGTGCGTAGGTAATTCTTGTTCTCTTTTTTCACAAACTCTCCTCATTCTGTAGTGATTTGGTTAATAACATGGGATGTAAGACTCCCATTCTCACTTGTAAAGGGAAGAAAATGATAAACTTTTAACCTCAAAAGTTCGTCACTTCCATTAGCGTGCCATGCTTGTACATCCACAGTTGTACCAAATATATATAATTCCACCATCTTTTAAAGTCACAAACTCCATACATGTAGGTGCAAGATAATCTAGGCAATTTCCATAAAACAAACTCTTTGGTAGTATTATAGTTTGCCCTAAGATCCTTGATTCACCACTAATTATCTTACAAATAGATTATACAACAGAAATAGACATTTTCCGTGCTTCAGGTAGTGAGTTGATCATCTCCGTCTCTTCTCGCAGATCCAAGTTTTGCACGGTTCGTTGGACATGCTGAAGTGCCATCAAAAGCTCACTTTAATTGCACAAATCGTGAAAAGGAATTCATACTTTCGACACTACGGTCTCAAGCAAATTCATAAACTTCAGCGATTATGAGTCACTTCTAATTTAAGTCCGTGCATCCATTGTTCACGATGATAATGCAATGCTCTCTAAGCAAAACAGTATCTTCTCGTCAAAACTCGGTTAAAATGCTCTCTAAGGGTCGTTTGATCTTTTTACGTGGCCTGATGTTCAACATTTCCACTATGTACCCTGTTAGTTGAGCCTGCCACAAATCTAGTACTCATGACTTATTAAATTGCATTGAGACGATCAGAGTAAGATAATCTAATAGTGGTCCCAAACCTTGTACTTCTTAACCGGTATTAGCCTGGAGCAAAGCTTTAAATAAGTGCTATTGTAGTTTGCATTAATAGTCATATATCAAGAAGCAATTGGTACTGCTACGTGCTAGTAGTAATAAGTTGTAAGAGTAGCTTTTGAGCAGTTATTATCGTGTGGAGAATAATTTATGGTTGTTTGTGTACATCTAGGTGGAAATGACAATTACGGTCCCAAAATCAAGTTAGGCGCGGAGTCTGCGACTCTCACACGAGTTATTATTAGCGATGGAGCACTGAGATGTGATACAACACGCACCGGATGTCGTACTATAATTTACAAAATGCATGATAGTAAAAAGTACAACTACGATGCATGATGTACAACACTAGAACGATGCCAGTTCCATGCTTCCCCGTATGCAGAGAGAACAGGAGGGGCTTAAATGAGGGGAAGAGGAGGTGGGTTGAGGGCATTTAACAGAAACCGGTGGTGAGAGTGACGAAGAAAGATGTTTGTAGAAAGCGAGGCGTTTCAATGCTCCATCCTTGAATTCTGCATTTAAGTGAATTCAAGATGATTTAATGAAGGCAGGTAGACTTGCTTAAACCCCCCCCCCCCCCCCCCCCTCTCTCTCTCTACAGGGTTTTGATGGCGTCTCCTTCTCTTGGTTTCTCTCTATTTTTTCCCTCTGTTCCAACGTCAAAATTAGTAGCTACCTTACAGAAATACCCTTTTGTGGGGAAAATATGTTTTAAGTGCACTACTCTCTTGAGCCTAGTAGAGAAGATGGGTTGATAGATGTATCATCTAGCTAGTAAACCTATTGAGTGTCCTAAAGCACTACTACCCCTTGTACATATATATATATCTGGTAAACCTTAACCTGCCATGCATGTGTTAGCTCTCACCTCATTGAAAGAAACTTGCCCAGTACACGTCTTGTGACTCTTTGCCACCTTCTTCTTCACCACTACATGCATGTAACCTGTGTATTGGACATACAAATAAAACTGCAAACATTAATGTGCATGGAGAATGACTAATCTTGACCGAGGTCACGAAGTTCTTTTGAAGTGGACAACACTCTCGGCCTTAATTTTGCTCTTGCTTTCGTTCCCGCTCGATGAATTAGTGACTTGTATCTAAACACATGGGGGGTACTAGTGTAAATTTTTTAGTATAAGTGGGTATGTGTGACATTAAATTTCAACTTGAAATTTTCAACATACATATATACGTGTATACACAAACATGTATATATATATATATATATATATATATATATAGAGAGAGAGAGAGAGAGAGAGAGAGACATAAATTGAATTCATAGGTCATAAAAATATGGTTGTTTTAATGGGTAAGGCCGTTGTGAGCTTTAAAAGTTTTCGTAGTTCAATGGGTGACTAATTTCATAGCTCATGGGACGTGGTTGATTTAACAGCCGAGGGGTGTTGAGAGCTTTTAAAGTTATAGATCTTTGGGTGACCCAGTTGTGGAAGTTGGAGTTATGATATCCATTAAAGATCGATACCCATTCAAGACCTCCTTCAACTGTATACAGACGCCCATATTCAATGACATTTTCGAACCCCCTCCCTCTCTGACGTCACTGCCATACAGACATATCAACAGCAACAATTAGGAAAATATTACTTACAGGTAGTTGTACAGTAAGCTTTCGCAGCAATAATCCATCACTCCAACTGAGGCATATTTGCTTTGACAATGGAGTTCCCTAGCAACTACTATCAAGCAGCTAAATAACCCTTAAAGAACTAAAACCATGTCATGAAGTTGAATCCTCTGCTGCTGCAAATAGGTTGCTTGGATTTGGGCTAAGAGTCAAGGTCCATAAGTTGGGTGCAACCAGAGGTCAGGTGAGTCGAACTAAGTGTACGAGTAAAGGAGAGTTGGAGGTTAGGACTTAACCTCATTGGTTTTAATTAAGAGCAGCTTGGAGCTATGTACATAGTAATTGTAGTAGTAATTGCGAAGCCAACTTCACTTGAAGAGCACGTCGTGGGGAGATGGGCCCTTTTAGTTCCACATTTAAAGTTTTGCCCTTTAAGATTCTCCCTTGCAGTTGTGTGCCTGCTCATATAGCTCACTCTCCCCCTATATAACCACCCGCAATATTTTCACCATTTGATCACATACAGAGGGGGAGAAAGAAAAACAGAGAGAGAAAGAGAAGTGATCGATCATTTCTCGGATAAAAAAGCCATGGTTTCCTTTCACACACCACTCTCACCGACCCGAAGAAAGATGATTCCAGAGTTTGAAAATACATCAAAGAAGAGAAACTGGGAGGAGTCACAAGCTGAAGGCATGTCCAAGAATCCGACGAGAGGAAAAATCATGAAATCTATCTTCGACGCTGACAAATTTCTCGGAACTCCATTACCGTTGGAGTGGCAACGATGCCTCGATATTGAGGTAATAACGGCTCATAAGCTTTTATCCAACTAGGAGCGTACTAATTGAGCCAGAGAAGGAGAATACTAAAACTTGTTGTTCTGTCTTCTTTTCTATGCAGTCCGGGCAGATATACTTTTTCAATACCAGGACTCGAACGAGAACATCAAGAGATCCAAGGACCAGCCCAGAACCGCCGAGCCCCAGTCATATGAGCTTAGACCTCGAGCTCAACCTACCATGTGGATCCATTGGGAAGAACCATGTAGGTGACAACTTCACCAAGCATAGTTCTGGCAGTGTCTCAAACATTTCCGGCCATGATCAGGTGGCAAATTCAACTAGAGATATGAAGAAAATGGACGGCAATGGTCTCAAGCGTTCACCTTCGTGGTTGACATTTGAAGGGGATAACCAGGAGATGGTAACGGCAGTCTGCAAGAAGTGTCACATGTTGGTGATGATGTTCAAGTCTTCCCCTGCATGTCCAAACTGCAAATTCATGCACCCACCAGACGAAACCCCTCCTAGCCTATTCAACCGGAAGTCTGAGCCTCTTATGTTAAGGATTGCCTAATGACTAGGATGGTATCTAGTGTCTCATGCTGCAGTCTCATGGTAATGAAAGCCAAACTTGCAGCCTAGAAGCCCTAACTTTTGTTCCACCTTCTCTTGGGAAAAAGAAATGATAGTCACAGGGGTTAAACAGGGAAGAGATAAATGGAGAAAGCCTCCTTAGTTATGTAAAATATACAAGTAAATATTTCCATTCCGAAAGTTGCTCGTGTGAATTCTTGGCAACATGGAAGATGCATGATGTTTGAATAAGTAGCTAAAAACCAAATTTCGTTATTAGAATCCTTTTTTAACATTTTATTGAAGGGTAAGAAAGTTTAAATTGGTTGGAGATAATATTATATAATTTGGATGAGCTTATTTGATTTTTAAACTTTTGACACTTGTCAGAAAGGACAAGGTTTCAGGACAGTTAATTTACTAGAAATATACTGTCTCCATTCTGCCACTCTAAACTCTTTAGTATTGCTTCGTGACACAATTCTCCTGAGCTTCTTTATAGCTCTATTACGGCTATGCTGACATGATCTACATAACTTCTAAGAGGATACTGCCTAATGGACAAAGGAGATTTACCTTCTTTCTTTTGTTACTTGAGCCAAAGGAACTGTCCTTAATAAATTGTCCATCAGCTACTGATCACATCACACATATCAAACAACTGTTCATCGGGTGAAGCAATCAAGATGGCACACCATCAGATGAAAGTATGAAGTGATCAGCCTGACAGGACAAGGATGGGGGAATTTTACTTTAAAAGTTCGATGTGGTTCAAATCCAGAACCACATCTAAACATCTTCCTCTTGAGCTAAGATTCATGAAACCACACCTCTACATGCAGTTGAGTAGTTGAACTGCACGGGATCGGGTGCTTTGACATGCAGTGGTGATGCTCATTTCTGGAAAGAGCATGCCACCACTTTGCTTAGTCGGTGTCGGTCGGTTCCTCCTTCCAGAATGATCATTGAATTTCTCATATGACCTATCAATCAAACACCTAATCTACAGCTTCTACGTTCCTTCTTTGATGTCTGGATTTACTCCACTATTTTTGAAACTGTTCCATTCAGCACTATGGAATAATCGTACGGAGGGATTCAAACGTATTCCCTATGATTCAAACGTACAGTACTCATCCAATGCCGCAGAATACGTTCCATTCCTCATACATTATACGCTTGAACTATTTAGTAGGAAATTAACTACACGTCGTGCAGTTCTAGATGGGATGAATGCAGAAAGGTTAACTTATGGCATCGTCTGGTGACAAGTAAAAGACCACGCCGTAGTTATGTATGATAAAATAGTATAATCTGTAAGGTCTAGAACAACCAAGCAGGGGTCACACTTCGCACTTTCATGACATCTTTGGTACAGTTTTTATGTTCCTCTTTTGCTATCTAGATTCAGTCCGCTACTTTTGAAACTGTTCTATTCAGCATTACAAAATTATTGACAGAATACTGAACATATTCCCTACAATTCAAACGTATTACAATCATCTAATGCCATAGAATACGTTCCATTCCTCATACATAACCATATATTCTTGAACTCTTTAGTAGGGATTTAACGACACATAAAACAGTTCTAAATGGAGGGAATGCAGAGGGGTTTATTTATGGCATAGTCTGGTGACAAGCAACAGACCTCACTGGTTAATATACAATACATAAACAGTATAATGTGTAAGGTCTGGAACACCCAAGCAGGGGTCACACTTGGCACTTACATGACATTTTTGGCAGTGTACTGTACATGATAGCATCATTCTGATTTTCCGTCGTCTTCTTCCATCAGAAGTGTTTGCAGCTCGGGTGCGTCTTATTGCCAAGGGTTGGGAGGAGGTGATGAGTACTGCCGCTTCCAGAAACCCGGCTTAAATTTGAAACTTGCCATGAGCGCAATGTGGTCTGACGACCATATAAGTGATGGAAGAGCTGCACCCCCTAAGCTTTCATAATCGAGAAGCTCCAGCAGACCATCAACCTTCAACCAGTGCTCTGTTTTGAAACATCAAATAATTCTTAGTTGGAAAAATTTAATGGAGAGAAGATACAGCATCAATGTTGTTTGCAATTAGTATCTATACAGTGTTTTGGATTAATTTCAATAAGCAGTTGGTGTGAGCTTTTGCAAACATTAATGGAAAAATAAGTTAGAGAAGAAAAAGAAGGTATAGGGGACCTACCTGGACAAAATTAAAAGAAGAAGACAAAAGAAGAAAAATCAAAACGCATATGCATCCAAAAAGAGTAAAAGCCAAGTGAAGGCCAGGAAGAAGAGGAATCATTAATGGAATATTTATCAGAAGTTCAAAGGGCAAGACAGAAGTCTAGGCTTGGCAGATAAATCCGCCTCTTGTAACTAATCTCAATCCCGCAGAAATTAGCAATCACAAAAATGACTATTAAGTATATTCCCAGGGCAGTCTAGCAGCATAATTCTGGAAGAGTAACGCCTGAGGTGACTCAGGCCAATACCTTAAGCCAGATAGATCGATCTTCATGCGCACTCAGAGCACGCGGCAGCTCAATGACCACAAAACCCGCTTTCTCCATGGACGTGACACAAGCACATTTTCTAAACTTTTAAATTTGCAGCTTAAATTTGTTACCAAGTATGGTTCTAAATAAGATGGATATGTACTAATGCGAGAAAGAATGTGTTGTCTGTTTGTGTGTTAATAAATGTATAAACATTAACAATTTTGCAATAATGTGGACTTCCGCTTTCAGTTGATTTAAGAATAATTACAATAAATTGACAGAACAAATCCAACATTAGATCGCCAGAGAAAATGAATGAATAGAATAAGGGGCTGGTTGTGCTTCATAAATTTGACCACAATAATGCGGAAGTGTTGAAATTCCAAATCCCCTTGACCATTACATCTACAATAACCAAAGAGGCAACAAGACTTGATGTATAAACAGGTATAACTAATTTCATTCGACGGACAACCAGATTAACACGTGACTACGTGGCCAACTTTGAGCTGGTCTCATGATAGATTTTGTGCCTAAATGGCACATCATTATCACAGTTGGGACAGAAACGACTGTAGTTGCACGATGAGGTTAATTTTGTGCGTATGAGACCGTGGTGGGTGGTCACATCCAACTCCAAGCTGAGTAATTAACAAAAAGGAATTTGCTAATTTGCATTTTGAGCATACAGGCTGCTAATGTCAAACAGGACTGAGACTAAATATTTCAGGAAAAGAGTCGAGTAAGATATTGGCATGCACAAACAGAATCCAGGTATTTTACAAGTCTCTTGTTTCTTTTGTCTTTCTTTATTCTTTTCTTTTTGGAGAGTTACCATACGAAGTAAGAAAGAAGGATGGAGCCAGAAGAAGCAACTACTAGCAAAACTAGGCATCAGACATAAAGCAAATAAGTAGATGCATAAAATCAAGCTTTTGCTATTCTCTGAGTGAAGCCATGTTAAGTAATATTGTTTTGAGTGTCAAAGCTGGTCTTGTCAAACAAAACAGGGGAACTGAGACTTCAAGCTTTAAAATTTTGTAACTTGTCCTTTTGTAGTTTTGTTGTTCCCATGGAAAATAAACCACAAGTTTCCTAAGGCACTAATTCGGAGCTAAAGTATCTTTCCTTTCTTTCTCCTCTTCAATTATTGTATCTACCAGACAGATCAGGCTGCATTACTGATTTACATTCTCAGATATTGAATTTGGCAAATGCAAGAATGAAGTAACATTTGACAATTTCACTGTCAAATGCGTATCTGGCCTTGATTGGACTGGCAAATTGGGTTCGGGACGACTAAAAAATAATCTATCAGACTAAGGCAGAAGCACAAAAAACTGAAAGCAACTTAGAGGATCAAAAAATAAACTGCAACTTATCAATAAAGAAACAAGCAAGAGGTTAAGGTGAAAATGCACTTTGGCCCCCTATACTTGATATGGTGTGTGGTTTGGCCCCCTGATGTTTAAAAAATTGTACTATACAAATCTCTACTCCCTGAAATTGTGCACATTGGACCAGCTGTAAAGGAATCCATTGAAATGTCGTAAGTACCCCTTTTTATACACTAATTTTCAAACCAAAACCATTTTCTAACTTATTTCATCCGCGCCCCCCACTCCACCCCACCCAAACAGAAACAAACCACTGCTCCCCACCCATAGTTATTAAAGGCGCAGGTGCACCTGAGGCGCAAAGGGTTCCTGAAGCCTAGAGGCAAGGCTCGGAGGCGCAAAATAAAAATAAGTAGATATTAGTGCATTAAACTAATAAAATCACGTAAAACAATTCAGAACATGGCAATTTTAACAAATTTTGAACACTAGAAAAAGTTTCAGATCCAATTAGAAGTAGTTGATCCCAAGTGAATATGACAACATCATCCTCATCATTGTGAAGGCTAAAGCAACAATGTTTTCCTCAAAAAGGAATTATAGGCTCCAAGTCTGGTAAAGATTCCTCCTCGATTTATCTTCTTTGTCTACAAGGTGAAGTGAAGTAGTAAATCTACTTAAAAAAGAGTAACAATTGGAGACGGGACGCTAGCACAATGAACAACAATACGCCAATCGATTGATTAGGGATTTGGTGTTTTAGATTTTTTTTGTGGTTTAGCTATTGATTTATTATGTTATGAAATAAAGAATAAAAAATAATGAACGCTTGAGATGTTGCCATGATGCAAAATCAAAAATTAGGATTTTTAGGCTTTTCTTTGCGCCTCCACCTCCGCCTTGCGCTGGGCACCTAGACGCGCGCCTTTTCAAAGGGGCTGCACCTAGGCCCGCCTTTGAAAACACTGTCCCCACCACAACCCCAATCACCCTTCAGCACACACATAGACACACACCACCAACCGCCCGCCATTCACCCAATCCCCCATCACCCACCAACACACAAAAACACACACTCACACCCACTCACAAGCGCCCCCCCACCCCCACCATCGGATTTCAAAGTAGCACGATCTAATTCAAAGATTTCACCCAATTGAACAACACCCCCACCCACCAACACAAAAAGAAAAAAAAAACTCCCTCAGCCCTCCCTCACTCTCCACTGCCTTTTCCCCTTAGCCGACCCCCTAGCTTCCCAATCCCCCTGCTCTGCCCCCTCAACCCCCCTGCCTTTTTCCCCTTAGTCCGACCCACCCCCTACCCAACACCACCAGCAACACTATATGCACAAACCCAAAAACGGGGGTGCACCCACCCCCACCCACAATCCACCCGTCACCCACAACTTGCACACAGACAAAAACACCCTGCACATGCACAAAACGATACATTGGTGCACCCAATCCTCATCCCCCATCACCCTGCACAGACACAAAAACTCCCACCTATACACAGTGGTGAGCCTCCTCCCCCCCCCCCCCCAACCCCGCCCATCACCCACCACCATCAAGAATGTTGCTGAATTGTGAGTGCATGTAGTGTGTCTTCGAGTGGGTATATGTTTTGTGTCTGTGTGCAGTGTGTATGTGCTTGTGTGTGCATGCAGTGTTTGTGTGGGTGTGGGGGGCGTGTGTTTGTGTGAGTGGGGGATGGGGGATGGGGTGTGTAGGTACGTATTTAAAGACCAAAAGGGTATTTTGGTCTTTAAATCACCAAACATTTCCCACCCAAAAGGTGGGTTAAGTTGGAAGGAAACCGTCAATTCGGCACAATTATAGGGATTAAAGGTAGGTTTAGTACAACCATTTAAACAACAGGGGGCCAAACCGCACATCAGTGTAAGTATAGGGGGCCAAAGTGCACTTTCCCCAAGGTTAATCAGTAACTATGTCTTCACAATAGCAACAAAAAGGGTCAAATTAACAAGAAGGAAGAGGGAAAACATGACATATTAAGCTAAATACGTTGATGGTGATAGCACATATATAAATCATATATAAATACCTGTGTAGAAAATGTAATCCAAGGTTCCGGAGAATCCTGCTCGCAAGTTGGTAAACTGGGGCTCCCTGGTTTCCTGGTCCATCTTTTTCTGTTGGTGTTCCTCATCCCTCCTCAATTGAAATAATGACGTATATGCACTGGCCTGGAAAAGAAAAACACATATCAGATATCAGCCAAGACAATAACAGTAATAGAAAAAATGGTGAAACAATGACGACGAGGATCACTATGCTACTTCTTATATGGGTGACAAACTAATGATAGAACTAAGCCTGGAATCAAGTTTAGCTTCACAACTTGCACAAATCAAGTTCAATGTCCCCACCATGACTATGCAAAAATGAAAAATTGAAAAAGTTGAATCAGTATGAGCTTCATATTTAAAAGCCTACCTGCTGTGAACTACCTTATGTGGTATTGCTTTCCTTAGCTCAGATATTGCAGAAGTAAAAGTTGGGAATCCCAAACAAAATACAGTGGCCTTACCAGCAACATTGAGTGGTAAAGCTTGAGATGTTTGTATATCCCCAGTGGATCAGTGGACTTATTATGAACCGGTGTAACTTTGCCAGCAAGTACGAATCTATGAGGATCACTGCAAAATGAACCACATAAGAAGGTTTAATCAAGATGAGCACCCCAAAAAGAATGTTGATTTTTTTAACAATAGCGTACAAGCTATTACCCTCCGTCTATCAAAACCATGGCCTTTGGCGCCTCGAGAAGCAGTATTATTAGCATTAAGATTGTGATTAAAAGTGCAAGTGTACGCAATAACGGCATATTGCGGATGACATCATATGCAAACATTAGTATGATTTTTCAGTGCCTTGCAACATATTATTGGACGATTGTAATGTGAATAGAATATGCTGATTAAGAAAGAAGTCCCACTTAGTCCAATAAATCTGTGCCTGTATGGTCATTTGGTGTAAGGTCAAAGACCTTCAAGAATGTGATTCAGCCCAACTTGACTGCTTTTTCTCCTTTGTTGATTTCTTGCACCCAAAAATAATACATAGAAATTCCATCTACTAGATATAAACTTGGTGGACTTGCTGTATAAGTTAGAGTTCTTTAAAAAGCTTAACTAATCATGTGAGCAAAAGTAATAACAAGGAAAAACGTCATAAACTACAAAAACTGATATCTCAGTTCTATTATAGTGGAAAAAACTCTTCATTTCGCTTAGTTTTGGGCGAGCACATATTTCTTCTATGCTGAGCATTTTCCGTGTTACCTACACCTACAGACTCTACAACTGTCAGCAAATGAAGACAACTAACCTCCCAGGGAGGGAGTTCAAATCCCCACAGATTAGTAGAGGGATTTGTGAATGGGTAATTATCTCTAGTCCCTTGATGAAGTTGACCACCTTAGGACAGAAGGAAATCAAATCAGATTATGCAAATTTTCCAATTCAAACAACAGGAAAAGTATCGATTATCTAGAAGCACCTGAAAGAGTTTTGCATCTGGAAAGCTTGAATTGGCATGTATATGAGTATTGGCCTGAGAGTCCAAAGAATTACTGTATCAGCGCTCTGCAGTTTTGTTAATCAATTAAAGAGAGACTATTGGTATATTCCATACCACGCAAATTCTAGACTTTAGGGTATCATGAACCGTGCCCGTTTCAACTTCCTCTAATATTGCAACAAGTGCAATGTTATCCTACAACATCAAAAACAATAACATAATGTTGACATGTAGTCAAACAGTAATCAGCAAAATTTATTTGGTATGTGGATAAGATTGGCAAATGTTACCTTCATCAGGCGAAAACAACCTTCACTTCTTTGATACGGTTCCATTGCTTCAACCAGAGGCAATGCTATTTTGTCAAACTCAAGCTACAAACATATAGCCGGACCATATAAAATGACTACAACCATTGGTAAAGATATCAACAGATTATAGATTCCTCACCTCATATATAGTTATTTCTTTGAATTTGTCACGACGAAAAAATGTTGCGCACCCATCAATTGTATACTGGTTAGCTGTATACACCTGCAAGGAACCACCAACTACGGAAGTAAGAGAATACAGGTATACAATTAGCTCGATATAAACAGATGGCAAAGCAAAGTTATTAGCTTCTTCGCCAAGGTTTAGAAAAACTGGGTAGCAGCGAAATAAAGGACAAATAGACCAGCATGTGTAAACACATAGATGTGAATGTAAAACTCAGAGGCGAGAACCATCAAATAGCTTACCCAGCACAGTACCAAAAAAATATGTCCATATTTACTAATTTGGAAGAACGACCAAGGAGAAGAAACATGCTTGAGATCTCAAATATTGGAATAAATGTCCCAGCCACCATTCTTGACTGAAAAAAGTGTCAGATTGGCTCTTGTTCGATTAGGCAATGTGGTTTGAGGAACTATAAGTGGAATCTAGTTAGCTTAAAACTTTTCAAAGATTCACATCATGCAAAGCACTTCAAGGCATTCTTCAATATATATTGCTTCTAGGAACTCTATATCATTTTTAGATAATTTCCAGTTGCTGATAAAGGTGACCACTTAAGAATTGGCAGCAAATCTTTCAGTTTCAAACAATGTTACCAACAGAAGCAGGATTCTCGAATCAGTTCAAGATTCATGAATCTCAGCCATTTTAAGACTTCACACATATTCATGTTGAAATGATAGAAACCACCACTTCAATAAATTTAGGACACTTGGTAGGAACTTTATGACCAAAAGGGACTCAATGAAGTGTTTTGAATGTTTCGAAGGTTAAGAAGGCAAGTGTGGCTTGGAGGAAGAATCCGATGTACTGCGGTAGTAACATATAACTACCACCAAAGGAACAAAGTAGAGCAAATGTTGAAGTCACGATAACTGAACACTTCTAACTATGCAGGGTGCTAATGGCAAAGAAAACGTGGTTCTCTCTACCTGGGGAAAACATGGCCGTGCATATGGTGTTCATGACAAAGTATAATGTTGCCGATCACAAAACTCAAGAATTTCCACCGTATACGACAGATCACAATGTGAATAGTCAAGACGTATCAACTGTGTTTAATAAGTTAGTGGTTATAGCTTATAAAAATGATAAACAAGTTTCACAATTTTTCCTCCTTTTCTTTTCAATTATTTTTATAGTTCCTTGATGGATATAGAGCAAATTGACTTTCGGTAGCCAAATACTCTATTGGTTCAAACAGCTTGAATTATGTCCATTTAGTTTAGCTTGGAAGCAAAAACTACAAAAAGAATAACAATAATGAGGTGACCTAGAAAGTCAAGGCATACCAAAACTCATCACAAAAATAAAATAATAAATCATTCTTAAATACGTATCAAACAACAAAAAATTAAAAACAACGGTGCAGCAAAGCAGCACAATTTGCGTTTTTACTGTACCTCTTTTGTTTTTTTCTTATAAATTACAGAGTAACCACGTTGTTCCAGCTCAGGTTTAAAGACATCTTCAAAATGATCACTCTGTACCTGTCCAGTTCATGAGGAAGATAACAAAATTAAGAAAATCGGTATGCCTCAAATTCTACAGCCTGAAGAATCCATATGCCCAGAAACTCCTGAAGAACTCACCTCCTGAAGGCAAAGGATATCTGCGTTATATCCAATAATCTCATCAAGCAATTGTTTCCGGCGATATTCCCATGTGAGAGCCCAATCAGGGCAGTAATTATACACGTTCCTACTAGCTTACAGATCAGCAAGGATATTATAAGATAGCACACTAAAAGCGTCACCGTTAAAAGACTGGGATTCAAAACTCAAGTTCCTAGACTTGTTCAGGCATTCAACTGAAATCATATAACGAGGTCGAGGGGAAGGAGATATAATTACAGGATCAGTTACTATGACATTCACTGGAGATAAAAGTACCCCCGTCTGACTGTCTGTGGCAACTGATTCCAGCCTCAATCTGAAGCCAAATTCATCCAATGATGGTATGTAAGTTCTTGAAAAGCCTAATTCAATCCATGCTTTCCCTTCTCGTTCAACAACAACTGGACCCTGATCTAATGACACAACATTTCCACAAACGGGCCATGAGCCACCTCTCTTGCGCTCTCCTGATACCAGTCCATCACCATTGGAGGTTCCACAGAAAGCTAGAGCAGCATCATGATGATTGACCAAGTGAGTCTGCAATGAATCAGTGAAGCACGTTGTAGAGTCACGGTAACTATTTTTTGCAGGTGCTACACAGCGAAGACACTGAGTAGCAGTTACCTCAATATGCTGATCGGTACAAGTGCAATACTCTCGATACCTGTTTGTTATATGAGGCTCACAAAACCAAATCTCAGTACAAGGGGACTAAACGAAAAAGAAAAAGAGACTCAAATACGAAATGATTTAGATGTCGCAATAGCAAAATGAGTATTCCTGAAACTATATTATTAGGTCCAATACTACGCATATTCACAAATTAACCGGCATCTACAACCAAGAAAATTATTGTTCTACATGACTTCTACTGAGAATTGATATCCAACCGTAATAACGAACATGATGCGTCACAGATTTAGAGAAGCTCTACCGTCTTACTCGATTTTGTTGGTAGGCGGTAGGAGAATACTCAATGTGAAAAGTGGAGACTAGTTTTATACAGGTACAACCATTAATAACGCCTGGTATTGCGCCAGTGATTACATATTATTCCTAAGAATATAGTATCAAATCTAAATAAAGAAACTAATTTCTTGATGCACAAAAAGTACAAATACGATACGATGTTCACTGTTCCTTATGTGCTCGGAATCTTCTTCTTCAGGTACGCAGTATCCTTTGGACTAACTTAGTGACTTATAATCTCTTTTCATCATATCATCTTTCTCTATTACTTCCTTATCAATTACCAAAGAGCCTACAACATTTGCGGCGGAGGTTAGCTAAACCCGTTAGAGAATGGCCCAATAACATTATCATGCTCACCAGTCCCTCAGGTGCTAGCTTGCTATCACACGGGAACAGACAAGTCAATGATAGATTATTGAAGGTAGGCCACCACAAGTGCACGAATATGCGAAAACACGCCGCTCTAATACCATGTTAAGCTATCAATATGCACTAAAAGCTTAAATAATTGAATTAAAAGATGCAACAATGTTATATAATTGAATGAATAGATGCAACAATGTTATCCTACTTACACATTTTGTCGTTTTTACTCTGTTTTGGGTGGTGATCGGGAGTTCAGAAGAGAGACGAACCAAGTGAAACTGAGGGTGGTGCTGGGAGGAGGTTGCAGCGAGCCTTGAGGTTGAACTCGAGCCCATGGATTGATTTCGCAGCCGACGACCGGAGTGTTGGACCGCAGGCTCACCTGCACTTGGCACTGCATCATTGCTTCGTACGTACCGAAATCGAAGTTTGGGATTCTGCATCTTTGTCGATTGTCAATGTTAAGAAGACTTCAGGTTGACCCGAAGCTGCTGCTGATTTCGTCTTCCTACTTTTTTGGTTTGGGGGATATTTAGCGACAATTACTAATTTAGCGACGATCTAATGAGATTTGACAATGGTCTTTTTCTTCTACAAACGACTTGAACAATTTCCCTAATAAAACACTGGTAGAAGCAAAAAAATTACACTGGATTTGCATATTAATTGTAGTTATGTGTTTTGTTCTCTTTTTATTTTATCAGGCTTACTTATGAAAATTGGGGATCCGATGTGTGTGCTGTTGCCAAACAGTTTAATAGGTCAGCTACGGAGTCAGAAATCTTGTATAAGATAGGTACTAATGTTTTAAATGAATCTTGACGTGTTCGATTCAAAATTAATAAAGATGAAACTTATAATGTTATTTTGAGAAATAAAATTTGAATTCTATTTTTGGTAGTTGTACTATATTTTGAACATTGACATTAATAAGGTATTACTTAAAGGAATATAAGTATTAATACAAATCTATAGTAATAAAGTGAAAATAAAATGAAGTGCTAGGATTTCTTGATTGTTCTACAGTAGGAATGATTTTGTGCATATTAAAAAAGAACCGAGACTTCAAAAACGTTTTTGAAATCTATAAATTTTTGGAGGGACACAAAGTAACAAAATCGTTAATATAAGACTCATAATACAAAAATTACTTCATGCCAAAGGGTGGCGATAGGCAAATTAAAAACTACTTCATGCCAAAGGGTGGAGGTGGGCACATGCCCACTACGCCACCCCCTTCCCTCCGCTCCGCCACTGGGTAGACCGACTTCATCATTCTTGATTTTGATTAGCTCAGGTTGGTTTCACGGTAAGGAATAAGAGAGTAAGATAACATCAGTAATTACATCATCTTCACATGTCTTTCGATAAAAGTGGAGCTGGTCACCTAAGCACGTGAAAAATTAGTACCGTTTCCAGGAGCTTAGGGTCACAAATCTTCTAGTGTATGGAGAGAGGTTTTCACATTTCTAGATAACGTTATGTATACTTTTTTTCATACTATTTTATGGTTAGCGTTTTGAATAAGAATATGATCCTCAACTTACGAAATAAGAAAAGTTCCAAGGAGTGAGTTAGTGTAGTAACTCTAGAAGATCCCAATCTCCTTAACAGCTGCTAATGCTGTTGAAAACTGCTGTTAACAAGAAGATTTCTTAACTACATTAAAATGATAAATTCAAGTTTTGTGCAACAAACGAGAATCGGAATGTATGAGAGGGGAGAGTGTCTTTACGATCGTTATTGTTCACATACTTGTTCATACTTTTGCCAAAAAGTTCTGGGCTATATTTGAGTTCGGTGCCAGTATATGGACTTAGGCTTAAACCAGCTCCGCTACTAGGCCATGGCAGGCCTGAATAACGCAATGACACGTGTTACTGGCCCAACTTAGCCTCCGGTATCATCATCATCATCATTTTATTTTAAAAAAATGTAGAAAGCACGCAGCCTGAAAGCGTGACACATTTTGATTTTCCCTCCGCTTCTCAGGCCTGGAAAGCAAACCAACCGAAAGCAGATTCTAGACAGAAAGAGAGACAGAAAATGGAGGCGAAGAGACCGGAAAGCAAAGACGAGTCACTGAAATCGAAGATCGCAATCCGCTGCGCCAAGGCCGCAATTCTCCTTTCGTCTCTCAGTCGTCGCCATAGTTCAACAATCAACCACGAAGACAAGGTCTCTTTCTCTCTACACACACGCACGGACACATGTATCCATTTTTTATGCCGATCACCTGATCTGAAACTTGTTGATTTGGTCTGGCATCAGGAAGTGGAGGCGATGCTGTTGCAGAGAGAGGTGGAGGATCTGAAGGTCAGATTGGTGAGGGAGAGAGCGAAGAGTAAGAAGATCAGGCTTTGCAGCGCCATGGAGTTGCTTCTCCAGATCCTTATCTTGCTTTCTCTATGGACTTTCTGTCTGATGCTTGCCTTCAATCTCCTCAAGTTTTCACAAAAGTAGTATTCGAATCTGTTCATGGATATTTCCACTTTGTTTCAAGTTACTGGAACGTGTGTAGCTCATATTAATCGTCGAGATTCAAACACGCTCTTTTGGATGCTAATCGGCTCCTCCTTTGTCTCGGGTTTCTATGTGATCAATATGCTTACAAACGGTTGCTTTCTAATCTAGACTTGTTGAAGAAAACTGTTAGATCACATCATAGCTAAGGATAAAATACAATTGATCACCCATACTTCAACCGAAGTTTCCATACAGAATCTAAAGTTTATCTGCTTGCTTTGGATTGACTTGGACTTGAACCAACTTGGTCTCTTCAGAAATACAGCAACACTCGTCTCAAGTACGTGTGGCAGAAAGTTCGGATGCGAGAATCTCCATTTCGATGCATAACGAATCTAAAACAAGCGATTTGCTCCCTAGCGTTGTGAAATATTCGCCGTGTTGCCTTCACATGCAAGTATGAAACGCAGTAATGGTATGTACTCTAAATGGAGAAATGGAGGATGAAAAGTGCTGGACGCATTTCCAACATTTCCCGGTCACTCAAACAGGGATAATGTGAGGTGGGCTACACCGATAACATACGCATAGCTACATATTATTCGTTGTAGATACCCTCGTTTCAACTTCAGATGACAGGGTGACACCAATCTTGGAACTGTTTTCATGATGGGAATATTCGACAATTGACCATTGATTCAAGACAGCAGCATTTCCAAAATGTAAAGAGAAAGAAAATTAATATCACTGCTTGTCGGAAAATCGAGAATCGTGTACTTTCCGGTTCTTAAAGAAAAGTTATACTCATTTACTCGCACGTCACATAACAAAAATACTCCGCAATCCATGTCACCCAATGATCGAATCAATCCCACAATGGCTTATCTGTACTGCAACATCACAGCTACAAACCTACTGATCAAGTTGAGAATGTAATACGGATGCCACAAACTATATTCTCAGGCATTCACAGTTTTCCGTTGCTGAGCAACTCATAAGGACAAAAGCAGTATAAGATGTTGCAATTAAAGAAAAGTCCGAGGTATTATTCCAGGAAGCTGCATTTAGGATCAGCAATAACCGCGAAACAAGTTTTTGTGGCACTATTAACCACTCTGCACTAGTATACAACCTCCCCATATATCACGAGTGGAGTTTTACAACAACTATTACGGACAGCTAAGTAATTACACCACGATGTCATCAGCCTATAGCTACATCAGAGTTTAACGAACCTAAACATACTAATGTAGTCAGCATGTTTCTTTTATATGTACAAAGACAGCCGCACATCACAGAGGCAACCAAATGCAAAGGCAGTTTGAAGCGAAAAGGAAGCATGCACTTTAGACCTGTACCAGGAAGTTGATGCCACTCAGACAGCAATTCAGATGGACCATGGAAAATTTTGTCACCTGAAAGAAATACAACATATAGGTTTGGGTCATACGCACTGCTTCGTTCCAGGCTTCCAGGCTTCCATCTCTAAAGCATTTTTGCATGATGAAAATTTTGTCAAATCCACGTCAATGCAGAGAGAGAAACTATATGCATGCAAGGGTATGACTCTTTAAAGAAGAAAGCAAAAATGATAAACAATTTACTCAAGATGTCACAAAAATCCATCGGCTTGATTCTTCAGTAATACATGCAAGATTACTGCAGTTTTCAAATGGCAACTTATTCCATCCCTTACCTAACCATTTTCTCCAACAAGTAAATACTCACAGGAAAAAGAATTGGAAATAGAAGGAGAAACTAATTTGAAATAGAAAGAGGGAATCCAATATATATTACTCATTGAAGATCAATTTCATGATAAACTGAATTATTTCAAACTTAAGCTTCAGAAACTCCTATATGGCAACGCTTCTCTCTGAGAACCGCGCTTTGGCGATCCCAAGTTAGAAGCTCCATGGGATCGTGTCCTATGCTGCCCTTGTCGACATAAGAGAGCTTATAAATGAATGCTCTGTCTTAGGAAAACGTGTACAGAAGGATAAGGTTTAAGATATATGTTATATTAATATTGTTTTTGTATAATTTCAAGCCACTTCCGACCTTAGATTCTTCTAGGTGTCTACGCTTCCCTGCCCCTGTCCAAAACCCTGCTTCTTACGACTGACTTTCAACTCCCAATTCAACCTTCAGGGTAACTGAAGAGAACTTAAAGACTGGGCCTTAACTACTCTCAACAAAAGCTTTGTCCAAAAGGGAAATTTCATTGATTTAGAATATAGAGAAGAACAAAAACAATTTTGAAATCTCAAAGCAGGTTAGGGGAAAAGGGAAACTACCTCAGTCAAATGCATAAGGATCATCTGCATATGGATTCAGAGATCCTTCTGAGAACAAATCACCTATATTGGAAGGGTTTGGATGCCCCCCCGTCTTGATTTTCTGCATAAAATTTGAATAAGAAAACTTCAAAACATGTCAAAAGAATTGCTCTGGCACGTTAATAGAACATAGTTTAAATCCAAAAATACTACTTCTTTAGTATTCCAAAATATTCGCCAAGAGAGGACTTGGATAAACATTATCGATATTATCCATCAGTTCGTGACTCCGCAATCATTGATTGAGCTGCTTCCAATCTATTCTTAACCCTACTTCCAACACTTTGAATCTAATTAGCATGAATAAGGAATTTCATAGGAATATGGGGGGAAAACTTTTAAGCCAGTTACCATCCTTGTGATGATGATAATGCTCTCCGTACAACTTCACATCACAGAATTTCAACGACTCGGAAGAAGTAGAGGAACCAACAGAGGGGAACATTCAAGCACCTTGACAGAAGCCTAGTTATTATATTCAGCTAGTGGTTTACCTTAACAACTGTTCTGGGGGTATTGGCCTTGGGTGTTTCCCTCTTTTTATGCTTTCTTGGGTCCTAAGATAATGCATAAACAAGTTGTTAGGGCGTTAGGGAGCATATAAACCGTCTACCAAGCAAGGCCATTTATATAACATAAACTTGAGCAATAATTGATAATTTTCCATCAAAATAAGAACGTACACACCTCAAACATGACTGTACTTTTCGTTCTTCTTTTCTTTGTAATGGTTCTACCATTGGATGTTTCAACTTCATATTCATGGCGTGTAACCTGCCATGCCATGAAGCAACTAAGCATGATGACAGTCCAGTCGATATGATATTAAGCATGAGGTAAATGAAACCAGCACTCAAAATTAAGAGTAAAAAGGTAAGACACCAAAACAAGTAATACATGCTCCCTTTCCTGTTGGACCAGAGAAAAACCTACTCAGATACCACCAAACAAACGTTTATACACATCAGATCGTAATAGGAATGTCTATGTTGCATCCTTTATTCGTACAGACCAAGTAACAAGCATAAAAGTGACTTACCTTCCTACTGTGCTTAGGAATACTCATTATACTTCCGGTATTCACCTTCTCCACTTTTTTTAACAGGTTTGACACTGGTGTTTGTGTTGCTTTCACATAAGGTGACTCCTACAAAAACGTTGTAACATTATGGTTGAGATAATAAGAAATTAAAAAAAAAAGACTTGCGACGATTACAATAAAGTTGTGACAAACGGGAAAGCTAACACAAGACTATGTTACCTTCTCTTCATTATCTGCTCTGACGAGAGCACGCTGACCTCTTTTGCCACCATCAGAATGTCTCATCCTGGTCGATGAAATGGAGTAATCCTGTGGCATTAAATACTTTCAAGATGATTTCATATCACATTATAGGTTTAAATAGCTCGAGTTAATATCTCACACTTTCCAAAAGGTTGCTTTCCCACTAACCCCAAGGCCAGTATACTACAACAACTATTATGATCAGTCATATTATTGCTTTTGTTTTTGTTCAAGAACATTTAAAATGAAGATAAAACTGGGAAATTAACGAACAATAAGAACACAATAGAACACACAGTACTCAACAAAGCTAATCAGAACTCGGAAGATCCCTCAATGAAGACGATTTCTCTTACCTCCGCAGAGGTAGCCAGAACCCAATCATTATATGCTACCAACTAAATCATCTTGCTTTTGAATACTACCACTGTAAGGGATGATAGCAGAGAAGAGCAGGTTCCAACATCATCATTTATTGAAGCCAAACTAACATGCATAACTTTCACCACCGCTCTCATGGTTGATGACAAGGTGACCAACATGATATGTGCTGATCAAGTATCTTAACTTTGTACCCACAATAACTGATCTGGGGTAAAGATGAAAGAAACCTACTCATATGTGTCATATTTAGCGGATTGAAGCACTAACCCTTATAACCAATAGAACAGTGGTCCTGCTCATATCAGAACTATAAGACATGATTAGTCTATAAATAATCAGTAAAAGGATAAGGCAAAATGTAAACTTGAACTGGTGATGTCTTGCATCTGATGCTCGAAACTGTGTTAGCAAAAAGGGACCTCCAACACACGTGATTAGTTTAACGATCGACAAGGACCAAAAAAGTCACAGTTGTGAAAGTCAGAGAGAGAAGGGTGAGGAGAGAGACAGAGAGAATTGTCTAATCTATCGATTATTTCAATAGAAGAGAGGACCTTTTTCGAATTGACTTCTTGGTCCTCTTGTGGCTTATCACCCATTACTTTCCATTGCAACTGCAACAAAGCCCTCTGCCTCTCTTCCTGTAATACTCTGATCATATTAAAAACAGCATCGCTGATGATTATGACACGTGACTTAAGAGACTGTGTACCTTAGATTTTTGGACATTCAGCTCCTCTTGAAGTTTTATACACTCGTCTTCATGTTGACACCTCAAAGCTCTTAACTGAGCTTCATGTTCATTCCTGAGTGAAGTTATTCTCTAGCCAAATCAGCTAGGGTCAGCAACTAGAACAGTGTATGATATATAATAGAAGTTGACAACATAGTAATACACTTTAAGGAGAAATCTACCTCTCTCAACTCATTTTCAGCTTGGAGCAGTACACGCTTTAGCTCTTCCATGTGCTTGGATACAAGACTTGATCCCTCCTTCTCATGTTCCTGCTGAATTTGGCTCATCTAGAAAATGCACAAGGTGAAGATCAACCAATGATAGTCCGAACTGAAGGTGCACTGTAAAATGAATAAAAAGTTTTAAAAATAGGCTTTATATTGCATAAAAGGTTAATTAAAACGCAGGCAAAAGATATGCCTCTAGGGTTAGAAACTGTTCCTCAGGCCATAACAAGAATTACAATCTCGAGAGAAGCTTAAGAGTTCCCTTTTTTCCTTTGACATTCTAATTGCATTCACTTGGATTGGGTTTGTCATAGGAAAACAAAGGCAGGAAGAATGTTCGTTTAAAAGGCATCAAAAAGCCACGAAAAGTTTTACATATATTGTCGAAAGCTAGTGTCAATACCACACTACCACAAAAATCACACCATCTAGCAACAAATTTTTTTACTGACACTTCAGCTTATAGTGACACTTGTGGTGAGCTATGGCGCATTGTGGGCGGTATTTGGTACTAAGTTTTCATCCTAAATACTTGTACGATAAGTTAATAAACAATGAACCACTAAAAAAGAAGCTAACACCTGTAGTTTGACATTATAGACCCAGAAAGGAGGGTTTTGCCTATGTTTGAGCTACAGCTACAAATACCGTCACTTAATGGGGAGCTTATAAAAACTTTTTCAATGTCTTAGGATATTATTGACGGAGAGAAGATTTGTACCTCCCAGCTCAATATACTAGAAGCTTATAAAAGTTCCACAAAATAACATCATTCAAATTATATTAGGATCCGTATTCTTCAAGAGGTCAATCCAGTAAACAGAAGAACAATATTAAAAAGCATTTGGTACATACCAAGGCAGTGTGTTCTTCCTGTATCCGCATCAGCTGCTGCTTTGATTCCTCTCTGCATTCTACAAGCTTTTGGACACAATTTCTTTCCATTTCATCGATGACTTTGTTCGCCTTCAAGTCCAGACAGGAGAAATGCATTATGCGCAGCCAATAAACAGACAAATGGACAATAATCAATGAGCCTACCTTTTCTTTCTCAAGATTAACACTCTCCAGCTTATCCACCTCATACTTCCTCCGGATGTCATTAATGGCCTGATCAATCTCCTCTCCATGTCAGTTCTAAAATCCTTGCCAAATGATCTTAAAGTTTACACAAGGTTAGTGGTAAAGGACAATACCTGATCATTTCTCTGAGATATTTCCTTCAAATGCCTTGATAGTTCTAATTTTTTGCTCTCCAACATCTGATCGTATTCCTTCTTGGCTTCAGCAAGGTTACTTTCAGCATCAGCAAGCAATGCCTGAATCTGCAATAACATATGGCATGTTTTACAGAAACTCTCAAGAGGTCATAAAAGGTAGAAAGGTTTTGAAAGCTTTAATAGTTAGAAATACCTCTGTTTGTCGATCTTCCAGCTGTTTCCCTCTATCCTTATATTGCATGATAAGCTGTTCCTTCTCCTCTAGTAGAGTATGGAGCTGACTAACTTGTTTCTCCATTGAGTCTGCATTCTCTTCATGCTTTCCGATCTCCTTCTGCAGCTTATCTATTTCTTCTTCTTTCTTTTGAATATCTGCTTGTAGTTTTTCAGCGTCATCTTTATTCTTAGTCTCTAGATCCGTTAATTTCAGTTGTAGATCGTGCTGCAATTTAAAGGAGAAGCAGATTAGGCACAGTAAGGTAGCATGGGAAAAAAACACCTTTCATGAGCAGATGGATTATACCATTTTCTCCTCAGATAATTTGGAAGTGTCAGATAAAGTTCCAATTGTCTCCTCCAATTTGATGATCAAAGTTTCCATTTCAGTTTTCTTAGAATGAAGAGTTTCTCCTTCAGACTCTAACCTGCGAATTCTTTCTTCTGCTAAACGACATTCATCTGCATGCTGCACCATTGCAAACTCTTGCTCTTTCTGGAGCTCAATGACCTTATTGTTAAATTGTTGATTAACCAACTGTAATGCATTTTTCTCTGATGCAGCATTCAAGATTTGATCATGAAGCTGTTCGAATTGTTGTTGAGCACGCTGAGAAGCAAGGCGCTTTTCCTCCTGGGCCAACTTAAAACAAGAGTCGAACATAGTATTAAGTTGAGTAACCTTTTCGGAAAAGGACAGAGTCCGATTATCAAACTGTGTCAACTTCACAGCCAGCACATTAACAAAATCTTCAAGCTTCTTTATCTCCTCCAATGCCATGTTTAGTTCTTCCGAGTACTTTTTGTTGCTAGATAGAATATCAATCTTCTCTTTCTCCAAACTCTCCTTGGAGTTCCTCAAATCTTTTAGGTCGTCTTCCTTTACTTTTAACTCAAGATGCAGAATTTCCAATTTCGAGTTTAAACCTTCTACAGTCAAAGCCTTCTCTGCTAAACTTGCTTCAAAATGCTTAATCATATTATCTGCACAAGGGAAAGAAATGTTGAAGTGGAGGCAGTTCCCTAAGTATTTAGGTACCAACAATAGTACTTCTGGTCCACATCTCAAGTTTTTGAAATACCAGGATCTACATCAATGTGAAACAAGCTTGTCAAAGCAAGAATAAGCCATAATCCAGTTCAACAGGTAGATGCCTTAGAACTTGAAAACAAGATAGTACATTTTAACAATGCCAAATTGGTCCACATTTCAAACATGCATGGACTTCCTAACAACTGAAAGAAAAAATGCTGTCCTTGTCCAAGGTTGAGCAATATTTATAAGATCTCATAAATTCTGGAAGATTCACCATCCTAAAGTGCCATGCTTAACAGAACATACCACAGTGAGCAATAAGTCAAGAGTATATTAATAGAAAGAAGCGTGCCTAAAGAAAGCTTCAACTTAGGCTCCACTTCCCATTTCACTTCGACAAACCGACACCCCCCACCCCCCCCAACACCCGGGTATCTCTCTCAGGATATACACAGATGCAAGCTAGCATAAGGCTTCAACCAAGTCCTAGCAGAGAGTAAGTCTTATTCAGGAGGCACTTCCTTGAAATTCAAAATTCACCAGGAAAGCCCTTCATGAAACCAGACAGACACTATCAACCCACTTTGCATGTGTTTCAAATGGATCACGTGACTGGACCTGTCATCATTCAAATGTAAACCAACATTTAAGGCTTGAATTTGAGATGAACTTCGGCTTTGCAGCTTCATATGAGATGAAATGAAAGAAGAATTGAGCAAGAAGTGTTGCTGTTAAGAAGACAATTACAGGAGCAAGGTGCTAAGGTTTCGGTAAAACAAATCATAAACTCCATTATACCAAGAACCCTAAGTGTTTGATGATGTTTCCTTTTAATCAGTGGGAGTCCTATTACACTATGATTTCCTCACAGTGCTACGTATAATCTACGCTTACTAAAAGATTTAGATTCCTCCTCTCAAAGATGAGGAGAGGACTTGCATAATGGTGGTCAGTGGAATCCATTTCCACGCAATAATGACGTATACGTGAACCCTAAAAAAGGTGAATCTTGAGGCAATTTGCTTGAGCTTTCTGTTTGAGGGAGCCTTGATGTCTCATTCAGGACTGAGTTTCTGAAAACATATAATTCACTGAGGAAATCTGTCACCCGTAATGAGGTCATAGCAGTTGAGGTAGGCTAGCCATAGAGATACTAGCCAGCTAAGAAGTGCGTATCAACTTAAATGACAGATACTCCTAAAACCTCTTATCAACCTTTCTCCTCAATAAGACCGGCAGCTCTGCATTGTTCATCTCCATAAAATTTCTCCTTTTCCTCTTTCTCAATGCCGAGTTGCTTCAGTTGTTCTTCACCTGCATGCATCGTTCAGACAGATCTCATAACTAGGGAATATATGCATAAAAAGTCTAGCAAGCACAAAAGTCTGGTTTTCATGCAGCAAGTGGTACTTGATTCTGATAATTTCTCATTCCAATCATCCTAGACTTAGAACCTGCAAACTCTTTTGGCACAACGGAAATACGAATAACTCACGATTTCTGACAATTTCCTCTGAAGATTTCAACGTCAGAGAGAGTGACTTCATCTGATCATGCAAATTATCAATAGCCATTGAAGTTGTAGACAACTTTTCTTCGAAAAATTTCTTGTCTTTCTCAGCTGCATAATTATGTCCAAGTTAATCAACACAACAAAGAAAATCCAAAAAAGGTAATCAATCTTCAATGACACGATGAATACGTACCATCCTGAACCTGACCAGCTAAGTGTTGTAATGTCTCAGTGAGCTGATCACACAAGGTCTTCGTAGAGGAAAATTTTGATTCCAATCCTTTCCAAAGTTTCTCATCTTCTTTCTGCTTCACTTTCAACTTTGCATTTTCATTAAACGCGTTCTGTAACTTTTCTTCCATTACGCGAATATGCTCTGATAGTTTCTTCAGCTTAGAGTTCTACAAATTCCAGCATTTGTGTGGTCAGATTAGGAATCACTTGCAATTACCAAATATCTAGACAACATGTTCTACATCTAAATTTGCTATTGTGCCTGTTTCCTACACGCTAATATTCATAGAAAGGAAGAATATATTTAAAAACCTTAATACACATGCACAAACACTCATTTGGATATAGTTTTGCTATTTTGCCAAATATTATTATTTAAATTTACACATACACAAATGCAGGCTCACACTCACACTCGCACGTTTAAATACAGTTTTTTTATCATGCCTCAAATTAGTTCCCTAACTTGTTACTCATACAAGAAAAGCATATACGCCACCATTTAGATACATACATATACAAATTACAAACACACACACAGACAGACACCCACACCTTCACACACGTGCATGTTTGGATATAAATTTGCTGCCTCAAATTGACATTCAAATTTGTGTGTGCACAAACGCAGACTCACACAAGCGTTTAAATACATATTTGCTACTGTGCCTCAAATTAGTTCCCTAACTTACCACTCATATAAGAAAACTATACATGTCACCGCTTAAAATTTTACTCACGCAAACACGCACAAAAATTTCCATACAAGCAAGCACACGCACACATTTAGACACACATTTAGATACAAAATTTCGATGAGCCTCATTTTAGTTCCCAAACTTACTATTCATACAAGAAAAATAGTATATTCAAACATTTACAACTTTACGTGCACAAACACAATCGCACGAGGGAGAGAAAGCGAGAGATATCAATTTTACCGCCAAATCAAGGTCAGTTTTCGCAGAAGCTTGCTCTTTGACCAACTTCTCTGCAAAAACATTATATCAACAACGAAATTCGTCTAACTGTACTAAATTTTAAAAACTCTCAACGGAAATCCAGTCAACTCCTTAGAAATACCGGCAGTGAGCTTCAAATTCGCGAAACTTCCTGTGGAAACCGAATCGGAGGACGGCCACGAAGACATCGAGTACGCCTTCGCACTTCCGAAACCAGATCCGGCTAATGACTTGAACTGTTCATGGCTCTTCATTGCTGACCGTCCTACAAGCTTAACTGTCACTTGCGAACCCTAAAAATGCGTGCTCCTGAAGGTCGCAATACGAATGAATGTGCAGAGCTTGGAGCTTCGACCTGAGAGCGGAGGCGATCTAACGAAACCCAAGAATTTTGATCCGAAGCTCTTCACTATCGAGGTGCGTGTGTCGTTGGAGGTTTGAAAATGAGCGTTCAAATGAATTACGCGGCAAGAGATGTGCTATTTATAGTTCTCAGTTTGACTTTTTGAGGCGGTTGGTCATTTAGCCCGGGGTGAGTTCGAGTTGGGGATGGCAATTAGATCCGCAACCGGCGGATATCCGCCCCGCCCCGCCCCGCCCCGTTAGAAGCGGATTATTTTGACTTTGATCGGGTTACGGAGCGGGTATGGTAATTTTTTCTTAAATTCGCAGCGGGTTAAGGTCGGGTATGGTATTCTGTCCAATCCGTCCCGATATCCGACCCGCACCCGCCCCGGTATACTAATCCTATGCATCAATAAATCTCAACCATCCATCCTAACATATATATACTTATTTATCCAAAACCCTAAAATGCTCTATCTGCCTCTCTTCTTCTATTCTTCTCTCCCTCTCGACGGCTGCCTCCCTTCCTCTAATCTTCTCTCCCTTCTCCCTCTCCACCGTCAGCTCCCCACGGCCAAAAACCTCATGACCTCCTAAACGGTGGCCACAACCACGTTCCTCTAATCTTCTCTCCATTCTCCCTTCTCGCAGGATGGTCACGGATGCAGATCCCAAAAGATAAGGTATACGGCATAACATTCAATGGATAGGAAAGGAGCTGAGACTGACCAAATCCGTCATTGATACCATGGGAGATCCTAAAAGAGGAACTTATATGCACAGATCTGCCGCCGCTTCTCCTTCGGAAAGATCAGACGCGCCAACCCAAACTTCAACTGTCACGTGCTCATCGGTGGCAGCGACGGGTCTATTCATGGCCTTAATACTTCCTCGACAATGGCAGCACAGCCACCTAGTTTGCTCCGAGATCGAGCTTCTCTCGCCTCCAGCACCGTAACATCGTCTCCTTCATCGGCTATTGCATGGAAGGGCGGGGCGGATCGGGGCGGGGACGGGTTTTCTAAATAAACTTAGGATCGGTTATGGTATTGCTCAAACATTACCCGGTGGCGGGGTGGGGCGGGGCAGGGTTATAGGACCACCAGGGCGGGTATGGATTTCATAAGATCCGCATCCGACCCGTCCCATTGCCATCCCTAGTTCGAGTGTGGGTAGCCCCATCGCAACTCTGATGCTTATTAGTACGGTTGGAATTTATATATATAATAAGATATGTGAGAGGTGTCAAAAGGGCCGGGTCGCTCGTGGCCTGGCCTGGCCCTAAAATGGCCAGGGCCGACCCGACCCGACCCGACCCTTAGGGCCCTAGTCCATAGGGCCAAGGGCCAGGACTAGGACCAAGCCGGAATATTTGGAAAACGGGCCCGGCCCTAAAAAAGCCCGTTTTTGGCCCCGAACCTAAAAAGGCCAGGGTTTGGCCCAACCCGGGCCTGTTGGCCCCTCTTTATAATTTGTCTTTTCTTTTCTTTTTTTTGAAGTCCATTTTATTACATTTTTATCTTTTTGACATTTTGTATCTTTTTAGTTAAATTAATAGTTTTTGAGGTGTTATTGAATTCATATGATCAGTATTTTCTTTAACATACGCAGTGAAGCATGGGTGTGTGGTGACGGTGACGTATTTTTTATGATTTCTAAGTGAGCTTTCATTTAATGTTTATGTTACATAATTTGCTTTGTGTTCTGCATCACAAGCCAAGGGAATAATTATAAAAAAAATTAGCATATTTCATTTTATATGCGTTCTAAACATAAATAAAAATTATGAAATTTAAATTAAACAAGAAGAGGTGAATTGAATTCTAATTTTAATTCCATGAAGTGAGTGAAGTGTCAAAGGACTTTGAGGAATAACCTCAGGATTTCGAAAATGAATAACAAGAATTTTTTGAAAAGAAAAAAATTTGTTGGGCTAGGCTTGGCCCAAGCTCGGCCCTAAATATTGGGCCTAGGGCCAGGGCTTGGACTGGGCCTGGATATCCCTCTTCTCTAGCCCGGCCTGGTTCCCCCGCCCCGGCTCGGTCCCGGGCCGCTGGACCAACCCATTGACACCTCTAGATATGTGAAATTAGATCTCAGTGCAAAACATTCTCGCTCTTAAAGTGGACAAAGTTTTATAAAATTACATATTCTCATCGCCTTTTAAAATAAAATTTTAGATATTAGTGCTTGATATCAAGGAAAGTGAGTTCGCAGTCGAGGTAGAGGCACCATAAGGAATGCACTCTGAGTTAACAACTTAAGTATGCTAATGTGGGACACAATAAGGATGGAACAAGGGCAGAGACCAAAGGCTTCCCAGACAGATCGTAGGGATGGCAGTGCTACGAGGGGGATGGCGTAGGGTGAATACACGAGACAATCATAATCCGATGCTTAGGTCTAGGGTCAAGGTCCTGTATGTTTCTCTATCTAGAGTTCTAGAATGAGAAATTGAATGTGAGAATAAGTTCTGAAAATGTGAAGAGTCCTCTAAAATGAATTCTCAAGACCCCTATTTAGAGAGATTGAAATGATTATATCATCAACCGACATGTGGTGCTCCCCGGGAGTGACACATCATCGAGGGGTGCACAGGTGTCGGTGCTCTACGAACTGTCGGATCGCATATTCACTGGCCTGTCTACATAACTTTGCTCTATCTTTCTAGAAAGACTAGTTCCCACAGTGCCAGTGTGGCCAGAGCACCCCCTTAATCTAACCACCAGTCCAAAGCTCTTGCAGAGTCCCACATGGGGTCGAGAGACGCCGGGGACCTGACAGCAATGGGGAAGACCCAACGCCCAACTACAGGCAGACTAGGCACGAGGCCCTCCGGAGACCTGCTTCCTTCTCGGGGTAATAGGGGATTATAGTCCCTTAGGGTGCCAATGAAAGCCCCTAGTGCCAGAGCACGTATGCTAGTCTCGCGAATACCTTAGCGGAGATAATACCCAGAAGAAGCACTCAGAGCGCGCCAAGGTTGTGTCCTGGAAGAATCACCAACCCGACGGACCGAGGTAACATTCCGGAGGAGTCGTCAGACAGAAGGAGATCTTTATGTCGGAGCACATAGAGCTCCCTAGCGGAAGGAGATCTTCATGCCGGAGCACCTAGAGCTCCCTGGTGGAGATAGTATTTTAGAGAGCGAGCCTATCCCGACGGATAAATCCTTGTGCCGGAACACTTGAAGTGCACCAAGGAAGTGTCCTGAATGAGTCTCCTACCCGATGAGCCGAGGTAGCATCCCAAATGAGCCATCTGCCTGGTGAAAGGAAAGTCTTCATGCCGAAGCACTTGGAGCTCCCTAGCGGAGATAGTGTCTGACAGGAATTGTCTATCCTTGAAGGATGTTGCACACTCCGGAGAGTGGATTGAAGCATGTTCCACGACCATGGAAGATGTGCATGGTGTGGTGAAAGAATGGACCAACGCAAGAGTGTGGTAGTGTCAGTGTAATTAAAGGCGCAGGCACACGTAAGGAGCAAAAGGTCCCTGGAGCCTAAGCGCAAGGCGCAGGTGCACGCCTTTTCAAAGCGAGGCGCAATATTAAAAATGAATAAAAATAAATAAATAATGCGTTAGAATAATAAAATTACGTTAAAAATTTAGAAAATGACAATTAACAATCTTCCAAACACAATAAAAAGTTTCATATTTCATAACATCATAATCTAACAAGCTTTTAACATGAGAGAAAAGTCATAAATCCACTGAAAAATAGCAAATCATTGTTGATGCAAAAACGGGTTCGCGGTTACGTGGAGGTGCCACAAAGGATGCAGTCTGAGTCAGCTTCCAGGTAGGCAACGCGGGAGACAGCAAGGACGGCGTAAGGGCTGAAAGCAAGGCTCCCCAGACAGGTTGCGAGGGCTAGCAGCGCCGCGCAGACAAGGGGACGATGAACGGGGCTGACAGTCGACGGTCAGTGATGAGGGTGCAGCGTCGAGAGTTCGGGAACGGGAGTCCAAGTATGTTTCTCTCACTAGAATTCCAGAGAGAATGTCTTTTTAGAGAGAGAAAGTGAAAAGTTCAAATTAGAGAAAAGCCCCCTGGAAAAGCCCAAAGTCCACTATTTATAGGCAAAAATGTGCATGTGTCATAAGTTGACATGTGTCACCCCTAAGAACGACACGTCGCCAGGAGGGGCCAAAGCATTGATTCTCCGTTGGGACTGCCGGTCCCTAAGTTCGTGCTGCCCTGCCCTTGCAGCATCTCTCTGCCTATCTGAGGAGACTGATCATGCCGCGGTAGCATGGTTAGAGTAGCCCGTTGCCCCAGCCTCCAGTCCAAGCCCTTACTGAATCCCACGAAGTGCGTCAAGAGACGTGCAAAGAACCTGACAGCAGTGAGGGTTGCCCCTGTAGCCAACTGCCAAGCGGACTAGGCGCAATGCCCTCCAAGGACCTGCTTCCGTCCCGGAGTGACCCGTGGGTCATTGCCCTGGTGGTGTTGACGATCAACAGCAACATGAGTAACATGAGTGACCATGGTCACCACTTGGTGCTTAGGGTGCGTTGCAGTGAAGTCTTCGCGTAGGAGCTCCCTACAAGTGTGATGTCGGTGGCTTTAAGGTTGTGCTGACGATGGTTCCAGGGTTACGAGCCCATCCTGCTGCCAGGACCATAGCCCCTAGTGATTGAGCCGGCGACGGTATACAGCCCGTCCTGCAGTTGATTAAGCCAGCGATGGCACTAAGCCCGTGATGGCGCTCAGCCCATGCTGTAGGGAGAGGTCCTCGTGCCAGAGCACTACGAGCGGAGCCCCCAGAATGCTGCACACTCCGGAGAGTGGGTCGAAGCATGTTACACGTCCATGGTGGGGGCGCATGGTGTGGTGAATAGGTGTGATGCCCGGAGGCTTGTAACATGGTTGTGGTGCATGGGCACGGCGACGACTGTCGCAGAGGTATACTTAGTGCCAGGGGCAGGTATCATTAGCGTGGCGCAAGGGCGCGGCGACGACTATCACGGAGCAATACTTAGTGCCGGGGGCCCGCATCATCAGCAGGGTGCAAGGGTGCGGTGACGACTGTCGCGGCATACTTAGTGCCGGGGGCACGTATTATCAGTGGGGTGCAAGGGCGCAGCGAGGACTGTCGCGGAGCAATACTTAGGATAGTGTACTGCCGTCGTGACGATTGCGCGGTCGGCGACGAGCGCTAAGTGACCATTGGTGTTGAGCGCGCATGGTAGAGAGCGCGATGAGTGATGTCAGGGGTTTAGGAATGACTCTTGCAATGGAAAGGGTGGCCGACCCCCTTGAGGAAGGGGTGGCCGACCCCTTTGGGTTGGAAGGGGGGTGACCCCTCACAACAAGGGGGTGGCCGACCCCCTAAGGAAGGGAGTGGCCGACCCCCTGAAGAAAGGGGTGGCCGACCCCCTTAGGAAGGGAATGGCCGACCCCCTTAGGAAAGGGGTGGCCGACCCCCTTAGGAAGGGAGTGGTCGACCCCCTTAAAAAAGGGGTGGCCGACCCCTTAGGAAAGGAGTGGCCTACCCCTTCCTTTTTCCAATAGTTTGACCGTGTTGATGTCGCTACACTGGTGATGCCTGTGGATGCTCGAAAGAAGATGCGCTTTGACCTAGTTATGGCATTGAATAATTGACCGTTGACTGGATGATGTGTCTCGCGACGCGGGTCCCCTAGCGGGCCCTGCTGGTCTGATTAGAATAAGGTATGAACATAGCCCCCTGCGTGTGGTGTGCGCGGAGGGGCAACCCGAGCGGACACTGCACGCATAAACGATGTGGCTAGAGCCCATCCTGCTGCGAGGGCCAGAGCCCCCGGTGATTGAGCCGGCGACGGCATACAGCCCGTCCCGCAGTTTGATTGAGCCGGCGATGGCGCTAAGCCCGTGATGGCGCTCAGCCCATGCCGCAGTTTGATTGAGCCGGCGACGGCATACAGCCCGTCCTGCAGTTTGATTGAGCCGGCAATGGCGCTAAGCCCGTGCCACAATTTGATTGAGCCGACGACGGCATACAGCCCGTCCCGCAGTTTGATTGAGCCGGCAATGGCGCTAAGCCAGTGCCATAATTTGATTGAGCCAACGACGGCATACAGCCCGTCCCGCAGTTTGATTGAGCCGGCAATGGCGCTAAGACCGTGCCGCAGTTTGATTGAGCCGGCGACGGCATACAGCACGTCTCGCAGTTTGATTGAGCCGGCAATGGCGCTAAGCCCGTGCTGCAGTTTGATTGAGCCGGCGATGGCATACAGCCCGTCCTGCAGTTTGATTGAGCGGGCGATGGCGCTAAGCCCGTGATGGAGCTCAGCCCATGCCGCAGTTTAATTGAGCCGGCGACGGCATACAACCCATCCCGTAGTTTGATTGAGCCGGCGACGGCATACAGCCCGTCCCGCAGTTTGATTGAGCCAGCAATGGCGCTAAGCCCGTGATGACGCTCAGCCCATGCCGCAGTTTGATTGAGCCGGCGACGGCATACAGCCCGTCCTGTAGTTTGATTGAGCCTGCGATGACGCTAAGCCCTTGATGGCGCTCAGCCCATGCCGCAGTTTGATTGAGCCGGTGATGGCGCTAAGCCCGTGATGGCGCTCAGCCCATGCCGCAGTTTGATTGAGCCGGTGACGGCATACAGCCCGTCCCGCAGGGAGGGGTCCTCATGCCGGAGGACTACGAACGGAGCCCCCGGAATGCCGCACACTCCGGAGAGTGGGTCGAAGCATGTTCCACGTCCATGGCGGGGGCGCATGGTGTGGTGAATAGGTGTGATGGCGACGGGGGTCGCGGAGTGAGTTTGGGGCGACGGTGGTCGCGGACATGATGTCCGGGCGACGGGGGCCGCAGACAGAGTGCCAGGGGGCGCGACTGTATAAGCAGCGCGACGCGTGTGCACAACGGACTGTTTGCAATGCCAGAGGCACGTGACATAAAAGCGGTGCACGGGCGTGACGACATCTGCTGTAGAAGTGGGCATCGTGCCGAGAGCACTTGATGCATTAACGACGCACGGGGCGCAGCGACAGGTGTCGGGGAGTCGGGGATCATGCTGTGGGCATGTGACGCAGAGACGACGCTCAAGCGCGGTGGTCCAAATGTGCACTGCCAACCCAAGCAGGCCGACCAACCGGGGCGGCCGACCGAGCCATGCTGACTGGGGTAGCCAAAAGGGATAGCAGAGGTCCAAGTGTGCATAGTCAGGATGAGATAACAATAGTGCTTGTAAAAATAAAAAATTTTAAAGATAAGGTGAGCTCTTCCGTACATGTAGCCTCCTCTCTGGCAATAGGTAAGTCATACACTCAAGAAGGTCATTTTTATTGTACGTTCTTTTATTACGGCTAAAATTGTGGTAATAATTTATAATTTTATGCCGTACAATAAACCAAATATCTAACGCCAGAAGGGAAAACAACTAGCAATCTCATTTGTATCTTATCATACTGATGACATGAGAAACAATTTTTTTATTAGGATTATTATTCATATTAGTTTGTCTTCTGATATGCATTTATTGTACATTAAGTTTACTTGCATCTATACTTAGTACAAGATATTTACATATTTTTTATTGGATAGAAAAGTGTTCTGAAGTGGGGAGCAAAATTCTACCAGAAACTACAGGTAAAATGCTGTCCTATTTGATTCAAATGACATATATATTTTGGTTTTTCCGGGTGCCAGAAAATGGTAAGGATTAATGCTAGGGGGAGAAAGGGCAATAGAGCTATTTTTTGGATGACCCAATACCACACATAATGGCACGAGGATAATGTAATTATTTTCGCGACTTTTAATCTCGTTGCAACGTTCATTCATCAAACGAAAGATTCGAAATGAATCACAATGTGGAGCGATTTTTTAACAGTGAACCAATCATACACATTGCAATGATCATCATCTTTATGGTTACAATTACACTGATGTAATAATGCTCTAAATGGTGAACCAGATTGACCCTTATAGCTTGGGTCAGTGCATGCAGTACATTGGTGGCGAGAGGTATTTGGGGTGTTGGCCGAAGCAGCAACGACAATGGTCAACGACTTCTTCTTTCCAGGTTTATGCAAAGTTTTGAATGTGTGGTTGTTCGTGCGCATGCATTTATCAGATATTTGAAATTTTGTGTACGTGTATTCTTCAAATTCGTGAAAAGTTACGTATATAGATTTGTTGGTATGGGTGGTGGCGTTGATTTTGTTAGTATACAGCGAGCGGTATTCAATTGGGTTGTCGAAATAGTAATAATGTAATTCGTTTGGGAAGTCATGGTGTGTTGGCAGTGGGTGTTCATCCTAGTGATGGTGGTTAGCACCTAATAGTTTAAATGGAGAGAAAGCAGAAGATTATACGATTAAGAACACTACATAATAATTAAAACTATGTTTTGAATTCTTGATATAAAAAAAATGGATCCTTTTATTGCATCTTTGCCGCGATCAAAATTTCACACAGGAGCAATTGGGTCCAATGCGAATGTTTTTGTAAGGGCTCCGATTGATATCCAAGGGGATAAGTGACACCACCACACACATACCATAGGGGTTTATTTGCTATCAATATTTGGTTAATTATCAAAATATTTTGACTTAAAGTTCTATGTAATTTCTTGCGTGACTATAATCCTCAATTCTTTTGAGTTATCTATCTATATATATCTATCTATACTATATATAAAGTCAAAACTTATTTTGGTATAACACCTTTTTGATATTACATAACTATCTATCTAGAATGATGACAAGTGACATTTTATTATTTTCTTTTTGAAAAATTCATAAAACAAAAGTTTAAATAGTGAATAATTACTTTTAGTTTTTATAATATATAATTCATTTTACATAATAAATATTTATACATGATGAAGATTTTATATTATTAGTTTTATTATTACACACGCATCGAGTGTGTCACGGCGACTCGTACTATATATAAAAGAAAATATGATCTGGTGTAATACTTTTTTGATGTTACATAACTACCTATTTAAAATGGTGACAAGTGGTATTTCAAGATTTTTTTAAAAAAATGACACAAAATACAAATCTTAAATGATAAATCTATATTTCTATACTATATATAAAAGAAAAACATGGTTTGGTGTAACACATTTTTGGTATTACATAACTACTTATTTAGAATTGTGATAGAGACATTTCAAGAATTTTTCTAAAAAATTACACAAAATATAAATCTTAAATGATAAATAACTACTTATATAGACATGTTTGGTTTCATAATTTAAGTGTTAATAAAAGAATATAATTAAAATAAATTATACAGTCCAAACTTGATATAAAAAAAATCATATTGCTAATTTTATCTTTACCCATGTTTGATTTTATAATTTTAAATTCATTAAAAATTTATAGTTAAAAATTAAATCTAAGTTTCATACGATGATAATATTTTGCTAACTAAATTTGTTACACGCATGACTAAATTATTTTTCTACAATTTAAGATTTATTTTACCGAATATGATAATAAACATTTATTCATGATTTTTTTTTCAAAATTAATATTATCAACTTTATAATGCGTGTGACACACTGACTCGTACTATATATAACGAAAATATTTATTTTGGTGTAACGACTCTTTTGGTCTTACAAAGCTATAGATCTAAAGTAGTGACACATGACACTTCCAAGACATTTTTTAGAAAGTGACACAAAATAAAATACAAAATAAAAATCTTAAATGGTAAATGAAACTAATAAAACACCCTAGAAAGCAGTGAATATGGTTTTTGAAAATTAATGGGGAATTTAAATTAAGCACTATCATGAATCTCAATCAAACTAAGTAATAGTTCAATGAATATGCTAACTAGAGAATCTCAAGTAATAATAGAGTAATAAGTAAAGAGATTGAGTTACAGATAATTTACAAGGAGATTTAAATAGTTCGGCTTGAACTATCCTCAATCCTAGATCCACGTCGTCAAGAGAGTTCCTTACAAGAGAACTAAAATCTACTAGTAACAATGTTATTTCGGGTTAAGATCAAAAGCCTTACAACACTTGGTGATATCCTCACACCAATCGCAAGCCTTGAATTCACAAAGCTCACCCAAGACCTAACAAACTCAAGCCTTGATCACAATCCTTTTACAAAGATCAATTGTGTACAAAGAAATCTTATTGAAATGAAATGAGTACAAATGAAACTCTAATACAATAAAGAGACGAGAGAATTGATGACTTGAAGAATGCTCACTTTCAATCAAAGAATTACTCACAAAGATACTCTCTTTAATAATGTAAAATCATGAAAATAGAGAGATAAAAGTTTAATCTATGAGCCTTGATATTTTTTCAATGAATAGAAGCTTAGAATATGATTTTCATAGTGTATGATAAAGTCCCAAATTATTTATATAGAGAAGATATGAAATATAGTCGTTAGAGGCATTAAATAAGCAAAACTGCTAATGCAGTCAACTGTATGGGTCCCTCTAAACTAGCCGTTGGGGCCTTGTCCTAAAAAATAGCATTGAAATTGAATTTTGACCAATGCAGTCGACTATATTGCAATGCAGTCGACTGTATTACTCCACTGCATATCAGTTACATCACAAAATTCTCTTTCGTCTTTTAGACATAACTTTATCTAGAAAATCGGATTAAGGTGCTGTTTTTTGCGTTGGAATGATAACAAAAAAATTATCAAAATATGAAAACTTTAACACCAAAAATATTTTTTCAAAAAATTTAAGTAAGTTCCGAAGTTCACTCATTTTCAAGAACCACACTTGTATGAATGATTATGAACTCGCATGCAATGCACAAGGTGTCCTGATGTCTTTTTAGGTCATAGTAATCAATTCAAACATTAGACCAAGATTAGTTACATAATAACAAAGATCAATCAGAATCAATAGTAACTTAACCTATGCATTTTTTGTTCATCTTTAACATTGGACTTGATGAACCTTCTATAGCATGTCTACTATAGCTTTTAAGTTTCTTTAACTTTAATCCATCTATTCAACTTTTCAAATGTGTCTTTATGAGTATACATGTATATATCTACTAAGAATACACTCAAAACACACATTAGAACATAATCAACATGTAATTATCATCAAAATAAGATATAAGCCTAGGTTATCTAATAATAGAGCTAACAGTAAATAACTAACTATAAGGACATGCTAGGTTTTTGCAATTTAAAATTGATTAAAAAATGTAGTTAAAATTAATTTTAAAGTCCAAGCTTTGTTATTATAAAAACATCATATTACGAACTTCATATTTACATGCGCATTGTGTGTGCCACGATAACTCGTATATATTAATAGGATTTTATTGTTATGGATACAGTTTTTTAGAAGATCAAAACTAGATACGAGTTTTAAAAGTAAAAACTTATTATAACTTTGCTTTAAAATGAAAAACCACAAATAGCCGAAGAATAATTTAGTTTGGTCTGGCTAGGGTGAAAATTTTTTATTCGTATTTTAGTTTTTAGGAAATTGAAACTACAATATTTTGTTTCAGTTTGCATAACTCTTATTCAAATAAGTACCATTTGCTCGCTGGGATTAGCCTGTAAACATGATAGTCGGGAGTTTCCGTCCCATCGTTGTTAATACGGACCCAACACCGTTCACAAATTAACGATATTGACCGATCGTCCTCTAACTTGAATGGCCAATGCTATACCTTTGGAGATGGTTGGTTACACCACCTCAATCGGTACAAACTGCCTGATCTTTAAAATGGATGAATCAATGATAATTGTGACAATTCGTCGTCTTCAAGGCTCCACGGTTTGTTGCTTTGGTCTAAGATTCATACCTAAATGTATGTGGTGGTGGTGATAATAAAAGTGACGTAAGCGGCAATGAAGACAGTGGTGGTGGGTTCATTGTTGGAGAGATCTAGGAAAAATTGTAAGATAAGTAAATAATTAATTTTAATTCAAATAAATCAAAATCTCATAAAATTCGACCATTTTTCATCGGATTTCACACAATAGAAACAAATCCATTTCAAATCCAATGAGGATTTGAAATGAAATCCCGTCAATTCTATGATTCGAAACATACTCTTAATCTTAATGCTTGGGATTCGGCAGTAGGGAACTCTTGGAATTTTTAACGTGCTTTCCAAAAGTCTATTTGATCAAATCTATCTTTTCTTTCATAATTCAATTCTCTTTTTATTACAAAATTAAGACAAGATGAGATTGTCAGGGTGTGTATGGCTTGCCTTGATAGCCTTGTACTTCTCACTCATACAATTCAATTCTCATGTCCAGATCTAGGGTGTTGGCATATCAGATCAGCCAATTGCACTTACAGAATTAAGTTAGGGTTTTTCTAGTCTTCATCTCTTGTATAAAAATTAAGATGACAATTTTTTGTTAGTCAAAACCATTGGCTTTTACATTATTTTTGTAATTTTGTGTGTGACAGTTTGAGTGTGAAGATTAATTCAAATTATTGGAATAAGTGTGCAATACTCTTGGGATCGGATGACTCTTTTGAAATTTATGATCAGATTTGACCCATTATGAAAATTAGAATATTTAGGCCGTGATTTGTATTTTAATATTTATTCTTCTCCAAAAAAAAGTTGTTTACACGTATAATAATTGTTTTTTTCTCGTTTGATACAATATGGGATATCTTCAAGCCAGCTTGCGCATCAACCGACACAAAAACCGTACACTCCTCTTATTGGCCGGGTGTATTTAGGAAAATAAATTCGTGCTGGTGTTGATTCTACGTTTTGAACCCAAAAAGAAATGCGGAAAACCCAAAAAAGCAATACACTCCTCTTATTGGCCGGGTGTAACTGCATCCAATTTCCAAAAAACGTTTTCTGGGCTTTGGATTGATGCAAAAACGACTTTTTGTGCAACTGAAGGTATTGTATATTCCCATATGAGATTCGGAGTAATAGGCTATTCTTTTCCGTATTTCCTATGTATATAAGTCTTTTACTATTTATTATTATATATTGTTCTCAACCTATCTTGGTTACACCTACAGACCTACTTGGAGTCCCATTTCACACGAACACGTCGACACATTCAGCGGTTAACTTTTCAACACATCGAACCGATCAAAGTGGGAGCGCCCCAAACACAAGGGTTTTTTGCTTCGCACTCTTCGTGCGCGACTTAGGTGCCAATTATTTTACATTAGCGTGATTTGCGATAACACGATAGTTACGCCGCGACCACCCGAACACCTTTTCACCAAAATCATCGGGGACGGAGCAACCAGAGCAGCGGGGTCAAAGGGCAAAGTCCTTGGCCAACCCCATGGGGTCGGCCTGGGCTCCCACCCCAATTGCTCACTTCACGCGCAAAGTCCTTTTCGCGCATTGTTCTCTTTGTACGCTCCGTATGTGACTTTGGCACCTTGTTCGTTACGTGGGTACGACTCACGGCAACACGCTCGTCGTACCTCGACTTCCCTATTCATTGTTGCCCACCAAAACACCTACCGTCGGTGCGCCCGAAGTTTACTGAGAGGGGGAATGGCCTCGGCCTCCATTTATGGGAGTTGGCCATTGGCCTTGGCCACCCCCTAGGGTCGGTGGCCTTGGCCACCCCTAGGGTCGGTGGCCTTGGCCTTCCCCCAACTATTGGCCTTTGGCCTCCCCTCCTACGCGCACTTGTCTTCTTAGGTCTTTGCACATTCGCGATGTTTACTAATGCTCGTACATCAACCTTGCGACGTCTGTTGTCCGTCGCTTGTGACCGCGCATCGCCCCCGGGACGCCCGTCGCCCAAAGTCGTGCGCTACCGTTGAATGAACCGTCGCCGATGGCAGCGTATCATCATTCCCGACTTTGTCATTACTGAAGATCGCACTTATTATTTTGGTATAACGTGCACACTCGACTCATGCCCCATCATCAGGACACCCGATGCGAGCCCCTTCGCTGTCTCCGCAACATTCGTCGTCGTGCCCGTGCGCCACATTCATGATACGTGCCCTGGCACCAGGTATTGTCTTGGCGACATTCATCGCCACACCCATGAGCCCCTTCCATGATACGTGCCCTGGCACCAGGTATTGTCTTGGCGACATTCATCGCCACACCCATGAGCCCCTTCCATGATACGTGCCCCAACACCAGTTATTATCTTTGCGACGTTCGTCACCGCGCCCGTGTGCCACTTTCATGATACGTGCCCCAGCACTAGGTATTGTCTCGCGACGGTTGTCACCGCGCCCATGCGCCACAATCAATGTCTCGTGCTGTAGGCATCGCGCCCATGCACCACAATCATGTTACAGGCCTCCAGGCATCACGCTCATTCACCACACCATGCACCCCCGCCATGGACGTGGAACATGCTCCGACTCACTCTTCGGAGTGTGCAGCATTCTGAAGGGCTCCTCTCGTAGTGCTCCGGCATGAGGACCCTTCGTAATGGGATAGGCTTGTTACCACAAAGTTATCGCCGTCTTCATTCCGGGGGACTCTGTTCATAGTGCTCCAGCACGATGACCCTTCGCAGCGGGAGAGGCTCGTTACCACAAAGCTATCGCCGTCTTCATTTCGGAGGGCTCCATTCATAGTGCTCCGGCACGAGGACCCTTTGTAGGGGAATAGGCTCATTACCACAGAGCTATCACTGTCTTTATTCCGGGGGGCTCCGTTGGTAGTGCTCCGACACGAGGACCCTTCGTAGTGGGATAGACTGGTTACCATAAAGCTATCGCAGTCTTCATTTCGGGGGGCTCTGTTCGTAGTGCTCCGGCACGAGGACCCTTCGCAGTGGGATAGGCTCGTTACCACAAAGCTACTGCCTCCTGGGATGACTTGCATGACACTAGGTACTGAGCTGCAACCCTGTCCACTCACGTTACTGTGATCATCAATGCCCCCAGGACGATGACCCCCGGGTCACTCCGGGGTGAGAGCAGGTATTTGGAGGGCATCCCGCCTAATTTGCCTGGTAGTTGGTTACAACCGTCACTGCTGTCAGGTTCTCTACGCGTCTCTTGATACACCTTGTGGGATTCAGTAAGGGCTTGGATCAGTGGCTTGAGCAACATGCTTACTCTGATTATGCTGTCATGGTGTGGTCAGTCTTCTCAGACAGGTAGAGCGACGCTGTGTAAGGCAGGTAGCGCGAATTTAAGAACCAGCAGTCTGACAGAAAATCGATATTTTGGGACCCCCTGGTGACGTGTCATTCCCAGGGGACGACATGTGGCACTTGATGACAAAGGCACACTGTTTCCTATAAAATAGTGGACTTTATGACTCAAAAAGGGACTTTTGGCTAATTCTTACAAAATCACTTTCTCACCCTATAATTTGAGAGCTCTTGGATCCTAGAAAGAGAAACACAAATTGGACATAATTTTAGACCGTAACATCGGACCTTGACTTGGACCTTCGACTGCCGGCCTTGTTCGTCTCAGCCTTACCTCCGCAACACTGCCACTCCTCATGGCCTGTCTGGGATGCCTTGCTCTCTGCCCTTACTGTCTCTCACTTTGCATACTTGAAAGTTGACTTGGACTGTAGCCTTTGTGGTACCTCCACGTAGGTACGAACCCACTTTCCTTGGCATCATTTTGGCTACTCTGCTGGGGAGGTGAGCATCGTATTGCAGTCTACCTGTCTGCCGCACTTAGGCACCATGCCTGTGCAACGGAGAGCTACGAGGACTACCAACAGTGCAGTTCGTTCCTTGCCTGACACACCCAAGCAACCATGTTTCAACAATGCAGGGTTACCAGGACTACCAGTCACAACCTCCACCAAGCCATCCAAGAGGCTGTCATTTCCAGACTTAGAAATTATCAAGCTAACATAGTACTTACCCAAGTTTACTGGCACCATCCTTGGTACTATCTCCCACTCCAAGCAAGCCAAGTTCCCTAAGTTCCCTACCACTTTCGCTTCACATTGCAATGACTTGGTACGTGGTGCACGGGGTGGCTCGAGCCACGCTACTAAGTTTCAACTCCGTCAGCAAACATCCCCTCAGGCTATGCGACCTCGTGGGCATGCACGCAACACGTCTCGCCAACCCTCCCATGCCTCTGTCACTCAGTCAGTCATTGATGTTGATCCACCGCCCGAACTCCACTATCCATTTTTGGGGACTTGGAAAAACTCTCAAAAATTTTCCTTCTTGTAGACTCTCACCCTTCTCATACTCCGGCCAATACTTAGAAAAATTTTCAATTTTTTTTTCACCCCCTCCATCCTATGCTCCTTCCAACAGCTAGAATTATTTTTTTTCAACACTTAAAAAAATTTACAAAATTTTTCATCCCCCCACCAACCCATGCATTCTCTTTCCATCACTTTGAAAAAATTTCTTTCAAACAAAAATTTTCATCTTCCCCATTCCCCCTTGGAAGGCCAAAAAAAATAATTTTGGTGCACCCCCCACCTACCCTCCACCCCAGCGCCTGGGCAGCCCCTCTATGTGGGACTCCCCCCCACTATTTTCCCACATTTTAATTCCATCTCTCACTTTTCCCCACTCTCCCTTTCTCTCTCTTCCTTTGTTTTTCTCTCTAATCACTTCTAACTTTTACTTTTTCTCTTTCTTCATTCACTCTTCTCTCTCACATCACCCAACACACTCATCTCTTTCACTCTCACGTGGGTCCCCCCCCATCCACTCCTTTCCCTTACTTTTCTCCCTCAATTAATTCACCCATCACTCTCTCTCTCTCTCTCTCTCTCTCTCTCTTCCTCATTAAAATTCACCCACTCACTCCTTCCTTTCATCCCATTCACTCGAGGGTTCTCCTTCTCCTCTCATTTTCTTTCCTTTCCACTCATCATTACTCTCTCTCCTCTCTCACACATTATCTCCTCCCATCAAATTCCCCTCACTTCACCCTCCCCCTTTTCCCACACCCTCGGCCTCGACCTCCCCATGCCTTCCCCTAGGCCGACCCCCCCTCATTTTTTCCTTTTCCCTCTCTCAACACTACCTCTTCTCTTTCATCAATACTACACACCCTCGTACTCTCACTTCCTTTCTTTCACTCCATGCCACTTAAACATTTTTTTTCCATTAAACCGAAAGCAAGAACCAACATAACAATTTTACTACAACAAAAAAAAATTCATGGGCTTTGGGGTAGCACTTCTTGACTCCCTTACCCATTTCATTACTCTTCCACGCTTAATTTTTTTTTTTTGTAACTTTGACCAAATTCACATACCCAAACTTCAGTAGGTGGTGCACGAAGTGGCTCGAACCACCTACTCCTTTCATTCTTTGTTCATTGCAAGTCACCACGCCATGCATCGTGACGTCTCAACGGCACCTCACGCCCGCTTAACCATCTCGTCACTTTTATACACTTAGAAAAATTTTACAACTTTGATCAACCTAGCTGGGACCACGCCCCCTGTTATGCGTGTGCCTCCTCCGGGACTCGTCGCTTACGCCTACATACAGTCTCCATGACGCTCGACGCGCGTTCCCCGTGTCGCGATGTCTCTTGACATCAACGTCCTTGGTAGGTGGTGTACGAGGCAGCTCGAACCACCTACTTCTATTCATTGTTCATATGCCCGTCGCCATACCCCAGCACCGCGACGCCCATCGCCCGGGCACCGACTCTGCAACCCTTGTAGCCCGCCGTGCTCAGGCGTCGTCTCCGCGACCCCCGTCAACCGTTGCCTGGGCACCGTCTCTACGACTCCTGTCGCCCATATGCCGACTCCACGACCGCGCCCCTGTGCCCTATCTTCGTGCCCTTATGTCAACGCCCAAGCACTCCAAGGTTTTAGTAGGTGGTGCACGAGGTGGCTCGAGCCACTTACTATTCACCTTCATCATTCAAAGACAACGCCAACGACTCTCCGGCCAAACAACAACAAAAATCTCGCTAAGTGTTCATACGTGCGGTGCCCGCTAGGGTTGCCCTTCAACGCACGCCACACGTAGGGGGCTTATGTTCCCAACCTATCTTGGCTACGCCTATGGACTCACTAGGGATCCCGTTCCACACGAACACGTCGACATATTCAGCGGTCAACTTTTTAACGCATCTAACCGGTCAAAGTGCGCATGCCCAAGTCACGTGTGTTTTTTTGCTTTCGCACGCTTCGTGAGCTACTTGGGCGCCAATTATTTTACTTTAGTGTGACTCGCAGTAGCACGATCATCATGCCACGACCACCTGAACACCTTTTCACCAAAATCATCGGCCGACGACACAACCGGAACGGGGTTAAAGGACAAAGGCCTTGGCCAACCCCATGGGGGTCGACCTTGGCCTCCCCCCCAACTGTTCACTTATCGCACAAAGTCCTTTTCACGCATTGTTCACTTCGTACGCTCCGTATGTGACTCTGGTACCTTGTTCGTTACATGGGTACGACTCACGGCAACACACTCGTCGTACCTCGACTTCCCGATTCGTCGTTGCCCACCAAAACACCTATTGTCGGCGCTCACAAAGTTTACCAAAAGAGGGAATGGCCTTGGCCTCCCTTTGTGGAGTTGGCCATTGGCCTTGGCCACCCCCTAGGTCGGCCTCAGCCTCCTCAAGGGTGGTGGCCTTGGCCTTCCTCTAACTGTTGGCCTTTGGCCTCTCTTCCCACGTGCACTTGTCTTCTTGGGTCTTTGTACCTTCGCGATGTTTACCGATGATCGTACATCAACCTTGCAATGTCCATCGTCCGTCAGTCGCGACTACGCACCTCCCTCGTGACGCTCATCCCCTAAAGTCGCGCGCTATCGCTGAATGACCCATCGCCAATGGCCGTGTATCATCGTTCCCAACTTTGTCATTACTAAAGATCGCACTTATTATTTTGGTATAACATGCACACTCGACTCACGCCCCGTCTTCGAGACACCTGACGCGAACTCGTGCACTGTCTCCGTGACGTTCTTCGCCGTGCCCATGTGCCACTTTCCATGATACGTGCCCTGACACCAGGTATTATCTCCGCAACGTTCGTGGCCGCGCCCATGCGCCACTTCCATGATACGTGCCCCAGCACCAGGTATTATCTTTGAGACGTTCTTCGCCGCGCTCATGCGCCACTTCCATGATACGTGCCCTGACAACAGGTATTATCTTCACGACGTTTGTGGCCGCACTCGTGCGCCACTTTCATGATACATGCTCTGGCACCAAGTATTGTCTCGCAACGGTTGTCGCCGCGCCCATGCGCCACAATCAATGTCTCGTGCTGTAGGCGCCGTGCCCATGCGCCACAATCATGTTACAGGGCTCCGGGCATCACACTCATTCACCACACCATGCGCCTTCGCCATGGACGTAGAACATGCTCTGACCCACTCTCTGAAGTGTGCAGCATTTCGAGGGGCTCCATTACCACAAAGCTATTGCCGTCTTCATGCTCCGACACGAGGATCCTTTGCAGCGGGATAGACTCATTACCACAAAGCTATCACCGTCTTCATTCTGGGGGGCTCCGTTTGTAGTGCTCCGACACGAGGACCCTTCGCAGCGGGATATGCTCGTTACCACAAAGCTATTGCCGTCTTCATTCCGGGGGGCTCTATTTGTAATGCTCCGGCATGAGGACCCTTCGCAGTGGGATATGTTCGTTACCACAAAGCTATTGCCGTCTTCATTTTGGGGGGCTCCGTTCGAAGTGCTCTGGCACGAGAACCGTTCGCAGCGGGATAGGCTCATTATCGCAAAGCTATCGCCGTCTTCATTATGGGGGGCTCCGTTCTTAGTTCTTTGGCACGAGGACCCTTCGCAACGAGATAGGCTCATTACCACAAAGCTATAGCCGCCTGGGGTGACTTGCATGACACTAGGCACTGAGTTGTGACCCTATCCACTCACGTTACCGGTGATCATCGGCCCCCCCAAGACGATGACCCCTAGGTCACTCCGGGACGGGAGCAGGTCTTTGGAGGGTATCGCGCCTAGTCTGCCTCGCAGTTGGTTACAAGGGCAATCCTCATCGCTGTCAGGTTCTCTACGCATCTCTTGACGCACTTTGCAGATTCAGTTAGGGCTTGAACCGGTGGCTGGGGCAACGGGCTTCCTCTGATCATGCTGTCATGAAGTGGTTAGTTCTTAGATAGGTAGAGCGACGCTGTGTGATGCAGGTAGCGCGAATTTGGGAATCGACAGTCCGACAGAGAACCGATATTTTGGGACCCTCCGTGACGTGTCACTCCCAGGGGACGACATGTGGCACTTGATGACACAGACACACTGTTTCCTATAAATAGTGGACTTTATGACTCAAAAATGAACTTTTGGCTCATTCTTACCAAATCATTTTCTCACTCTAGAATTTGAGAGCTCTTGGATTCTAAAGAGAGAAACACAAATTGGACATAACTTTGGGCCGTAACATCGGACCTTGACTCGGACTGCGGACTGCTGACTGCCAGCCTTGTTCATCTCAGTCTTGCCTGCGCAGCACTGCCACTTTTCACGGCCTGTCTAGGAAGCCTTGCTCTCTGCCCTTATTCCTCCCTCACTGTCTCTCACTTTGTATATTCAGTAGCTGATTCGGACTGCAATCTTTGTGACACCTCCACGTAGGTACGAACCCACTTTCCTTGGCATCATATGTTAAATGAAACCCCCTCAAAAAAAGGCAAAATGGCCAGAAATTTGTGTGTGAAGATTAATTCAAATTATTGGAATAAGTGTGCGATACTCTTGGGATCGGATGACTCTTTTGAAATTTGTGATCGATTTGACCCATTATGAAAATTAGAATATGTAGGCCGTGATTTGTATTTTAATATTTATCCTTCTCCAAAAAAAAAAGTATTGAAAGGTATAATAATTATTTTTTCCTCGTTTGATACAATATGGGGTATCTTCAAGCCAGCTTGCGCATCAACCGACACAAAAGCCATACACTCCTCTTATTGGCCGGGTGTATTCACCGAAATAAATTCGTGCGGGTGTTGATTCTACATTTTGAACCCAAAAAGAAATGCGGCAAAGCTCTTTTACAATCAGGCCAACTGCTTGAAGTTCTTTGCAAATTATGTTACTCGCTTCCAATAAGGAAAGAAAGACACCCGACTAGCTTATGCATAGTACCATTTGCATATCACCATCTATAAAACAATTGACGCTGTGACTTTTTGTTAACATGCACTTGATCATAAAAAAAATAATATACAAATCCGGATTTAACTAAAATTATAATAATTGGACTGCTCCAGAACCCCTTTGTTCTGCCCTCAACTTGCCTTTCACCTGCATCCAGGTTCAACTTAGGTTAACCAAACCTGCTCCAAAACATATTTGGAGTACCCGTCCTACCGCGAAGTGGTAAAAATGGACAAAATCATAATAATAGATGAAGGGTCCATGTATATTCGTAGGGTTCATAGACTGGGAAACCTAAACAAATCCATATTTTAAACTTTTGTTTGTATCACTTAAACGGGCGGGGCAATAGGCGAAAATATAGTTTTGCGAACTCCTCGCATCGAACTCGAATCGGGTCATAGTTTAATTTCTAATTCCGAACCAGTTCTATAACCCTGTAAAAGTAATATGACCTGCTCCATTTAGATCAAATCGGGCTGGAGGCCGTTTGTTACGGGTCAAATTACCATCTTTTATATCAATAGCATTACAAGCTATTTTATTTTGGCTTGAAGAAGTGAAATATAGGCATGAGTTTGCAAGGAAGGAACCAAAATTTTGTGCAAGCTCCCTAGCACGAAAGAGTATCATCTTGGTGATCCACGCTGATTCCCTATTGAGCTTTTGCAAGTTTTGAATTTGGATGCACGTGGTGTTCAATGGCCACGACTGGTGATTTCTTGGTTCTGTTCGAAAATGTTTTCGTTTTCAGTTTTTTTTTTCTCTATTTTTGTAAACTAGAGAAAAAAATTCGTTCGATACACAACTTTTTTTTTCGTTTCAGTTTTAAAAACTAGTTTCTAAAACATGGCTGTTTTTTAAAACACTCATTTATGAGTTTTGGTTTTTATTTTGAGAGTACCATCATCATCGTCACCACCCACCCACCCCCGCAGCCATCGAACACCGCTGGCAACCACCGCAGGCAGCCGTCTGCTGTCCAATGTCGGCCGCCGACCAACCCTGGCGACCACCGCCGCAGGCAGCCGTCGACCGGCAACTACCTGTCGCCGTCGGCCACCACCACCACGCCCCACCACCGCAACCGCAAACTAACAATAAAGAAAAAACTCAAAATAAAAACTGGGTAACCATACACACCCCCATTTATTTTTGAAAAAATTAAAAACTAAACTGGTTTTAATTTTTGTTTTTTTCAAAACAAAAAATCAACACTAGAAGTGATTTCAAACGCTATCTTGTCGGCTTCCCTTTTGGTACAAAAAGAAAAAAAACAATAAAAAGTACTAGATTTACAAGTCGTTTCCAAGTCTTGGTTATAGCTACTGCCTAGACTATTTTAGTCTAAATATATAAACAATTATGGTTACAACTTTGAATTGTATAATCTCTATATTCTATTTTGTCTAACAACTTGTTTCTGAGACGAAAAGTAAAGAAAGAAGGCAAGACAAGAGTGATAGTTTGTGAGTTTATCAGAGAAAATAAGGTACCGTTCTTTCATCTTATTTGTAAGTTGATAAGAAAAAAAGAAAAAGAAAAGATAAAACATCATTATTATACTATTCTACCACATTTCCATGATTTTAACAAAGCATATGCGGCTTTTTATGCATAATAGAAGTATGCTTATTGTATAAAGGGTAATACGAGTATATTTCTCTATTGCCTTATTTTTTTTAGCTCCTGTAGAATATTAACTTTTTATATTAGAACCTTAGTACATAAAGGACATTAGAAATATGACATTCATTTTCAAAGGTAACACTAAAAATGTTACTTATAATGGTTTCACTTCTGCTCTTTTCTTCTCAATCTTGCGAAAAAAAATATTTGAAATGAAAAAGTTCTCACTAAAACTTACAAATTAAAGAAACGGAAGGAAATGAGTTTTCCTCTAAATTTTCTATCCTTAAAAGAAAAAAAAACACTTACAAACATGGTGTAATTAAAATATCTACAGTAGGAAGTTTTTATGACGTCATCGTCGATATGTCGAGATTTTATAATTATAGAACTTCAGAAGAGCTTAAGCACAAGCAAACGCTTGCGGCGATGGAAGCAAAGCCGGAGTTCAGCCATTTCCCCCCTGTCATGCTCCAACTCCGCTGCTGTCTCGGAAATTCACCCTCGAGCTCGCTCAAAACCCTAGAAATCTAGTCCCCGGCGAACTAGCCTCACAACCATCCACTCGCTCGCATTACGTTTTGCACAATGCCACAATCAAATGCCTCGTTCAACGGCGCTCTGCAATCTCATGCTCGGATATCATTCGATTCAAACTGGAATTCAAATTCTATTATTTTCTCCGGGGGATTATTCCTCGATAGCGCAGTTCCATCTTCGATTTTTGATTTTATTTCGTTTAAGAGCCCGTCGGTTACCGCGTCGAACAGATTGCACTGTTCGGCCCGCGGATTCCGGCGGAAAAAGCAGGCTCCGGCGGCGGTTTGTGGCGGATTCTTGTCGTTGAGCCTGTCGAGCGACGGAGTTGCCGGCCAGTCGAGTGAGTGCTCGGAAAAAAAGGAGGTGGTGGCACGTGGCGGAAGTGGCCCGGTCAATGTGGAGGGAAAGAAGCAGAGGGATAGGGTGCCGGGGCGCGGCGCCATTAACACGACGAAGCATTTATGGGCCGGAGCAGTGGCGGCCATGGTTTCGAGGTCTGTGATCCTCTTCCTTCTTTTATGGTAATGGTTGTGATGGCTGTAATGGTAAATTTAGTTAGCTTGTGAGTACTTGTTTGTACTTGTTTGTACTCTCTCCTAAATTATAAAACAAGCTTGGCGTTTATGACATGGAAACTAAATTTCTATAATGTGCGAAACTAGTTGCCATTTTGGCTCGCTCGTTGGCAAAGGACTTGTGGTATATGCGTGAGCTTGAGTACGCTTTTGATCTCATTAAGGTAATGAACTGGCTCCTAACTTGATTGGCGAGCTTTTGAGCATGGCTGGCAAAAAGCTGAGCTATATGGGCTATTGGGCTCAGCTGGTGATTGGATAGGTTCTATAGATAGATCAACAATTCAAGCATACTTATACTATTGATCCGAGCTTGAGAAACCCAATTGGCAGCCCGGTCATTGAAGTATTTGCTCTTTCTTACACCGGTAAAACTAGTGTGGACATTAGTTAGCCTCAATGCTCCTTTTGCAAAGACTGGCTTGTGCCTTGCTCATTACTTATTTAGTCGATCTTCTCCTATTCTTTTCTCTTGTTTCCTTCAGTTTGATTGGTAAATGATGGTTTTAGGCTTACCCAACTTGGTACTATGTGCCCTTCTTTTCATGTTTCATCTGTACAAGTCATTTAATTGGCTAAAAAGCGCTACACGCGTTGCTTAAATCAAATATTGTGTCCAACTAGTATGTCTTGGAGCTTTCCTATGGTTGAGAGAAAACCGCGGGGAAGCATTAATGATGTTTTGCCTACTGTAAGTCATTATCGACACAAAAAAAGAATCTAGCAGCCGCTGGAAATTGTTTAACACATTTGTAAACTCTCAAATTTTATTCTGTTTGTATATACTCCCTCCGTCCCACATAACATGATCAACTTTTTTGCACGCATATTAAGAATTTTACCCTTTAGAGAGAGAAGGGGAAGAAAGTGGGTCAGGAGAGGGAAAATAGGTTAGTGGAGTGTTAAATGTGGAGAGAGATGAATAAAAGAAGAGTAAGAAAGTGGGCAAGGAAAGAGAAAATGAGTTGATAGAATAAAAAAGTGTAAAATCATAAATATGTAAAAGTACCTACAGAATCTTTCTTAATTTGGAAATAAGCAAGTTTGTGGAACACCCGAAAAAGAAAGTTGATCAAATTATGTGGGACGGAGGGAGTAGTTATTTATTTGGCAGTATTCAGAAAGTGGAATCTATTTTCGCATTAACTTTATTGAGTTATAAGACAGTTCTTTCTGCCAGTTTTTCTTATCAAAATAGCGTGTTATTCTTTCTCTCGCTGACTTGCTTAAGATGTCATTGTCCAAGCTTAGAATAAGTTCAGTTTCAGGCCTCTGTTGACCTACATGAAGTTAAAGCATAAATTACTATACGTTTGAACCTAGTATGTTGACCTACAACATGAGCTTTTAATTTTTACTTTGTTAGAGCAACATACCAAGCCTCATCCATGCATGTTGTACCAGGTTATGCAACCTAAGACATTGAGTTGTCCCGTCAACCATTTACATCCATGCGTTGCTATCTGTTTGAAATTGTTCCGACTTTCCAAAGTTGCATTATTTAACAACTTTTAGTGGTAACGTTTTGAGATCGAGGCAAAGCCCAACATTTTGGCGTTGAATAGGCTTGTACGTGTAATCAAACAAGTTGCTTTTCTGACATCTCAGCCCTTTTATCTGTTCACTCAAGTATTGAGTTGCTTAGTGTCTTTCCAGACACTTCTGGAAACTTCTCTCTCCTTTATGGTATTATTTTTGCATCTATGTTGTTACCAAACTAAGTTATACTATGGTGTTATTATTACCGAATAATGCTCCTTCACTAGTATAAATACCAAGTGGGACATAATTTGTCAACCCACATTGTCACCCTTGAATATATTTTCATAAATCCTCTTCCTTTGTAGATCTTATTCAGCTAGTTATGAAGATAGGCAAGATCTCTATCCTATATTTTTTTTCCTCCGAGCATTTAGATAATTCAACGTCAACTAAGCTTTTTCTCTTGAAAATTGTTCTGGTGTGATTAGTATATCAAGTATCTACTTTTCCAATGTGAAACAAAGCCATGGACAAGTCCTTTGGTCATCCTGCTTCAGAGTTGTTTACACTATTTTAGGTTTATGTAGCCATTACTGGTATGCAAGCATGGAGCCCCTTCCTAACCCCCTTCCTAATCTAGCGAAGTATGTGATCATTCAACTTATTGCAATCCTCAATACAGGAAGCCATAAATGGTTTCACCTGTGATGATGAGCTTGCACTAATGTGTTTTGAAACATAATCGAGCATCATTTATTTTTGTGTGTAAGGTTGATGTAAATGAAGTCCATACAGAATCAAATCTGTGTAGTTGTTGCATATGGATTGTGATGTCAATATTCTGGTAGTACTTAATAAATATGCCATTGCTTGGCATAATTGTGCCAATGACTGATAGGTTTTCCTATTGGATGTTATTGGTAGCCGATTGGATCTCGTACCAACCATATCTTTCTCCTAATATCTTCACTAACTCTGAAGGAGGAAGAATGTGTCAATAGGTATAGATAAAAGCGCGCACACATGTATATATCTATTTACCATGCCATTTCTGTGCTTTATTAGTGTGTAATTTCAATGTTGTTTTGTAGAACTTTTGTTGCCCCACTGGAGAGACTAAAACTGGAGTACATAGTTCGCGGTGAACAGAAGAATCTGTTTGATCTCGTGAAAACAATTGCTGCTACACAAGGTTTTAGAGGCTTTTGGAAGGGTAACTTGGTTAATATACTTCGCACCGCTCCATTTAAGGCGATCAATTTTTGTGCTTATGATACGTATAGAAAGCAGCTCCTCAAATTTTCCGGGAATGAAGAAACCACAAATTCTGAGAGGTTTGTTGCTGGAGCTGCAGCTGGAGTTACTGCTAGTGTACTCTGCTTACCATTAGACACCGTAAGTGATAATTTGCTTCTTGTTCTTTTTCCCCTGCTGCTGCTGGCTGTTAATCAGTGGCTTTTTTCTGTCTTGTGATTAGAAAGTATTCTCCCCGCAAGAACTGCAAATGAAGGAAATAATTAAAGGACAAGAAAAGTACTATAAGTTGCAGTTGTTATATTGGGATATAGGATTTTTATGCATTACATGTTTAAACGTCTACATGGACGGCCCAATGCACGAGACTCCCTCCATTGCAATTTGTGGTTGTCAATTTTATATGTGGGTCTACAACAATATACATACGTGTGTGTTTGCGTTCTATAGCGTTGCTTTGCTTAAGGTAACCAATCAGGTTTGTGTGTGTGTGTGTGTGTGTGTGAGAGAGAGAGAGAGAGAGAGAGAGAGAGAGAGAGAGAGAGAGAGAGAGAGAGAGAGAGAGAGAGAGAGAGAGAGAGAGTTTTTCATCTACCAAAATTATGCATCTGACAACTTTTATGGTGTTGGCTTCATAATGTAAAAAGACATACAGTGAGGCTAAATTTACTCTTCCTTTACTTTTAGAAGATGCAAAACTTGTTCTCAAAGTGATCCAAGCGGTTATACCAGATCAAATTCATAGTAAACCCAGCAGACAAGTAAGATGAGATACGTGGGTGCATTAGAAGAACTGTTAGAAACCCCTTAATTAAATGGGTGAGAGATGGCCCTAATTTTTTTTTTCCCCTTTTTTTCTTGCGATTGGCCCAATATGCAAGGTGTTACAAATCAGATTTGACCCAAGTCAAAATGTGCCTTGGGTCTATCAGTGACCCTTTGCTAAGCAAAGTAGAAATTTGTACTGCACAAAATCTTGCGCAGGTGATGAGCATTTCGTGGAGGGATACAAGAGATCATAGGATTAGTCTATAAGAGCACATTCTTTTGAACTCCTTATTATTAACTAAATATCCTGTTATATTTGTACTTATGTCTGGACTATAATACTCACTTCAAATGGTATAACCTCCCAGATTCGGACCAAGCTGGTGGCACATGGTGGGGAAGCCTTGGGTGGTGTAATTGGTGCTTTTCGTCATGTGATCCAAACCGAAGGATTTTTCTCTCTTTACAAGGGCTTAGTTCCCTCTGTCATGAGCATGGCACCCGCCGGTGCAGTCTTTTATGGTGTGTATGATATACTGAAAACAGCTTATTTGCGTTCACCTGACGGAAGACAAAGAATGCTGAACATGAAGCAACAGGATCATGAACTAAATGTATTAGAACAGCTTGAATTGGGACCAGTGAGGACATTACTTCATGGGGCTATTGCTGGTGCTTGTGCCGAAGCTGCTACTTACCCGTTTGAAGTTGTGAGGAGACAGCTTCAACTGCAAGTTCGGGCAACTAAGTTGAGTGCGTTGGCGACTTGCATCAAGATTGTTGAGCAGGGAGGTATCCCAGCTCTTTATGCAGGATTGATTCCTAGTTTGCTACAGGTACTTTGTATTCCCAATGGCTTTGGTTAAATATATAATATTTTGTTGCTTGCTTCAGAGAAATGCAAGTATGATGCTTGGTCCTTTTTTAACAAGTGGTATGAGTCATCAACTTGGGTGTCGAGAGGAGTTGTTCATATGTCAATCAGTATCAACTGATGATATCATGACATCGACAAACCAAATGCGAGGCTGGTTTTGGTAATATAATATTAAAATCTTTCAATAGAATCAAACCCTGTATTAATCCCTGTGTAACATGCACTTTTTTTATTGTATGAGTGGAGTCTTAAAGATCTACTCAGGTCAATGAAAAGAATCTATCACAAAATTGCACACCATGTACTTGCGACTTTTCTTCTTTCCTCATATATTTTTGGATTAGTTGCACATTGGTAAGAGGTAACGTGTATCCTTCTCAATGTAAATGTATCATACACGCTGTAAATTATGACCGAGAGGTTCAATGGAACTTTAGTTATTTTAGATACTAAAACCCAAGCAAACATAAAACAACGAAGAACGAGAGAGAGTTTTTTACGCAAAAGCAAAATTAAAGATGCATGTTCTTGCACGCTTCCAGTTTAATACTTCAACAGTTTAATATCACACACTATGTTTATGCTTTCTTAGACACGAAATACCTACTAGAAAGACATTTGGTTTAAACTATTTAATTTTCACATAGCTGCTCAAGCCTGGAGAATGAGGTTGCATTAGGCAGCTGATATCCAGTGTAAAACCCTGTCAGGTTCCTTATGAAACCTGTAACAAAATATGGGCCCAGACATCACCAGGACACCAGAACATATTTCATGTAATAGACTGCAAGTAGTTGCAACAGGAACTTCCTAAGTTGAGTTCTATTTGACCAAAGTAGTTGCATTGAGATACGTATGGTTATCACACTCCGAATTTTTCATATCGCGTATGTGATATACCTTGTAATCTTTTTAACAGCTGTAAATTAATTGTTAAACATGTGAAGAGAAAAAGCCATCTGTTAAAGAGTTTCAAGACACAATAGTAGCTTCACATTGCACACCTACTACAAAACATATAGCAAGTATATATGTTACGGACTCTGGAATTCGAAAGCCCAAAAAAATAAATAAGGAAAAATCACAGCCTGTGAATCTGCCGTACAAGCATATCATAAGATACGTATCTCGTATTTCAACTCAATGATAAGATACACGTGCAATGCTCATTTCAATGCGCATGCACGTTATCATTTTTTGTCTCTATCATGTTATCATAAGACACTTATTCTCGTATTTCATGATATTGAGAATTATAGACTCAAACTTCTCGAGTACCCGAGGCTTGATTTCTTCTAAAAGTCAAAACTAATTTTGAACTTCGGGAGTGAAGAGTGCAATCTGTTATTTGGAGTGTTGAGTTGCCTTGAAACTTGTTTTGGGTCAATTATAGCTTAAGAAAAAAATGGAAATCTTTTGCGCGTGTGTAGTGAGAAAGCCCACCTGAGGGGATTGTTGCTGGATTTTTTGTTGCCTTTACACGAGACAGCTTTGCGTCATTTAGGTAGGAGCTGATCTGTGCAGTTAGTTTGCCTTGAGAGTCAGTGGACTATTACTCTGATTTCTGCTAGAAGATATAGAAACCCTAGGACTGCTGTTGCATTTGTTGACATCTTGTACTTGTAACACTGTTGGTCCAACTTTTCTCTTTGCATTAGACAAGCATCTGTTGTTGATATGTGAACACCTCAAGCTTCATAGTCTGATATTCTGATTTTAGCTATAAACCATTGGGCTTTTGCTGCATAATACTGCATACTTGAAAAGTCATGCTCCGTCGCGATGAATCCTGTATTCCTGTGTGGCCTTCTTTGACACTCGAAGAGTCATGCTTCCTTTGACACTGTTGTTTTCATTTTTCCAACTTTCTCTTTCCTTTATATAAGCATCTGCTTTTGAAATGTCAAAACCTCAACCTTAATTGTCTTTATCAGTTGATATTATGTTTACTCCCTTGCTATGCATGCCGACCCCCCCCCCCCCCACCCACCCACACCACACACACACAAACACAATTTTACTATCTGGCTCGTGCTTTTGGCTTTTTTTGTCAAAGCGTACAATGTTTATTTCTTGACATTTCATGGATTTTGTCTTGTCGAAGTGATACCTCTTTCTTCCATGTGTCCCGGGGTCATCATCACGAAGAGTCAGAATAAGAGAATAAATAAGATCTCTGGACTTCAAGCCAATTCCTTAAAGAGTGACGTGTATTTTCCTTATGGTGAAATCCACTACATGAATGATTACAATCTTCGGGTGGCTTGCCAGGGAGACCAGCCTCGTATCTTGATTGCATATCTCAGATTTCCTTCTAATATCAGGTCTTTACGACGACCTTTGTTATGCATATTTTGATTTAATATTGCTCTGAATTTCAGGTATTACCTTCAGCTTCGATTAGTTACTTTGTGTATGAGTTCATGAAGATTGTCCTCAGAGTGGAATGAGTCCACTCTCTGGTTTTCCTGCTGCTAAGTTGACAAAGGGGTTATATTTCAACTCCGAGTTTTTAACTTGACAAAGCTTCAGAATGGTAAGAACTGCAAAATCTACACAACAAACATCATTCGCACTCTCAATTGCTGTCAGAAGATGATAAAGTTCCTTACATCTCAATGCTTGCAACTCCATCAGTCTTGTATGGTTCGCTCATAGTACAGAACTTGGTTTTGGCAACAGTTTTGAATTTTCAGTTAGTGGAGCATATTCTAGGTTAAAGCTACGATTAGTCACTGGCTTCTGGGAAAGGTTATATCGGTTTCATTTAGACATATTGTCAAAGCTTTATATTTAGCCATCATTTGGTGGATTAGCCAGCATTCTTCATATATCACAAATTAGGTCGTCTTTCCATGGTATCTGCGCTACTCAATGCCGGCTAAGTGCAGACAGTTTAGTTGCCTTATCTTCATGCTAAGCTGATTCAATTTGGCCGACGGGTCTGCCAGAGTGTCATTTCTCACAGGGCCAGTTTCAGAAAGTGTCTTGCATGTTTTGCCAAAAGTTGAGCCCCTACCAAGCAGTGATTTGCGAGGAAGAACACCAGCTCTGTGCTGCCTCAAGCTGCATGCTGTGACACGTAAAAGTAATTGGAGAAAAGCCCTGCTTGAGATTGCAATACGAGTTTGATAGATAGAACTCTGACATGTTAGAGACATAAGCATTTTAGTTTAGAGGTTGGTCTGTTTGGCCGAAGCAAACACTGCAGTGTATAATTCATTTGCTGCACCGGAATTTTCTTTTCGATACTTTCCTAATTGTATTTACACGATTAGAATTCATTTGCTTCTATTTACACGTAATTTTGGTAATGAAAAGATTATAAATTCAATGTGGTTAAACACTGCAGTATATAATTCATTTGCTGCACCGGATTTTTCTTTTCAGCTGTAATGAAATGATGAAGACAATGACGGTGGTGCTTGGGAATTGAGAGAGGTTAGCGGATCTAAATTTGTAAAAAAATTTGCCGCTATTTTGTGGGAAGGTGGTGATAAAATGATGAAAAAATAATTAATATGTGAAATACTATCGTTATTATTTTATTCATTATCAATAGAGAATTTTTTTTTAACCGTAGGTAAAAATCCTATCACTCATATCATTAATAAGCAAGTAATACAAGATAGAGTACAAAAGAAGAAAAATAACAGATGACCGCTTCCCCGGCGATGTAACCACAGACAAGGACTGACATATAGTCAGACGTCCTTGAATATTTGAGAGTGGCTAAAAAAAGAACGGCTTTATCGGTAAAGAACTTCTACCAAAGACTACCTGCATAAAAGATTAGTACACTTTTGCAACCACAAATTTTTCACCGACGAAGAGAACTCATGGCGATTTGCCATGGATTTTGCGAATGACTTGATGAACGAATATGCAAAACCAGGGACTGAAAAAGAACCCAAATTAATTTGCTGGTATTCTCCCCCTGCAAGCAAACTCAAAATCAACACCGATGGAAGCCAAAAACTTAGTGACAAAGGATGCTTTGGAGGACTCATCCGAGATGACAGGCAACTGGATTGGAGGCTAAATTGGCTATCTACCTACCTACAGTGCACTAGAAGCTGAATTACATGAACTGCTGAAGGGTCTGCAGCTCATCAAAGACGAAGGACTCAAGGAAGCGGTTCTAGAGACTGACGTGGAGCAAGCAAAAAATCTATTGACATAGGAACACAATTCCTGACATTCATTCTTCAACTTATAGTCTTGGATTGCCGCTTCCTAACGAATGCGACTCAAACATCCATCTTCCATGTTCGAAGGTCAGGGAAGGCAATAGACGTGCTGACTTTTTACTCAATCTTGGAGTCCTTCAGGATCGTATTTTTATTTACATGAAACAAGCCCACGATGTTTTGTACGATACGTTAAAGCATAGACCGATGGTCTAGACTAATGAAACCTGTAGTTTAAATTTCAAGTCTTATTTATATATTTCTTTTGTATAAAAAAATAAAAAAAAAAAGTCTTACCGATGCTTTTCATTTTAGGCAAAAAAAAAAAAATGTATCCTAGTCAAGGTACAAATATTAAACCTACCAAAATTATCCACTTGAGTTGCTAATTAATGGTATAAGGGTCACCCCGAAATGGCAAAACTAGAGATGCCATTCACTTCGCAAAGTGAAAAACAGAAAATGTAACAGTAAAAGACGTCATCACCAACTGCTCCATCGAACGTACGTGTAACGCCTTCACTCGCCCTTCGATAATCACGCGGATAGCCTCCCTTTCCCAGTTCGCTTTCAAAAATTCCCACCATGTTCTTTGTATCTCCTTCGTAATCATCAAGCGCTAATCACCGGCACGACCGCCGCCATGCCGCAGTCTGGCGACGGGACGGACGTCACCGACGGCCGCTGCACGTGCTCATCCGGCGACGGCGGCAAGGATCGAGCCTGTCCGCATTGCAGGAGATCCGCTCTTCCTTCATCGTCGTCGTCGTCATGCTCGTTGCTCAGCTTCGAATCGTATCCGGTGAAGGACTACAGTGAGCTGTGGAGAGTTTTCACCGCCTCGGTCAAGGGATTCACCATTGGCGCCGGCCTCAAAGGTGGCCTCTCTCTCTTCGCAATTCTCGCTCGACTGCGTCGTAGGCGATTGCTCACTTCCGCTAGGTTAAAATCCTTTTTTCATAATTCAGATCTGTGTGTGTCGCTTTGTGTGTATACTTGATGCTTTTAATTTTTTTTTTTTGGTTCAGGAAGGCGGAAATGGCTTCGAGTGGCGAAGATGTAATTCTGGCAATTAAGGAGACTCTGAGATACGGTCTATTCCTTGGCACTTTCGCTGGTACCTTTGTGTCCGTTGACGAAACGATAGCTGCTTTGGGAGGTCACCGCAGGCATGTCTCTCCGTGCTAATTACTTGCACTAATAGCCTGTTTGGCGTTGCATTTGAAAGCCCTAAAGGCGCTTTTAGGATTGCATAGGAGTTACTTGGCGCCTTTGGGTATAAAGTGCCACAAACACAAATTTTTCTGCGTTTGACCGTGGTTGCTTTTCAAAAGCGGAAGCAACTCCATAGTGGCCTTAAGTAATCGAGTATATGCTGTTAACGAGACTGTTTCGTGTTATCGGTGGTTTGATTGGTGAAGTTGTATTTTAGTTCAGGACAGCAAAATGGAGGGCGTTGTTAGCAGGGGCTATAGCAGGACCTTCGATGCTTCTGACTGGGCTGAACACCGAGCATACGAGCTTGGCCGTTTACATTCTTATACGTGCTGCTGTTTTGGCATCACGGTGTGGGATAAAAAGCAGGAGATTTGGGGGCATTTGTAAGCCTCTTACTTGGGCGCATGGAGATATATTCCTTATGTGCCTATCATCTTCCCAAATTTTGTGAGTAGCCTTTCCCTCCAAATGAGGTATTCAGTTCCATATATTGTTTGTTTTTAGGCAATCTGCGAGTCTGCTCCCCTACTATTCAAGTTAATTGCTCAAGTAAAATGTTCAGACACAAACTTGTAATGAGCTTTCAATTATAAATAAAGATCATGCTTAAGTGGCTTGGTAGGTGAAATTAGCCGCCTTTCAAAATACCAGCGCCAGCTACAACCATTTCTTGTCTATGGGGAATATAAATGAGAAGAGTCAATATTGTTTATTCCATCATTGGTCCTGACTCCTGACCATATATAGAATAACACAAGTTGATAGAAGATACGTTTCCTAAGCCAAATAGAAAAACATTGACAAATTACCAAAGGTAAGGATACATTAACGAAAATCTTAAACTCTTACACTAGTAATGCTGATTTACATATATTTGTTGCAATGCTTTAAAATTAATAGTGTAGTTAATGGGTCAAATTTCATGCGGATCTGACTAGATCCCATGATTGCTACCAATAGCGTGTTTAAATCCTAATCCAAAAGGGTACTACCACATCTAAAGTATTGAATAACGATGAATCTAGAGCATAATCTTTAATAAACTTACTTATACACTGATGAAAATAACTTTTTTCGCTGACCGGGTCCACGTCTCGATCAAACGAAAGCATCCAACCAATTTTGCAGTTCGATTTGAACCTTAAACTAGTCAGCCTGTAGCTGAACATTTAATCATATCAGACTTGGGACAGAATGTGATTAGTTACCATCGTCGCCTTGGATATGATTCCTTAACCCCGCCTCCCCCCACCCACCCCCGCCCGCCCGCCCGCTTAACCATACTTTTTAGTCCAAAATTGAATTACTAGTAAATTTAGTTACATCGTTGTGCCATGCTACAGTTTTGCATTCACTTGTGTATTCTTATCTCTTCTGTTCTGGCTTAAAGATTCAAGAACATGTGACAGACGCAAATATGGTCATTACAGTGACATGTTTAAAGTTCATGGCTGTTATTTGTTTAACTTAAAAAAAATGTCTACCTGAATTCGAGGTGTGTTTTCTGAAGCTGTAATTTCCATCTAATTTAGACCCATACAACACGTCACACATATATTTCGATTCAATGTGAATTGACCTTTGTGAATGATATTCTAAAAGTTTGACGTAGATAAAATTTTCATATTTGGAGTGATTTGGTCACTGCATTTGATTTTGATCTCCCATGTAAAGAAATTTAGCCCACCAAACCCCATTACTCAGTGCTGTACCTACAATATGGCAAATATGGTCTAGTTCTGAGTTATGAGACTCTTTCTTCTTCGCTATGCACTTAATTAAGAAAGATTCCTTTTCAGGTCAGCATACATACTAAAGCAAGATAGTTTACCCTCATCCTACAAGTCCTTTCTGAATAAACACGGTGGAAAGGATGCAGCTATCCTGCAAGCTGTAAAAGAAATTGCATGTGGCATGCCCTTTAGTAATCTGAAGGCAGTAGAGAAATACTACAAGACCACGGGCGTTGACATTGAATTGGATCCACAAATGAAGGTCCCCTGTTCGGTATGTCTCGTTCAACTTTTGGCATTGCTAGTATTTTCTAATTATACCTGTGGCAGGCAGCTTAATTTGCTTTGTCCTACACAAGTATGGCGTTCTTTTCATTGTTGTCCCCATCAGATCTATCAGGTTTTAGGATTCAAGATTTTATAATACTATAGATTCGTCTCTTCCTAGTTCTGACTGAATGAAGTGATTCTAGTTACCTATGACTGTAAGGATAGTATTCTAAGTATAAGATGGATTAGATACAACACCCAACTCCCCAAACGAGTGAAGTCCCTTTGCTGACTTGCTTGCTTAACATTGCAGCTGAAGAAGTGGTGTTCGTCTCATTTCTATTTCTATTGTGTGCATGATGACATGCGACTTGAAATTGGTACTAAAGCCTGGTCAGAATTTTATGTCACCCGACTTTGTCCCTTCTGGGCGTAACCATCTACGCGACACACTCTTCATAGTTGGTGTTCAATCAGTTGCGACCAAAAAACCGCAGCATGTGCCTCCGAACTAGAGGCCAATGTCGTTGCAACAGGTCATAGCCTGCCTCACCTTGCTTTGCTGCTATCACGCCATTGTTTTTCACCTAAGCTACTCACTGTACACTCGTACCCCTAAAGTTATATTTGCCAGCCCGCTCTCACCAGACCAATCGTCAGTGTCCTACGGGCCATCATCTGCTTCTAATCAGGATAGTCATTAGCCACAAATTATCATACTTATTATAAATTTCTCTTTGCTAATCCCTTTGACCTTAATTGCATTTGTTGTTCATTCTGGAACCTTATTGTTATCAATCATCAGCACCACATGGACCTTGTAGCACAGCCTTTCTCATTAGTAGAATATAGTTGAAGCCCCTGTCAGGAAAGTTCTGCCAAAGTTATGCTATTTCCTCGTGTCATGTTAAGTTAACCTCGGAACTTCAGGCCCCGACAAAAGTAAGTTTCTCATCCTATAAACACTTTTAGAATTGAACTCCATCTTTATTGATTGTTCTTATTGCTTCTCAAAGGAGCTCCCCAAATCGAGTCAACCTTAGCAAATGCAAACTAAATGTAGAACATCACTTGTGGTTTCTCACTCTCAAACCCTTCCAATAGTTGAGATTGAATTTTATCAAACGTGCAAAACAGTGTCAGCGAAGATGCTCACTGGAAAATGAAACTTGAAAATTTTACATCTTTTACCCTCTGGATATTTTGTTCAGGGTTAGTCGAGTTTGCAGGAACGTAATTTTTGGTCATGAGCAATGATTTAACAGATGTAAGGAGTCTAGGTGCTTGATGTGTAGTCACAGTCTGGTGGTCTAAGTATGGAGTGTGTGGGGGCGAGCCTTGGTGAAATGGTAAGGTTTCTTTACCATGAGCTGGAGGACCAACCATCATTCTTATAACTTCCCTGTTCAAGGAGCCTGGTTCACTGGGCTGCACTGGTAACCTACATAATTATTCTACCACCAATTGAGTTTGACCTCAATAATTTGAATGTTATGACTGCCTGGTCTATGCCTAATTGCCCTAATCCATTTGGCCTGAAATGTTATTTTGCTTGCCTGGCTTGCTGCCTGATTCTTATGATGGTAAAAAAAACTTTCTTCTTTTCTCTTTTCCTTCATTGCATGCATCTATTTCAGTCTCACCAGATACTCGGTGTCTTCAACAGATAATCTAGAGTGCATGCCAGGCCCTAAATGCATTTGAAATTATACTGTGTGTAATCAGACACTTCTTTTTGCAAGGATGCTGCTAAACTGTTATGTGACTACTGAAATTTTGAATCCCGTACCTTACGATATGCTGTTTTACCCCCTCAATTTAAAGCTCTTTAAGATTTTCTTATTATTTGATTTCTTCATGAGCTATTCTTAGCCTTCTAAAATTCTTGCAGATTATTCATGGAAATCAATCATGCGGTGGGCATTTCCTTTCGTTTCTTTTGCAAGCCTACAAAAGAGCATTACCAGTTTATCTTCCAGTTTATTTGATTCCTGCACTTATAGTACATCGTCAAGGCCTCTCGAAAAGGTAAAATATAATTTGCCTCCTCTCAGCTGAATTCTATGAAAATCTGTAGAAACATTAATTTGTGCCTGAGTGGTGGCAAGAGTACTTTGCATTAGAAGTGATCATATGTATTACTTATCAGAGAGGCCACACACCAGATGAATGAAGGCTAAAGATTTAAGGTCACCAGAGAAGAGTTGAAATCCCGTCTGGGTCAAAACGATCCAGCTGTGGACGGGTTACACGTTTTGTTTTGCATGTTGATCTGTGACCGACTAAGATATTTGGATTGGGGCTGTCAATGCCTAACAGGATCTGATCAAGATGTGTGTATATTAATTATGACCTATTAACTAAAGGTTCTGGGTTGAGAAAAAAATTGACATAGTGAGCGATGAGCATTATCCTCATATCTTATGCCCTCAGAAAAGGGTTCTTTTATTTGTAGCTTGGGGTTTCATGTTGGACTATTTATGCACTTTGGAAGTGTGAGGTTGTGCTCAATTGGAGAGCAATCTTTCGTCCTTCTTGCTGTATCGCGTCTACTCTACACTTGAGAAGCCCGTTGTGCTTGATGAGTTACTTTCTTCTTTATGCTCTCACAGCATTATACCCAATTTTACTTATTGCTTTACTTGTGTTCCTTACCCTCTCCCAGTTCCCTCCTCCATCTATATCTTCTAGAAGGGTTTCTCTTAAAAAAGGTAGTCTCTTTTCTAGGTTTGATTACCAGTAGGAACATTTCTCATTGTTGATTAACGTTTATTCTGTAGCTCCGCTAGAGAAGGCTGGGCAGCCAGGCATAGCTCCAAAATTTCATATTGGGCTACTTAACCCTTTCATTGAGTTTCCAGAGTTCATAGTATGCAGTCATTTTGCCTTCAGGTGTTTTCTTCTTGGCTTGACTGAAATAATTTGGGAACTTGGGCCCATTTGGATACCCGTTTTTGTTTTGTGCTTCAATATTATATTTTGTTTGGATGTTTCTTAAAGACATTCTCATCGTGCTCCAAAATGGAGTAGGAAATAGAGAACCAAATGAATAAGCAAACATGTTAGGATAGAAGATAAACCTGGAAACGAAGCAGAAGTTGCGCAAACTCGGAGCATTTTTTCATGTATTGCTCGATTTTCCTCTGTTGAAACTTTAAATCAACTGATAGATCTCTAGCTTCCTTGTATTGTTAGGTAATCTTCTAAAAAATGGTCCATAATATACTTTGTTTTTGCCAATTTAAGCTCATTGTCGTTGTACCTTTTTTCTTTTTCCTTGCGTTTGGTGCTCTATTATGCTTCTTTTAATTATCCTAACATTTCTGTTCAATCTCATTCAGACCTTACACAATTTTGGGGAAAGGTCTTCTGGGTACTGCGAGATCAAGTTTGTTTCTGTCAGTCTATTGTTCGTCTGCCTGGTAAGCCTTTCATTTGACGGTTAATAGGGTTGCCATATTTATACGTCTTTAATTGGGTGCTTTCTATATCGACAGCCCTCTCAATGCCTTAATTTAAGGTGGCGGGGCTTGTTTGAAAGAGCTTGTTGAAGGGGTCTCGATTCCAGATCCTTAGATATCAAGTATAGATGTTAAATGTATGTGTTCAAAGAATCAACATGATACGCACCATTACACACGTTGTTTTGAAGAATTTATTTGATGTCAAAGGAATTATCTGGTATTACTACATCACAAGTTGGGCGGTGCATAGTTTTGATAACTCCTGCAATTCAGTATGTCTTATAGAGGATTTTACCGCCCGTCTCCTTCATAATAAATGTGTAGTCAGCAGTGTACATTATGAATTTTGCATACCATAGTTGACTATGCCGAGGGAAAACATCTAAAGCTAGAAGCTTGTTTAAAGAACCATTAGGGTAGGCAATTTATGTTGGCGAATGAAAGTTAAACGGTTGGACCACTTGGTTCCCATGTAAGGCTGCCTCAAGTTCTGTAAATAACAGTTTTTCCCATGTCTCTCTCAACAAATAAAATCAAGTTAGTCTTGGATTCAAATTATGCATTCCGGGTGTATTTCCCTCTGCTTATGAGCCTTCTTGTCCTTGTTAGACTTAAAATTGACGGGAAACCATGACTTGTTGACCCTCGCACTTTCCTTTACTAGGAAGTTTGTGGTGGTTTAATCCTAGTGCAAACATAACTTACTAACATTTAGAAAACTCTATTACTCTTGAAATTAGTAATTTTATTTGATGCTACGATTGATCTCATCATTGCAAAGTTATGATTTGGGAATAATTATTGTTTATTAGGATGTCGACGTGCTTCCTCTTTGGGCTTTTTAGGACTTGCAACGTTCCAATGGTGGCAATGGGCACGGTAACAGGATTTCTTTACATTCTCTTAGACGAAATATATATTCTCTTACGTTAAAGAAATTATTGATGTGCTTGGGCAGCTTCCAACTGGTCTGGCTTTGGCAATTGAGAAGAAAAGTAGGCGGATAGAGATATCGCTCTACTGCCTTGCACGGGCCATAGAGAGCTTCTTCACATGCATGGCCGATGTTGGATACTTGCCACAATCGAAAAAAATAAGAAGAGCTGATGTGGTGATTTTCAGCATCTCCACCGCAATCATAATGCACTGCTACGCAATTGAAAGGGATGTCTTTCGATCCAAGTACCTGAATGTCCTCGATTGGGTGTTCGGTGTGCCTCTTCCCCCATCTGATGCAACTCCGCGGAAAAATTGGTAGACGAAAACGATCAGCACGTTGTGGCAATGCTGGGGATTGGTTCTCACTATTCTTCTCCTGAACTGAATCAGGTACACACCATAAAATTGATATGGTTGATTGATGATTCTTTTGGTGCAATGGAAAGGAATCTCGAGTGATGATGCAATGTTGATCTGTACCCTCTCGAGTATACACCGGTGCTAGAACAAAGCGGATTGCTGATTTTTCTCTATTTCTCATTTTGTCAGCCATCATACTGGATTGATGTCTACGACAGGGCATTTCGTGAGGGAAAGTTGTTTCGAAGTGTTGTAACTGTTGTCAAATTAAACTGAACTTGCTTGATAACAGTTAATACCGGCTAAAAGCCAACCAACTACACCTGTATCTAGTTGAATATGCCGCACTTAAAGTCAATATTCTCTGGTAAACACTTTAAAGTTCAATTTTCTCCTGATATTGCTTAGTCTTGTTTTCGATGGTAGTCTCTAATTATCTGAGAAATGGTTCGAGATTAGCATCTGCAATTGGTAGCAGGTACATCTATCATACTATTCCTGTTATCATCTACCCATTTTCTTTAATATTCGTCATCTTGTTTGGCAAAATTCTTTAGTGTATTTGGTACTTTGATAGTCTTGGGATAGAAAGCAACACTTCAGTCTTAACAGCAAAACAGAGATGAAACAGGAAGGAAGGGAGGCAACCAAACAGGCCCTTAACATTAGCAATTGCAACCCCAAACCACCCTAAAACCCTAAATTGCAATAAAGCAAATCCTGATAGAATCAGACCTCATCCTCGTGAAGTAGCATGTTGGGTATGCCCTTGTTGACCGGAAACCGCCGGCCTGTCTCGGGGCAGACGAGGGCGCCCTCTTCGAGATGGAGCTCCAAAAGGGCATGATGAAACTTCTGGAGGAACTCGTCGGACTCGAGCATCAACGGCTCGGCCTCGTCTGGCAGCTCGGCGTAGCCCATGGCCCGCGAGGCGTCGACGAAGGGCTTCCACTCAATCTTGGCGAACATGTTCTTAAGGAAGGCGGCGTTCAGCTCCACCTGCTTCTCCACCACTTTCTCCGCCTCGATCCGCAGCGGGAAGCCGCTCGTCACGCCCTTGATGTTCGACGACAGCATGTTGTGGGTTAGTAGCCTCATTTTCGGTTCCCTTTCCCCCTCCTTTCTCACTCGATTCGACTGATAGTAGTAGTAGCAAGGTAAAAGGATGGGCGTCGAGAGGGGTATATATAGCAGACCCGTTTGTCTAATGGACTAATTACACATAAGGTGCGCGTTTCAATTTTGGCATAATTTATCTTATTATTTATTAATTCGTGTTCAATTTATCAATTAACGGGTTAAAATCTAATTTCTTGAATGACCATCAATTTTTCAGAGATAAAATTGTCACTTAAAGGTTTTTTCCCCACATTGGCAGCCATATCATCGCTACTAACTAATAAAGAGTTGACATATGGAAATCAATTTTACCTCATTCATCTTCACGTTCAATTGACCACCTCCCAACACCACCACCACCACCACCACCACTACCACCACCACCACCATACCCCTAATCCATGGCTGTCGCACCATCATTCATACAACCATCAACCCCCAAAATTGCCACCACTGAACGCAGCCCCACTGCTGCTCGATCTATCACACCAACACCGCCATTAATCCACTCCTGCCACCACTAACACCCTAACAATCAAACCCCCTTCCATCTCTCCAACACCAACACCACCATTAAAGCCACTTCTGCCGTCGCGGCCAACACTGTACCCACTTCTATCGTCGCTGCCAACACCGCTAATTAAAGCCTTTATGCCAGTAGATAGCTTCAGCTCCATAGAAAGTGAGGGTGGAGAGAAAATGGAATCTGGGTCTGGTTTGGCATGACAGAGTTGTGGCAAACTCGATGGTGTTGCGGCGAACTTATTGTGTTGCAGCGGTGAGAGCAGGTGGTTAGAGGGACAAACTCTGATTTGGCACGTGGAGTAGGGGTGAGCATTTAAACCGCTAAAATCGATCCAATCGTGAAAATCGAACCAACTAATACGTCTATTTTCAAACCGATCTAAAAATCAATCGTTTTTTTCCTCAAACCGTACATTCGGTTTGGTTCAGATTTTTTGAAACCGCATAAACTGAACAAACCGTATATAATAAAACATAACTATATTTTTACCTAATTCTAGTTATTTTTTACTAACCCTAATTATCTAATTACTCATATAAAATGGGATAAATCCTAAATTTCTTGACGTAACACACATTTTTTACTCACCGCCTACATCTCACTAAGTTTTATTAATTATGATAAAAAAAATTAGTTTTTTTTGGAACTTATTAGCGTGAACAAGTTATTAATTTTTGGGCCTAAACTTGACCAAAATTGAGTTTGACCCAAACCAATTAAACCGTCCAAACCGATTCGTTCTGAATCGTTGAAATCGAACCGTTCAAGCACATTTTTTTCCCCAAACTGAGGTGAGTTGGTTCGGTTTGATATTCAACCTCTAAACCGAACCGTTCACACCCTGAACGCGGAGCAAGCGCCACCACCACCGCTGTGTATTCTGTGCCACCATCGTGGCTATGTATTTTGAGCCACCATGCCCCCAATGTAGCAGAGTACTTAATGACATGATATTTAGGGGTTCGAATGCAAAGTTTGGGGTTCGCGGTTATGGTGGGTATGGCGGGGGTTGTGGCGGGGATGGTTTTGTGCTTGGCTATGGTCAGTGGTGGCCGTGACAAAGTGGGTAGGGTAATGGCCAGCACAATCTTGTCTGGCTATGGTGTTGGTGGCGGCAGCGAAGTGCATGAGTAAAGTGTTAGTGGTAGCGGGGAAGTGAGTATGGTGGTGGTGTTCTTGGATCCGTGAATACACAGAAGAAGAGAGAATGCATAGAGAAAGGGAAAGACGAGTGATGAGAAAAAATAGTTAAAGTCACATTTTACCCCTAGAATATTGACGGGCATCCAAGAAACTAGACTCCAAACGGTCAATTGGTAAATTGAGCACAAATTAATGAATAGTAAGGTAAATCATGCCAAAATTAAAACTTTAAGGTGAAAAGCGCACCCGCCTCCATAGTTTAGGGTTTTATGTGTAATTAGTCCTTGTCTAATTTACCATTTTGGGTAGTTCATTTTCCCTTTTTTTTTTTCCTCTTTTCCTTCTTTTCTTTTTTCTTTTTGAAAAATATAAGAAATATATATTCTCGGATTAGAAATATAACACAAAAACATAAGACAAATAAGATCTAACACTTTTGAGTCTACAGGGATTAATAACAAACATTAAAGCTACAAATTAAAACACTCGAAGAAACCTTATACCCCTAAAGTCTGACTACTCTATTGACCCACATATGCCCTTCAAAAATCCGATAATCACCATCAAACCAAGTACCAGCTTGGCACGTGTAGGCACCATGCACCACCGTTACATCATCAGATTCGCCCAAATCCAGTGCTACCCATCTACTGCACCACCACACAACAACTCTGAATGCAGCACTTCAAAGGACAACCCACCCAACAATAGCAACCAGAGTCTATTTTTTCCATCCACACCACCACACAAGATGACAAAACACGCACCAGAAACCAACTGCGAGCAAAACGATGCCACTATACCGAGACCATAAATTATGACCAAACGCAAACAACCAGCAAGGGTACCACGCTAGGGGGAAGTAAGGAACCACGGCATAAGCCTAAATGGCAGAATTCTGTTGCTAGGAATTTGATCCTGCTTTTTCAGGGTAAGAAGGGGTAATGACAGATTCGAGAAAAAATATACATTTATGTTACCACCCGTCGGCAGAAACTAGCGGTGGCAGCGGAGAGAAGAAGTTGTCTTCTTTTTTACTTCTAAAAACCTCTTGGAAATCTGAGTCCCACATGTAAAATACTTGGAGTGAGAAAATATACGATAAAGATCATCTTTTGTATATCATCGCGCCAATTGAGACTAGAGCTTACGGTATGATGGAGAATTTCCATTGCTGCGTCTTCTCAGAGATTACTGAGTTGTGCGCTGGTCGAATTACCATTATGGACAGTTCTTTTTTTTTATTATTATTATTATTTTCTCTTCCATCTAAAAGCTCTTGCAAGTTTGGGTCTCCTGAGTAAAGTAAGTGGAGAAAGAGAGTAGTTAATGAAGACCGTATACTGCATAAGATCTCTTTTGTGACGGTAAAAAACTATCGCTATACATTTTGAGAATAATGACAACCCGCTTTTAGCACCAATTTGTTGTTATTAAAACTTTTTGTAGCATAAGATCCTAATTAAAGAATGTATAGGCAATCAGCCTTTTTAAGAGAAGGAAAATATTGAGTAGACATTGCATAGTGTTTTAAACCCTCAATGTTTTGTAAATATAAAAATAGTCTTGAAACTTTGCTAGTACAAAAATTTTAGGTTAGTACCCTGCATTTAGATGAGATATGATGAACAAATTAAGGTAAAATAAGATTGCTAGAGTAGGTGGACTTAAATGTATATGTTGACGAAACATCAATTTACTCGAGCTACGTTTAGGTTTGTTCAAATTTGTTCGTTTAGCTTATTAAGCTTTAAATCAGAATATTGATAACCGCACTTCACATTTTGTCACTTATACCTAAATTTTGTCACCGAAACCGGGAGTGTCCTTAGAGGGCATTAAAGAGTGTCATCTAAGAACTTTTAGCAGCAAAAGTCGGGTGCAATAATCAATTATCAGATTATGCTCAAGCTTTGCTTTCTAATTCTTTGAGCCAATTTAAAACAGGCCCCATTTTGATCCAAATATTTGCTTATTGACCCGAGCTCAACACGCCGACGAGCTTGTGTTCAACCTCAGTTCACATTAGCTTGATTTCACAGCCCTGAACATGTCTATAATCCAATTGAGTTGGTCTGTGTCAAATTCAAAGTTTTCAAATTACATTGATTTTCATCCTTTCGGCTTGACAATATTAGATTTGCATCAAAATCTGGTCACTTGAGCCTGAGCCTGCTTCTAACTATTACCAACTAATTCAAAAAAGACTAGTGTTACTCACTAGGGGAGTCGAAGGTATGAAAAAAATAATTGTGTCGCAAGTATTCGTGCCTCGTTTAATTACGAGACTTGTATGTTCTTGTGTTTAGTAACAATTCGGTCAACAACCTGTCAATACTGAGTCAACATGCAGCGGGCCGTCATTGTATTTAACCAAAATACATTCCAGGCAACAAAAGTCGAAGTTAGCTCATTTTCGACGGTCCCAACAGTTGAAGCGTGCATGCTAAATACCTAGGACTTCCATCAGTAATTCAAAATTCCAAAAAAGAAGTTTTCAGCTCTCTTATGGAAAGAATTTGTTCTTAAGGCTTCGTTTGACAGAAATTATTTTTTAGTTTTAGAAACTAAAAAATATAGTTGTGTTTGGTAACCATTTTTTTTCCCCTTCAGTCAAGGCTGTTTTTGAAAACTCAAAAAAAAAGTTTTGGTTTTTTTTTTTGAGACTACCACCACCACCACCGGCAGCCACTGCCAACGCCAGTAGCCACCGTCGGTCGCTGAAAGCCACCTCCTGCGGCCACCACCATGCCCCACCACCGCCACCGCAAACCACACAAAAAAAAAATCAAAATAAAAACTGGGTTATTAAACACCCACTTTTTTTGTAAATAAAAAAAAATTAAACTGCCCTTTAATTTTATTTTTTTTGAAAACTGAAAAAAAATAATGTTATCAAACAGAGCCTAAGTGTATAGCCAAGAACTAAATATAGGATGTATTCATCTCGAGTCAACTTTAGGCTTGATATACACCATTTTAGCACCAATTGACTTTTACAATGCAACTTTTAGTGCCCACCCGATGATAACTTAGAAACACGTAGGATATCTAAATCCATTCTTGATTTATCGTTAGCATTAAAATCAAAGGTCGCATATGACTCTCTATCTTTTTTTTTTTGGTATAAAGTAGAATGTCATATGACTCTCTATCACAAAGAGTAAAAAATTGTTAGGTGGTCCGGGACCAATCGTCTCAATTCTTTAGAACTGTTGAAAACATTATGCTATAATTCCATGTCTTCCTGATCCCTCCCCGCTAATCACATCAGCCTTAACTGAGCCAATGTCCTAAATGATCAGGACCAATGATTCGGAACCAAAAAAACATTTATTCCTTAAAGAGAGTTAAGGATACTAGTGTCGCGTGATGGGCACAATATAAGGGAGATATATCGTAACAGAAATACTTTGAGTATTATGGTAGATGAGGAGGAAGTGAAGAGAAGAAATACTCAATATATCTTTCACTACTCAATCAACACATCTTTCACAAAACAGTTTACTCACTCACTCTTTTCATTACAATACTCTTTCTTTTATTTCACATACTCTTTCATAACTATAAAATAACTAGATGATACACCTTTTTATACTAAGACATTTAAAGACTCATTTATCTCCTAAAGATAACTCCCATAACCTTTCACTTTTCATCTCCTTATTTAATCACTCATAGGTTATGAGTAACTCCTCTAACCTTTTATTTTTCACATTCTCTTCATTTATTCATGTCTTGATTGTTCTTCATCAATTGTCATAACTTTGTAGTATCAAGATTAACTCTTAATATGCCCCTTAAGCTTGATTCTCTCACTTCAAGTCGACTCCGTAGCTTTTCGAAGACTTCTCTATTTAGGGGCTTTGTGAAGATATCCGCAAATTGATCTTTAGATTTCACAAACTTGACCTGGACTTCCTTCTTGAAATCATCAAACATCTTCACACAGTTACCAGTAAAATTAAATCATTGGCATATAGACAGACTATCAAGATGTCACATTTTCCATTCATCTTGACATAGAGGACATGCTCATGTGGGCACTTCTTAAAGCCTCTCTCTTGAAAATACTTGTCGATGCGACTGTTTCATGCCCTTGGCGCTTGCTTCAACCCATATAGGGCCTTCTTCAACTTTAATACTTTGTCTTCATGGCCTTGAACATCATATCATTCGGGTTGTTCGATATATACTTCTTCATCAAGAAAACCATTAAGGAAGGCTGACTTCACATCCATTTGATAGATATTCCACTTGTTGAGAGCTGCTAGAGATATCAACAGTCGTATCGTTTTCAATCGAGCGACTGGGACGGAGACTTCATCATAGTCAATTCCAGCCCTTTGCTTGAAACCTTTGACAACAAGCTTTACTTTGTATCTCTCAACCTTGTCTTTGGAAATTTTCTTCACTTTATAAACCCATTTTACACCAATGGGCTTCTTATCCCATTGAAGAGTGGTCAGCTCCCAAGTATCATTCTTCTCGATGGCATCGATCTTTTCATTCATGGGCTTTCTCCATTTTTCACTTCTTAATGCTTCATGAAAATCAATTGGCTCAGTATCAGCAAAGAGACAGAACATATTTTGGTTCTGATTCAAGTCACCATAAATCTCCTCTAGTGATCTCTTGCCTTGTGGTTCTGACTTGACACGACTATCGACTGATGATGCTAATGATGTTGGGCTCGATAGAGTTGATGCTAGACTCGAGGGAGTCATAGGTTCTATCGGCTCTTCTTCTATCTCTTTTCTATCTGTATCGATTGGATAGAAAACATAATGCTCCTTGTTTCGATCAGTCTAGTCCCACGAGCTCTTCTCATCCAAAGTCACGTCTCGACTGACTTTCATCTTCTTATTAACAGGATTGTACAATTTGTACCCTTTTCACTATTGACTGTAACCGATGAAGATAAACTTCTCACCTTTATCATCCAGCTTCTTCCTTTGCTGATCAGGAACATGCACATATGCAATGCTTCCAAATACTTTCAAGTGGGACACACTTGGCTTGTATCCACTCCAAGCTTCTTGTAGCGTTTAATTCCACACACTTCTTGTTGGACATCGATTCGATAGATAGACCGTACAATCGACTGCTTCAGCCCAAAATTTCTTGGAAAAATTCTTACTCTTCAACATGCTTCGAGTCATGTTCACTATCGACTGATTCTTTCTTTCCACCACTTTATTCTGTTGGGATGAGAATGGAATGGTAAGCGATCGATGGATGCCACTCTCTTCACAGAATGCCTTGAACTCTTTAGATATAAATTCTCTACCTCGATCAGATCTCATCGCCTTGATTTGATATCCACTCCGCTTTTCGACAAGAGCCTTAAACCCATGTTTGAGAACACCTCTGACTTTTGTTTGAGGAAATAAACTGATGTTTTCCTACTATAGTCATCAATGAACAATAAAAAAAATATGTTCTTACCAAGAGATGGTGGATCGATTGGTCCACACAAATCAGTATGTATCAGCTCCAATGGTGCCTTTGCTCTCGATATCGACTCCTTTGGGAAACTGTGTCGATGTTGCTTCCCGACAAGACAAGCCTCGTAGAGTTGGTCTGGCGTGTCTATCGATGGCAATCTCTTTACCATATTCTTTGTCGATAGCAATTTCAGACCTCCAAAATTTAGATGTCCAAGTTTCAAATGCCATAACCAAGATTGGTTATCAAAGCAGGCCTTCAAACATTTTGGCGCATCATGATGGATATTTATCAAGAACATCTTATTGCTTTACATCGGAACACGAGTGATCAAGCTCCCTTCATTATCTCTCAAATAAAGACACTGGTCTTTCATATGGGTGTCGTAACCCTTCTCTAACAGCTGGCCCATGCTCAAAATGTTTGCCTTCATCGTAGGAACATAATGAACATTTGAGATGAACTGATGACCTCCATTCTTCAATTTGATCAGAATTTTGCCTTTACCTTTGACTGGAATTTTGGACATGTCTTCAAATATAATATTTTCCGTCACTGATTCATCCATCTCGATAAATAAGTGTTTGTAGCCACACATGTGATTCTGGCACCAATATCAAGATACCAAGAAATTTTCTTTTCTTCTTTTGATCCATTGTGTGCCAACAGGACCATGTCATCGCCGACCTTATTTTCTTCTACATAGTAGGCCTTCACATTTTCCTCCTTTTGTTGGTCTCAACACTCCCAAGAGTAGTGTCCGAACTGATGGCACGTTAAACATTCAACGTCTTTCTTGTTTTGGCGTTGATAATAGACACCTCTTCCTCGACCTCGTCCTCTTGATGGACAAAATTTCAAACCCGATTCATTATTGTTGTACTGAGTTTGTACACCATGGCCTCTACCATGACCGCGACCGCAACCTCATCCACAGCCTCTACCTCGACCACGACCTCGATTCATGTTGGTGTCGTCTTTCCTCTCGTTGATTTATCTTGGCCTAAAGAGCGTGCTCGATAGGCTCTTTATTCCTCCTTAGGCTCTTTGTTCCTCCTTTTAATTTTGTCCTCATCGACTTGCAATTTTCTCGAGAGCTCATCGACCGTCATAATCTCGGTGTCATTGGACTCCTCGATGGCAACAACTACATAGTCAAATTTTGGATCAAGAGATCGAAGGATCTTCTCGACCACCCGACTATCTTTCATCTCTTCACTATTTCTCTCAAGTTGGTTTACAACTGAGAGAACTCTCGAGATGTAGTCAAATATCGTCTCGGAGTCTTTCATTTGTAAATACTCAAATTCACCTCGAAGGCTTTGTAGTTGCACCTTTTCATCTTATCAATGCCCTTAAAAGCATTTTCCAACGTATCCCATGCTTTCTTCGCGGTGGTAGCCCGCGCAATCTTCTAAAAAATATTTTCATCGACGCCAAGTTGGATGAGTGAAAGAGCCTTTTGATCTTTCACTCGGGCTTTTTTGGCAACCTTCTTCATGGCTTGGCTAGCACCGGCCAAGTTTTCCGGTTCAATATATTCTTCTTCTACGGCCTCCCAAACATCTTGACCATTAAGGAAGGTTTTCATTTTGATGCTCCACCTTTCATAGTTATCTTTCACGAGCTTTGGGAAATGAAATGCTTCATTTGTTGTCGCCATTAAAACCTCTGCTCTGATGCCACTTTGTTGCGTGATGGGCGCAATATAAGGGAGATATATAGCAGCGAAAATACTTTGAGTATTATGATAGAGGAGGAGGAAGAAGTGGAGATGAGAAAAACTCAATATATCTTTCACTACTCAATTTTTCACAAAACAACTTACTCATCACTCTTTTCATTACAATACTCTCTCTTTCGTTTCATATACTCTTTCATAATTATAAAATAACTAGGTGATACACCTTTTTATACTAAGACATTTAAAAACTCATTTATCTCCTAAAGATAACTCCTCTAACCTTTCACTTTTCATCTCCTTATTTAATCACTCATAGGTTATGAGTAACTCCTCTAATCTTTCATTTTTCACCTTCTCTTCATTTATTCATGTCTTGATTTTTCCTCATCACTTTGTAGAATCAATATTAACTCTCAACGACTAGTCGATAAGTTCAGGGGCAAGCCGGACCAGGGGTCTTCTCCGCTGCTGCCCACACGAGTGACCAGTTCGTTATGGTCCCTGTTTGAGATGGAACGCATTTTGCCTTGCCCGACTGCGTGAAACCGGGAGCTTGCACACAAAACGTGCACCTAAAAATGGTGCATTAGCAAAATGTTTGACGGTGGAAAGATTGCTTAACTTCCTAATCTTTAGCGATGAAGAGTACTCAAGACCGGAGTGAGAGTGCTATAAGTGCACAATTCTCCATCATCGGGGAGGATCTTGGCCGGGAAGTTAACATCTTAAGGCATTGCGCTCACCAATGCTAAAGCCCGACAAACCTAATCACCTTGAAGACACATCTCAAGCACACTAACCTTGGAGGCCTCCTCGCTCACTCCTCGCTCTGCCTCTAGTCGCCTTTGCTGTCGTCGTTGGACCCTTCTCTCACTCGGCAAGCGTAAGCGTACCTTTGAACGACTTGTTTGTGCAATAGAGGTGAACGCTTTTGTCGGAGATTACTCGATAGACTTGCCATCACCTCACCTAACACGTTTTAAGTGTTCATCATCGCAAAGCATTTTTGCGCTAAAGTAAAAAACAAAATCAGTAGACTGAAGTAATGGTGGAAATCAGAAGACAGGATTACCTAAAGGAGAAGGAATCTTGACATGGGGATTTTTATCCAGACGAGCTAAAGGGCTGATAAGAAGAACACATTGCGCGATGTCAAAGCAGATTAAACGAAGAACTGGATATATGGTTCTTCCTTTACGAGAAGCAACATTGTTTTCAGGTTCTCAACATCTATCATCTTCGTTAGCCAACATGTATACAGATTTAGTGGCCAACTGGCAATACAAAAATTGAATTCTGAAGAGCAAGAGTTCACTAGTTTGATATGTACATCCACCACTTGTAAAGACCAAAACCATAAACCACAACGTAAATTACCATCCTTACAGGATAGATCCTAAACCTGCACAAACGAAGAAAGCATTATAACTTACAATTGTCACAAGGAAAAAAAAAAGGAAGCTAGCATTTCTACTGCCTAGCTACAATTGCGAAATGACATTCTAACTCGAAGGATTGCTAATCAAAGCTAAATCTACTAGCCTCATAGCTGAATAAGTCGCCACCATTATAGTGACTAACAGCTTACCAAAATATTTCATCTAGGGGGTAACGTAATAAACCACATTGCTCTTAGCAACGCTCGTGCCACAGTGGTGAGCACTTCGCACGTACAAGTGTCACGATTCAACAAACTCATAAGAGTAAGACAATCCTTGGATTCTACAAGTACTGCGATCAAAAGTTTTTACCATATGATGTGTCTCATTCGGGTCCATCTACAAAACTTAGCAACTATAGCGTCGATTTTTTGCCGACCGAGAAAAAACATAAGGTTGACAATCTGGCATCTTTATGTAGTCACTTAAGCACGAGTAAACGAAATAGTCACCTTGCTGGCATCGTAGGAAAGTGAGCTGAATGAGAACCAGCATCCATGTCATGATCCACGGAAACGGGCGTGCACCACTGAGAAACACGGCGGTCGAAGAAATCCCAGTCAGGCAGGAGTACCCCACCAATGGCAAAGATACCAAACAGGTACGTGGCCAACATTTTCTTGAAAGACTGTGTGTAGAGCCCCACAAACACCACCACTGCAGCCAACCAGACCAGACACGACCGGAAAGCGACGTCGTCGGCCATGGAGTCAGTACATGAACGCAAGTAAGTAAGGTAGATTTGGAGGTGAGCAAGAGGATAGGAGCTAGTAACAGCGTGTTTCTGTACAGATTGAGACATTTTTTATGGCTCTCTTGGGACAGGTTAGTTGGGAGTTGGGACTGCTTTAATGCCTTTAAAGGCAGTCTGTCCTCAAGAATAAAGAAGGGTCATGCATCTAATTAAGTATAGCTATAGTAGGTAAGGGAACCATAAGGTTGTACTGAAATGAAATACCGAAAGAAAGGTTAGGTGCGGAGCGGAAAGGAAGACTGGATCAGCCAACTACTGCTAATACGATAGCACCATCGGCAACTAATTAATTCCACGCTAAAACCTCTAATCCACTCTTTAACCAGCTAATCCATAAGGAAGCTGACTTTGCCAACCCTACCTTCTTCTTTCTCTAGCTCAACATCTAGGGATTAGCAGGTTGGCTTAAATGAAAACTTACTTTAGCCTTGTTGCCAACAAAGTGTATAGTTTAAACCATGTAATGTATACTACTGTTTTGACAATGAGACCAGCTTAAATAACATCGAGACTTTGCAAAACGTTTTTTGTTAGGAGCGTTAGGCTTCGAGTCTTGGGTGGAGATTGAAGAATGAAGGCCTCCTCCTTTGATAAAGTAATCCTTAATTCATTTCAGCAACCTTTCGCATTAACCAGCTTCGAAGTTCATGTACTTAACATCAGTCGTATATATAGAGGAAAAAATCACGAAAATAGAGGGGCTCGTGATCAAGCTTGATGTTGTTTCAGATCCCTTCAACTCAGAATGTATATTTGAGATCAAGGTGACCTCATCCTTCCCCCTGCAAGGTTGCAACCGTAGGGTTTGAATACTCGGGGTAAGAAAATTTTAAGGTTCTGACCAAAAAACTAGTATCTCAAGTATGTATTGTGAAAATCTTCAACTCCAAACCCTTCCCAAGTTTCGAGAGCTTTTCAATTTTTCAACGGTTAAGACGAAGAGAGGTCTGAGATGACACAGAAGTTGGCGACTCCCTTATTATTTCATGATGATGATGATGATGATGATGATCTTTTCGTCCCTATCAATTTCTAAAGATTGTAAACCGATGTGGGACATGGAGTAAGTTGCTTCAGTCATGATTGAAGCAAAAAATCTCCTTATCTCTTCGTAAGCCTAATTCACTATTTTTGTTTGATTGCGAAGAGAAGAAATGAAATATCGAAACAAAGGCGAGAGCTAAACCGCATTTTTACGCTAACCAACAATTGAAAATTATAAAATCTTTCTTTCGTTTAGACTAAAATCAACTATTTAAGGGCCGCTTATACCAGAAATTAAATAGTATACTTCCTCTTAAATCACCTCAATTTTGAAAACTAAATAAATAAATGATGTAATTTATCTTTTCTTCCATCCTCTTATCGCCTTCTCTTCCCTCACGCCAACAGTGTCTAACACAGAACTGGAACATATTTTAGATCACCATACCGAGTTATCGACTGTTGGTCATCTCGCTCTCACTTCCACTCCCGTTTTCTCTTCGCACTCTCACTTGCTATAAATTTCATGTCACACTTTCACTTTTCTTCTCACTCTGTATATGAATTTTCTCATGATATAATTAGCGATTAGTTATATATTTATCATTTTTAGAATTTCTTTGAACTTTCAGCCCACAACCGTTCCTCTATCATTGGGCCTGAAGGTTAACTTTGGGCCTGAGCATTTCTATAACTTTGGGCCTGAAGGTTAATTTTACTAGGCCTATTTCTTAATAGTCGTTTTTGGTCTACCAGGAAGGGGTCTGAGTTGTCGGTTCACCAAACATCATTACCAAAACGTGTTCCTAACCTGCTTTGGTTGCACTCAAAAACCCACTAGGGGTCCCGTTTTGCGCGACATGTCACATGTTCAACGGTCAATCTTTCAAAACTCATAAGCCGGTCAAATCGACAATGCTCAAGTTATGTGTATTTTCCCTTTGTGAAACAACTTTGGCATGCCTTCCCCCTTTGGGGGGGGGGGGGGGGTCGGCCACCTTCCCCTTCAAGGGGTCGACCTCATTCCTTGTCTTCAAGGGACCATGCATCTTCTGCGATACCCATCGAACGCGCGTCGTCTCTGCAATGCTCTTCGTCACCCGTGCGTTGGCTTCACTGAGCCTATCGCCCGCCACCGTGGCCATGCACTGCCGCTGTGACGGCTGTCGCTTGCGGCAGTACGTCAGCTCCACGGCACCTGTCACCCGTGGTAGCGCGCCTCTTCGCGATGCCCGTCGTTGCCCTAGTGCTGGCTTCACGGTGCCCGCGACCATGGTATCGCGCTGTTGCCACGACGCCCGCTATAGTCAGTGGGCCGACTTCCCAGTGCTCATCACCTGCGGTCGCACATAGTCTCCGCTACCCAGGCGTGCTGACTCTACTGCACCCGTTGCCTGGGCCTGCGTGCCATATTTGCGACACTCAGCAGTGGAGTTAGCGGGCATCGCGAATATACCCATGCCCGCATGCCGTCTCCAACACTCTGTCGAGCTCATGTGCCCCACTGCTGATATAGCCGAGCCTCCAGGCTCTCTGTCACACTATCGTTCCCCTAGTACCTCATTCACTCTGCTACGCTCATGCGCCACGCCACTGATACAGTCGTGCCTCCCAGCTCTTTGTAACACTACCACGCTCCTTGCGTTGGTCTATCCTATCACCACACCATGTGCACCTTGCCTTGGTCGTGGAACATGCTTCGACCCACTCTCCGAACTGTGTAGCATCTTGCGGGGATAGGCGACTCCTCTGGGACACTATCTTCGCCAGGAAGCTTTTTAACTCCCCTTTTGCCAGGTAGACGGCTCCTCCAGGATGCTACCTCAGCCCGTCAGGTAGATTGCTCCTCCGGATTGCTACCTTAACGCGCTCCGAGTGCGTCGGCATTAGGACTCACCCGCGGGGATAGGCGACTCTTTCGCGACACTATCTTTACTAGGGAGTTTTCAACTCCCCTTCCTCCAGGTAGACGGCTCCTCCGGGATGCTACCTCGGCTTGCAGAAGAGGTGACTCCTCTGAGACAGAATCTCTGTCAGGGTGCCTGCATGACTGGCCTATGTACTTCGGCATTGGAGGCTTCATCAGCACCCCTAAGGACTATGACCCCCGGGTCACTCTGAGACGGGGCAGGTCTCAGGAAGGCATCGCGCCTAGTCCACCTGGCAGTTGGGCATCGAGTCTTCCCTACCACTGCCAGGCCTGTGGGACTCTATAATGACCTTGGATTGGTGGTTAGATCAAGGGATTCTCTGGCCATACCAGCGCTGTGGGAGTCAGTCTTTCCAGACAGACATAGTGACGCTGCGCGACGCAGGCCAGGTGAATATGCGATTCGACAGTCCGTGGAGCATCGGTACCTGTGAACCCCCAGTGATGTGTCATTATCGAGGAGTGCCACGTGTCGCGGATGACATCATCATCTTAACCTCTATAAATAGGGGTCTTGAGAATTCATTTAGGAAATTCAGATTTTTAGATTCTCAGAATTCACTCTCACTTTTACTTTTTCTCTCTAGAATTTTAGAGAGAGAAACATATTGGACCTTGACTCTGGACCTAAGCATCAGACTATGACTGTCATCGTGTATTCATCCTGCATCATCGCCCTTGCAGCACTACCACTCTCAGGCTCTGTCTGAAAAGTCCTTAGTCTCTACTCTTACTCTACCCTTACTGTGTCTCGCATCAACCTACTTAGCAATTGACTCGGACTGCATTCCTTGTGGCACCACCACGTAGATTGCAAACACACTTTTCTTGACATCAAAATGTAATCGTAATCTACAAATCACAAAAAGTGTTCCTTATAAAACTTTAATATTTGAAAGTTAATGTGACAAGCATAAACCTAAGAGCCATTCTACAAGAGTCGCAATATGCATTTACAAATTCTTTATCGTTCCGCTCGACGTTTTACCACGTTCTCCAATTCTACCAGAAATATTAGAAAAAGGGAAAATAAAAGAAAGCGGTGAGCACAAAGCACTTAGCAAGATTAATATGCAAAGGATAACAAATATTCACCACAAAGTTCTACAAGGCCATTCCAAATATAGAATATAATTTATAGCAAAACTATGAATGATATTCTAACACAATGAGAGATGGTATTTTCCACTTCGAAGGGAGGTCCAGCAGTAGCGGAGCAAGAAATCTTCTATAAGGTGGATACCAAGATTTTAAAGGTATTTTAATATGTCCGGTTCAAATCTAATAAAGATGAAGCTTACAATGTAGTTTTAAAAAACAAAATTCCCATTCTACTTTTTGTATTTGTACTTTACTCTGGACCAGTGCTATAAAAAGCGAGCCTAGGCGCACACACCGGGCCTCGCCTAGTCCAAGGCGCAGAGCCTTCAATAAGGTGCGCGCCTCGTGAGCCCAGGCGCCCAGGCGCCCAAGCGCTAGGCACGTAGCGGTGGTGGAGGCGTATTGCTAGGTGCATGATCTGTAGCCGTTGATTTGGCTTCGTGTCTTCACGTGGGCCGTTGATCTCTTTTAGTATTTTTTTCCTTTTTGTCTTTACCAAGTCAAAATACACATTTTAAAAACAAACATAAAACCTAACAAAAAAAAAATCCCCAAATCAGAGTGGTGACCAAAGCTACCAGTCTCTCAGTCACCTCGCCGTCGCATCTCCCGTCTCCGCCAGCCGTCTGCTGCTCTGGTCATTTCCACTGCATCGCCATTGTTGCTCTTCTTTGCTGGTCAATTGAAGCTGCATCTCGAAGCAAGGCTACTTGGTGCTTCAGTGCTGCGGCCGAAGCAAGGCTGCTCGGTGCTATGAGCCTGCGGCTGAAGCAAGGTGCTCAGTGCTACGGCTGAAACTACGGCTGAAGCAAGGTGCTCAGTGCTACGGCTGAAACTAACCATGCAGATATTATCCGCCATTGCTGCTTCAATTGACAATTTCATCTGTCAAATTCTGATTTTAGCCTACTTATACTTGAGACAATTTAATGTTGAAATGTACTTTACTAATTGTTCGTATTTATGTTGGGGTCCTGGATTGTAATTGCTCACTAATTACCTTGCCCCTTCTGTGAGAGCTATTGAAGACAAAGCACACATGGCTAAATTAGGAGGCCTAACTGACTTGTTAGCTTCACTTTATATTGTTCATAAGGCCAAAGCTCAATCTTTAGAGAAAAGATCTGAATTTTCAGTCCCTATATTATGCCCATTCCCATTGAGATCGAACTTGTTTTTAAATGCAGAATTTATCTTTGACCCTTGTGAACATGAATCACAAGTCTAATCAAAATAGTTCATGCGATCCTTTGGGTAGTTGTGTTAGAAGTTTCTTAATTGTCATGTTCTGATTTTTTTTACTTAATTTTATTATTTTAATGCACTATTATTTATTTATTTTTATATATTTTAATATTGTGCTTTGGTTCGAAAAGGTGCTGGCCTGCGCCTTACGCCTAAGCTCCAAGGACCTTTTGGGCCTTAGGTGCGTCTGTGCCTTAAATAACACTACTCTGGACATTAAAATTAATAAAGTATTCCATGGTAGGAATAAATTTATAGTACCAAAAGTGAAAATAAATTGAAATAATAGAATTTCTTGATTATTACATGGTAGGAATAAATTTATATATATTGAAAAAGAACAATGGGCTCAAAAAGAATCTTAAAATCAATAAATTTTTGGAAGGGCACCAAATTAACAAAATCATTAATATAAGACTCATAGTTCCAGATTTACCTCATACCAAAGGATGGAGGTGGGCACGTGCCCACTGTACCACCCTCTTCCCTCTGCCACTGAGGTCAAATATCTCGGCCTTGTGCTCTTTAATGCACGTGTTGCGATTGATCTAGAGAAAATTTAACCAATGATAAGCCGGCAAAAACCAAATTTTTTCATATGCTTGTGTGAATTTTTGGGACTTACAATTCTTTTGCGTACTTTTAAACAAGGTCGAATTAATTCATCTTGATGGGCGGTCTGCCTAAAAGCCATCATGAGTTTGCATCCCGTATGCATCCACGAGGATATTCTAAGAGCAGTATGCAAATTCTGGAATTTCAAAGATCATGGCTACTACAGAAAGTTTATCCAATTTTCCCATATAATATCCGGCCCTCTTGCCTAGGACACTGGAGAAGAAATCTTTTAATTAGAGCACACCAGTCGAAGAGACGACCTTTAACCAGCTTAAAGAAGCCATGACACGAGCATTGGTTGGCCCTTTCCGATTTCTCGAAGAGTTTTACTTTATGGGGTGTGATACTTCTGGGTTAGGCGTAGGTGCGGTGTTGATGCAGTAGCATTCAATATTTACTTTTTGCAGCCATGTGCTGCATGGAAAGAAAATGTTGCTATCAACATATGAGAAGGAGATTCCTGTATTTGTACTGACCATTCAAACTTGGAGATCTTATTGGATAGGGATACAGTTTGGGGTACGCACTGACCGCAAAAGGGTGGAACATATTTGGTCCCATGAGATTAACACAGAACAGTTTGGCTTTACAAGTTGATGGGTTCTGATTTTGTGATCGAATTCACAAAAAGAAGGAAAATGATGTTGTCGGCAATGTCTAAAACGCGAAGGAGATCGAAGATGAGGTGTTGGCGAAGCGTAAATCTCGTGACATTGGAGCGTAAACCTTTCATTTACACAAAAACTAAGCTATCCACTTCAAAATAACAAGCTCACAGACCAAGAAATTCGAACAGATACACCCATGCATAAAATTAAATGCATGACTGGATTGTAGTCCATGCAATCAGAAACCATTTAAACTACTTTAAAAATTAGAAAAAAGATAAAGAGATGGAAGTGGGTTTTGGGTTAGGCATTAAGCTGACTTGGCGATAAGGAATACATAGAGCGGATGGAGGGGAAGTAGCCATTTGAATTGAAGTAAAGGAGGTGGGCATGTGTCACGGTTTCAAGGTCCAAGTTGGTGAACAGAGAATGTGGGGAAAGAAGATTGACAAACTTTGTTCTAGGGCTTTGTTTTCTAGTGACCTTCGGGTTTTCTCTCCTTAACTCCTTTCTTTTCATCTCATTGAAAAGGTTCATAGCATCTAATCTAACAGTAATAAAAGATCTATCTAATAAGTTCAAAAAGATAATGACAAATAATTTGTTTGAAAAGAAATGCACTTTAATCATAAAACCGTAAAGGGTGTATTAATCACAAAAAGCTCAAGACCTAATTCTTTAAATGCTCAAGACGAAAGCCTTTTCAGTTTTTTTCTAAGGCCTTGAAGAATAATAGGAACCTCCGCCTTCCTGGGATGGGCCTATGAACGCCCTTTAAAATGTTTTTGTAGACGTCACAAAAACGGTGAAGCTTTTGCGTTCTCTTTTCCATTGTCTAACGGGGTGGAAGCCATCAAACATGAGATCCAAAATGACCGAAGTCTTCAACATCTTGCTTAGATAATTAAGGACGGGAAAGTACTGGGGCCATGGAGAATTGAGGAGGACTATACTTCAGATTTATACGAAAATGTATCTTCGTTGTGTTACAAGTTTCCCCACCCAACAAATGTTTTAAGAGCTGGCATTCAACTATTCCAAAACTATATTTTGAAGTGGTATATGGGCGTGAGATGCCGAGAAGTCCTTGAACGTTTTATCAAAAGGGATTGCGGATTTTCTTATCTTATTTTGGTAATGAAGGATTCGGTGGCAAGATCATGACAGTAATTGTTCAGACTTTGGCTTTGGTTCATATTTCACAAGAAAATAATCACTAGGGAAAATTACCACCCACGTAGGTTTTGTGTTGGGATTTCTTTTAGCGGTAAGAGTTAGATTTCAATTCAATACGCCGAGACGGAAAAGAAGAAAGATAAAAGGAGGGAAGGAGGGGTGGGGGGGTTTGTCATGACAGAAAAGGGTCAACCAGCCGACCAAAGAAGCTCTGTCAGATTTGGCACGTGCATCTCATACGTTGTTAAAGCCTTCCAAACCTAGAGCCATATAATTCATATAGAATTTTGTCACCGATATTATATGATACTTATTATATAGTAGCTGATTTGCATTATTGCAGTATTGACAGGGTCACAATCTTGCATCTAAAAGAGGTCAGATCTCTAGTAACTTTTGCGTGTCATGCCCGTATGATATTTTGCTACAATGAAATCTCTCTCCCGCTCTCTCTCTCTCTCTCTCTCTCTCTCTATATATATATATATATATATATATATTGTTATTATGTATTATTGCAAGAACCTTGCACTAATAGGTGCTACTATGTATTTCCATTTGTATTCCTACATGCTTACATGGCGACTATCATCATGAAACTGCTTTGTATAACCGTAAAGGATACCATAGAAAAACGTTTATAATCTCTTATTATCAATGCAGTTCTCATGTTTATCAAAAACAAAAATTCATATAGAGTTTGACCCTTTCAAGGAAAGAAGCAAATGACTTCATCGAAAGAAGGGCGAATAAAGCGAGTGACCATATTTCTGCAAAGCATCATTTGACAAGTTAAAAAGAGCATACATACTGTGAATAAGATGCAAAAATGAAGGTGAATGGATCAATCAAAGTTTGAGGTTTCTTGAGCATGTTTCCACTTGATGTGAGGCTTTGTTGTTGATTGTCAAAATTGGTTGTCCAGTCTCAATTACTACTACCCTGTCGAATGAAAAATTATAGTTGGGCTTGGAGAGACTCGGGTAGGGGACCATGGCCCATACTGGATTCCTGGCATCTCATGCCCCCAAGACGTTTCAGTTTTGGCTGGTCTGCAAAGCCATTGGACCACACCACATGCCCAACGACCTGCAGCATCCACCCAAAACAACCCTGCCCTGTGCCTCTTAATGTCGGCCAATCTCAACGCTAACTGTCGTCACAAAATTCATTCTCAGCTAAGCAGGAACCGGGACTCGCAGTTGCAGACTCAAGCGCGTCTGTATCTAATAGAAATCATCACGTGATAATGTTAACGATTAATAAAAAATCAGACAATTACGCCACAATAACGGCCGGCAACAGAGTTTTTCTCTCTGCCCAGGATTTTTTAAAGAAGATTACCGACATAGAGACCTGATTCCTCGTGACCATAAAGGTTGCCTTTTTATGAGATGGTTCATTCAATGGCTCAAAAAGGGTTGGTCCATGCAGTGATGATATAGGCTAATAAAAACCAATTAAAGAACATTCCCAAGTACCTTTTAATACTGCCACTTTGGTCAGAAACTGGTTCAAATTCATTTAATCTCAGTAGTTAAGACAACCTAACATCAGGTACAAGTTCCCTTCTTGGAAAACAGGATAGGATTGGACTGAGCACCCAAGTATGGAAGTGACTCCAAAAGTCACAGATCAGGACCCATGTATGTTTCCTGCCCTCTGTGCCTGAGCTGCACAAAGGGGATGGATGCCTTTGCATTGACAAAACTGTTGTTTGCAAAGCCTAAGACTCTGCTAAAAGCCAGTCACCATCCGAGTTAGAGTTGTCAAAGGGCCGGGCTTGGGCCGGCCCAGCCCAAGCCCAACGGGCCTGCTGTGGGGCCGGGCCGGGCCTGCCGAAGGCAAACCTAGGCCCAGTCCAGGCCCTGGCCCTAGGCCCAATATCTAGGGCCGGGCTTGGGCCGGGCCCGGGCCCTTTTTTTTTTTTTCTTCTTCTTGTTATTCAATTTTAAATTTCATCTCTAGGCAATATTCACAACTTAACGAACCTAATCTTTATCCTTTTATTTCATTATAAGTAATATACATATATATGTATGTATGTATATACATATTTATTTGTTAACCATTATATTTTTTATTATATGTTAAACATTTTCATACTCTTTTTGGTGAGCTTTATTAATAAAATCTTAACACATAACAATGCTGTTGGGGGGGGAGGGGGGGTAAAAGAGGAATTTTGGAAAAGGGGTGGAAGAAAGGGGGGGAAAAGCAAAAAATTCAAACAAGTGGTGGGGCCAAAACCGGGCCGCAGACCGGGCCGACTTCGGGCCGGGCCAAACCGGGCCGTTTCCGGGCCGGGCCGGGCCGGGCTTTTTCGCAGAATCTGAAGGCCTGGTCCAGGCCCAGGCCCCAAGCCCGCTTGTGCTGGGCCGCTACTGTTCATGGACGGGGCCGGGCCAGAACCGGGCCGGGCCAGCCCACGGGCCGCCCGGCCCGTTTGACAACTCTAATCCGAGTGACTGTCAAAGATAGAAGATGTGTTGGTGGTTCGCACGTTTTCTGTGAAAGTGTTGTCTCTCCAAATCTTATCTTCAATAATGCATGTCGTCCGCTGTCCACTCTCGGATTGATTTCTGGAAAAAATTCTCCTCTTTCTAACAAGTCATGTCTACCTCTTTCAATACCAGTCTATTTGGTTAAGTGTTGTCCAGTCGATGATGCTTTTGAGAGCTTCAAAAGTATTTTTGACACGAAATAGTAGCGTTTTGGTTCACGCATAATATTTGTGTTTAAGCATTTTAAGAGTAATTTCCCTAGCTTAAACAAAAGCATTTGAAGAGATACTTAACGTGAAAAATATACGTTCTTTCATTTACTCCATTATTACTAAACATGCACTTCCTCTGTCCCTGCTTTTTTGGTACTTTGCAACTCTTTAGTAATAAAAGCGTGGGAATTTAGTTAAAAATAGTATGAGCCTAATTTCACCCTGTGTATACGATCATGACACGAAACGGAACGAGCATTTGAATTATTGTTAACATTATTGTTTTTCTTCTTTTGTCAAAAGATAGGAGGTCTTATTGATTAATAGCAACCTTGGACTAAGCCCTACAATCATTTCCAGCCTGGTCTGTTAACCAATTAGGGAAGTGGTTAGACTCAGACCACCAAGCCCTAATGGCGTGAACTTTGCCTCCAAATGGACTAAAGTCTAGATGTTATTTCAGGCATAAGAGATGTCAACTCTATTACAACAGTAATTTTGACTTTTAAAATATCAATGTATGCTATTACTTACTTTTAAAACTGTACACAACTTTGACAGAATGCTTTGACATTAAAGTTAGTCATAAGAAGTTGTACCCTTGAAATCTACAGAGAACATTATGATATTCTCCAAAGTAACCGCAATGGCATCGGCATCTCATTCCGGCTAATATGAGTAAATTTAAGAATCTTACGAGAAAATATTGTCTGGTAGTACTATTGTACATATTACAAAAAATAGAGTATTCATGTCCCAGCCTCCTGCTTCCATCTCATCAGTGCATTCCAATTCAACGGTCCTTAATTGTTAAGACCATGCCCTATTTACTCTTGTCCCCATCATCCGTAAGCCATGTCTTTGCCCCAATACTTAATCCAATGGTCTTGGTATTTATGAGCCTTTGATGATTCACTCACTGCAATGGCCTTGGCATCTCCTTAAAACGGGACCTTCGGGATCTCCGTCCACTCTATTCATGCTTCCATCGCATTTGTACATCTCGATCCAAAGCTCCTTTATACTAGAAATTTTTTTCTGCAATCTGAATCGTAAGAAGGTAGTTAAAACCCTCCGTACAAGAAGTTGTAACTATTTTTCTACAATTAGGATAGCAGCAAAAAGAATTTTCCTGCATAACTACGGTCATGCAATATACACACAGTTGCTCTAGCCTTCCATAAGCCATGTCTTTGCTACATAGATTCGTAGGTCTTGGTCGCGTGGGCATTTCATGATTCAGCCTCGCTTGTCCACAAAATTCACCTTTCTTATTTATTTCTACAACCTCAGTTGTGTCAGGACACTTTGTCTATGTGAGGTGAAATCCATAGTTTATTGTGACAAAATTTATATTTTTTTCATCGTTAGAGAAGAACATTAGTTAAACTTTCGAAACCTAATAGCGGCAAAACGATACAAATTTAGTCAAAAAAGACCCACCTATATTATGAAGAGCTCGGTTGCCCGAGGCCATGACAAAGGCAAAAGATGTTGAAAATATTATTTTTACCTTAATATGTTATTTCACTCTTATTTTTCAGCTAAAAAAACAGTTAAGCGGTAATTTTTAACTTTCTCACAATGAATGAGAGCGCGTGAAATAGCAGATTCAAAGATGAAATATATGCTAACTAAGAAAATTAGAGATATCAAAATTGTTGATCATACGATGATTTGTTGAGAGAGAGAGAGAGAGAGAGAGATGACCAAAAAAAGGCCAAAACCAAGAGAGATAGAGAGCTGACCGAAAAAAGGCCAAAACCAAGTCGTCAGCACTGAGCAATACATATCTGATATTTTGCCCTTTGCCATCGCCCTCCAACTTCTAAGAATTCAGCAGTTACGTGTTTAATATGGACGTCTTAAAGATAACTCCTATCTATCCAGTTCCAGTCTACCACAATAATACCCGGAATCAGATGCTCTCCCAGCTCTATCTATCAAGTGATATAGCCCACAATGTCTAGTTCAGCTATATATATTCACTGCGATAAAGTAAACTGACCTTTTTTTTCTTTAAGTTCACATGACTAGTGCTCGCCTTTGCCGTTCACTATTTTATTCGTTCTCTCGTTAACCTTGTTCGCTCTCGTGTTCATGCTCGTACTGATCTTTTTTATTCTTGCTTTACGAACTAGCAATTTCATACTAGAATGCCCATTTTATTGAGGAAAAGCAATTTGGAAATAATACTTCACATAAGTAGAGACCGGGGAGACGTCCGGACTAGATTGCTCACTTAAAAAAAATCCACGTCCCTTCGACAAAGCACCAGTGCAATAAGATTTCGACGCGTCGCCTTTAACAGTCCAGCTTAAAATGTTACTTCTATATTATGTCTGTGCGTGCAAATAAAGCAGAAGCTTCTCTCAATTATATACAAAATTTCGAGTTTAGAAAATCATGAAGAAGCATAAAACACAAAGCCTAACTTATGATCTTGAGATAGTAGGAAAAAGGTCTTTTTAAATGGTAGATAGATAGATGTGTGTGTGTGTGTATAGCTGTTGAAAATAGGTCACAAAAAATGTTGATTTGCAAATTCATTTCTGGCAATTAAATTTAATAATAAAAAACATGACTGTTAAAAAAGATTGCCAAATATAGTGAAGTTAATGAAAATACAACATGGAACTCCCCCTTAAAATGGATGGCCCATTGATTATCTGCAAACACTAAGAACTCCTATGTCATTCCCCTACTTGTCCTTTCCCCCAAATATGTGTGTCCTTCCCTCCTTAAACGTGCTGGTCTAAAGACTCGAGCACAAGTTATCAATTAAATTTTCTTTAAAATGACCAATGCTGGGCTAGTGTTTAAAAATGTACAAGTATGAAGGCAAAGAAAATCTTCTCAACTTGGAACTAAAGCGTATAAAGAATTTTCAAAAGTCTAATGCTTTTAAAAATAATTTATTGCTACCCAAAAAGAAATTACTTTGTCAAAATACTCCAATAATATTGGATAATAGAATCACCACTTTGTTGTATTTCTACCCATTGCAGATCTTAATTTTGGACCCAGACATTAGACTTCCGATGAATGCCTGAACCGATCGCGAGTCATAATTACCAGCCTTGCTATTTAGATCACCTGATGGCGAATTTTGTTAATTTTCTTGAATTCTGATTGATGATTATTTTTAGAATCTATATCTAAAACGTTGAAATATGTTTTAAATAAGTCTTCTTTGTTTTGTTGGTAAAAATAGTAGATATATATATATATATATATATATATATATATATATATACACACACACACACACACATATCAAAAAATTAGAAAAAGGTCTTATATCCGATTAGTAACCACGAGTCAAGATGGTTCCTTGGCCAAGGCTCACATGTCGTAAGGTGGGCAACTTGGGCACTTGTCCGCTGATATTGAAAAAATAAATTTACGTGAAAAAAAGAAAGTTCTTCCTAAAACCTGAGATAAATTCAAAATAACATGAAGACGTGTCCACCTTAGATGGAAGAATACATTCACGTAAGAAAATTATTGGCCTCGCCACTAACACTTCGTTGTTTTATGTTCTAAACCTAGCTGAGTATACTAAAGTTCAAGTAAAAATGTCAAAGGTTTTGTAATAGATACAACTTCGAGATTTGCACTTAGGTTTTTTCTTCTTCTTTTGACTCTCTGTCGTTCCTACTGATAACACTTTCTTAGTCTCAAGAAACAGAAGTAAGAATAATTTAGAGTAGTAGAATGAAATGAACGTGATACAAATTGACAAACCGCAACATACTTTTAACGCGATATGCAATGCACTCTCTCAAGCCTTAGGGTTGCTGCAGACAAGATGCATGAGAATACCATTTTAGTGCGTGCCTAGCCACTGCAAGATGTATGTGACATGCTTAAAATAGCACTAGTATCTTGTGCAATTACAGCATGGAAGATCAAAACTACCTTTCAAAGGAAGCTATGATATTGTGAAATCTTATCTCAAAGGCCACGTTAAAATTCACAACTAAGGCCGTTTAGATTGAAGACTTGAACACTTTTTGCACGCAGACGATAATAATAGGATACAAGAGTATTGTACACAAATTTGTTCTTCTCTTGTACATGTATATAATGTATATCTACGTACCTATGTGCAGATACAAGTGTATAATTCTGTCGATATTACAAAATAGTCCACCCTGTCAAGAGAGCGAGGGTTAGAGAAGGCACTAGAGAGAGAGAGAGGTGGGTGGGATGGATTTTGTTTTCTTGCCCAGCATTGGAAAGAGGATACTGCAAAAACAAAAATCTGAAAAAATTAAAACTTGTGTGGCTCCCAAAAATATAAATAAACGAGCAAATTAAAGTTGTGGTTACAAAGTGCCTATCAAGTTTCTTGTTACCCCACCACCCAGTTTACCAATCCTCGCCTCCGTCGATTCTCTTTTTTTTCTTTGCTTAGTTTGTTCAGACCAATAGCAGAAGAACAAGATTCACCCGAAAACTGGGAATAAGAGATTAAATTAGCACCATCTACTTATTTGGTGAAGTTAAAGATAACCCACCAGTCTTATCATACTGGTGATACTCTAGTGAACAAAGAAAAAAAAAACTACAGGGTCTGACATACGGGATAAGATTAGATACAGATATGGAATATAGGTAGGAAATAGATTTTATTGAGGTGGGTTTTGGAAATCTTGGAGGGATATGTCAGGTGGTGGGTGTAATATAGTTTGGTTCAGGAGGGATCTGAGGGTGGAAGATAACCCTGCTTTAGCAGCAGGTGTGAGGGCAGGGGCAGTGGTGGCAGTGTTCATATGGGCACCTGAGGAAGAAGGGCACTATAATCCTGGGAGGGTCTCAAGGTGGTGGCTCAAGCAAAGTTTGGCCTATCTCGGATCATCTTTGAAGAACCTTGGCACTACTCTCATCACCAAGAGATCCACTGACAGCGTTTCTTCTTTGCTTGAGGTTGTCAAATCTACTGGTGCTACTCAGCTCTTCTTCAACCACTTATATGGTGAGTCTTTTTTTTTTTGGCTTGGTTATATGGTGAGTCTTAATTTCAGTTTCTTGGGTTCTTTCTTGCTGGATCATGCAGATTGATTTTGACCTTAATTGACATTATATTAAGCAAAATTTCTGTCATACGTCTGGGAATCTGAGATCTTGTTATTAAATTCTCTCAAAGGTGTTTGGTTTTACTTATTTAATTCCTAGATTGGTGCTTTATGGCTAAGGTTGCTGTAATGTAACAGCATGTTTAGTAGTATAAAAAAATAGTTAGCTTTTTTCTCCTTTTTACTCATTACTTGATTGGACCTATGTGTAGCTGGATATGATTGGTTAAGATATATGAGTAATGAGATGTCCAAAGTAACGTTAGATTCGAACAGTCGAGCTAGCTCAGTTTATTGAACTTTTAGCTGCGTTATTGTTGTGCCCTTCCAGCGATCATCTTGGATTGGTCAGTTTCTCTATGTAACAGAAATTGGTTGATCTCTTAATTGCCAGTTGATTGTTACTTCTTAGAGGGTAGAAAGAAACTTTTTTGCGATTTGTATCAATGAAGGATTTGGTTTTATGATAATACTTTTGCTATAATCGCATTTTAGATTCTTCTGTGAGTATCTGATTTGACTTCTTGTGTTGCTGGTTTTGTAGTTTTTTCAATCTATTTTGAGTATGCGGGTTGTAGTTAACATTTCTCTTCCATGTAGACCCCTTGTCCCTTGTAAGAGATCATCGCTTGAAGGAGGTTTTATCGGCTCAAGGCATATCTGTGCAGTCATTCAATGCGGACTTACTTTATGAGCCATGGGAAGTTCTTGATGACCAAGGTCACCCATTCAATACATTTGCAGCTTTCTGGGACAGATGCCTTAGCATGCCTTATGATCCGGAGGCTCCGCTTCTCCCACCTAAGAGGATAAAATCAGGTCAGCTTCTCTCCCACATGCCTTATGAATCGCGCAAGTTTTTTACTTTCAAGGACAACATTTATTATTTGTAATCTTCTCCATTAGAAGAAGCTTATCAAAACTCTTCCAATGCTTCATGGATGTGATGCACGAATTCTATAGGGGCAAGTTGCTAGCTTCTCAAAATATTGAATAGGGAAAGTGGTCGTTGGCAGTAAATACTCCATTGGTATTGAATAATTTATGTATTTACCTTGATGAATTGTAATGTGCTGAGAGGTAACAGTTAGTGCAAGATTGTTGCAAAACTACTACAAGTGATTACCGTTCATCGTAAATCTCCATTCAAGGATGGATACCAGTTGTTCGGGTTCTAATGGTTTTGGATAGCACAGCTGCTATGCGAATTTAAGTTGAATAGGTGCTTAATTATCTAGCAGTTTTGGTTGCATATATTGTTCCTAAAACCTAGCAACTTGGCAAAAGTAACTGGTTATGATTACAAATTTGTTATGACCAGTTGAATGGGTAGTATTTGGTTCCATTACTACAAATCTGGTTTCGAAGCTTAAGAAGTTATAGAATAGGCCAACAATGTGCATTATGCTTAACACTCCCTTTTACGTCGAAGTCCCCATTTGCACGTGAAGATACACATCAATGAGGTATAATTGAAGGTGCACAAATTAGCAAAGTGCAAATTTCACCATTATATAAGGGCGGACCAGATATGCAAGCGGGAAGGACCACCCAAGACACGGCACAACAAGAGTTCTGATACCACGTCAAGTTATTATCTGCTCTAAAAGCTTAAGCTCTTATAGAATGGGTCCAATAATGTTTATCATGCTTAACCGTAGTTGAAAACAACTTATTTCGTTAATTGATGAAAACATTTGATATATGTCCTAACATTTTGGTATCCCTTTCGGCAAAATTGGGTGTTGCTAGAACCCCGAGGGGTGGGGATTCTACTAAGATAAAAGGGAGAGATATTTGCCTGCAAACCCTTGAAGCGAGTGCATTTTTGTGGTCTAACAGCAGTATGGGTGCTCTACACTGCTATACTATTGAGAGGGCATAACGAAAAAGCGAACTACAGTAATGCTTAGATCTGCTTTTATAAACTGAGAAATAAGTCCAGAGATGTTTTTTATAGTTGTTTACGGTAAACTCATGACTTAGTACCTTACATTTGGTTGTAATTAATTGTTGGCAGAGGTTGAATTTCTAGGTCCCAGGTTCCCTTCCGAAACTTATTAGCAAGTTGCTTTTATGTTTCATATGGAAGTGGATCTATTAGCTTTCTTGGGTGCATGTCTGTATGTATGTGTAGAAACTATACTCCCAGATAGTCCTTTAATGAATTAACCATCAAATTTTGGAAAATTAGTTATATAACCTGGATTTTTATGCATGTGATTACTCATAAGTATTTGGTTTACTTCATATTCTTTTGAATTACATCCTACCGTCTTTCTGTATTTTTCACTCGAAATTTTATATGAAGCTTGCTCTAAGTCTCTTTTCTCTCAGGTGATGCATCTAGGTGTCCTTCAGACACATTGGTATTTGAAGATGACTCAGAAAAAGCAAGCAATGCACTTCTTGCTCGGGCATGGTCACCTGGGTGGAGCAATGCTGATAAGACACTAACTGCCTTCATTAACGGGCCACTGATAGAGTACTCGATGAACCGTAGAAAGGCTGATAGCGCTACGACCTCATTTCTCTCTCCCCATCTACATTTTGGGGAAGTAAGTGTGCGGAAGGCCTTCCATCTTGTTCGCATGAAGCAAGTTCTATGGGCCAACGAAGGTAATAAAGCAGGTGAAGAGAGTGTCAACTTGTTCCTTAAGTCTATTGGTCTTCGAGAATATTCGAGATACATGAGTTTCAATCATCCCTACAGCCACGAAAGGCCTCTTCTTGTGCACCTGAAGTTCTTCCCTTGGACAGTAAATGAGGGTTATTTTAAGGCATGGAGACAAGGTAGAACTGGTTATCCATTGGTTGATGCTGGCATGAGAGAGTTGTGGGCCACTGGTTGGCTGCATGACAGGATACGAGTTGTTGTGTCTAGTTTTTTTGTGAAGGTTCTGCAGCTTCCCTGGATATGGGGCATGAAGTATTTCTGGGATACCCTATTAGATGCAGATCTTGAGAGTGATGCACTTGGTTGGCAGTATATATCTGGTACTCTACCTGATGGACGTGAATTTGACCGAATCGATAATCCACAGGTAATGATGGTTATTTCTTACAAAAATTGAGTTCAATTTAATTAAATTTAAGCTACGATTGTAGCAGGCCCTTTAACTAGTGGACAGAAGTACATTAATTCTCCAAAGTTCTTATGACATTTTGCGTGTTATAATTGATCTGCATTAGCCCTATCTAGGAAATTCATGGATATTGTCAGATTAGACTGCAAATTATTTTATTTGTTACAGTTGTTTCTATACCCTCAATTATTACTTCTAAGTTAATGATTGTCGAGATTCCAGGAAAAGGTTATTTGGATTTAGGTTGTGATTGTGCACATAGGTTTAGTGCCCCAATTGTTTGAACACTCTTAAGTTTAATCAAAGGAATTTTTTGTTATTTGCTAATTCTGACAGTTTGAGGGTTACAAATTCGACCCCAATGGAGAGTATGTACGGCGGTGGCTTCCTGAACTTGCAAGGCTGCCTACAGACTGGATACACCACCCTTGGGATGCACCAGAGTCTGTACTTCAAGCTGCTGGAATCGAGCTCGGTTCCAATTATCCTCTGCCCATTGTTGAAATTGATGCTGCAAAAGCGAGGTTGCAAGAAGCACTTTCACAGATGTGGCAACATGAAGCAGCTTCTAGAGCCGTGGTTGAGAATGGAACTGAAGAAGGGCTTGGAGACTCAACTGAATTGGCCCCCATTGCTTATCCTCAAGACATACAAATGGACGTGGATCATGAAACTCTCAGGAATAACCATCCCACAGCTGCTATTCGACGTAACGAGGATCAGATGGTTCCGAGCATGACCACATCTTTAGTAAGGATTGAATTAGAAGAAACTTCTTTGGAGATCCGACCAGAAGATAGCAGAGCTGAAGTACCAACAGATATTAATAGGAATCAGGAACCAAGGAGAGAAGCATCCAATCAAGCTGTCACACAAACACTTCCAAGCAATATCCTGCCTCAATTTACTTTTACACTGGGGCTCAGAAATGCTGAAGATTCCACGGCAGAGTCATCTAGTAGCAGTCGGAGAGAAAGGGATGGAGGTGTAGTTCCAGTATGGTCTCCCTCAACTTCTAGTTATTCAGAGCAGTTTGTGGGTGAAGAAAGTTCTTATTTGCAAAGGCATCCAGAGTCTCACCAACTAATGAATTGGAGGCGTCTTTCTCAAACTGGGTAAGAGAACTCTGAAGTATAAAGCAAGCCTGTGCAATGTGAACATGCATAGCAAATTCATCTATGAAATTTACTAACATGCATAGTAAATTTCAATCTATGAAGTTTACTATGCATGTTTCCATTGCACGTATCAAAAAATAAATCTATGGAAATTTACCAGGCCCAAGATTGAACCACCCATTTGTACATATCTAGCTTACCTGACAACCATAAAGAATTTCCTTTAGAATACTCCCTTATGTTGAGAATATAATATGGAAATATCTTTAGAACACAATTCACCCCCCCCCCCCCCCCACCCACCCCTTCGGAGAGAGAGGCTGCGAGTGAGTACAAAATTGGAAAATGAAAGTACAAATGTTTGAAAACAGTGTTATTTTCAGCTGTAGTTGTGAGATGCCTTAAAGTTTTCTTTTTCTTTACTACAGGTAAGATGACTACAAATGGGAAGGAGGTTGAAAAATTATGTATCGGTAATCTAATGGCTGGTGAGATGATGTACACAACATCACATACAGCATTATCTATTCTCCGTGCTTGGAACCCATATTCAAGGTTGAGCAGGCAGCTCATCTGCATCCTCTTTTACTTCTCTGTTGTACCATATTGTGGATTTGCTGTATAGTAGATATTGTTTCATAGGGAGATAAGTGTGTCAAAATAGAGATGTGCATCCTTAATAAACCCAGGTTGTGCCCCTCCATTTTGTTGAGTAGGCAGATTTTTATTGTAATAATCTCTCTTACCTTTTTAACATTGCTGGATAGGTTTAGTGAATTATCTTTGACTGGGCTATACTGGTTTGGGACTTCTTCTTTGCAGCTCTTTACCATTTCATCTGGGATATACTGGTTTGAGACTTCTTTGCAGCTCTTTACCATTTCATCTGGGCTATACTGGTTTGAGACTTCTTTGCAGCTCTTTACTATTTCATCTTCCTAGATTTAGCTAATACGTCCTATTTACAAATATGTTATTTAGAATTTTCCATTTTGGACTTGTACATGAATGAGTCATGTCAGTACAAGCATCTGCTCCAAGAAATTGTCGTAACTGCAAAGAAATGCATAACATACGAACTTTTTTGTAATCTAAGTTTACTAAGAAAATGGATAGTCCCTTGTATCGATGAACTACTACAGATTGATTAAGTTCCTACTGTCTCCTGTCCGAATTCCTGATGGGATTAGTAGGCATCATTTACATTCTGATGCTTTTGGATGTTTGAAGAAGGAACAAATAAAGGGAACTAGTCTACGCATTGGAGTGCAGATACAGGTCATTATATATGCTTTTGCTGCTCTCCTGGTTTTTCTGTGTCTTTGATGGCCGGAGAAGACTGTAAATCATGGCTGCAGCCATGGCTCCGAGAATGGGGGATACAACAAAAACCCAGATGTTTCTATAAGCACCAGAGACGACAGCAGGGCCTATACTCCTCGCAGGATTCATAGAAGCTCCAGTGATAGGCCTGCAAATTGGAATCTCAGTAACTGACTTATACCCATTTTTCCTGTGGGGTCGAGTAAGTGATATGATAGTGATGGTGATGGTGATCATGCAAAATATGGAAGTCGTGAATGAAAGGTTCGTTTACCCGGCAATGATGACATTAAACAACAGTGTAACTCCAATTGCCACTCCAGAGAATCCTTTGCTCTGTTTTCATCAGTTGAAGGTGGAAGTTAGTACTTTCATTCATTCATACCATGATAAGATATGGAAGTAACACGGCCACATACACACACAAACCCTTGTGAATTGCTGGAGATATTTTAGTGAATAATCATGTTACTGGGGGGAGATTTGGATCTGTACAGGCTAAATCTAGTTGCATACCGCTCTGTCATCAGTAGCAGAACCACAAATGGAGAACATTAGAATAAATGTGATTATGAATTCCCATATAATAGCTTCAAGATCAGTAGTTGGATTGGATTACTGCGTAAGCGTTGGCCTGATATCGCCTTGGTGGTTGAACAGTAGAGTGTGAGGCATGCAAGTGTTGAACCTAACAACTGTGATAGAACATACATTGGCACCTGAAGAAAAATTCCAAGTTCAGTTGGTTCAACAAAAACTACTCAGTATTGAAATTATCAACCAAAACTGGTTTTGTCGAAGAAAGTCTCACTTGTATCAGTGGGAATCTGCAGGCAGCAGCAAAGGCAATGGTGACTGTAGGATTCAAATGGGCATCAGAGATGTGTCCAACTGCATAAATTACTGCCATCAGAGCTAAACCCCAGACCATAGCTATACCAATAATTGTAAGCGTTTTCTCTCTATCAACTAGAGCAGCTCCACAACCTACAAACATGAGAATGTAGGTGCCAAAAAGCTCTGTAATCATCTGTTAGTACGAGGAACCAACAATTAGTACGTTGTTAAGTGTAGTTGACGACAACATAGTCAATTAGAGAACTTGAGGACTTGCTGAGACTTGCCTTTTGGAAATAAGATGGAGGAACAGGACAACTATCGACGAGTTTCGGAGTTCGAGTGTGCTTTGCTTCTTCCATAATGGAGAATGAAGTAGACAATTCATGTTTAGGTGTGAAGCTAACAACAGTTGAAGGCGTATCGGCCATTGCAGAAGCTTCAGAAAGCGGGCCACAAAGGCAGCAATCACCTCTAGGTGTTTGTTTTGAAACCAAAGTTTAAACTTTATTTGAAGGTTTTATAACGATTTTGAAGTAGTGTTTTTTGTCTAACTTGTTTGTGTTATTGCAACATTCCAAAGGTCACTATCACATACACAATCGAGAACAAGATTTTCGTGGTTTAGCTTCGCATACAGTCAACAACAAACATATTAGTGAGATCTACCAATCATAAAGATACAATGTACAAGAACATCCGAATCCTTTTAACGGAAAATAAACCCTCACAAACATAGGACTACATACCAAAACGAAAGTTGATAAATTCGCTTAACAAAAGAATTAGTCTGCTTTATACTTGCCCTCAAAGTTGGACTGAATTAGTTAGAGTGAGTTTATGAATTAAAAAAACCCTAGAAGCTTTATATACAGGTGATCTAAAAGACGTCGAGCCGAGTACAAAGATGGGTGAAAAGATCCGAAACCCCAAGACTCTCTCTTGATCAAGCTCAAAATATATCCATGGGTGCATGAAAGTTGCATCAAAGCGGAATCTAAAACCTCTCAACATTTTGCACACATTAGGGCTGTTTTAGTTACTAGTTGACAGATTCAAGCTCACACTTATTTAAAGAGACTAGGACGTCACAGTCATTAGTCATCATTCATTCACTTATCCGGCAACCCCTAATGGTACCTAGAGGAAAATCGACTGTTCCCTGATTTATCAAGTTCCTGTGGATTCGCTAGCCAACGTTAAACCGGCCATTTAAGTGCTGAGTAGGAAAAGATAAACAACTAGAGTCAAGGAGAAAGGAAGGCGTAGGAATTCAATAGTACAAGTGAAGGCAAGCATTATTTATATATGTTTGCACATTGTAATTGTAAAATATTTGGCAGCATTTGCTTACCACTTTTCAGAATTCTTACATCAAGGCTTTAATGCTGATGGTTTGGTTTGTGGTGTTGTGGAGATTGGTGAAGGGTAGATGGCAAAATAAGAGACGGCTTAGGTTCAGTAGGATGGGGGGACAGGACCAAACAATTTTGCAGCAGAATAACTTTTGGGCACATTGACATGGTTTTCAAAACATTTGTTTTATAAATTTGTGATCAAGTTAATTATGATATGATCACATTTTACCGGCAAAAGAGGAGTGATGCAGAGTGAAATCGTTCATGATTTTTACAAAACATCCATGTTTTTGTAAACCACGTGCTTTTTGAAATAATACTGGTTTCGTTACTTTGACAATATATTCAAGTGTTTTTGCAATTACCATCACGCTTCGCTCTATGTGCCGGACCAATTGGCAACTGCCCACAAGGTCAAATAAAATTGTAAGAAAAAGCATTCAATTTCCTTGGGTGAATTTGGGGCTGGATTGAGTTGTTTTGAGAAGTCTTTTAGTCCGGCCTGATTTGGCCCTGTTGCAAGCTTGTTAGTTTGACAAATATATAATCTCACTTCTTAGAACTAGTTCACTCAACTACGTCAAAATAAATATAAATAGTGTTAGTTCTGAATAGGGATAGCAATTTGATCCGCACCTGCCGAATATCTGCCCTGCTCCGATCCTATAGGAGCAGGTTTTCTTGACTTTGACCAGGTCATGGGACAGATACAGTTAAAATAAATTAAGCCTGCAGCAGGTGCGAGACGGATTTGGTATTAGTCTAACTCGCCCCGTACCTACCCTGCATGTTATATAATACTAGTTTTTATCCTAACCCAACATATAATCTTGTGCAATCTCAGCCGTTGATCTCCAATTGTATATAATGTATGGACAAAACCCTAACTATTTTTCTCCTCTCTCTCTCTTCTTCTCTCTTCACACGCCTTCTTCCCCGCACCACACTCTTCCTTCACCCTAGAATTAAAGACATGAATAAAGCCCGTTCAATCACCCAGGGCTACACACTAAGCGAATCTTATTCCCAATTTGAACATAATCAACAAAGAAGATGAAATGAAACTCGTTACCACCAGATTCCTACCCAGAATCAACTGTTATTGAAGATTTCAGCCCGCAACAAGAGATTTTAGCCCCTTCAAACCAAAAAGGACTGCGTTCGCTTCTACAAAACTTTCTGTAGGTGTTATGTTGGTGACTGATCGCTGCGGTGGTTGGTAAATCGTGCGATGGTGGTGGTGGTGGTTGTGTGCCGGTGGTTTGTCTGTGTGTGTGCGGATCTATGCACATCTGTATATGGTGAAGGGGATGAGGGATATGGGTGTAGGTTTCTGAGTGCAGAATGTACAGATGATCATTCTTCGTTGCTTCAGGGCAGATCGGGGCGAGGGCGGATTTTCTTTTAGTCCATCGAATCAGGGATGGTATTTCCATCCCTTGAACTGATGGTGGGACGGGGCGGGGCGGAGTGACAGATTTGTGCTGACGGGGCAGGTTCGGATATTGTGAAATCTGCATTCAACCCGCCCATTGTCATTCCTAGTTCTAAATACCATTAAAAATCGTCGGGGATAGGCTAATCCAAACTAAGAGTGAAACTATCATCTCCTACCTCTTGGGCAATATAAAATACTCATTAGGATCCGCAAAGTAAAATATTTATTTCAAACCATGGTTTGAAAAATGATTTTGGCTTTTTTCTCAAAATTTTAAGTCGTAGTGCATATGCCCTATTAGTTATGCACGAGTATTACATTAACATATCTAACCTAGTCTTAATTTAGCTTGTATTGGCTTCCAATTGGCTTCTAACAAGTTTGTCCGTACAAAACAAACATTACATGCACAAGGAATATGCATGATTAACATCAAACATTACTAAGCTTACTTTTATCATCAAAACACTTCTTTAAAGGCCTAGGGTCTTCACTAACGAGTGCGTGTAGACCTACAAAGCACAACCAAGCAACATCAACTTGTCTGTCTGATGTTTAGGCCAACTTTGCAACATAAAACCTTGAATAGAATGATTGAATGTGCAAAATAGCACAAGAAAGAAACCAATATGTATGCGGCGTTTGGTATCATTTCTTTATTGCATTTTTCCAAGAAAAAATGGACATAAAATCTTATCGATTCAAAGAAGATATTGTTTCGTAGAACTTTTCTTCTCGTAAATTAAAAAAAAAAACAATTTTAGTAATAGAGTTACATACGCCAATGACCACTAAACTTAATACACATTTTATTTTGGTTACTTGACTTGTATTTGTGTCAAAGTGACCAATGGACTCACTCCATTTGCTCAATTGGATCATTCTACTAGCTTCGGTTAACTTGAGGTCTGTTGAATGCCCATGTGCGAATGAAGCTTAAGTTATGGGGAAAATCGTCAAATCATATCCTTTTTTGGCTTTTCTCTTTCCACTTTATTCCAAACACTAGTATTGACATTTGTATTACAAACGGAAGTAACAACTACTAAAAAATTCATAGAAAACTCATACTCATATGTCGGATAGTGATAAAAAAAAGTAGCAATAATAATAATGTTATTTCTATCAGTTTGTGAGTTTTCAACCACTTTTAATAAAAATTGAAAGTCTTTCAATAGCAAACAAAGAAGTGATATATAAGATGGTAGAAATAATCTCTCCAAATAGTAATGATAATAAATCATAAATTGAGGTTCTTATTGATAAAACTCAGCAAGAAGAGTATAAAAAGATATTAAATATAAGTAAAAATAAAATTGAGGAACAATTACAAATAAGTATACATATACGTATATGACTTACAATGAGATAAAATGATAGAGAGATGAAATAAAAGGAGGAGATATGAAGTAAAAGATAGGAAATTAGATTTATTAATTTATGAAAAAAAAATATTGGATTTGTCTAAAATATAAGAAAGTTTCAAGATTTGTATGAGAGAGTAAGAAATATTTAAATGAGAGAATTGGTTTTAAGTGAGACATATTGACGTGGAAGAGAGAATGCGAAATTCATAAAATCGATTAAATGCCACGTGGCATAGTGATAGACATGCCATGTAAAAAGGAAAAGTTTATATTTTCTCAGCTTCAACTTTACTATATGCATAATGTGTTATCCACCGACAAACTCGATACCACTAACAACCATAATTGCCAGAACACCACCATCGATTAACAACCTAAGCCTGCCTCCACCACCACTGTTGAACTCAATACCCAACACTACCCAAACTTACCACCTTGACTATAAGAGAGATAATAATTCAGGAATCTCACAGAATTTGTGAGAGCTTTTCTCATTTATATAGGAAAGGATTTACATTTAAATTTACATGGATAATATTACATTTGATTTGTATTTGAATCCATAGTAAACTTACATTTCTTACATTACCGTGCTGTTAAATCATCTTTTAGAAAGGCAATTTACTATGCCAAGTTGTCTTCTATTTTCTCTTTTAGTATTTTTCCTTTTGTTTATTTTCTTGTGTTTTTCTTGTCCTTCATCTTCAATCCTCACCCTAGCAACTCACAAACTGTAATATCCTGAACTTTGAGAACGTGTTAAAATAATCATCGGTGCTCCAAAAAATAAACGGGCGATAATTTTGAGTAATGCTCGAATAGTAGTAAAGAGTGGAAGCTTAAAATAATTTTGGGACAAAAAAATAATTTTTAAAATTTTAGGGGCATTTTCGTAATTTTGGAAAAACTTGAGGGACTATTTTATAATTTTGAAATTTTGTGTCTTGGTGTCACATTTTGGAGGAAATTCTCTAAGTTGGTGCCACCTCCTACTATGTGATCTGATGACTCAGGGAATTTTATGTTAAACAAATATTTTGGATAAAATTCAAACAAAAGAAATAGAAAATAAATTTGGAAAAATTTTAAACAAGAAACAAATTAGAGGAACAGTGCCCGGGGAGAAAAAAAAATAGAGTAAGAAGAACAACAGAGAAGAAGGAGAAACAAATAAGAGAAAGAAAACAGGGAGGATTCAAGCTGAATCTTCTTAAGGTGAATCTTCACTTAGTTTTGTAATTTAGATATGTTTTAATTTTGGGGTATAATTTTGGTGGCATGTGTGTGTTGAGTGTGCTAAAGCAAGTGTGAAGAACACACAGTGGGTTGGTGAGGAGAATTCATGGTTGCCGTAAGTAAGGGTGAATGTATGTTTTAATTGTTGTGTAAAGTGAGGTATTATGTGTACGAGAGGTTGTATGAGAGAAATTCAAAGGGGGCTAGGTATTTGCAGTGGGTTGGTTTGTTTAGTCACCATGCGTGTGTGCAGATTGGCCGTGTGGATTTGTGTGAATCTGTGTGTGAGATTATGGATAAAATTGGATGTAGTAAGTATAAGTGTTTGTACAAAGAAGAAATGATGGATTCTGTGTGCTTCAGTGTGCCCGAAGGAGTGCGCGTGCGTATGTTTAGGTGTGTGTAATATGTGTCATGGTTGAATGGAAGAGAGGAAGAAGACAAGTGCGTGTGGGTGAAGGTGTAATAGTGCGTGTAATAATCCAAATAGTAAGCGTAATCATCGCTAATGCTAGAAATTTCTTTAGGCAGTTTTTTTAACGAATTTTCATAAATAGTTATGGCCAAAATGAGACAATGTGCAAAACTGTAACCCATAATATTTTTATGAGATGTACTCTCTGAAATGTTTTGGGAATTTTTAGGATCCATGAAGAGCACTAATTTTGGGTACTGAATTAAATCATTTATCAAATTATTTAGCATATCAAACCAAGATATTTTGATCTGAAAATTTTATTCATATCTTATTTTACTAATGTGTTTCATATTCTAAACTTTCGAGCCATTCTGAGGCCGATAGGTATTTTTCGCTAAACTAGTCTTTTAGTATTCGATCCGGACACCAGTTCGAAATTTTTGGGTAAAAATTATTTAAAATACTTTTTAGGCCAGAAATGATATCAGGATGCTTAAAATAGCATTTTAAGATATTTTGAAATTTTTTCGATGCCGAAAATCCCCGGAGGTGTTTTGGTAATTTACCGCCCCAAAGGGGCATTTTGGTAATTTTATCAATAAGAGGTATTTTGAAGTGTCACCCCGAGGGGGGTATTTTGATAATTTTATAAGCAAAAGGTATTTTTGTGTAAATTGACATACAGTAAGGTTATCTGGGTGATTCTACTTATGGGAAGACCGTTTGGGTGATTTAAGTTTGAGAGGGGCATTTTGGTAATTTTACACCCTAGGGGCGTTTCGGTAATTTTACATACCCAGTGAGGGGGGTTCATTTTGGGAGTATGTGTGAGTCCATATTAAGTTATAATATTGTACTGTAGCCTGTGTTCTAATGATTCGATTATTCCGTTTAGCTTAAAGCTAAAGACTTTCGGTTAGGATAATTTTGTTGCGGATCCAGGTAAGGGATTCTATCTGAACCTCGGGCAAGGACTTTTGTCCAAACCCTTATTTGATTTTGTCCAAACCCTTATTTGATTACTTGTACTCGTAAGTACTCCTTTGATATATTTACGGCTAATGCCGAACTCTGAGTTATGTATTGATATCAACATGTTCTTGCCTAGAAAACCCTAATGTTGAACCTGAATCGATTAATTGGAAATCTTGTGATGCCCGCCTGTACTGCGGGTTGAACACATTTGATAATTATTTGTATCCATTCTTTCGAATTGTTGCACCTAAATTCGATAATGTTTCGCAATCGTTTTTGCTATTTATTTGTGCTTTTCTTCTAGAATTCTGAACAATGACTTACATCAATATGTGATTGTTATTAGAACCCGAATTGATTTTTGAGATATGAGCTTATGTTAACGCTCATTGATATTGTTAATTTTCTATGTTGACCTGGGTACCTGTTTAGCGGGGAGGCGGTATAAGGCTGGTTGAATCCTGCATGAAATGCAAGCTAGTACCCAAGTGGACTAGTAATTATTATAGTACATCATGCATGTGTACACTATATTAGCTTGCCATAATGGCATTGCAATCGCCCATGATCAACATTGATTTTTGATTTTATTAGCTAGAATGATTTGTGTTTCGGTTGAAAGCCCTTGACAAATATTCATCGTATTTAGTTAGAAGGATTTGTACTTGGGTTAAAAATCCCTTGACAAGCCTTTATCGTATTATTGAAAATGATTTGTGCTTGGGTTGAATCCCTTGGAAAATCTGCTGTATTTTGGAAATGATGACTTGAAAAGGATCTTTTATTGATCGTTTTGAGTTTTGTTCAGATTGTTAATAGTTATTTTGGCATCTATTTCTGATGAACTTTGATCATTATGGGTAATCATTGAGTTTTGATCGTTCGAAGTGTTTTGAAAATCATCGTCGGTTGGATTTTTTGGAGTCGTGTTATAATTTCTTTTATAATCCTTGTACGACCTTACTGGTCTCTCAAAAGCTCACCCTTCGTTTGGCTCCCTTCTGCAGGTGAAGATCAAATGTAGCATGTTCGGGAATGGGTTAGAGTCTGTGTGAGATTCCGATGAGCCCATCACCATTGTATAGTAAGACCCCTCCGCGGGTCGGTACTGTTAATTTGTTCTTAAGAGTTTGAATTGCGAAGAACCTAAGCTGTAATAATGTAAGCTAAGTAGTTGGTGATTTGGTATTTTGAGAAATCTGAGTTGATGTTGAATTAGATGATTTGAAATATGCGTTAGTGAACAGGTCTGACAGGTGTGATGTGATCCGGTAGGTTAACGACCCGGAAGTTCGGAGCGGCGGACCTCCGTATTTTCGGGGGCGTTACACAAACAGCCAATCATCATCAACCACCACAACCACTTTCCAATCACCATTAGATCAGAACTTTCTTGGACGAACAACACCATCAATACCCCTTGATTCTAACATTCCGAAGATACACTGCAATTACCACAATCCATGCTTATCAGATTCAAAGAATCAAACCATCATTCAACCAGATTTGACCCTCTTTTGGTTCACCAATAACTTCTCAAGGGGCTATTTGGGAAGCCTTTTTCAAATTGAGCCTTCAGATACAGCATTTTCTTGTGTTTGGTAATTCCATAACAGAAAAACATAAGCTAGGTCGTTGAAACATCAGACCTCTTCAAGAACCCATTAAACCGTAAGACCTTTTGCCTAATACGACCACCAGAATCCGAATGTCACCAGGAACCACATTAAAGCCCCACTATAATGAATAGCCACCATAAATGCCCATCCCCAAATTGCATTAATCGGGTACCAAATAAGAGAACAAAGAGCTCAAACTGGGGCGATAGAGATGATTCAGCTGGGTTAGTGGTAGGCTCATGATTCAAGCCTCCGATTAATGGAACCTATATAATCATTGATGGAGAATCAGGACGATTTGTTTATTCCTTAAGTCTTCGAGCCGTATCAGTGGTGGATCAAGTGATGATTTGTTTCTAAATAAAACGACTTACCGACTACGGGATTGTTCGTGTGTAGTCACAGATGTTAACCTATGTCCTCCTTGTTAATTTTCAAACTCCAAGAACATTCAATTATAATAACTAAGGTTTACAAGATGAAGAGATTGAAAGAGAGAGAAAGAGGGAGAATACGTACCTGAGGAAGGCTGATTTTCGGTCGTCAAGCATGGCCGATTGAGAGAGAGAGTGTGAGATAGAGACTGTTTGACAAATTTTAAGGAGGGAGGCTGTTTGGCATATCGAGCAACTGACAGAGAGTAGCTGATTCTCGCGGGACTTTTGGAGAAGATGAACACTGTAGCACGAAAATATTGGTGCCAGATTTCCCCCCATTTTTTTTGGCTTGCGACGTTTTAACCGTGAATTGACTAAAAGAAGAAATGGTCCAACGACGTCGTTTAACATCCAAGAGTTATGGCATTTCTCTTAAGTGTCGCTAATAAGCGACATGTTAATAAATGATGTTTTATTAGTGTCGCGAAAGGGTAAAGCGTCGCTTAAGAAGTGGCATGTACTAAAACGTCAAAAACTTTGTGACACATAAAAATTTGTGTCATAAATTATCCGACGTTATGGTAGAAGTGTCGTAAATTATAACTGATTTGTGACATTTTTTGAAGTGTCGAAAATTAAGCGTCGTCAAAACCCCTTTTTTTTGTAGTGGATAAGGGGTCGTGGTGGTGGCGGGTGGGAGGGTGATGGAAGAAGATTGAAAAAAAAAATAAGAAGAGGATGACAAAAGGACATGGTTTGATTTTTTATTTTTTTTATTCTTTAAGCCCCATGTGCAAGGCATAAAGGCACTTAATGGGCCTCCACATGACCGAAGCTAAGAAATGACCTAATTGGATAAATTGACTGAGTATAATGCTCACTTTGACATAGATACAAGTACATCGACCAAATTAAAATTAGGAGTAAAGGACAATGGTCATTTGCAAATTTAAATCTTATTACGAATATCAATGGTATATAACGAATAGGATGTAAATCTTCAACCTTCTAAACCTATAAAGAATTGCATTGGATGTACTTTAAGGTATCTCATGGCCAACAAGATAACATCATAAGCTCTGTAACCGAGCAAACAACCATTGTTGACAAAACACGGTGTCGTGAGTTACATGGTAAAGAGGAAGGGAAATGTTTAATATATGTCTAACTATTTCAATAAGGAGGAGTGACCGAAGGGTAGGGATATCCCACTCCTTTTTTGATGACATCCATTACACGGAGGTATTCCGCATCTTCGGAAGAGGACCTATGAACGAATTACGGAGAGCTCCCGATGGGAGCCAGTTGTGGTGCCAAAAGGAGATTTTCTCTATTACCAATTCGCCAGTGTAAATGATCAGCTATTATGTCGCGAGCACAAGTAAGTTGTTTCCAAAAGATCGAACCCGTATATTTTGCTATAGTATGCCATAAGGTGTCATTGCCGTAGTACTTTTGTTTAAATAAGTTTGGCCCAAAGCTAGTGAGGATATTTCCACAGCCACCAAACCAGGTTCATAAACATGGCCTGGTTTGTGAAAGAGGTTTTCCAGAGGCTTAGCCCTCTCACGAGCTTAGGCCGGTTATAGTGTTCCAGTTTATTCCATGCTATTTATGCTCAGTGTCATCGCTTCCCCAAAGAAAAATTTGGCTAAGAGTCTCAATCTGGTTTGCAATAGTCACAGAGAGAATATGAACTTGCATGGAGTAAATAGGTAAGGAATTTAGAACAGATTTGACTAACGTCGTTCGACCGGCAAAAGAAAGGACTTTGATTTTTCACAACGCAAGTTTGTGTTTGACTTGATCAATATGGTACAAAAAATCATCCCCCACTAATCTTCCTTGGGATGGTGGGACTCTCAGATAATGATCGAATTTGTCCGTAATTGGAAGACCCTAATTTTGGCTAAAAAAGCGTCGAACATCTCTAGAGGTGTTTCTTGAAAAACTGATCTTAGAATTAGCCAAATTCATGTTGAGACATGCCTGTGCACTAAAGGAGTTAAAAACAATTAGGAAATTTGTACAGTTTACTTTGGTAGCATGGCCAAAGAGGAAAATATCATTAGCAAATAACAGGTGGGAAATTCCTAGACCTGACTGAGCTTCTTTAGTGGGGTGAATATCCTTCCGTTCTTCAGCCTGATAAAGCTGGATAGAGAGTTCTTTGAGGCATAAGATAAAAAGGTAATGCGACAAGGGATTGCCTTGCCTCAAACCGCAAGTAGGACTAAACAAAACCTGAAGGATTTCCATTCCAGATGACTACAAATTGGACTGGCGAGACACAGTTCATGATGAGAGTGATCGTTGATTTTGGCAATCCGTGTTTAAAGAGAGTGTGGAAAAGGAACATCCAACTAATATGATTGTAAGCCTTTTCTAGGTCGAGTTTAGCCATGAAGAGACCCTCTTTACCCCTTTTCTTTTTTAATGTCTAAAGGAATTTATTTGCAATAATGATGTTGTCTGTCACACGCCTGCCCCTAAGGAAACTACTCTGATTTGGGTGGATGACAGTATCAATGATAGGCTAAAGACAATTGACTAGGAGTCACAAGAGTATTTTATAACTAGTATTACAAAGGCTTATGGGTCAGAAATGGTGCACAGTCTCCGGATGAAAAATTTTAGGAATGAGAGCAATGTAACTTTGATTCAAAATCTTAGGAATATTTGACGTATAGAACACTTTTTGATGAGATCCTTAGTGGCCGTTCCAAAAATGTCCCAAATTTTCTGAAAAACAATAGGGTGGTAGCCATCTGAGCCTGAGGCTTTAAAAGGGTCTATTTCCATAAGCGGGGTTTTAATTTCAATATCCGAAGGTGTGTCCTCTAGATGGATATAATTCTTTTGAGGTTCGTAAGTCGAAATGATGTCCCAATTTACATGTGAGAATCTGAATTGTCTGAACCGTATAAATTTTGAAGATAATTTTTAAAGAGACTTTTTATCTCTGTGATGTCCGAAGTCCAGAAGTTTTGAGTATTTTAAGGGTCATGTGGAAAAAAATGGGTGTTCCGATCACCCTGACAGGCCCAGTGGATTTTCGCCCGTAGATACCAGTAATTGTGTTCCTGAGAAAGGAGCAAGTGGTATTTTTCTTGAAGATCAGATTCCAGGTTACTTAAAAAGGTAGAGTAAGGCTATTTTGGATGCCCGCCAGACGAGCCAAAGTATTTCTTTTCTATTTAAAAATATCTCCAAACGTCTATCTTTTTCCAGTAAAGAAGTCTATTTGTAAGATGACTCGTTTACTCACAAAATGGTTTGTTTTGTCCATCGGCATGGGCATATTCCAAGAATTTCGGATCGTAGGTTCCAGGGAAGGATGAGAGAATCAAGCTGTTTCAAAATGGAAAAATAGTTTTGGTTACAGTTGTTATCTCGGAAAAATGTAGAACTTGCTCTAATAACCAAGTTCATTCCAGTGCATTGCATCGAAGCGATCTAGATCTATCAATACTATGACGATACAAACTGAAAACAAAAACTAAAACCCAGACCCTCAGATGGAGGGCCTTGACCCCCTTTTGCGTACTCTTAAAAGCTGAAGAACCTTAACAAAATAGGGACAAGTAAAAGAAACGAGAGAGAAAGGAGGAGACGGCTCAATCCTCTACACACCCCACGTCACGTGAAGGCTTGGTTTCGATCGCTAGGTTAAGATGCATTTTGACTTCAAAAGGTAATTGGAAACAAATTGAAAAAGCTTTCAAGATTTTGAGATTAAACTACGACTAGTATTTGCATTTACCTGCAACTTATCTCTCCTGTAATCCCGTTGACTTCTTGCAATTTATACATTGGAATTCAAACATAAGAACAACAATTAAACTCAAAGATTAACCAAATACATGTATATATCTTTTACAAGTCAAAGTAGACAAAATCTTCCGAATGAAGTCATATGTACGTGTTCATGTTTATTCTCATGAATTCGCTAAAAGAAGTCTTGGAATCTCTAATAGCTCGTTGACTCTGATTATGAACTTCAAACGAGCTTTAACTTAAGATTGTGAAGGCATATTAATGACCAAGTTGGGACCAGCCTACTAAAGAAGAACAATGAACAATCTAAGACAGTTTACGAGGAGTACTTTTCTTTTGGTCGGCATTGCAAGCAGTACTTGAAAACACTAGACAGACCAAAGTCAACGTAGTACGACGAGTCATTCCACTTTTGCCCCTGTTCATACCGAAGACTGACCTGTGAGACGGTTACATAAAAGCATCGCCGATTCTTCTAATATTACACATTAGAATAATCTTCATGCGCTCAATTGATTCTTTCTTCTTGGTTGTAAACAATAAATATTCTCAGTTGTTTCGTACAAGCAACATACTGCGTCATTTCGAGCTTCAATTCAGTCTTTAAAGTGGTAAGTTGAATTGTAAAATACCCAATTTGAGCATTTTTTTGACTTTTCTTCAACTGGGTTGTTAGGGGTTTGAATGAAGTTTCGTGATTTAGAACGTAATTGTTGTATTTGTGAAAAGTTTGGTGCTTTCTAAAGTGGGCTTTGCTTGGAAATCGATCATAGGAGTACAAAGTGGTGGATGCTGAGAAATTGGCCTGAAAGTTCCAACCTTTGTTGGGGGCAGCTTGTTTGATGGATAAGTTATGCTGTTTTCGTGCTGCCTGTGTTCAGGTAATTTATGATTTGCTTGTTTGTGATGCTTGATTTGTTGTTTTAATTAACTGGTAGGAAGATATTGTGTTGATTTTGAGGGTTTTGAAGTTTGGCTGCCAAATTCTTTTAGATAGTTACATCTTCGTGATTTTGTGGAGTTCGCAAATTTTAGTTCATGTTTTAATTCAAACATGTAAGCTAGCATCAAAATCACTGGGAATTCTTTTTTTTCCTAATTACTATCGTTGCCCTATTATCATAGAAAGATGCTTTTCGGCATTCCATTCAATTTTTATGATCTCCAATTGCCAGTATCAATACCAATAGGAGCACTTTCTTACGAGCATTGTCATAATAGAGGGATGCATCTGGACAATGGAACATTCTGCTCAATGTTGAGTGATCTCCATCCAGAGTCTTTGTCATTTGTAGTGAACATTTGACCTTTTTTCCATATGTGATAACTTCTCAGTTTCGTTTCTTTTGGCAACAAGAAAAACTTTTGTAGCTACACTTGGTGGTTTGGAGCAACGTGTGTCTTTATTCACAGGTTCCTGACAGTTGCCATGCCAAGGCTAAAATTGATTTAGTTGCATTTTGATCTGCTTTACACTCAGATGTATTTATAGGATAGTCTTTCTCTACGTCTAAATGGGAATACATCATCGTTTTAGAAGTTAATTTTACTGATATAATTCTTTATGCTTTTCTTTTCCTAATAATTAGCTGTACTTGTTATTATTCCTTTTATCTACCGATACTTCCTGTGATATGTATTTTTGGTGTTTAAGGTTTTAGTTTTTCCACTCATGAGCAAATGTTTCGATCTTTAGTGTGTAGGGGTCCAGTCCTCGTTTATATCCGGTAAAGGGAGAAGCAATGAAAATCCAATTAAGTATGGTTTCAGCCTAGTGAAAGGTAAAGCTAATCATCCTATGGAGGATTACCATGTTGCCAAGTTTGTAAACATACAAGGGCACGAGCTTGGTTTGTTTGCTATTTATGATGGGCATTTGGGGGACGCTGTACCTTCCTACCTGCAGAAGAATTTGTTTGCCAACATATTGAAGGAGGTATGTCCAAAACCCTGAGGTTGGTTCCTTATTTTGTGTTCTTTGGTTGAGAAAATTTGAAATCCAAGGGTGCTGTCTTACAATTGTTGGTTCAATTACTATAGGATGAGTTTTGGACTGACCCAAGTAGATCAATCTTAAAAGCTTATGAGAAGACAGATCAAGCAATTCTTTCGCACAATTCCAACTTGGGGCGAGGTGGGTCTACTGCTGTTACAGCAATTATAATAAATGGCAGAAGGTTATGGGTAGCCAATGTGGGGGATTCACGAGCTGTTCTTTCTAGGAAAGGTCAGGCAGTGCAGATGACTACTGAACATGAACCTAACACCGAAAGAGGCAGCATTGAGAACAAAGGAGGTTTTGTCTCAAACATGCCAGGTTCTTCTCAGAAAACATAGTTCATTTTCTAATTCATTAGACAGTGATTTTTGAAGTGGAAATTATCGATCTGCTTCTCGAACAATGAACTGGCTCTTTTATAAATAAATCATCTTTAAAGTGAAAAGATGGCCTTTGAATTTCTCGTCAAAGTTTATACCTCGGACCAGACTTCAAATTTCAGTTAGGCATTCCCTAGAAATTATCTACCTTGAAGCTTACTTGCCACCTGTTTATGCTTGACACCATTGATAGTATTCTATTGTCCAGCTAAGAAATAGGATGGCAGAAAAGAATTATGCTGACGTTATTCTATAACTGATATTGTTGCACAAAAAGTTATTAGAATATAATTGGCCTTGGCTTTATGACTACTAAGCGAACCAAGAACGAACTTCGTATACAAGCATCCTGTTCAAGTTGCAAACAGGGAGGTTTGTGCAAATTTGAAATTGAGGGGTTGAACTACAACTGCCCCAAAAGAACTGAGGGTGGGTGGGTCAAGAAACATTGCAAAAAGCCCTAGTTTCTTCTCTTGAATGTTTTGGTTCCTTCCAAGCACTTCCTTGCTTTAATTGGGATATAACATGGATATAAATTGTTCCTCTCATTTGGAGGTACTTATATGTCCTTTCTGAATAGTGCTAATTGTTAACATTTTTTCATGACATTTTATGTCCTTTAGATGCCCCAGTAAGAAGAAGTGGTTTGTCCAAGTTGATAGGGTAAGACGAGGTGGTCGACCAAGGGTAACTTGGGGAAAAGTAGTGACAAAAGACTTGATTGCTAGGAATTAATCAGATAACATGTCCTTTGATGGGGGGAATGGAAGAAAAGGATTCGTGTAGCTGATCCCGACTAGTTTGGGGAAAAGGCTTGGATGATTATGATGATTGGTGGTGATGATGATTGAAGTGCTGATTCCCTTTACAAGAATAAGTGGAAGTTGGATTTATTACACCATTGAAAAACCTGGCGGAGAAGTTGTATCTCTCCGGGGCATTATAACAATCTTGAATTCTTGGAATCAACTTTAGTTAGTGTGTAGTTATGGTTAAATGGTGTCACTTTTGCGCTCAGCAACTTAATTATACTATGGAACTAGAGGTCCTTACAAACATGAAAGTGCCCGTTATATTTTTTCATAACAGCGATGAATTGGCTCCACAAGTTAAAGTTTTTGGGGAACACTATGCAATATAGAACCTGCAGAGCTTATGGATTTTGTCCATAATGAGTCCCAGAAAATGCCAGTACGTGTGGGCCCCTAAATTTGACATATTTGTGACTGAATAGGGGACTCATAGTATGAAGAACATTCAAATGACTATGAGCATTATTTTACATCCTCTGATATGCACGTGTTCTAGAGCACCTTGGGCCTGCATTTATTTGCGGCAACAGTGGTTCTCTAGCATTTTCTAATACTTTTTTCATTTCTTACTGGTAACACGAATTCAATCCAGTGTTGTTCTTTATTGGCTAAACTATGTACTAAATTGTCTGTTCTACATTAGGGGACGTACCTCGAGTGAATGGGCAATTGGCAGTTTCACGTGCTTTTGGAGATAAAAGTCTTAAATCACATTTGCGATCAGATCCTGACATTCAAGAGACTAATATTGATACAAGCACTGATATTCTTATCCTGGCAAGTGATGGTCTCTGGAAGGTGATGTATCTTTCCCTTATCTTCTTGCTACATTTTTCTCAGCACTGTGTTCAAAAGCAGCACAATTGTCATATTAGGTATATCCTTTTTTCTATCTTCTTCTTAAATTGGTATGAACTCCATTGCATAAAGGTAATATACACTGATCTCTCCTGACTCCTGAGGTTTCTCCTAACTGCAAAGACACCTCCCATCTCATTGATGAAACGATACTAACCTCCGTTGACCATTGATGGAAGTAGCAAACAACAGCTGCACCCTTATTTAGTCAATATGTAGAAAATCTAGTTCCACCACATTTGCCGAACTATATAATCAGCCTTAGGCTCTCCCTCCCCCCCCCCCCCCCCCTCTCTCAAAGAGGAATATATTGTGTAAGAAGGGAGAGAGAGATAAAGATGATTGTAATAGTCAATTAATGAGGGAGGTTTGGATTGTGTGTTTGCAATATTCCTCTCAAGTTAATTAGAAAGTTTAGTAGGATGGCGGTGAATAGAAAAATGTTGTATATTTTGAATGGCTCACAACTAAGAAACAAGACAGGCATAAGAGTAGCTGAAACGTTAGTGATGGCAGCATAAGAAGTAAGGAGGTTCAGATGAAAGCTGGGGTTGTTTTAACTGAAAGTAAGGTGAGGGTGGTATCGTTCAACATGGGTTTTTACATAATGCGGGCCTTTAGATGACCCTGTGCAGAAAATTGGGCTGTGCCAACTTAATGGGTAAGAAGAGGTGGGTGGTAGACTGTGAATGAAGTGGTCAAAACTTAAAGCAGTAAAAGAGGATCTCATTGCTAGAAATGTACAAGAGAGTGTGTTTGGATAGGGAGAGTGGAAGAGTAAGGATTTCAGTAGTTGACCCCAACTTGTTTGGACAAAGGCCTACTTTAGTTGAGGCCATGAAGAATAGGGCTCGCCTTCTTTGGAATTCTATGCACCTAATAACTTTAGTTTTGCGGGAGAACACCAACGTCTGAAGCATTCTGCTGGGAGGTAGCAAACTGCAAAGGGAGGTGGAGTAGGAGATTCTTGGTCTTCAATATCTGTTGATTTGAACCTTCAATTTTACCAAACCAAGATTCAACAAGCCACCGTCTTGGGAGGCACATTTTTTTAAGTTATATGATTTGATAGATGCTCATCAGAACTTATTACTGTTTTAGTGGGATAATATGTTGTGGTGAAGGTGGATATGACTGCTGAAAAACACCGAACCTTCAACCAGTCATGGCCGATGAAGTAAGAGAGTTGGGTCTCCCTTTTGTACCCATGATGCAGAGAGGACACTTAAGCATCTTGATATCGATGTTGACATTGCTGTGCCCAGTGATGCTTATCTGTAATTGGCGGCCATGTCAGCTACGTTCTTCGCGTGATATACTTATTCGTGGAGAGGGAGAAAGGTTATGCTTCAGGTTTTCTGTTTTCAGCTACATTCTTCGTGTGATATACTTTTGCGTGGTTTCACTTGGCTGTTCAGGCTTGCACATCATGTCTGAGATTCTAGCTGTGTTGCTTAATTTTTTTTCTCTTCTTTATTGCTTCGTGTGTGGGGGAGTGGCAAAATTGGTCCATCTGTACCACATTGTCCTTCACAGTTTCCATTCTTTTGTAACAAATGATAGGAAATGGGATAACAATAAAAATACATGGAGGGAAGTCATTGTAATTTGGACAAACCTCGGTGGAGCTCTGTGTGTGATTCACCCTTGCATTTATAAGAGTTGCGAGGAGGATTGAAAGCGAACATCAATTAGCCAAAAAAAAAAAAAGGACAAGTGGTAGGCACTTTACATGACCTGACCAGGTGAGAGATAGAGAGATTAACTGAAGTAGTAGTTTGTCATTTTCCCTTTTTTGACATGTATTTTCTCCAGGTGATGAGTAATCAAGTAGTGCCGTTTTCCTTTTCTGAAAGGGAACATCAATTAGACAAAAAAAAGGACAAGTGGTAGGCATGTTACATGACCTGACCAGGTGACAGATAGAGAGATTAACTGAAGTAGTAGTTTGCCGTTTTTCCTTTTTTGATATGTATCTTTTCCAGTTGATGAGTAATCAAGAGGTGCCGTTTTCCTTTTTTGACGCGTATTTTCTCCAGGTGATGAGTAATCAAGAGGCAGTTGATATTGCAAGGAGAGTCAAAGACACCCAGAAAGCAGCCAAGCAATTACTATTGGAAGCTTTGAGGAGAGAAAGCAAGGACGACATATCATGCGTTGTAGTTAGATTTAGGGGATAAAACCTCTTCGAGTCCATATTGCTTATGGGGCAAAAGAAATAAGAGTTCCTTACCGGAAGGTCAGTATCACCACAAGCTAAGCTGTACCTGTTTGTGGTGCACCCCAGAATACTTGCAGACCTATACATGAAAGCCGGGAAAACACAAGGGAAAGAAGGGACAGGTTTACCTCTGTAAAGTCTCTCTTGCTAGTTTCTGGTGTTTTATTTTGTTTTTCATTCATGGAAGTCTACTTGTCGTATGGTATGTGCTTGTGTGTGTGTGAGGGAGAGATTTGTGCGGCTGATGTATAGATGATGAACTTGGGGGGTGAACCTGCAAGAATGAATTCTTTTTGGTGGCAAAGTTACTTATAATTGCTGTGGTAACATCCTCACTGATGCTTGACAGGGTGCGAAGATTCACACATCCTGTGAAGTAGCCCATGATTTGGGGCAAAATATAAATTTGTAGTTGATTTGTTCTATGGATGGAGAAAGCCCATCAATATATAATGTGATCCATTTCACAAGTGAGAACTAAATTGGCCTTGTTTAATCATGGTTCATTTTTGTGAAGATTGGAAGTTTTCCAGTTAAAGTGAGATTTGTGTGATAAGTTGCACAATTTTGCGAAACCACTCAGTCACCGATAAATATAAGAGAAGTGTTACTGAGAGTTAAACTTGGCTGGTTTTATTGTGGAGCAGACGTGACTTTTGCTAGTCAATGCGTGCTTTGATGTGGTTGTACCTCCTATTTCTATAGTTGCATGTTGCTCTGATAACAATTGTATATGCTTTGACATTAGAACCTGCCTTAAGTTTTTTAAAAATTGAAGTGTTGATTTTTGAAGCTTCAGGACTTCACTATATTATGCTCTCTATTCAGGCCAATCGAGGTTGTTTTGTCTAAAACTTCGTCGAGCATCGAGACAAATCAAAGCTTGCACAAGTTTTGATGCTCATAACAAAGCTCAAGCTACTCAAGCTTGCACTTATGTAAATCGACCTTGCGAAAAAGCAAGTAAACCTTGGTCATAATTTTAAAGTTGGACTTTGTTAAATTACCTCTCGCAAAATTTATTTTCTATCATCTGGAAGGTCTGTTGGTCACGTCACTTTTCTTGTTTCACTGTCTCTCCTCTCCCGGAATCTCAATAATCTTAGAGGTACTTACACATCCCCAGCCCTTGTTTGCCTCATGTCATACTCCGTACCGGGTTTATGGTAAATTTAGTAATTTAACTTATTATTATTGTATTCAAGATGATATGACTTACAAGCCTTAGCGACGAAATTGTTGTAAGTGATATTTTGGGAATACATTTCAAGGAGTCAGACAGCTTGTTAAAAACGATTATCCAAGTGTAGTGTATTGTGTGGAGCTTGATTATAAAGGTATTTTGGTTGGCTAGTGTTTGAAAAGGGAAGAATAACGCGACGAATGCGTCAAAAACCTTACAAATGGGTTGGACTATAAGAGGTTTGGTGCTTGCGTGCTATTGGTACCAGTGTTATGTAATATGTCCTTATTAATTGATTTAATAAATGCAATATAAGCGAATCTAGTTAAGCAAACGATCCAAATCCGTGTTTATGCTATGGGTTTGAAAAGAAAAGGAAGATGGAAGAAAAGGCGGGAGAAAGAAGAAGATGCTGATGGGATTTTTATACGGTTGGCATGTGCCCATAATATGGTAGATGAATGTGTGCATAATAAGTGTTAGAAAAACATTGTTGCCTCTCACTTTTTTTTGGACCCTATGGTGGTTGCAAGGGTTGATAATCTGACCATGATGACACAAGTCAGGGTATTATACATTTATTATGATATTTTAAAAGTGCCTTTAGGTCTTCCTCTTCTTCCTTACGAGTAACGCCCAGCCACCGGCGTCGACGTCCAAACACCCCCACTCCAGGCTTTTACCTAACCATTATACACAGTCAAATACACTAGCGACCACTGCCTTCCCAAACACCATCGCACCACCAAACCCATACCCCCATTCCCTGCTCATCACACAGACATATACATGCACACGCACACATCAATGACAATGCACACATTGCTTATCCTGCACACACAAACACACACCAGCGGCACATAGACACATACTCCCCCCCCCCCCCCACACACACTGCCCATCACTATGTCGAATGCCCATACTAGCCACCGAAACCCACCCACTACCCACGATCTGTACCACCCACTGTCAGTCTCTAGCTCCCCAACTCCGCCTGTTGCTGCTACTATCATCAATTGCCCCTTACCCCCCCCCCCCCGCCCCCCGCCCCCTGCCCCATATGGGCTCTCTTTGATGAACTTTGAATTTTAATGGATCCAAATGGCTCGATTAAACATTTGACTAAGGAGCCTGGTGTTGACTCCTTTGTGTGGTATTAATTATCGGGCAAGTATCCATCTTTGAGTCATTTTCTACTCTGATCATCGATTTATTACGGCAGTGGGGCAGTGATGAAGCTCGGTTGTGGTGGGTTTGTTTTTGGGTGGTGATGGCAGGGCAGTGGTGTAGATCGGCAATTGTGAGTTTCTTTTTTGCAGCATAAAGGTGGTAGTCGTGTAATCGCTTGCGGTCGATTCATTTCTAATGTTGGTCGTGGGGCAATGGTTATTAATTTAGTGTTGTTGATCCGTAGCGGACGGAGCCGTGTGTAATCTGGCTAGTTATAGTGGTGGTGAACCGGTAAGATCTCGTACATGGCAGGGTGAATTAAATTACTTTTTAATGAGGCGTATTGCCGTCTTTTCGTTAATTCTGTAAAATGAAAAGTAGAAAAGTATATCCTAATACAATAAGAGTAAGAAAAGGAGTCTAGTGTAATAAAGGCAAATTTCAAGATGAGGAGTGTAATTAAGTTGCCGATGTTGGAGTTGAGTCCCACCCCAACTTCGTCAAGGTTGCCATGTGCCCCCCAACCCCCCAAAGGGATCTGCCACAAAAGGAAAAAATTTACATTAGGGAGAAAATTGTAATTAGTGCCAACTCTTGGAGAAACCCTAAAATCCCTTTCCTCTATACATACACATCTGCCAGAAGAAAGCTAACGCATCTAACCCCCACCCCTCTCCACCCACGCCGCAGTTCTTTCTTCTCTAATCTGAGAATCTTCTAATAGCTTCACCCATATTGGTAGATCATTGCGGTTTTGTTACAGGTATGTAACATGCAGTATATATTATGTGTATTAAAACGTGTACTGCCTCTTCTTTCAGCTGCAAGGGCATTTATCAACCTCTTGATGGCTTTGTTCTGGAGGCACATACCAATCCCAAAGCTTTGGGGGTTCCTCTTACTGCCCAGATTTGATCTTTTCTTATCTGGGTTCCCCCCTCTTTGGTACATTTTCCCCTACTTTTGCTTTGCTACTTTTCTGATTCGTTTTAATAGGAAATCATTTGAACCCAATTTTGGTTCTTTGTTGGCGGCCTATCTTGGCTTACTAGCTGCAGGCGCTGGGAACTTTCTCTTTTAGTTGCAGAAGATAAAGCAATAAGAAATTGGGCAACAGAGATGAAGCGATTGATTGCTATAAATAAAGTCCCACTCTAGTTTGTACGCACTCAAGTGAAGGTCAAATTTAAGTACTCTAAATCGCAACATATAATCAAAAACATTTAAAAGACTGCTGAGATCGATGTGCTTGAATTACAGAGAATACGCAAACGACTACACATGTAAAGTGGTATCTCATTTCAAATTATTTAATGGTTTGAATTGTACGGTTATTTAAGATGGGAGTGAGTTTTTTATTTAATCCTAAGAGGAATGATTAAATGTAGATATGAATAGAAAAAAGAGTAAAAAAATAAACGTAAAAAAAATATTTACAGTGATTAAATTTTTTTGGGACTTTGAAATATGATCAATTTTTTTTTTTTGGAACAGGTGAAGTAATAAATAACACTCACTCAATTTTTTTGGGACGGTATTAAAAATTTTTTTTTGAAACGGATGGAATAATAAATGACACTCACTTGATTATAAGCATTTAAATAATTGCGGGTTGAGGTGAATTGAATCGCTGGTTTAAGGTAGGTAATTGCATTTGGATTGGTTTTATTGTTCGTGACTTCTTTTAAGAGTAAAGAAAGGAAATGGAAGAAAAGATTATGAGCTTTTTGTGAGGAAGGAATGAAAGAAGAGAATAAAAGGAAAGAATATCTGGACTTCTTTCTTCTAGATCTTTTTGTTTCAAAATTGAGAAATGTACCATTGATTCTAAGTGGGTACACAAAGTCAAATTCTACCTAGATGGCATTGCAGAGAGATACAAAGCGCGACTTGTGGCTAAGGGATGCATCCAAATTGAAGATCTAGATTTTCATGAAACATTTGCACTGATTATCAAACTAGTTACAGTGCAGTGTCTTCTTGTCGTTGCTTCAATAAAGAAATGGGAACTCCATCAGTTGGATGTCAACAACTCCTTTTTGCATGGCAATTTAGAATAGGAAGTATACACGAAAATTCCTTAAGGTTTTTCTAAACAGGGGGAGAATCGTGTGTGTCGTCTTTAAAAGTCTCTCTATGGACTTCATTAGGCTTCACAGAATTGATATCACAAGTTTACTCAGTCCTTACTTGCAGTAGGTTTTATTCAGTTTCAATCTTATCATTCTTTATTCACATTCACTCGTCAAGGATCCTTTCTTGTGTCCTTATTTATGTTGACGACGTGATTGTTACGAGGACTGATTCAGCTAAAATTTCTTGGCTAAAATACTTGGATACTAAGTTCCATATTAAGGATCTCAGTAAACTCAAGTACTTTCTCGGCATTGAGGTGGCACATTCTTCTGATGGCATTGCGTTGAGCCAACGCAAGTATGTTCTTGACATTTTAACCGAATGTGGTCTAACAGGTTGCAAACCATCTTCCTCACCAATGGATGAACAACATCAACTTGATCTTAATTCAGGAGAACTATGTGATGATCCATGATAGTACAGATGTCTCATTGGCAGATTACTCTACCTCACGATTACTCATCCAGACATAAGTTATGCAGTGCACATCCTAAGTTAGTTCATGCACAAGCCAAGACGACCACATTATGATGGTGCCATACGCATTCTTCGCTACGTCAAAAATTTGCCTGGTCAAGGTATTTTGCTATCTTCCAAGAGTTCTCTATCCCTGCGCGTTTATTGCGATGCCGATTGGGTTGGCTGCCCAACAACTCACAGATTTACCACTAGGTATATTGTGTTTTTGGGATCTTCACCCATTTCCTAGCACTCAAGGAAACAATCCATAGTCTCGCGTTTCACCGCCGAGGCAGAATACAGGGCAATGGCCACTACCGCAAGTGAGATTATATGGATTCTTCGACTCCTCTCTGATTTAGGGGTCTCTCATCCAAATCCAATTTTTTTTATTTTGCGACAATCAGGCCGCATGGATTCCACGAGTGCACAAAGCACATTGCAATAGACTATCATTTTGTTCGGCACCATGCTCAGTCCAAAGCTTTATTACCTTGAACGATTTCCTCTCGGCATCAACTTGCAGACATTTTCACCAAGGCACTTAGTCAGGAACACTTCCACATTTTGCTGGGCAAGTTTCAAATATCCATGCTCCAACTTGAGGGGGAGTAAAGGAGAATCTCATATTCATGAAAACAAATAGTTTCAGTGAGATTTTAGCTTGATATTAAGATCTAAACTAGCATGATTCTTGGACCTAAATTAGCTTGATTCTTGGATCTAAATTAGCTTGATTCTTGAATCTAAATTAACTTGATTTAGGATCTAAATTGATTGTTGTGATGTATATAAAAGCGTGCTTTGACATTATGTAAAGACATACCAATTTAAAAACTTAAGGCAAATCTATTTTTGCTCTCTCTTTCTTTCCATCTCACATACACAAGCCTAGTTGGCAGTCACCCAACCACCACCAACCGCCGCCATTGACCGGCACCGTCGACCACCTGAACGGTAGCCACCTTTCTCCGACCGTTATAGATTTTGCATGCCAATTTTGGCAGCCTCCGATGCCGCCAACTCCGTCGGCAGCAGGCTACTGCTGATCGCCACCACCAGCCCGACTGTCGCCACCTATCGCGACTGCCTCAAAAACTGACAGTCACTGTCGACCAAATTTGGGAATCGTTGATGTCGCCAACTATCAGCCAATTTCAGGGGCCATCAACGGTCACTGCCTATCACCATCGTTAAACTCCATCAACCTACATTGCACAACGCGACTACCAACAAGAATAACAAAATTAGTTTTTTTTTTTTAAATATGACTAGTTTAAAACAAAAAGAATTAAAGACCAAACAAGTTGATCAATATTGAATTGGGTTAAATAAGGCGATTGGATCAAAATGGGGATATGGCAGAGCAACTTAGATCATACTTGGGACAATATAGGGATGGGATAATATTGGATGGGGTGACTTGGGTTTCGACGTGATGTCCCTTAGTGTCGTCCGCAGTATTGCCTCATCTTCATGAGCTTTGCACTGACCTCCCACAGACAGCGAGGGATGTAATATAAGAAGTCTTGGGGGTTTCAATTAGGTACATCAGTCGTTATGCCTGTTAATTGTCCCTGAATCTCAGACGAGAGGTATAAGTTTTTCATCTAGTATTAAACCACGAGAGGCAATAAACATTTTTTTTTCTTTCTGAAACCTCATTGATGGTAGGTGTCGGAGGGTCTACGAGGAAGTCACAAAAAAGATGTTATAACACTTAAGGTGCTAGCATGAGGTGTGGCATGAAAGTTATGGCACAAAGTAATAGGTGTAGTAATTGTCACCTACGCATTTCGTGTGCGCCTATCACAGGTTTGCATATGTAGATACAAGATGTTGGACCACACCGACCCTAAAAGTTTTTCGAGACACCGGGGTATAAAAAGAGAAAAAGATGTGGGCTTAACTAATTTAGATATAATTTGCCATATATATATATATATATGTGTGTGTGTGTGTGTGTGTGTGTGCGCGCGTGTGTGTGTGCGTGTGTGTGTGTGTGAATATCTTGGGGCCGCGAGATAGGCTTAGGTTGCACCTTTAGTTTGGCAAATTACATCTAAAAAATGAGCCAAGATCCGTAGCATAATTAAGGAAATTGAGACTGGTACTTGTCACAACATTTAAGCATTAATTTTGCTAAACAAAGACGTTATGTTTGAATTAAAGGACAATATCATCTATTGTACTGCATATATGCCGTAATTGCTTTCACGAAGTTTTTTAATCATTAAAAGTATTTGTCACTATTGTCAGATTTTGAAGTGACAATTTATTATTGCCGAAATATATTTAGCGACACCTTTACATTACAGCAGAGGAATCCTGATCCATCTCTAAAAGAAAAGCTCTTTGCTGAAACATAAAAAAAAGTACACGATTGTTCATAATTGATAACGCTGACATCGTATAAAAGACAAAAAGATAAGAGCATCTCACTTGCGTGACTCCACTTAGTAGCAAGTAAATATGACTTTTAATTGTACTAGCAGTAATGCATGTGAGTTGCACGTTGATTAAATGCAACAACAATCCTCAAAAAAATAAAAGATTAATGAAAAATACCAATAAGTCATCCCAAGTTTTAACAGTTCTCCATCTACATATGCATTTCTTGTGGCTCTTTTTTGTAATCGTTTTGTTAATAAATAGGAGTATTACTTTTTGTTAGAATTTGAAAGGAAACAAGAAGCTTTTTTTTAAGCGAATGAGCAAATAATATAAACATCAACAAAATCAAAGAAAGTGTTCCTAAAAGACCGAGTGTGATGTCATACCTACAAATAAGAGTACTTGTATATGTTTAACACTCTACACAAGATTGTCAAAGAAAATATAACTCATATTCAAGAATGAATGGCAATAAACCTGAAATTTGGGGTTCAATAGTACTGATAACACCTTAGTCAATGAAGCCACCTCTATCTCCCTTGCACTAAATAAATGATAGGTTTTGAACATAAATGTAAATAATTGATAAAGGCAACAACTCATTTTCAGTTTAAGTAATGCTAAGTTGGCTCTTTTTTTTGTTACAAAATAACTCCAAGCTATGATGTGAAGAATAGATACCTTAATGAAGCTTCGGATATTCCTTTTGACAACATAAAATTGTTTAACTTGACAAGTACTGTATTTTTAACTTTTTGCATTTCATTCTTTCCGATGGTAATATGTAAGAGATATCAACATGCTTTTTCAAGAGGTCCTAACTTAATCATAGTGATGGTCTATCTTTTGCATCCCTTAAACCACTCTTACACTGTACTTCATGGTAATATGACTTCATATTGTTAAATAAAATGCAATTAACAACAGCATTTCCAAAGACATATTATACACTCCTAAAAAAGTTTTGCTGATTTGTATAATCAAAAGTATAACTATGAATTCAACATACTTCTGAACGCGTCTGCTTATTAGACAAAACAAACAATGAAGTTGGTGAAAGGATCAGGAAGCATTCAAGCATGATAAAGAAGTTCAAATATCGATTAATGGAAGAGAAAAGGTGATGAGGCAAAGGAAGGCCTAGATTTTTTTACCCAAGTGTCTACTGCCACCAAATATTTGACCAATGACGTATTCATTAATGGTTCATTTATTTTTTGTTTCCTCTTTAGCCGGTAAAATAGGAGATTTGGATAAAACAGAAGTATAACAAATCTCCTCTAAATTATCTTAAGGGCTAATTACACCTATGTCCCTGAGGTTAGGGGATAATTACAGTCAAGGACACAAAGTTTCAAAATGTAACATTCCGTGACCAAACACTTTTAAAATGTATCAGTCGTGTCCATCCGTTAGGGTTCCGTCCAAAAAGTGTATTTTTTGGCTGATGTCATCCATGCGTATTTTCTAAATGTCAATACTATCCTTATACCATATATTTACATATATACTGTATAAAAATTAAAAACCCTAATTTACAAAATTAGGGTTTCAAACCTAATACCAAATTATAATTTCAAAACTTAATTCTCTATCTCCAAATTAAGGTTTTAATCTTATTTTTAAATTAGGATCTCTCTAATAGAAATTAAGTCTTTTTCCCCAAATCAAATTACAGATTTAAGTTCCTTTTTTTTTTCAAATTTGTGTTTTTTATTTGTTTTAATTTGAAACCCTAACTTTATCTCTCTCTCTCTTTAACCATCATCTCAATGGGGCTGCCGCCGCATCACTCCAACCACCTCGCTGCCGCCGCATCACTCCAATCACCTCACCGCCGTTGCTTTCCTTCTCCCCTCCACGATGTCGCTGCCCCTCCCTCTTCCCCCCTACCCCCACCACGCCACCCTTAGCCCAGATCGAAGTCCATTCCATTGGCCAAGGTCGCGGTGCCAACTTATCAAGCCACGACAAAGGCGCCGTTACCAGGGGGCTGCCAAAATCACAAAAGCAGTCGCATGACCACGAAGGAGAAAGGGAAGAGGAAGAGTGGGTGTGTGTGATGGTGCGATAGAGGGAAGAGGGATGGGGCGCCGGCGTAGTGGGGGAAAGAGGGAGGAGCGGCGGCGCACACCGATGCCGGAACCAGTGCTCTGATCAGACAGGATCACCTATTAATGCCAGATCCAGAGTCGCCCCAAGTGCTAAAAGGATTTTCCTCGCGCTGGCCAAGTCTAATCCCATTCATTCCAAAACCAAGAACCTTGGGCCTTCAGATTTGCCCATATATTCAATTCGCGGTACTGGTTTTGCAATTCAAGTGTGTCAAATCATGCTCATAGGTTTGAATCACTCGTTTTGCAATTCGATTGCATGTGCAATCAGATAAGAAGAGAAAGGAATCCTAACCCTAGATCTACATATTGCCATGGTGAAGATTCTGAGGACGAAATTCAAAGCCAAAATCCAATTTAGAAAATGAAATAACACATTCTGAGGAAGAGAGAGAAATTTATGGGGGTAAAAAATGGTTTGGGAAGACAGAGGAGGAAAAAAATAAAATAAGAGAGAAATTACATTTTGAAAGTAAATAACCTTCAAAGTCAGGGGCAATCAAGTCTTTTTGTCAAAACCGTTAAGTATTTTTGTATTCCGTTTGTCAATGGACATAAGTGTTACATTTTGAAACTTTGTGTCCTCGAGTGTAATTACCCCAAACCTCAGGGATTTAGGTGTAATTAGCCCTTATCTTAATGGCAAAATGTTAATAAACTACTTTATAGGGCTATAATTATTCAAAAACTAATTTTCACATATTCATACTTTTATAAATAGTATAAATTTTTATGTCTACACAAAATATTTAGTGTAAGTTATTAATTGCCAAATACAATTATCAAATTTCTACACTAAAAACTATTTTAAATTTCCTTATAATTCGTTAAATCTCGTACATTAGTGATAAAGTTGGAGTGCGTTATTACGATGAAAATTTTCACCAGCGGCAAGTCACGATAGTCAGATGTTAGTACATGGAACCTCATCCTTTGCCCACACAATCCAACGTAGCCGGTCCGCAGGACGGACCCACGTGGTGACAGGGGGGCTGAAGCACCCCCTAACTTCTGGGAATTTTTTTTTCGGTTTTTGGGAATCGCAGACCCCGTTCCCGAGATCCCGTTCCCCAATCCCCGATACCCCGTTCGGCCGTTCCCCGAGAGACCCACAATCGAGACTCTCTCTCTCTCTCTCTCTCACCGAGTCATCGGTGGACAGTGAAGCTCACGACGACCGGCGAATAGATCTGAACGACGGTTGCTTCGATGAGGGACGACGGAGTGACGGCTGTGACGCTGTGGCGGACGAATGGACGAGCAAATCTGAGATCTTGACCGCCGACAAGTGACAACCTCTTGAAGAACCAGTCGGCAGTCACCCTTGAAGAACCAGAACCAGATCTGAGATCTTGACCGCCGACAACCTCTCGCGAGTCCTGCGCCGATGCTGACGCCGGCTGCTGCCTGGGAGTGCCGAGTGCTAGCTGCTCTGCTGATTGCTACAATTGTTTTCTATTCGTATGCCCTTGTGTCCTTCGGCCCCTTCCACAGTTCCACTGCCTCATTGAGTCACTGGACATTTAGTGACACAAAATAGTGTGAGGCTCAACTTTTATCATTTCTTTTTTGCTTCAGTTGCAGAGTTGCTTGAATCACTACTTCTAATAATTTGTACAATGGTGCAAAATAAATAAAGAAACAAAGAAAAGGATTTATTTCATTTTATACTAAATGTCTAGAATACTTTATATAGTTATATTGATCATTGATGTCTAATGTCTTATGTCTTATGTCTAACCTTATAACCAATGGCAGTTTTATGTGAATTTTGGCCACTTTAGTTCTTTGAAGGCTTAGATATAATTTTTATTTGTTAACTTTTGTTTTGAACACTATACAAAGAAGATGAAACCTTATAAAAACCCCAAACAAGAATTAAATATGAGCTTCATTTTTAGCCACCTTGGCTTCACTGTTATCACTATATAATTATTATGGTAAATTTGTATTTTTTTTGTGTTGTACTTATAAAGAGTCTTTAATGACTCTCGTGAAACTTAATAATACTTTTTGTATGTTTTATAAGTGCATTTTGTTTTTAATAAAAATAATTGATAAATTCGATATAATTTTTGCACCCTCTGAAAAAAAATTCTAGTTCCGCCCCGGCCGGTCCGGATTTCACCGTCCAACCCCACAACCCAAGACTGAGATTTCAACCGTCCATCCCCGAAACACTACCTCTGAATCTAACCGCTCATCCGCAAAGTACACAAAATCAGTTATCAGACCCGTAAAAAACAAAAAGCAAAGACATTTTGGCAAAAGCAAAATTTTTCTCTGGCAGTCGCACACTCAGCAGGAAGTGTAGCCATGCAGGAGGAAAGAAAGAAGCAGGTTTACTTGGCCAGACTTGCGGAGCAAGCTGAGAGATATGATGTTTCTTTGTCCCTTTTGATATACGGGTAATGGGTGTTTGTACATCAATTGCACGACGGGAGGAGGCATACTGGGTTCTGTTTGCTTGTACAGAATAGTTTCCTTATTTGGTATTGCTTTATTGCGGTGTGCATGTTTATATGTTTGTACTCTTGGTTTCAAAGTTGTTGCTAGCTATCCTTGCGTCCTGTTTTTGCAACACCTCAAAAAATATTCAATGGCGCTACTAATCCGGTCAACCCGGAGTGCAATCTCCAAGTCAAGTGCCGTGCCTCTGTGGCTAAAATATTTAAAGTGTTGGCATCGGCCTGTCCCAGGCCTTTTCGCTGGATGGGAGGTCGGCCTGTGGGGTTGCACTTTTAAATTGACGGCAGTAACTTTATCTAGTTAATACTCCTAGGTTTTTATTCGGTCACGCTACTCTAACCCGTGATTGAGGGAGAATGTATGAGGTAATGACCTTTGCTCGCTGGCTTTTGGGCTCAAGGGGATGGCAGTGGGACGTATATCTTGTATTTTTATGGTATTTGGATTTCTTCACTTCGCTTAATGAGTCAATCTTATATTCAACTTTAAGGCCCAAAGCGTGAGCCTGACCGAAGCTGAGCATTGAATTTGGCAGTAGATTGCTATATGACGTAGAAGACTAATGCATACAAATTACAACCACATTCAGCAACTCTAACAGGATTACCGTCGTATTATTGTCGAAAGGAGTGCTGGACCTGAAATCAGGAGGGATCGCCACTATACCAAATTCGGCATATTAAGGGATGAACTTGATAGTTGAACTTGTATGATGAGATGAACTTGGCAGTTTGAGCTTAAACTAGGTGCGCTTAGAGGCATGAGGCGTTGGCATGAAAAGAGTGCGCATTTTAAGGTGTTTGATTTTTCAGCGAGGTACTTGGCCGAGCAACCCCTAGAATCGCGAAGCCTCTAGTAACTACGTAGAATGGGAGATAATGCAGTCATGATGCTTGTGTCACAACCTATCAATTAAGAATTGCAGAGCTTTGGTTGTTTGATGGAGGATCAGTACTGGGGTTGCCATCTGGGCTGACAACTTGAGAACCTTGGTTTGGTTATGCTCGGTCTTTGGAAAGTCGGTTCGGTATATGGGAAGTTTGGTTGGTAATTTGCTTGGTTTGGTATTGCTCTTGGCTGCCATTTGGGAAGGCTTATTATTTTCGTTCTGGCTTGGAGACTTCGCTTAGCCAGACTAATTCCATGAAATATCGTACAGAATTTAGCTCTAGATTGAAGGGAGATAGTGGAGAAAGCTTCCACGGCTATGGCTGTGTCTGTGTGGTGGTTTTTTTTTTTTGGGTGGTGGGGGTGGGGGTGGAAGACTGAGTATGTTCGGATTTTCGATTTGTGGAAGTTTTGAGGGAATAACAAGTTGGTTTGTACATAAACATAAGAGGAAATTATGTTTGGCAGACTGTGTTGAGGGTTACTTCAATACCTCCAAGTGTTACAGGGTCTTGACTACCTATCTGAAAAATAAAAGACCCGTTCCTTTTTTTAGTTTAATTCCACAACAGCCTCTGTAGATGTGATAACCTATCTCGACCCATGTATCTGCTACTATTACAACCCAATATAACATTAGTAACGCGTCAAAACCCGTAATGTCGATTACATGAGGAAACATGTATCGGATGGAGCTAATAACAAATAACTAAAGGTAGTAATAAGTGAGTCTCCTATTGACTCCAGGGAGGCTGAAATTTAATTGGTTTTCAAACTTTTGGAGTACAAATTTTTTTACTTTTATGGTTGTGGGACATGCGGCAGTGTTTTAGAAAGTGTTTACGTCTATTTGTCTGTAGGTGGTTCTGACAATGGGCAATGGTCCTATACGTGGAAGTTAAAAATGCCTTTGTTTTTTTGGTTTGCTAATGGAGAAGTAGACAATAATTTTGCCTCTAAGAAAGAGTATCTTCCGAGGGCGGTTCTTTGCTTCCCACACGGACCACCACCTTGTCCGGCGTTAGAACCTTGGATGATGTTCTTAGATGTGAATTGACTACTGCTTTTGCATTATTTTTTTGTTTCGAGTATAAGCAAATAACTGCTTTTAACGCGTGATTCAGTGGTACCTGGAACTTTGTGTAGTTTGCTTTATTTTATGTTCACTTACATTTTTTGTTCTTGTCATAGAGATGGTAGAAGCAATGAAGGAGGTTGCTAAATTGGACGTGGAATTGACCGTGGAGGAGAGGAATTTGGTTTCAGCTGGCTATAAGAATGTCATTGGTGCAAGAAGGGCTTCATGGCGAATTTTGTCCTCCATTGAACAGAAGGAGGAGGGTAAGGGGCATGAACAAAATGCGAAAAGGATCAAAGGTTACAGAGAGAGGGTTGAAGACGAGCTTACAAAGATATGCAATGACATACTGTCTGTAATTGATAAGCACTTGATCCCATCTGCATCAACAGGAGCGTCAACTGTTTTCTACTATAAGATGTAAGCTTTTTTCCTTCCTTTGTTCCTGTTACCTTCCCTTTTCCTTTGCTTGTGGATTGAGGGGCTTAAGATGTGATTGAGAGTTGGAGATAACTACAGATTGAAACTGAAGGCATTGAGTATTAACTGCTTAGATATCTGAAAAGAATATTTGTTAACAGCCCCAGACATTGAGTTTTGTGTTATGTATGGTGGCCAAGTTGGGTAGGAAATTAAAACTTGAGTATTGCTTTAGTTGCTATCCTTTGTATAGCCCGCCTAGAGGGGTTTTTGGAACTTATTTACCCTGGGTAATTGTTTGTAAATCCAATGTGATATATTATTTCTCCTCTTGGTTTAATAAGGCTGTCTTGTTGAGAAGCAAACATTCCATTCAACGACCTGTGACGTTTCTTATAATTGAAACGAGCTATCGTGGCACACGCGATGCGTGTACAAACATAAAGTTAGTATTATAATATTTTTAAAATATCAGGCTTGAACTTCAGAATATAATCTGCCTATTTTTTTTAATAAATTTTAAATTATGAAGAGCAAAAATAAAGTTATTAAATTAAAATTTGTTAAAAAATCAAGTATGATATATGATTGTTTTCAAATTTGAAAATCAAACATGGCTTTAAAGTGGTTATTTACTATTTAAGTTTTTGTTTTTTTGTAAATTTTCAACTTTTCTCTTGTTATGCCAAGTGTCATCATTTTAAGTTGATAGTTATGTAACACCAAAAGGTGTTACACGAAACCATTTTTTCCCTTAATAAGTAGTATAGATAATGGTTCATGAAGTTTTCTTGTAATGCTAGCTAGCCTCTCTCTCTCTCTCTAGGAAAGGAGATTAGTATCGTTATTTAGCCGAGTTCAAATCAGGAACTGATCGCAAAGAGGCTGCTGATCAGTCACTTAAAGCTTATGAGGTCTTTTACCTTCTGTAAATTTTTTAATCCTTAAAGTTTCACTTGTATTCACATTGTTGAAAATCGACAGTGGAGCTGTAACTCTTTTTTTTTTTTTTGTGATGCAGGCTGCTACTACCGCTGCTGCCTCAGATCTGCCCCCAACCCATCCAATTAGGCTTGGTCTGACTTTGAATTTTTCTGTTTTTTTCTACGAGATTTTAAACTCTCCTGAAAGGTCCCTCTCATTTTCTCTCTTAAGATACTTATGATTTTATACTTCTCTTTCCTCGTATTCTTTTCTGGAATAATGTTCTAGTATCTCTCTTCAATATAACTCTATGGACTTCAGACCTTCCAGAAGATGGAGGTAATTGTTTTGAATTCTTTCATGTCGTGTGAAGAGTGCATGTGTGTAGAGTTTCTTTAAGGAAGTTTGACCTCTATTATTGAGAAGACCTCTACAGTCGACCCGTTCGCCTTTAGCGAGGTTTTAACACAAAGGTTCATGGCTGTAACTGCCTGTGAGAAAGAATGTAATGTTAAGATACAAGTTTAGTCTGTCTGGTGGCTTGTAGCATGGTGGAATATTTTTCACTTGAATTCGACGCTAGAAGCAGGCACACGTCTTTTAAGAATCAAGTTATTGCTACAAAATTTGGAGCGGCCTTCGTGTTAGTCGTTCCCTTGGTTCAATTCCCCCTGGTCATGCTTGAACCTTTTCACCAAGCACATGATGGGAGGTTATAATGAAATGACAAGTCCTTGAAATGGTCTAGCACATTTATCAAGTGGTATAAAACTTTGGACAAATAGTAAGGAAGCAATTTTGGACTATGTGCCTGTGTAGGATTTAGAAGACTGCATGCTTTCAGTGACAGAGCCAGAAATGTTGAGCGGGATGAGCACCTAATTATTATTATTTTTTTTATGATATTCCTAAAATCATGCCCTGATATGTTTGTTCACTCTTTTTCTTCGTCAAAAAGTTAATATGGTAAAGTTAGGAAAAACAAAATGATAACATTGTCGCAAAAGTTAATTATATTTTTGACCATGAACCATGACATTTTACAATTGACTATGTGATATTCTACAACTGGGCATTACGAGGTTGCCTCTTTTGAAAGCGTTTAACAATTGCATCATTGTCAATAAAACAAATAACTCTTTTTCGACATAAGTGACTATATAATCATTCATAAACTCATCTCCTAGTGAATTGCGCAATCAAGTCTTCACAATGCTCATAAGCGGAAAATGCCTTATTGCTAATGCTGTCTAGTTGGCTTAACCCTCAACAGAAAATTTGGAATGTTAGAGGCCCAATTGCTATAACTGTTACATGCAAATTATAAGTTCCAAAGTCCCAGTTGCCGAATTCTCAAGCTGAAATGAAGATCCCCAAAATTCAATTCCTAAAATCTGAGATTATAAGTTCCTAATTTTGTTGTTCCAAATTAAAACAAAAAATTGTACTTGTTACTAAGAAAGGTTTCAAAGAATTCAACTATGTAAGAATCAAACACGGACCTTACTGTGTGAATTTCCACCATGACCTTCGGGTGTTAAGAAACATATCAAGAATCTCTTGTGAAGTCGCCGCCGGCTGCTGGCCAACAAGCGCTCGATTCAAGGCATATCAAAACATAATACAAAAACCTCCTTCCGTTGCAATACCAATCAAGACCCCAAAGATCAAAGCCATTAGATAGTTGGCTCGACTGACTGAATCTTGCGGCAGACGTGGACCGACTGGAGGAGGGAGAGGAGAAAGCAGGTGAAGGCAGAGGCGAAGAATGCGGTGTGACAGTCAAAGCTCAAGGCAGTGTGCTATGTTGTCTTCTAACATACGTCAACTTTTATGTCTTTATATATTGGGACTTTGAACTTCGCTTTTTTTTATTTTTTTTATTTGTATAAGTTTAACATTTAAAATGACTAAAAAGACATTTCTTTTTATATACTCCTAAATTTTTTAGGTATTTTAACCTCTCTTTTAAGTATTTTTAAAATTTTTAGGTGGAAACTTTTGTCACTGAGGGTTATATAGCTTATATGGAGGGAAATTGTTTTGAAGGAGCAGCTGGCGCCTGCCCACCAGTGCCACCTCCTTGGCTCCACCTCTGCTTCTATTCACTTAGGCTGAACAAACAGTTCTGGTCTTCGCCCTGTTTCTTCCTCCAAGTGGGCAAAGAAGGATCTTTGTCTCCTCTAGTATAAACAATTAATTGAATCAAAAGTTAATTTAGTGTCTAGACTCTAGACTTTATTGTAGTAAATGGGTCTATGTAATGTCGTGATAGAAACGAAACCACAATAATAGTTTCCCATGAATGGAGATTGGCCATGCCACATGGCAGGGAAACAATGGGCTTGTGGTCTGTGGATACACCTAACCAAGCAGCTGATCACACACGCATACGGACACATTCAGAGGAAAGGGGGAACGGGGAGCAGAAGAGGTTTTGTCTCCTAAGATTACCAGAACTAACAATTGTACAGCTGACTAGATTACTATTTTTCCTTACTGTATATACCACTAATAAATGGTCTTCTCTGTCCAATAAATTGGCAGGTGAGAATTCGAAGGCTGATGAAATCCAAGGGGAGGTAAGATTCCAATGCACTAACAACATAAAACTTTGAGCAAACTATTCACACTGCATGTTGTGTTGATGAAGATGCTACTTAACCAATTAGATGGTACAGATATTCTTGCAGTTCTTTGGGTTCTTGACGTTTATGCCGTTAACGTCTTGGATCTATGTAGATTGATAGAATTGGAGCAATCATCTGATCTTGGCTTTTGATACGTAGCATAGCATGTTGAGGATGCTCTGACCACAACTTTTCTGCTTGTAGTGCTATATATTTTTCTTCGTGCTTCAGTAACTTATATGCATGGTTTTGCAGAGCTAGAAGGACGATGATTATTCGCAGCGCGGAGAGCTGTATGAAGTGGAAGTGCCAGCACATGAAAATTTGTATGTTATCTTGTACAACCTTAGGGATTACGTACTGTTTGTTTTAGAATCTTAAAGTACAATCACTGTGTCAGTTTCAAATTCATGGATTACGGCAAATGTTCGTAATGTGGTCAACATAACCAAGTTCACATGGTTTAGATGTTTCGTACCCGTTCGACATTATCTTAATTACATTTACCATTTCTTAACTTGATGCGTTCCCTAATTAGCAATGGACATCCATTACCCTACGGCATATTGCAGTTGAATGTTTATTTAAATGCAGTCATATTCTTAATCAATAGTGAATTAATGTAGCTCATTTCTTCAATTACTTCTCGTGCCTGAAATACCGATTTTTCGAGAAAAATATGTAATTTGGTGGTGATAACCAGTAATAATCAGCAAGGACATGTCCTCCAAATTAATAATTATTAATTTATTGAACATAACAAATTAAAATTACTAAGATAAATAACCAAATTCATCATGCCAAAATACAACAAACATATCTCAAAAAATTCGAATTTAAATAGGATAAATTTTTCGAAGTTATCGAATCTCCAAAAAATCAAATTAAACTATATTGATTTATTTAAAGTTAACAAATTATACATTTTTTATGAACATCATGTCTAGAACATCACAAAAAATTTAGAGTACAACATCACAAATTGATGAATAGAGTGACAAATTTCTAGAACATAAAAAAAATCTATACTTTTTTGTCCAAACAAATAAATTATACTTTATCAGTCAATCCATAAAGAAAACTTCACCATTCACAAACTGACCTTGCTTGAGTGAAGCTTGAAGCAAGTGTTACTCGAAACTTGAAGGGAGCTGAAAATGGAATCGAGTCTGAAGGAGAAGAAAATTGTGCTGCAGGAGGTGAATAGGAAGGTAATACTGTCCGCGATACGATACAGCGGACGTGTGCAGAATCAATGGTACAGCCAAATTGGTGTATGCTGTGAAGTATTTACTTTGTCATTTGATTCATGTGCGACACATGAGGCTGTCCTTTTTGGCTATTGCTTGGTTATTGCGTTGTCGATGCTTACATATTATTCTTCTCACTTATCATTTGGAATTGCTCATGCAGATGCACACACCGAATCTACACACTGAGTTGTTTTGGGCTTTTTTGTGTAAGATAGCTAGCTGCAGTAGGGAGGTGCATTCTTTGCATATCACCCAAGGTACGGAAGGCGTTTTGTAGTTATCATCGGCCATGGCATCCTTTGCTGTTAGCTCTAGTAGAGGGCTTCGACAAGAATGGTTTGACGATTCCCAACCTGGTGTGCCTTCAGGGTGTTTTGCTCCTCCTTAGTTTTTATAGTTTTTCCAGACCTTGTGTATTTGTTTTCTTTACACTCCCCCCCCCCCCCCCCCCCCCATCTAATCCCGCTGTTTATACATGATGTAAATATTTTTTGGTTGGTATATATTTCTTAGTTTCTCAAAAAACTGGGCAAAGATCAAGGGTAGTTGCCCATGTAAAAAGAAGGAAACAAAAAAATGAAAAAGAAAAAAGAGATCACCTGCTTGCACTTCATCAAATAATACAAGGACTAGAGGCCAAAAAGTTACTATAATTTCTTCTTGTTATGTCGTATTTTGTTCTTTAAGGTTTTGTTTCTCAGCTTTGCTATAAAGGCGAAAGGAACCATGACTTGATGCAATATTTTTGCTGTAATTGTCGCTAAAGTTATAATTGAAGTCCGAAGACAATTCTAAGTTTTGAACCGATGGTGAAGTTTGGTACTTGGGGAGAATAATTTATGAAAGGCCCCTCTTGTAAATTATTATCCAAATGGTTGGCCAACCTGTTAGATCATAACGAGGTGTTTTAACGGAATGTGAGCGCTATTTGCACCCCTATTGTATCAATCAACTTTCTTGTGTCGGTCAAAAGTCAAATAAAAGTAAATAAAAAACATTTCTAACGACAAAAAAAAAAACTTATGAAGGAGTGAAAGATAACACCCATCTCAAGAATGTTTTAAGAAAAATAAACAAACAAATGACCACGTCCAAAGATTAAAAAAAAAGAAGATAAGACTGATTGAATGAACGATTTTCTTACAAAACGTTATCATGGCATTAACCGGAACAATTAATGTGGAATTGTGGTCTGACAGTTCTTGTTGGGCACAGTGTTGCCACATTCATATCAATGGATCTACTCAATTGATTTTCCACTGCAAGGTTTGGTATGAGCACGGAAACTGATTGAATGAACACCTTAAATGAACCAACAGCCAAGTGACTGATGCAGTGATGCTTTTGGTTCCAATTTTTGTATTTTTTTTTTTTTTGCTAGCATATACACACAATCCACATTCCTACGGTCTATGGAGTGGCAAACTTCCCGTTACGGTGAGCTTTTCTTGATGTTAATTGTTGCATTTGTAGCACTAGTATTTTTGGTCGAAAGGAGCCGTAAATGGAGTGCGTACTTAAGGTGTGGCGACGCATTACAATCTCATAACACAATGATCAAACGTGGAAGCCATCTTCAGATTCACTCCTGTCTAAACGTTATAATGTACACATGTATCCGTTTCATCTAAAAAGCTCGTTCGAAGTTCTTCCTGCCACGATTGAACGAATCAGAAATAACCGGTTACAAGAACAGGTAATCCTAGGACATAACATATCTTGCAACATCAAGACTTTAACCCACATTTCAAAACTCAAGCCGAAAATTGACCAAGGGTTTTGAAACCGTCCCGACTAGTTGGTCTAAACTAACAAAAATAAAAGTAACACCGAGACAATAGAGAATTGTCTATTCCTCCTTTCTTTCTTCTCACACACCCCCCCCCCCCCCCCTCCCTCCCTCCCTCCCTCCCTCCTTTCCCTACCATATCTATCTATTACATAATAACATTGGTATAACCTGATGAGTCATATCCGCGTCCCAATAGCAGCCCGAACACAACAAAAGTTGATAGAAGAAAATATCAACACTTCACTGGTAAGTATTCCAACTCTTTTCTAAACTGCCTCGAGTAAGCATTCTTTAGCTTGGGCACCTTCACCATGCTTTCGAGGGAATAAAAGCTGGGAAGCGTGATATACACGCTGGAATGATTAAGCTTTTAAAACTGACGGGTGATACTTAGGCCTTAAAAGTCTTGGGCTCATTATTTCCAGTTGGTCCTCGTGCATAAAAAAGATGTGTTAATGCTCTTACGAAATCAACTAAATTTCTGTTTACGGTTTATGCTTCTATAAACGAGTACAATTCAAGAGCTTGGCAACAGAACTGGAAGGTTGTGGTGCTGATAATAGAACAGTAAATGGCTTAAAACCTGTAGTAAAGTGTCATAGGCCTGAAAGCTCAAAACGTATCAAGCTACCCGGAGTTCAAGAGCTAGGCAAACACAATTAGGAGGTTGTGGTGCCAATACTGTAAATGGCTCAAAACCTGTAGGAAAGTGTGATAGGCCTTGCCTGGTCACCATTCAACTACAATTAACAGAATCCGTGCCATATGAAGTACTATTAGGTACCTGCCATACTAGATATGAGAAGATGGTTCCTCATTTTTCTCAAGAAACATAGGAAATGAATCAAGGCGCCACCACCAAAGAAAAAAGAATTTATATGTTGTCAAAGTATTTAAGGCCTAAATCGGAGGACTTATCTGGAAGGCTGGAACTACTAAATGTACTCGAAGCAACAAGTGCACTTTGGAACTCTTCTGCGCCGCTTCCAATCCAACTAATGCCCATCTCAAGCTAGTTGGGATTGACAACTTAAATTCTACCTTCACATGGAACTTGTATATCCACACGGTTTGAAGAGAAGCATGCATATATTTAAAACAAATGGCATATAATGCTGGAAAAGTTTGAAGACTATAAATAACAGACTGGTTAAGTTTCTCCAAATTTTTTCTGTAAAAAAAGATGTCAATAGAAGTCGACAACTCAAGTCACATCATAAGAGAATCTAGATTTGGCTTCGGGTAAAAAGATATTCACAAATTTTAATCCCATGCTTTACCTACCAAACAAAAATCGCCAACATCTTATTGTTTGGATGGTGAAATAAACTCTACTCTACAAATACAAATCTTGGGCAAGAACACCCTTTCTCAGACTTTCAAGACAGTGCAACCAACTATTTGTTGGAACATCTAAATAGCAGTTATGACAGAGAGATCAGCAATTTCAACTTACAGGCACAACCCGGCTGGTGCTTGCTTCGCCAAATGAAACTGAAGCCAAGGACTTGGAAGCCCAAGCCTTGGCATTCTTCGCTCCTCCCTGCAAATTGCTTCTCTTGCAAGGCTCTTTAAGGGAGCTGAATAACTGTATTGCTCGATCCAGGTAGGCCAAAGGATGTTCCCACAAGTTCCTCAACCTTAAGTGTAGCATGTGTCTTCTCCAAGCAAATCGAGTGCACACACGCAATACTGGAGAAAGGAGATAGAGCAACCTCAACAGCACAAAGATGGTCGCCAAGGCCAAATATGTCTCCTGCTGAAGCAAATTTTCCGGAGACCTAGCCCATGAGAATGGGCAGCTCTCCGCCTCATTGTTGTTGTCTTTCTCATGATCCGACAAGAGACATATTCTGTCCAACGATGTTCCATCCTCCGATGCAGACTTAATACCTGTACAATGTTAATTAATCTTTGAAAATCAAATTGCAAAGGACAGAAAAAAAAAATTCTCTCCTATTCTGTGGCAAATGGTTCCAAAGAAAACGTTCAAGGATAACCCAAATTATGACTTCAAGCCGAATGTGAGTAATACAGTATCTGTTCACTACATAGAAACCATGTTTAACACTAAGCACACTTCTAACTAAGCAGGTACAGGACTGTCAATATTTTCTTCGTTCATCATAAAGTGATAAATAGGTAAAAAACTAGTCAGGAAACCAAAACTGAAAATGCTTTCTGATAGTAAGGCATCAAGATAAAAGCAGAAAGTCAGTCATTTTGAGGCACATACTATCCAGTATTTTTCCTTGAAGTAAAGGAGATTCTCATCAAGAAGACAGTCCCAGAAAAACAGTTGAAGACATTTGCTTTTACTAAAGAGGAGAAAAACGCGCTGAGGGAGGGGGTCCAGTTTATATCATCCAGAACAAGTAAAAGACAACCACCATCGAACAGTCTCCGTGAGAAGATTTTACCTGTAACATCACTGTAGAACGCAACAAGAGAACCAAGGGTACGAGAGCCATGATAGCGCACACGCATTGTAGAATTTAAAAGGAAGAGAGTGGGGAAGCCATGAACTCCATACTTTGAGAGTATGCTGCAAATTATTATGATTCCCAAGTGTCAACATCATACTGGGAAAACATGAATCTACATAAGAAAACGGTTTACACACCTCGGTCTTACTACTGATTCTTCAACTGCGAAGTGTGGCATGGAAGGATACAAACATCATACTGGGAAAACATGAATCTACATAAGAAAACGGTTTACACACCTTGGTCTTACTACTGATTCTTCAACTGCGAAGTGTGGCATGGAAGGATACAAGGAAGACAGGATAGAAAAGCTTGGTCTAAAACCTCCAGAGAAAGGGCACCAAGATGCATAGAAAAGCACAGCAACATAATCATGAGTGTTCCTGTGGACCATGTTCAATGCTCTCTGCAAAGAGACCTCATCTCCCTTCACACCGGAAATGTGTTGATGTCACAATTAGTATTCCACCAACAAAGAAATCAAACATGATAATCTAATACAATGTAGTTGCACTTCTGAACTTATCTAGATGCGTTGAACGCATAAGCAGCAACAGTGGTCTCAAGAATGACGAATGGAAAATAATATAAAAGACTTAATGGTGAAAGTGATAACGATGGAGTCACTTTGTATCCAATTACGCCACCATCTTGTCATTTATTTAACTAGCAATGATAGTTGAGACAAAAGACGTACAGGGAAACAAAAAATGGGTTTTGAGCAGCATGCCAAGAGGTGCATCTTGTCATCAAAACGTTACAAAACGACGTATACAGCAATATGTAAATTGAAATTTTAATTTGTGTAACGTCAAGTGTACCCTTTCCAGATTTTATTCCGAACAAATGATCTGTAGCTGCCAATACTACATGTACATACAAAATACTCAGGAGGCAGCTCAGTTCATCCATCAAGTAGATGACTCCAACAAACAGATTTAAATTTCCAGCAGTAGAAAGTTATTTTTCCTAGACAAGATTAAGTTTAATTAATCTACATGAATCACATACGAGGTTGATCAGCCAAATGTCATGATACTCCACCAAAAGAAAGTCAATTATAGTTGCAAGGCCTCTAGTTGGTGCAAAAAACACAAGCCTAAGACAAACAGTTAAAAGTTAACAAATAGATATTTTGGCTGAGTACAGGATCTGGAAAAAAATTCGTGCTACTCTGATTTTTTGACAAATGTAATTACGGGTGCAGATGTTACAAAGTTCAAGAAAATATGGACAGCTATAAGTTTGTCAACTTTAAAGCATAACTTAAAATTCTACAGTAACCATTCATGTAATGTTCAGCTAGAACATTACTTGGCCATGGTCGATATCTAAAGGATAATTATGTAGATTAAAGGAAAGAGATTTCTGAATGATGTTCGTTAACGCAAGGCAGTATTATGTGATGCTTCATATACAGACATGGAGACCATTAAAACTTAGTACTTATGGATCATTCATATGCAGACGTGTTTTGGTAATACTATCTTAGCATCATCCTCTGTCAGCCTATACCCGGTTTTAAGACAAGCTAAAGTCCAATCCTCCATATGCCTCTTTTGAACTGACTTTGACCAAAGAAGAATGCATACAAAAAAGCATAAGAGTGCGACACGTCACGGATATGTCGTTATGAAAATTTTGAAGGGAGTATACAACACACGCGTGCTCAAATTAGTGAATGGAACCGGAAAGACACATTACATCTCAACCAAAAGAGTGGCAGCCGGCCAGTAGTCCATGTAATCGCCCATATTTGTACTAACTTGGGAAAACAATTGACGATCGTGCCGCCAAATTCCCAAGACTAATACCCTTTATGTTCTCTTTTATGGTCAAAATGAAGGAGCAACCAATCAAATGGCACAGACAACACACTGGAGAATCCTTAGAACTAGCATGCCCTTGTCGATTGAGTCGTGATAAGGGTGCGCCAATCTTAATTGTTCTTAGAGTAAAAAATCATCTTTAAGGAAGGGCTTGATGAAGCTGCCGAAGGACTTGAGCTACAAAATTTCTACCCAACACAACAAACCAAATAAACTACCACAATATTATCAAACCAACAAGAAATTAAAGATCAACTAACATGAATATTATTTTCAAACAACAAAACATGACAGTGACTCATATATCACAAAGTTCTCCAAATAGGAAAAAGAACAGTTTTTTACCCAAAAAGTGCAATTGAACACAACAATGACCAATTAATTACCAAAACATGAAAAATTTGTACATACCTCAATGACACCAGCAACATTAAAAGTCTCAAACCCATCTAAGGGACACATCATCACCATCGGATCCCGTGACCCCAAGATCGAATCTTTGACGGATCTTAAAGGGCAAAAAGAAGCCCTAACGAGCTCGGCGCACGTTAGCCTCCCAAAGATCAAGAAAAGAACAAACCCAGATACCGAAACCTTCATTTTCGCCATAAAAAGGACGAGATAAGGCACAAGGATGAAAACCCAAAAGAGAGAACCCGGGCAGTCAACCTGAGATCAAGAAGGGTGAAGAGAGACCCCAGCGCATGTTAGCGTTGAGGCACCAAGATTTTGTTTTACAGTTGGATTTTCTAATACGTTAGGATTTGGTGCAAGAGTTTGATGGACTAATGTGTTTCAACAATGAAACGAAATTGAGAAACAAAACGGTTGGTTTGGGTTGTTTGCAATAGGTGGGTGGGTGGATTGCTGGGTGTGTGTACAACTGTACATCATACATGGGATTTTTTGTATGGAAAATCTTGGATTGGTTCGTGGAAGGAGAAGACAAGGGGGTGTGGGTCAGGGTACGCTAGCTTTCATGTCAATGGTCCCTACTGACTCACCTTCGGCTGTCTCCTCACATTTTCTATTGCGTAACGATTCTGCGTATAAAATTCCTCTCTTGGCTCTTGCACAACTTGTGTGTGTTTGGTTTTACCAAAAAAATAATAATAATTATGTGTTTGCTAACGTTTATTTTTTTAATTTTTTATAAAGAAAAAATAGTGTAAAATATCTTTGTGATTTCGAATAATTGCTAAAAGACTTCTCTTGTACAAAAACTGTAAAAAGACATCCGAAATTGCAAAGGTGTTTGCACCATCAAATTTTCATAACAGAATGGCAAAAATGTCCAAATTACCCTTCTATATAAATGAAAATGGTACGCTCTTACCACTTCTCTTTTCCTATCTGATTCTCTCCTTCTCCACGAGACTCTTAGGTTTGGACATGCATGAAGGCCAATTGCCTTGGATCGATGGCGGGCTCGCAGCGGCGCAAGTAGGGATCAATGGGATCTGTCTTGTTTGGCATAGATCTGGACATGCACGAAGGCCCAAGCGGGGATCGATTAGGGTTCGAATGTTGGTGGCCTCAACACGGGATTAAGGTTCGATCTAAGTTTGGGGTTTCGATTAGGGTTCGAATTGTTGTGGGATTGGTTTGGGAATGATGGCTGCAGCGGGACTAGGCGGTGATGGCAGCTGCGACATTCGCGGTGATGGTGACGGCGGGATTGGGTGGGCTGTTGGCGATGATGGGATTGTCTGCAAAAGTTGGCAGCGGCGGGATTGGATGAGAAATAAGGTGGCGGCAGTCGTGGGTGGCGCAAGTGGCAGACGAGGCGGTGGAGGCGGGATTGTGAAGGGGCTTACACCGACAGCACACGGTGATGGGGCTAGCGGCTGCTAGGCGCACAGGGCTGAGGTGGCAGTGACACCTGTTGTGGGTGGCGCAAGTGGCAGACTGGGGCGATGGTGTTAAAGGTGGGGCTGAGGTTTGATTTTGGTGGAATTGAGACTTGTTTGGGAGAGATAAAAAGAGGGAGGGTACTTTAGTCTTTTTATTATATAAATGTTTTACCACGCGCATTTTTCAAGAGCGTGAAAATCACGCCCCGTTAATTTAGATGATTTTTCTAACAGTTGCAACATCTTTGCAATCTCGGGTGTCTTTTTGTAATTTTTTGTAACAAGAGGGGTCTTTTTGCAACTACCCCAAACCATAGGGGTATTTTATGTAATTTTTCCTTTTATAAATTGAAAAAAATAAACATGTTTAGCACACAGTTTTTTTTCTTTTCAGTTTTTAAAATAGGACTTTTTTAAAAACTCTTATTTAGGAGTTTTGGGTTTTCAGTTTTAATTTTTATTTTGAGACTCCCACCACCATAGCCACCTCCGATGGCCGTTGGCCACTGCAGCCCGCAGGCAGCCATCACTTGCGACCGTCACAAGCTGGCCGGCAGCCACTGCCGACAACCGACGGTGATCACCTCCGGCCGGCCGGCAGCCACCCCGCCGGACACCGCCACGCCCCACCACCGCCACTGCAGACCACCACCAAAGAAAAAACTCAAAATAGAAACAGGGTAATCAAACACTCATTTGTTTTTAAAACAAAAAAAAACTAAACTAATTTTTGTTTTTGGTTTTGTTTTTTCAGAAACAGAAATCAAAACTGAAAGTGATTTCAAACGCTACCTTAAGTCGTGCTCTTAATTTTTGCTTTCACTTAACTCTTTATTTTGATTTGTTAATAAAGTGATAAATTTTTCTTAAGGAATAAGAAATATGTACTAACTGAAAAATATGTACAGTAATTACAATCTATACTAAGAAATACAACATAAGATAATACTAATAACCATAAACTAAGGAGGCACTTCCAGCATGATAACACAAAAACAAAACACCACTAAGGCACTGTATCACCAAGAGCACTGATCAAGGAGGCAGCATAAGCTGACAATGAGCAAACCATTACTGCATCTGACCTTAACCTGAGTTGATGGCAAAAAATGCCAATGCCAATGCCAAAGAAAGCTACAAAACACTATCAGTGCCATGGGCGATATGCATGGAGCGTATCTTGCAATTACAATCGGATATGTAACATAAAAGCGTGTCAAAAGAACCCCTTTAGCACTTTTCATTTGCACAAGCACATCTGAGTGAGGAATCAGAAAAATCATATGGTAACAGAGGTGACGAGCTAATCAAGTAGTAGCTAATAGGATAGATTCAGTTATTGCACTACTAGCACTACTTGAGAAGGTAACATCAGAATAAGCCCCATGAGAAACCCAGATAGAAGTAATCAAAACCGAGTTGACCTGGGTACCTGTTTAGTGAGGAGGCAGTATAAGGCTGGTTAAATCCTGCATAAAGACTAGTAATTATCTAGTACATCATGCATGTGTACACTATATGAGCTTGCCATAATGGCATTGCAATCGCCCAAGATCAACATTGATTTTTGATTTTTTTTTTAGCTAGAATGATTTGTACTTGGGTTGAAAGCCCTTGACAAACATTCATTGTACTTAGCTTGAAGGATTTGTACTTGGGTTGAAATCCCTTGATAAGCCTTTATCGTATTATCTTATTTGATTTCTGCTTGGGTTAAAATCCTTCGAAAAATCTTGCTGTATTTTCGAAATGAATTTCTGCTCAGATTGAAATCCCTCGAGCAAGGGAAATTTTCATGGTACATGGAAATGCTGACTTGGAAAGGATCTTCTATTGATCGTTTTGGATTTTGTTCTGATTGTTAATATTTATTTTGGGCATCTATTTCTGATGAATTTTGATCATTTTGGGTAATCATTGAGTTTTTATCGTTCGAAGTGGTTTTGAAAATCATCGTCGGTTGGATTTTTCGGAGTCGTATTATAATCTCTTTTGTAGTCCTTGTACGACCTTACTGGGCTCTCAAAAGCTCACCCTTCGTTTGGCTCCCTTCTGTAGGGGATGATCAAATGTAACAGGTTCGGGAATGGGTTAGAGTCTGCGTGAGGTTCCGGTGAGCCCATCACTACTAGGTAATGAGGCCCTACACGGGTCGGTACTGTCGATTTATTCATAAGTACTCGAGTTGTAAAGAACTTAGATTTTAACAGTTTGAGTTCGAGCAGCCTTGTAAGCTTGCATTTGAAGAATATTAAGATAGTATCGAATTAGATGTTGTAAAGTATGTGTTAGTGAACAGATCTGACAGATTTGATGTGATCCGGTAGGTTAACGACCCGGGAGTTCGGGGCGGCGAAGCTCCAGATTTTCGGGGACGTTACAGTTGGTATCAGAGCAGTTCGGTCTTATGGATTTAGCGCTTAAGTATATGATTCTGAGTCACGGAACCACAGAGTATAGGTAACACATTTCTGTAGAATGGAATTTCGATTAACGAGAGTGGGGTAGGATGATGGTAGAGTTAAGAAGTCTGCCTTGATTGTAATTGAGTTGCTCTTTAGCCACGTGATAGAATAACCTCGATAGCTGTATATTATTTCAGTATGGTCTGCATTTGGAGCACTGGCAATGAAGATAGTATAGAGGGCCGAGAGGTCCCCGATAGATGAGTAGGGATCTTGTTCCCGGTATTGGAAAAGACTTGACCAGACAATCTTTTGATTGAAAATAATGTATTGTATGGAGGTTTTATGATTGTAGAGAGACAACCCTACTCAGTAAGGGAAACAGCAGAACCCTAGAACTGATGGTTACGATTCTGAACACTATAAACCCGATTCTGACTTTGATGATTGAGAATCTGGCAATCGGTAACAATGAGTACTGAATTCGGTTCAACCACAACCTCGAGATAAGAGTACCTTGGGTGATCCTAACATATGAAATGACTAGCTACAAGGAGTTATTGAACCCTATAGAGACAACGAATTGGATTAGCAAAATTGAGAAAATTTTGAGCAACTGATCGTATAAATTTTGAGCAACTGTGAGTAAAGTGACGAAAGATTGAATTTGTTGTATATAAACTGAGAGACGAGGTCGATCAGGGGGGAAAGAGTATCGAAGGATCTGACTTATTAGAAAGTGATTTATGTCATTTGGGAACCTTTTAGAGAATTATTTTGAACCGGTATTCTGCGAGATTTCGTGAACAGATGTGAAGCAGATTAAGAGTCAATAGATGAAGTTGAGATGAGGTTTTGTTGCCCGTTAAAATTGTAGTAAGGATGCTATTGACGAAGGCAGGTAGATGCCAGAAGTCTGAGTGGGGGCTTAGGCCTAAATTGCGAGATAGAATGCTCCCAGGTCGATCGACGAGCGTAATGAAATGTCTTTATTTGGCAGGTGTTTTGGAACAGTCTAAGTCTGACAATGGAGGAAGACATAAATAAACACAGGGCAGATAGAAGAGAGATAAGTGGGAATGTTCCCCGAATAGATTTGTAGGAGCTGACAGTCATCAGCAAAAGTTTTACAGTCGGCACAGTTTGGTGCCCAAGGTTAAAGGTTGGGGCAGAGTCAGAGATTCAGACCACTATGGTTCAGTGGTATTGAGATCTGGATAGAGTTTTGAAATCTGATTGAGGCATGATGTGAAATTTAATGGAGCGCACAGTGAAGGCGCCCAACCAGCTCAGAGTATTAGAATTGAACCGTCACAGAGTTCTGGAGTTTGACCAACACAGAGTACTGGTCAGGGTGGTGGGTCAATTTTCTGGCCACCCCATGCGATATGTGAGATAAAAGTCATTTAAGCATGGTAGTGCGAAACATTAAGTTTGAAATTGTCTGTTTGTGAGAAATAATCAATTGGGTACCTATTGCTAGTGTAATAGCGGGTTGTGTTCCTCCACAAGAAGAGGACAAGGTTAGTAGGGGCTGACGCCAAGAATATCAGTTGAAGTTTGTTTAATGTCTCCTTAGGACATTGTCTAATCCGATGACATAATACCAGGTACACTACATAGTAATCCATTAGATTTTCATATATGGTTTGATTATGGAGTCTCAAAAACCTTTGTATCCTCTACCTTCGCATAGTGATTGAAGGTGAAACTTATCTGTTAAGAACTGATCTTGTGATATGTACTCCATCGGAGAATCCTTTGACTGCTTCTACTGTTTTTTGTAACTTTACTATCCACCTAAGGGATAGAGATTTTTTCTGTGGATCTCATGATATTTATTGTTCGAGGTTTGATATCGTGCGAGACATGAATTGATTACACTTTAATCATGTATCTGTAAGTTGTTAGAGAAAAGCCTAGTCGAAGTTAAGTTTCTGATTTGATTTATGAATAAGAATAGTGCTTTGGAAAGATGACTGGCGTTAAGACTGAAGGTTTGGTTTAGGGGCTCAAGAAAGGATTTGGAATTTTGCTGTCATCTGATTCATTCTTTTGCATATTGAATTTAAGGACGACTTAATTGAATGTCAGCTTATGCTGAAACGTCAGAGAATATGTCATTCATGCTGATTCGTCTTATTCTTTTCCGAGATATTTATCGTCCCAAAAACAGCCAGACAAAATAGAGGCAAGAAAATGCTTACATAAACATCTCATGCACAGGGGTATGTCGCCCTGAAAAGTAATAATGGAGCAAAGCATAATCAGAGTAAAAATGACACCAAATCGTAATCCAGCTAAACGTTCCAGACATCAACCTGGAACACGAATGATCAGTAATTAGGTGTAAAGTCACAACTACATTGCATAAGCTTAAAACTTTTTGTCAAGCTAAAACCGGTCTAGAATGCCTTATCTAGAAGGACAACTTTATGTGCCTATCTACACGTAGGTCAAGACAAACTAAAAATCCACTCCATCCAGGATGCTTTTTTCTTTCGGACTTGAATTTTTAAGTTCCCACAATACCTAGTCATCAGCAAGAGAATGCAAAGCCAAAGAAATTTTGACCTTCAGTGAAGGCGTAAAGATTTATCCAGGATAAAGATGACCATTTTGGTGATGCGAGAAATGAAATCTCCTGCACATCTAAAAAGCAATTAGGTTGAACAGGGAAACAAAATCAAACACATGTCAGCTTATATGGCTTCTCATCCATTATTTTTGCAGATCCAGAAATTACCTTCTGCATCTGATCTTATCCTTTGTATGAACTCCAAAACAAATGGAAACATGTCCTTGTGAAGCAAGCTTCAAGGGGTGAGCCGGTCTACAATACATTGACCTGTTATGAAATCCTTGCACGGCAAGTTGGACACATAGAGCCATATGCAGTTTCTGTTCCCGGGTGCATAGGCTCGTGAAGGAACTCATTTCTGCACCAGACACATATGGTACTAACCTGATTCCTGCCACCTATATTTGGCGTCAAAGCATCTTTCCCAAGCCAAAAAGAGGAATCAAACTCTTGTTCCATTTCAGGGTTATATGCAAAAGCCTTGGAATTCCCTTGAAAAGTATTGGAGGTTTGTGTGGTGAGGAAACTAAATTCAACAGGTTCACTCCTACCCAATCTTAGGCCTTCAAAGGCTGATTCATTATCATACTTGTCATCAATTCCAAAGAGCCCGTCTTCAGGCTGTCCATATGAATATGAAAGAAACTGAATAAAGGAAGTTAAAAGGAAATAATTTTAGATATTAAAAAACAAGAGGCACGAGGCTTCCCCGATAATGGGGTTCCGGGAAGGTCGATGCATGCAACTTCTGGAGGCCATTTACGTGGATCGAACCTGTGACCTCCGTCGTAATGGGGTAATCTAAACATTTAGCCAAGCTCATCATTTTTCTTTCTTTTTGGCGGAAGATGGTACTATATGGTTTTGTATTAATCAGCTGAAATCCTTGAGATGAAGAGATTTTATTTCTCTCTAAGAAAGCAATTTAGTTTTCTTAAGAAAAGGGTAAGCCCTAATAGTTGCATGTATTCCACAGGTTCCTCATTGTTTTACGGTTGAGGCCCATACTGGCCCTTGTTTCTTAACGATAATTTGAGGAGATGGTGCATAGCTTATTCTCTATTGGGGCTTCACATGAAGTCTGATTCAACAAATTGCTAGCGAATGAACCTAATTGTGAAGGGGCTAGGATCCCCAAGGTGATGCCAAAGTAGGTCACGAAGATTTTGAGAGGCTGGAGTCGGACTAAAATGCTGAAGCAGATGCTTAACATCTGGAAGCTGGATCCTTTGTGCCTAAAGTGATCCATTTGGCACAACAAGGAGTTCCAAGACTCGACTGATCCTCTTGTAGATTTTTTTGGGCGAGTATTTATTTTGGTTTTTACCTTTTGTTATGCATTTTTCTATGTGAACATCTACAAGTATTAGTCCACATGTTCCCAGTAACGGCTGCGATTGAGTCAGGGTTACACAATTATATAGTTAGGTAGGCTGGGGGCTCAGTCCTTTTGGTGACATCACGACAAATTTCCTTTTTGCTTGGTTTGATGGCCTGGGCCCTTTAGTCCCTTCCTGTAGACATATTTGTACAAGATGTATTCTTGTTCTCATCAACAAAAAAAGGTTTGAAATTTTAAATGCATGTGTCTGTTGGGGACCGGAGGGAGTTATTTAAACGAATGTGTTAAAACTTGTATATAACAAGTGCATGTGCAAGAAAACATATTTATATGCACTGCAGAAATGTAAACGAGAGAAGAGAGAAAAGCTAATAGACACATGCAAGGAAGAGTGTGCAAAATTACAACATAGCAAGCACGTTCATGGAATCACGTCAGCATTAGCAAAGCTTGTTCTCCCCATTGGCATTAAGCATATTCAAGATTGTTCAAGACAATTATTACCTTATCGGAGAATATATCAAAGCTGCGGAAAGTGCCAGATGATTGCACCAGTGGATTTGAAGTATCAGCTAAACCGCTCCGCATAGCATTCTCTTCACCAGTTCTCCACATGCCACCAGGAACACTTCCCTCAGGCTGCCCATGACTGCTGCTGAAACCACATACGAACTTGTTGTTTTGAGAATTTTTTACTTCATCCGCTTTGGCCCCCTCCCAAACACCGCCACTATACAAATTGTTGATATTATTCCCGAAACCACCTTTTTGGCCATCAAAAGATAAGCTAAACAAATCACTAACAGGGCCTCTTCCTTGTTTGGGATCCTCCATGATACTATTTCTAAGCCCACCTAGACTAGTCTGAACACCAAAGTTATGCTCAATTGTTGCTGGAACAACAGAAGAATTTCCAAAATCTTGCTCAATACTAGTGGTATCTGCATATAGTCCTGTTTGAGGAATGCCAAAAGAGAGACTTAGCTCATGATTCCCTGAGTTTTGGACTCCGTCAAAATTATGCTCGTTCACAGGCCTAGAGTTATCTACCATATATACGTTATTCGAGGTTCCTGGAATGTGAGACGGAGTAAGTAATCTACTAACAGAGCTACCATGTCCATGCTTCTCCGCTGCGGTATCGTAAACCCTATTTATATTGGCTTGGACACCAAATGTTTGTTCATTGTCAGATGGTATAAGTGAACAAAACTCAAGACTTCTATCCTTATGGCTGGTCAAGCCATCTGCACTTACTCCACTATGGCTCCTGCCATAAGGGAAAATTGCTTCACTATTCCCGAACATTTGGACTTCGCTGAGTTTAGGCCCCTCCATTTGTCTTGAAGCCCTTGTGTCGACATAATTTTCAGCACCACAGGTCGGGTCATAAGAAGATAGAGAAAGTAAACTGCTCTCAGAAGCTTTTTCCAGCCTGGTTTCCTCTACAGTGCAAGTAGAAACCTCATTCCCACAGTTTTCAGTAACAGGAATTCGCTCACTCCAAGATGAGACTACTGAAGGGCTTTCATGCTGAATTTCCTTCTCAAGGCTAGTTAAGTTGGATACTCTATCAGGTTCAGGAACTACCCCTCTCACATTGTCAATATTGCTATACAGCTCATTCCCAGATGGAACTAGTGTATGGCCTTCAGAACTAGGTTGCTGCTTGACTTCAGTTGCACTGTCCTCATCCAAGTCGGCGCGACTATTGCAAAACCCAAATGTTGACTCATTCGTGGCAGGTACCCTATCATCCGATGTGTTTTCTATACCTTTTGGAGAGAGCGAACAACTTTTAGAAACTGGTTCCAGATTAGTCTCCTCTACAGTTACCAACGAGGTGACCAAATTGTTTTCAAGACCACTGCCTTTCTGCTCATTCAGGAGTGGGGAAGCCAAACCGCTTTCAAAACCTCTTTCCTCGTTTCTTCTTCTAGCAACACACTCCGTAATATTTGTTTCTCCCAAACTTTCACAATCACTGCGATTGGCACTAGACAGGGCAGCTTCAGAACCCAAATATAAATTAGACTTGGCAGCAATATCATCCATAACCTCATCTACCTCAGCAACTTTATCAGGGATCAAAACAGCATTTCTATCCGGCTTATCAATAGGTTCTTCAGCTAAACTTGTTCCGATTCTTTTATTAGCCAGTAAATCCTGTTTGTTATGAGCCTCAACATTAAGGTCATGGCCATAATTGTCAGTACAAGGTTTTATTTTCCCTGCACTAAGTTCACTCAGAGGGGAATCAGAGATCAGTTCATTATTAACACTTGCATCAAAAAGTTTTGCAACACTACGGTTTGCCTCCAACGGTTGTTCTTGCAGAGGCCCCCCATTAGGAACTCCACCCAACGACGCAACATCGACACCCTCTGACGCATTTGTAACTATTGAGGCTTCAGCATTCTTCACATCATATTTCACATGGGCCCCAATATGGCCATAGTACCGGCGCCTTTCACTAAATCTTTTATGGCAGAACTGGCATTCATATTGTCCGCTTTTGATTATCACCCCGTCAGTAAGGGATGTACCAATTTTAGATCTCCTTCTCCGGTGAGATGAAGATTGGTGGTGCAACAAGTCATCCTTCCCCATAAAAGTCATCGTACACTTGCGGCACTTTAAAAGCTCTCCTGCTTGGACCTCCGCTAAATCCCCGGTCTTCATGGTGACTTGCCCCTCATGGTTTCGCGAAATAGAAGCAATATCTGATGCCAAACTAACGAGTTTTTCTTTTTTGTTGTTGTCTAAAGCAACCAGGCCTGCAGCCTGTAGCATATCCCAATAATCAAAAACTAGAAGAAGACAGAAAAATAAGGGTGAAAATGATGCTGTACTTGAAATAGAACTCCGCCTTACATTCTCGGAAGCCATTTTGTGAGCGAATTGAATATCAATATTTCTGTTTGGATGGTTAGTGTCTTGGACTCCAGTTATGGAGAGCAAATATGAAGAAACTTCCTTGCATGATACAAACTCCCGGCCATTAGGGCTAGATACCACCAAATGGAACACAAATGTGTAAGTAAGAAACAAAAGCAATGAACTAGACATGAACTAGACATGCAAGAAAGAGCACTAACAACTAGAAAACACTGATAACACAATTACAACTTCTAAAAACATTGATATTAAAGGCTTCTGAAAGAGGTGAAACATTGTCCTTGTACAAAAACACAACCGTTATTGTCCTCATATAAAAGCACAACAGAAATCAGCTATATTTGAAAAAGGTTAAGTCTTTTCGGTTGGGAAGCCTTGGTTAGTGCAGTACTGACTGAAAAAATCTGTGAAGGTGAGGAATAATTTCTACTGGCGCTGTATGTATAAACAGAACGGGGATCAGTGGATGCCCAAGCGCTTTAGGATTTTTCAGCCTATCGATCTCATGAAGTGTTGGTTTCTACAAAAGAGACACAGGAGGAGACATTTATGAGAGCGTGCAGCTTAAGTTCAACCTTTTGCTTCGTTTTCTGTCTGCGATAAAGGGGTCGCCTCAAATGAAGCCTTGCTGCAGTTTTTGGACTATTTTGCCGTGTATAGCCTTTTGACAGAATCAATCATTTTTGGAAATGGTTTGCGCCCCTTTTGGTGCCTTCGTTGAATAACATTTTACTTCTCAAAAATTAAAGAAGAAAAACAACGCAAATCCTACAGAGAGGGAGCTAATGCTCCAAGGGATATGATTGATTATTGGACGACTACGACTCTCCAACTAGAATTAAAAATTTTTGTTCGACCAGTTATGTGGAGTAAATAAATATTTTCCAGATAAAGACTGAAAGAAAAAAAATCCCAATGGCATTAGAAAGGAGTAAAAAACTTAATGTCCGTAAGTGGAGATATAGAGAGAGAGAGGTGCCATTTCTCAGACTCAGAATGTGAGCAAGTACAGGAGCAAGAGCCCAACCGCACTGAAATAGCAAATACTTAAGTCAGGAGCTTCATGATAAAAGCAACGTATCTATGATAACAAGCCGCCCAGTGAAGGGTAAAACTCATGTACACGGGTTATATACAGGAAAACTGATTACATTAAAAGAAAGTCTATCGGAAAAAGGCCATGAAAATCACCAGAAGAGAATGACCATTACTCTTCTATCTGAAAGTACAAAAGATTCGAAAAGGCAGTTTTTGACTATCTATAGGCAACCGTTCATTCACAAAAGCACACTGATTATGTTCCAGCCAAATGCACCACATAAGACCCAAAGGAGCCGTATACCAAACAGCAGTCTTACTTCTTTGTTGTTTATACATCGACCAGCTGCAAAGAAGGTCTAACACCATCCCAGGCATCACTCATTCAATTTCAAATAGTGAAAACAGTATATGATACTTAAGACTTTGGGGGACTTGACTCCATTATGGTTGTTCTGGTGCATTTCATAAAAATGAAACAAAGCAGACTTAAATGGTGAAAGTATGTCTATAGTTGGGACTGCATAAACTTTTCTCTTGGGTCAAGAAAGCTCCTAGAAATCCTTTAGTCATATATACCCTTCTCGTCTACGTTGGTTGCTCCACCCTCTACATAGTAAAGGCAACTAAAATAGAAACTTTGACCCAGAAATCACTCATGAGTCTTGGTTAGTAATGAACCGGACTAATCAACTTAATATCTCTCCTCCCAGAGCATACAAGGATGGAAACTACTTGATTCAAGCTTCAGGAACGGGGAAATTGTCTTGTGGTGTAAGTTCGTGGTGGGAGCTGTGAAGTTTCCAAAAAATATAAAAAAGCCACTTAGGGTAAAAATGCTAAAGGTATGGCTTAATGATTTATACCAAGTCCATCCTTCCAGACACACTTGATTAATGGCAGTGACATTTATCCAGCTCCTTCTAGTTCTTCCTTTACTTCTCTGTTTTTGCAACTGACCATTTCAAGTCAACTTTAAACTCATCCACAAGTCCACATCATTCCTTCAAATATGTTAACCCCTTAAACAAAAGCTTTTTCACAATCTAAACGCAAGAAATACTTCCAAGTTTATAGAAAGGTGTCGTATGGATAATCAATAGATCTTTACATGATCAGACGCTCTAATGAAATGACAAGTTGGACTGCCAATATACGGTATAATAGGAACCAAAACAAATATTCTGAATGATTGATGTATCCCTATTTTTACACAGGACAGTGGAAACCAACCAACTAACTAACCTTATACAGCTAAATACCATGAGGACCGATGCCTAAGTAAGGAATCATCAATTCTATCTAATTAAGGATAAGGGGATAAAAAATCTGATTGGCAAGAAAAAAGATAAGGCGGCAAGTATTATATTTGTCAGTTTGAGGTCAAGAAAGCACATTGCAAAACAATATATCATACAAGAAAAACTGAAGATTTGCAAAAAATTAAAAAAAAAGTTACATTCAACTCACATGGAGCTAAGTGCCCTATGACAAGAACAATACCGCATGAGCTAAAATGGGGCATATGTATTCTAATAGTCGCTGAGAAATCATTTCTTCCATAAAAAAAAGCCGAATAGCAGGCAGCATGGTGGAGGACTTCAGCCCCACGACAAAAGAATACAAGAATCCCTTGACAGTAATGGGCACCCCATTCTAAGTGGCATGCGAGGCAAGAGGTTTAAAAGGGTTAGGATGCAGACTTGAGTACAAGGTCCAGTGTACTAACTGGTGGAGTTCCTCCATGTCCCCATTCAGGTTCGGTTAATGGATACCGACCGTACATATGGAAAGAGCATTAAAAAACATGGGCCTTCATGTTTCCATGTCATTAAGACGTGCAACTCCCTCATCGAAGCTCCAGGAATCCGCGAATCTGGGCCATCATAGCACATGCTAGTACTTCCCGTGCTTAGATGAGGCAACCATGCATCACAAAACAACATGAAATTGACGTGTCTACTTAAATTTTGTGCCCTTTACATCTGTATGGCTGAAAATTTTTAAGCAGGTCCTAATCAAAATAAAAGGAGGAAATCCTCTAGAGGATCAGGATTCACATGGGGCAATAACAGAGGATTACCTTTGGTCGTATTACTGTGAGCACATCGAATGCCACCAACTCTTGTGCACCATTAACGCTGCTACACATCTAGATTTACTAATAGGACTGCTACAGGATGTGCTCCCCGAAACCATAATGCCATTAGTATGTAACGAGCACTTCAGTTGTGCATTAAAGCTCCATGCTGGGTGCTCGCTGGGACAATCACGCGCCTCTCATGCGATAAACACCCTTAGCTCATTGAGCAACAAGGAATGCACCCGAAAGCAAGCAATGCAACCATCCCAACAAGCTGGTTTACACCGTCCTTCATTGAGTTATTCATGTAAGCGGGAAAAATAATGTGGAAGGAGAGCTTTCTTTCTTTCTTTTCCAATGACTTTCTGACTTCACTAATTATCATAATTTTTCCTCATTCAATTGAAGGTATATAGGCAGGGGCGAGAATCATCTGTTAGGACAGAGTTTGTAGTATTTTCATTTTCACCAGGGAAAAGAGCTAAATGAAAAGGAAGAAAGCGTCCTTGATTTACCCTAACTCATAAGGAATCTCGAACTGAGTCTGATCGTTCTGCGGACACTTTGCAGAGCGTGGCCCGGGGGGGACCATGGCCTCCCCCCATATTTGCCACTAAATGCTGCTTCTTTACCTACATGCCATTTGGCTAAACCTTTTGAGTAAAAAGCCGGAAAAACCTAGCATATATTTTCGGAAATTGGTAGATTCACTACAATTCGAACTCTCTCACTCGACTTTTCTCACTAAAAGTTGAAGTTGTGCTATTAACAAGTGTCGCTAAAAGCCATTTGGAGTTTCGCAGGGTTTTAATTTATTGTGAATTTATAAACTCCCTACTCAATCTCATATAAACACCAAGTTTGACAAATACTTTCTCTCTCTACTCAATCTCATATATATAGTTTGCATACCCGTATACTTGATAGTTACAAGTGACAAGCAACTACTTAGATGATTTCTGATATATTGTGCATGTCTGCAAATAAGAAGCAAGTGATACTAGAATCTATAGATGTAAGCAAATTTATTAACCTCCATATATACGTGATACTAGTACTATGCACATAGACATAAAAATTCTTTCTGAGCCTCTTATCATATTGAACACTAGAAATGCTTCACGTTTATTACATGTTGCTCGCTGCACCAAGTTTAGTCATATTAGATCAATTTTATTACACTAGCAACTAGATTTCTTTCCATGCAATTTTTGACCCCTCGACGTGACATCCAAGATCCCGCCCCTACATAAGTAAATAAGGTATCTTGGTAATTTTGACGTCTTAATATTACCTATTTATAAAAATGTATCAACAAGAATGTAGTGTGTATTGGATAGAAAAAGAGCTTCTAGAGCTTTGTTGCTTGTGGGCACGTCAACCACCTGCACATTCTTGGCATGCGGATGAGTAAATCTCCAGCGGATGTGGTACAGTAGGTCTCAATCATTTCAATATGGAGCAACTGTTCCAATTTCTTGTTATATATCTTTATAATTGATGTGAGGTGGAACAGACAGAAGAAAATAGAGAAACGTAGAACCATGGGAAAAAAAATGAACAGGAAGAGAAGGAGAGGGACGAGAACTCAAAGCCCTTGCCTTAATTTTCAAATTCATTATCCAGAAACTGATTAACCCTGAAGATTACATCAAGATATATAGGAAAACTAAATCCCTAAGTTGCCTAAAGTACTCCTTTTTTTTTTCCTCAAGTAATTATTTGACTAAACTACCCTAACAGCATAATAAAGCTGAATGACCATAAGATCTTAATAATTGGATACGGAATTACCACCCGCATACTTTCCCGACCAAGTTCCTCTGCGCTGTTCTTGGGTTATAATCTACTTAACGCTTCCAAATACTACTACAAGAATCGAGAAGCTATTCGTACATCATCACTATGTTATTTAAAATTACTGTCCTGCATCACAAGTCCACCCCTAAATCCTCAATCACCTAGACAAACTCTTGTCTGTTGTAAAGTATTCCTAAAGCACCCCTACATAGAGCCGTTCCCCAGATTTTAGACATGTGAAAGTTATAAATGATGCCCACTAAGATCCACAATCAGCTTAAAGTTCAGAAATGAAAAGTAGCGTGTCACTATAAAGGGAGACTAACATCACCTCCTGACCTGTACAATCTTTCAAGTGCATCACATCTGACACTAAGTTCTTATAATCGTTGAACTGCCATTATGGTTGTTTTACCACTAGAATTACTTTAGACCTAATAAAAGAACAAAAGTTTAATACCAAAAAAGATATGAAGTGATACCATTTGCTAAATTGGACCTAAGGATTTCTTTAATATGAATCATAGGCGATGACTAAACCTAAGAAAAGGCATGTCTTCACTGAGATCTTTTTCTTTATGATCCATGTCTCCCTCGGTCAACTTTTGGCCCCAGCCCATATAAGATCCTAGTACTACCCGTCTATCATCTACATTATGTACTTTTACACCCTATAGTTCTAATGTTTCTTTAACATGTAAGAGCAGTCTTCTCCATCAAGTGCTAGACTTAAGACAGTAAAATAGATCAACATGGAAAGCAAAATGAGAACCGATAAAGTTGGGCAAAAACCTTATGTAACGGCGGCAAATCAACCACACACGGTCTTCTCTCTTCTTGATAGTGAGCGAAACCTTCCAACCCTTGGGCAATGCATCTCCAAACTGGCTCGCGTCCACGGCCTTCTTCTTCCTTCTCTTACTGTTCCACTCCCCGTCCAACCCACTTAGAAACTCCAAAAGGGCCTCCTTTGTCACCAATCCCTCCGTCCTCCTCTTCAGCTCAGGACCAAACGGATCCTCCAAGGCTGCCAAAACTGCCATATCCACCACAATACCATTCTTATTCACCATCTCCCTCTCCCTATCGTCCACATTGACTGTAACGTCCTTTGCCACGTCGTCATCCTCGTCATAATACATCACTCTCCCATCCTTTCTAGGCCTGCCTCGCTTCCGCTTCCGTCCATTGCTCGCCACTTCGGACAGCAAGGACAACTGCGGCTCCAGATCGGTGTACTCAAAAATGTTCTCCGGCGTTACCACCGGGACCACTGCATTAACATGATTAGGATTAGGATAAGGAGTAAGATTAGGACTGTCATCCTTTCTCGGCCTGCCTCTCTTAGGCTTTACGAATTCGCTGTAATCGTCAGGGATTGGCAGCGAATCGGCGCGAATAGGGTTTGGGCCGAAGAGCTGCTTGAAGAGATGGATGATGCGGGAGTTCTCAGCACGGTCGGGGTCTGGGTCGGGGGAGAGGGGGGAGGGGGGCGGAGGTGGGGGGAGCGGCGGCGCAGGGAGGCCGAGGAGGCGGCGGGGGCTAGGCGGAGGCGGGAGAAGGTCTGCTTACGGCTGCCGGCGGACTCGTTGAAGACGGAGCGGTCGATCTTGGGGATGACGACGTCGTCGCAGCGGCGGGGGTCGAAGGCGGCGGAGGAGGAGGAGGAGCAGAGGGAGAGGGCATGGAGTTCGGACTGGGAGAGGAGGCGGAGATCGACGGTGGGGATGGAGTCGAGGTGGAGCGGGGTGGGGTCGAGGGTGGCGGAGGCCATTTTGTGGGGGAAAGTGTGATCTGCGGAGTGAGGTTTCGGGTATTTTGACAAACAGAGAGACTTTTTGTCTCCGGTGCGGATTAGTAATGATCGTCTATAGTCATATTAATTACAGTTTTTGCACCACTTCTGCACAAGGTCTAACTTTTGCTAGAGTTGCCAGATGAAAATGGTTTCGAGTTTGAGAACGTTGCCGCATTGCGAGTTTAGGTCACTTTTAGGATTTTGGGTAACATAACGCCTTATGGTTTACTTTTGGTTTTCATCGGATCCGATGGTTCAATTATCTGTATCCATGACTGAAATTTTCCTCTACTTCTCGTATGTCTGTTAGTAAAAAATTATGTAACAAATCATTTTTTCTTTTCTTTTGCTAGGCATAATAATTCGTTGCTAGTTATATAATGTGATCCTCTTATATAACAATAGATGCCACGTGGAGAGTTCTATGTTGCCAAAGGACGTAACAATCCTAGAAAATACAGTCTTCGAGGCTCAGAGCAACATGGCTGGATGTGTACAACGGAATTAGGTATCTTGTTTACAAAGTTTGCTCTTAAAAAAAATATTAGGTATCTTGTGTGTGTGTCAGTGTGTGTGTGTGTGTGTGTGTGTGTGTGAGAGAGAGAGAGAGAGAGAGCTATTAAAAAATATATGAATGGATTAAGTTGTTGAAAATATATTCGGATTAGATTGGGGATAGAAATAATCCAAATAGTCTCATTCGGCTAGATTTCCCATTTGCCACATATTCATTTAGTGGCTTATCCATAGAACACAGTGTGGGGGCAGGGCGAGATGGTGCTCTAAATAGGGCCCCCAATTATCGTCCTTAAAGGCATGATAGGCTCCACAATTATTTTAGATGAGCGAAAGCATTGTAATTATATCTTTTCCAAATTTCAAGTTTAAGGAATGCTATTGGCCTTTACTTTGGCTTTAAAATTCCAGTGACCAGCCATAAGATATACCCTTTTGTGATATGTTTAATAAAGAACATCCCTATGAGTTAGATTGTGACGATGCTTGTAACGCCCCCAAAAATCCGGAGCTCCGTCGCCCCGAACTCCCGGATCGTTAACCTACCGGATCACATCAAACCTGTCAAATCCTGTACACAACCACATACTTCAAAGCATCTAATTATATACGGACTTGAATTCTCCAAAATATAAGATTACAACAAAACCTGCTTGAACTCAAACTATTAAAACCTAGGTTCTTTTCAAACTTAAATCCCTAAAGGATGAATCAACAGTACAGACTCACGCAGGGGTCTTACTATACAGTGGTGATGGGCTCATCAAAATCTCACTCAGACTCAAACTCATTCCCGAACCTGCTACAACTTATCATCACATGCAGAAGTGAGTCAAACGAAGGGTGAGCTTTCGAGAGTTCAGTAAGGTCGTACAAGGACTACAAAATATATTATAACACAACTCCGAAAAATCCAACCGACGATGATTTTCAAGACACTTCGAACGATCAAAATTCAATAATTACCCAAACTGAGCAAAGTTCACCAGAAATAGATACCAAAATAAATATTAACAATCAGAACAGATCCAAAACAATCAATAAAAGATCCTTTTCAAGTCCGTATTTTCAAGTACCACGAAAATTTTTCTTGCTCAAGGAATTTCAATCCGAGCAGAAATTCATTTCGAAAATACAACAAGATTTTCCGAGAGATTTTAACCCAACTAGAAATCAAATCAGATAATACGATAAAGGCTTGTCAGGGGATTTCAACCCAAGCACAAATCATTCTAACTAAGTACAATGAATGTTTGTTAAGGGCTTTCAACCCAAGCACAAATCATTCTAACTAAAAAAAAATCAAAAATTAATGTTGATCCTGAGCGATTGCACTGTCGTTATGGCAAGCTAATATAGTGTACACATGCATGTTGTACTAAAATAATTACTAGTCCACTTGGGTACTAGCATGCGTTTCATGCAGGATTCAACCCGCCTTATACTGCCTCCCCACTAAACAGGCACCCAGGTCAACACAGAAATTAACAATATTAATGAGCGTTAACATAAACTCATATCCCCAAAATCAATTCGGGTTCTCATAACAATAATCATACCGACATAAATCAGCATTCAGGATTTTCAGAAGAAAACGGATTTTCAGAAGAAATCAGAATTTCAGAAGAAAAATCACAGATAAACAACAAAACGACTGCGAATAATTATCAAATATAATTACAACAATTCGGAAGAATGGATACAGACAATTATCAAATTTGCTCAACCCGCAATAACATGCGAGTATCACAAGATTTCCAAATAACCGATTCAGGTTCAATATTAGGATTTTCTAGGCAAGAACATGCTGATATCAATACATAACTTCAGAGTTCGACATTAATCATAAGTAATTCAAAGGAGTACTTATGAGTACAAGTAATCAAATAAGGGTTCGGACAAAAGTCATTACCCAAGGTTCAGATAGAATCCCTTACCTGGATCCGCAGCTAAATTATCCTAACCAGAAGTCTTTAACTTTAACCTAAACGGAAAAATCGAACCATTAGAATATAGCCTACAGAACAAAATTATAACTTAATACGAACTCACACATGCTCCCAAAATGAACCTCCTCTCACCGGGTATTTAAAATTACCGAAACGCCCCTAGAGTGTAAAATTACCAAAATGCCCCTCTCGGACTTAAATCACACAAACGGTCTTCCCGTAAGTAGAATCACTGAAATAAACTTCTCATATGTAAATTTATGCAAAAATATCTTTCTTAGATCAAATTACCAAAATACCCCATGTTACACTTAAATTCTCAAAATGACTTTTCCATAAGAAAAGTCACTAAAATAATTTTAATGTATGTAAATTTACTTCAAAATACTCTTATAGGTAAAATTACTAAAATACCCATTCGGGGTGGTAAATTACCAAAACACCCAGGGAGTTTTCGGCGGCGAAAAAATATCAAAAATATCTTAAAATATTATTTTAAATATCCAGATGTTATGTCTGACCTAAAAAGTATTTTAGAAAATTTTTGCCCGAAAATCCCGAACCGGTGTCTATACCGAACGCTAAAAGGTCAGTTTCGCGAAAAATACCTATCAGCCTCAGAATGACCCGCAATTTTTAGATAATGAATTATATCTGTAAAATAGGGTTTCCATAAAATTTTCAAGTTAATATAACTTGGTTTGCTATGCTAAATAAATTGATAATTGTAGTTACTTGATACCCTCATTTAGCACCCTTCGTGGACTCCAAAAATTTCCAAAATTTTCCAGAGTGTAGATCTCATAAATATATCAGGGGTTAATGTTTTGAATTTTGGCTAGTTTTGGCTCTAGATATTTATGAATATTCGTGGAGAAATCTGCCTAAATTATTTTTTCCATTTTTAGCGACAATAACACTTTCTATTCAAATCAAACACACACATATTTCACGTTTTTTGCACCTACTTCTCTTCTTCCTCCAGCTTCTTCTGCGCACGCACAAAGAACACTCACAACTCACTGAAACTCACCATTTCACTCATGGCCACTCTTCCAAATACTTCCAAAAGCCTACACAATTCAATTTACACTTAAATACTTACACTAACATACAATTAACCACACCATTACATACCCTCATCACTCACCCGAACCACATATGTTCAAGAACACACACCTTCAAGCCCATCCCATCCTTCGGCCATACACCCAACTCACTAAATCACCTCGCTTCTGTCAAAACCCACATAATCACACCAAGTCCACAATTAATTCATACAACCTCCATGAATTTGTACCGAAATGCTATGTATATACACAACTCACACACACACGGTTCGGGCGCACACACGCTGTGCACACAGTAAGCACACACAACATATGTTGAATCACAAGTACGAAATTGATAGACAGATCACCTTGGAGAGATTTCTCAATCCTTCTCTCTGCCGAAATTTCTCTTCTTTCTTTCCCTCTGTTTTCTCTGTTCTTGTTCAACTTTTCTGTTTTCTTTTATGTTTTCTTTTCTTTTGTTTTTCTTCCATTTAATTTCTTATACATTAAATTATTCATTAGTTTATGTTATAATGTCATTAGTCATCAAAATTTTAAGTAGGAGGTGTCACCAACTTATGACCCATTTTTTTAAAAATTTTGACACCTAGGTACAAGTTTCCAAAATTTGCAATTTGACCCCCAAAATTTTTAAATTTACAAAAATAACCCCAAACTTTTGTATAATTACACCAAGGCCCCAAAATTATTCCAACCTCTACTAATTTAATGAAATGACCCTAAAACATGTACTGCCACTCATTTCATTAATTGTTCATTAACAAGAATATTAATTACATATATGCCCCCAAAGTTTTTCAGAATTACAAAAATGCCCCCAAAATTTTGAAAATTATATTTTTGCCCTAAAATATTTTTAAGCTTCAATGCACTAGTAATCCCCGAGCATTACTCAAAATTAGAGCCCGTTTATTTTTTGGGTCACGGATGACTATTTTAAACAGCTCCCGAAGTTCGGGATATTACAGTGCTTATCCAAAAAGACTAATTTTTTGAGTCTCCATCTTATTTTTAGGATTAATAAAAAATAATTAACGGAAGAAAAAAAAAAAGGAACCCCCAAAATTTGTTGTGGTTTCCCATTCAGCTATCCAATCTACTAAACCTGAGATTTAGATGAGGGAATTAAGTTAAACGATGAGATGGTTTTAGGCACCTCATCATACCCTAAAACGGTCTATACTTGTTTTTTTTTTTTGCTAAGTTTTATCCAAGCACAAATAAAACAAGAACAATCCTCAATTCAACTTAATTTTAGTTTGAACTCAATAACAGGGGTAGAGTAGCCTACGTGCCCCGATTGAGCAAAGCAGTATCAAAGCCTTCTAGGATAAATTGGCATGTGGTTTTGGAGATCTGCTTATGATCAACTCTTCTAATTGAATATGAGAAAACTTGTTTTCATCCTCCGTCGAACAATATTTGATCGTTGATCTTGGGGAGGAGATTCTATACTTCTCAAGTCTATTACAATTCTAGTCTAATCTACCAAAAAGGTTAGAGACAAAAGTAGAGTATTGTACTCTTGACTTGGATTGTCTAACCACCAACTTTGGATTATCCACGTTGCGATGCAAGAATAATGCACGCACACAAATTCTCGCATCACACACAAGTACAGGAGATAAAGGATTTCTTGTTATCTCTCCATATCTTTTCCTACATTATCTCTCACGGAAAACTTACAGCTAAGAAGATTTTTCTCTCTCACTAACTGTCCCCTTGGGGGCAGCATGAGGCTATTTATATAAATATTTGGGAATAGAGGAATTTCAAGATGAGACTAATTGGTAACTCTTATTGCCATGGGCGTAAGATGAAAAAAAAAACTGAAATACCCTTTCAGCTGGAACACTTAAGCCTTTAAAGAGAACTGGCCGGTACTCTTTTCCTCCTTAATTTTCTTTTAAGCTCAAATATAGAAGGGAAAAACTACCCTTTAATTAAACATACGTTATTAAGATGAAATTGGGATTAAAACCCGAACCAAAATAAATTCAACTACTAAAATCTCTATCTTACCCAGACTCCACCTTGGATTAAATCCAAATTGACTGGACTGAACCAATTGGATTGGGCCAACTAAACTGGGGTGGAACAATTTTTGCAAAAATTAAATAATCAAATAAAACTTACAAAAATGGGGTGTCGTCTTTTGTTGTTAATGTGGACCTTCAATGGACCTATAGCGACTCGCAGGTCCAAGGCACAGCACAAGGCTCTCGCCCACTCATCAATCTTATTTTGATGAAATTGTCATCGTTGACATCTTTTGTTTCCTTACTTTGCATGGTAATCTTTGAGGAGTCACCTTCTACTTGGTGATTAAAAAAAACAAAAGATCACCCCAGTCTCTACTCTCTAAGGAATAAAACCAAGCTAACTACTCCACACTTTCTTATCAGACCAAATAACAGATGTTTTAAAGCTTTTCTTCTAAGAGATATTAGTCACACAAGCCTCTATCGGTGGCAACAATGGTTCACTTATTAGTCGTTTGATGTTGAATATATCTTATTAACGAAAAATGCACTTACAAATTGTCTAACACAGGAATTAAGCTTTACGAGAAGTAATAACGCAGAAAAAGACCACTCAAAAGGCCTTGAAAGAAATGTAAGAGGCAAGAGACCATGAAGTTGGTCTACTTGAAGAGTACTTAGAAAAATTTGACTACCACATCCCCTATCCTAAAATAAGAAGGACAATTCTTTGTCATCCTTGAATTTCTCTCCAAAGAAAAGGCAAGTGAAAAGAGTTGTTCGAACTGCCAGTGGATAGCCCATTTATGGCGATGTTAACTTAAGCAACCAATATTAGTCCACCGATCTTAGAAAAAAGAGAGCAAGGCTAGAACCTCGATTGTAAGCTCTTCTAACAAATAAATTGGCAAAAGAAGACCACCACTATGAAAAGCCGATAGAGAAAGAAAGAGCATGCTTTTAATGGACGAAGAATGATAATTCTATAAGGATGCAATGCATTCACCAAAATAATTGATTTTAGGATTTGACCAAGTGATCAAGCTTTAGGAACAATTCAATAGCTTAGGATCAGAGGAACCTTGGCACGACCCGAACCCACGGGTGAGTACGCTAGCCAGGTCTGTGATCGGCCGCAGGCCCACTAAGCCTCCATCTAAGGCTCTGCTAGGCCTTACTACAACTTGTACTCATAATTTAATCCAACTACTAAATTCTACACAATAAATTTGGCTACTAATAGCCTCACTTAGAAATCTCTCAATGATGAAATAAACCTTTAATTACATGTCACTGACAATTATGAATAATTTGAAGAGGCCTAAGCTCCTTACATAAATCCGTTCACGACAAACTACCACAAGACTAAAATTCTAAGTTAATAGATATTTCATTAATTTAATAATTCTCTTCGAGCGCCCCTCCTTCGTGTGGCTCAAAGGAATCTCTCTCTCTTAGACCATCACCTGAAACATAAAAGAATAAGTGAGAGCCCAGCAAGTACGCAAATCATGTTCTTAAAATAGGTTTTGGGGTTTAATAAACATGCCATGTATTTTTCGTTTCGAAACTAGTAATGATTCCACAAGAGTTACTATACAAATATACACTTTGATAAGCAAATCATGCTTGCAGAAAAATCTTCCAAAACGATTGTATAATGATTCTACAATGGTATTTAACATCGAATGAAATCCCAACTCACTTTTTCACGGTACGCTGCGGTCAGCATTTAGTCCCACTGACTAGGACCCGAAATCCCTTCTCCACCCGGGATAAATAATATTGTGGATGCAGGGCGAACCATGATGCAACAGTACTATGCGCCAACATATGGTCCTGTTGACCCGGCAGGACCCAGAATCCACTTTCTCTAGTGGATATGGGGCACAATAACTAATATGAACCTCTCAACACCGTACCACGATTCACACAGCGTTCTCAAATAACACAACACATACCATGGCCATTTTAATTCCATTTTTCATTAGTCAATTTCACAAAGCAAAAGTATCACAAATACTTTGAAACTTCCATTTGGTAAAGTCACATATATACATACTCATAAATTAGAAAATAGGTTGTACGGAGAAACATGACAGGAGTACTTACCTGACTTAACAACTGGTTTTGCTACTTGTTTAAAAGTCAGTCATAACTCTTATCTATCGAAACCTAAACAATTAACCATACGGGTGTTAAATCCCGACGCTCAATCATGCCTGACTGTTAAATTTCTCCCAAGTGAATGAATTACCAAAATATCCCCAGGCTTGTGTAAAATTACAAAACTACCCCTCTCATACTTAAATTACCAAAAAAGTCTTCTCGTAAGTAAAATCACTAACGTAACCTAACAATATGTGAATTTACTCAAAAATACCTTTTATAGGTACTATTACCAAAATACCACGATGGGGACAAATTACCAAAATACCCCCTAGGGGTTTCCAGCACAAAAAAATCTAAAAATATTTTAAAATACTATTTTTAGCATCCTGAATTCATTTTTGAGCTAAAAATTATTTTATAAAATTTTCGTCCAAAATTCTGAATCGGTGTCTAGACCGAGCGCTAAAAGTTCAGTTTCGTGGAAAATACCTTTTGACCTCAGAACAGCCCAAAATTTTAGAATATGGAACATATCAGTAAAATAAGATTTTTTTAAATTTTTAGATTAAAATAACTTCGTTTACTATGTTAATAAATTCAAAATTTTTCCGAATCGATACCCTAATTTAACATCCTTCACAGATACCACAAATTCTCAAAAAAATTCCAGAGCGTAGGTATCATAAAAATATTAAGGATTACTGTTTTGAACTTTATTTAGTTTTGACCCTAGCTATTTATAAATATTCGTGAAAAACTGTCTAAATTAACTCCTCTTTAGTGACAAAAATAGTTACTATTCACGAATTAAAACCCACACTATCTCACATTTTTTACACACACCACCTTCTTCCTCCTCACTGCTCCACCCAGTTTCACACACCATTCTCGAACACACACTACCACACTTCAAACCACCTAAATCCATCGTAATTAACTTCTAACACACATATACTATACATATTTACACCATTACACATTAACACCCACACACCCGAAACATCTACACACACGATTGCTCAAGAACACATGCACATATACAATTTTAACACACCAAAAATCATCAAAGGGAAAAAATGGATTACCCTTGGAGTTTCCCACGATTTTCTCCCCTTTTCTTCTTCATTTCCTTCCCCGAGCTCCCTGTTTTTTTTTTCTTCCTTTTTTCCTTCTCTGTTTTCTCCTTCTTCCCTGCTGTTTCTTCTTTCTTTTCCCTATTACAGTTCATCCGAGATTCCTCCTCTTTTGTTTTGTTTATTAATCCATTAGTTAACTATTAAATTGATTAGTCAGCAAAGAAATCAAGTAGGTCAATGGTATATGAAAATTTTCTACAATCTTGACACCTAACATGCCATTTTTCATAATTTACAAAATAATCCCAAAAATTTTCATAATTAGAACATAACCCCAAATTCTTATATAATTACACTTAAGCCCCAAAATTAGTCTAATCTTGATTAATGTAATTAGATATCACTAAAATATACACTATCACTCATTTTATTATTTTTCATCACTAAAAAATTTAATTTATATTTATGTCCTCAAAAGTTTTCCAAATTACAAAATGACCCCAAAATTTTTGAAAATTATATTTTTGCCTCAAAATTCTTTTAAGCTTTCATATGCTACTAATACCCGAGCATTACTCAAAATTATTGCCATTTTATTTTTCAGGTAACCGATAGTTATTTTAACCCGCTCCCAAAAGTGCGGGATATCCGATAGTTATTTTTCTGGTATCCGACAGTCTCCTTTATTTCATAACTGTTAAAGAAGAGGCCAACACCATCAAGGAGATACTAAGGAAGTATGAGGAAGCTTCTGGGCAGAAGATTAATCTCCAAAAATCTGCAATGGTGTTTAGTAAAAACACTCCAGAACCGATTCGGGAAGAACTACGTAATTTGATGGGAGTTTCAGTCATCTCGGCACATGCCAAATATATGGGGCTACCTTCGGTTGTCAGACAATCCAAGAGAGAGGTTTTCAGCAATTTACGTGAAAAGGTATGGTCACGACTACAAGGTTGGTCGTCAAAGTTCCTCTCTAAGGCAGGAAAATTTTTTTTGCTTAAATCTGTGATTCAAGCCATACCAACTTATGCCATGGGATGCTTTAAGCTATCGACGCAATTATGTGAAGAGTTAGAAGTAATGATGGCTAACTTTTGGTGGGGATATCATGACGGTAAAAAGAAGCTACATTGGATGAGCTGGGATAAACTGTGCAGAAGAAAAGATCAAGGGGCATTGGCTTCAGGAAATTACAAGCTTTCAATCTAGCGTTACTCTCTAAACAGGTATGGCGTCTTGTGAATAATCAGAATACACTCCTCTTTAGTATACTAAGTTCCAAATATTTCCAAGATGGAGATATTTTCAATGCACACCTAGGGAACCTACCTTCCTACGCTTGGAGGAGTATCCTAGAGTCAAGGGACGTTATAGTAACAGGGCTGAGGTGGAGAGTAGGCAATGGGGAAAAAATCAAAATCCAAAATGATGGATGGCTACCTCAACTGTACACTTTCAAAGTTCAATCACCTCAAACAGTCCTCTCACCCACGACCTATGTCTCTGCGCTCATTGATCACCAAAACAAGAAATGGAATATAGATCTCATCCATCGCATCTGCTGGCTGAATGAAGCCAAACTGATTCTGAGCATACCACTTGGTAGATTACAAAGGGAAGATAAACTAGTTTGGCATTTTTCAAAACAAGGTACGTTCTCAGTAAGTAGTGCGTATCGTCTTGTTATGGAGAGAGGTTTGCTTAATAAGGAGCATAACTTGGGCGAAGGTACCAGTAGTGAGGATAAAACAAAGTGGAAGTTTATTTGGATATTAAATGTACCCAGCAAGATAAAGATATTTGGTTGGAGAGCTTGCTCGGATATCCTTCCAACATGTAATAGACTCATACGCAAAAGGATGAAAGTAACCAATGTGTGCCTAGTATGTGGTTTAGAAGGACAAACCTTGTATCATGTTCTTCGCCAATGCAGTTTTGCCCGACAGGTGTGGGCACTTTGCTCGTCTAATCTGTACAAAGAAGTCAAGTGTTGCGATAGTGTCTATTGGTGGTGGAAGGATGTAAGGGAGAGAGTGGATACGGAGGAGTTTGAAGTTTTGGTGACACTTTGTTGGAACCTTTGGAACAACAGAAACGACTGTTTATTTGTAGGAGCTCAACGTGATGCACTAGAATTGTATTCATCCACCGTTACCCTGCTGAAGAAATATAAAGACGCACAAACCAAGCCATCAAAACCTAGTAATACGATTCCTGTTTCTTGGCAGGCCCCTCCGGTGAGTTGTTATAAAATTAACTTTGATGCAGCAGTTTTCAAAGGGGACCATGCAATTGGTATTGGGGTAGTGGTTCGAGGTACGAAATGCGATTTCTATGCAGGTTTGTCGAAGAAAATAATGGGTTTATTAGAACTTGAATATGCAGAGGCAATGGCAGCTTCTGAAGCTGTATTTTTTGGATTAAAAAGTGATTTTCGGAATGCAATTATTGAAGGCAATGCAACAAATGTGATTTCAACAATTCAGCAACAAGAAGAGAATTTATCGGGAATAGGCAATGTGATTGATGAAGTAAAAATGATGTGTAATAGCTTTCATAAATGTGAATTCCGCATTGTACAGTGCACAGGAAACAAAGTAGCCCATAGACTAGCACAATACGCTAGAGTCATTGATGATTTTTGCGTATGGATGGAAGAGGCACTGATTTTTTAACGCTTGCCATTCAAGAGGATGTACCCCAACATTAGTTGAATAAAATCGCTTCATTATAAAAAATAATAAAAAAAAACCTCTCTTTAGCACCCCTTATAAAATTAGCATATAGTAGTTTTTTTTTTCTAAAACCTGTTTAACCATTAATAGGATACCTAGAAACCTTTCTTCAGGACCGTATACAAAATTAGCATATAGTTTTTTTTTTTCTAAAACATACTAGTTTACTCTAAGTAAAAAAGTCTATCTTAGTTCAAACCCCAGTTTATCTTCATAATAGTCATCACATATTTGCCTTGAATTAAATGTTATGTGAATTCAAGCGTTGAGTTATTCATAAAGTTGATCTTTAAAACAATATACGAAGGTAATTGTAGCTGCCTGGCCTGTTGCCATTTTTCTTTCACGTACACAACGCACCTGGAGATCAATCAAGTGCCAATGTCATGGGTTATCAGAGTCCTGTCAGTGATTAGAGCCACAGCCACTATCCAACTGATCTTTAAGCCATCGAATACCAATCAATTTTGCCGCACATGCCCAAATCAACCAACTCAAAGATGCTTAATAAAGTACAACAAATGCTGGATACATGTTTGTCTAAGGTGGAAAGGGATAAAATGTCCTCTTCTATTGGAGCTAAGATTAAGGTTGAATTGAACCTCAAAGTAGCCAAGTGCCTGTTGCATTCTGATGCCAAGGAAAGTGAGTTTGTATCTACGTGGAGGTGCCACAAAGGTTGCAGTCTGAGTCAGCTTCTAGATGTACAAAGTGAGAGACACTGAGGGTGGAGTAAGGGCAGAGAGCAAGGCTCCTCAGATAGGCCGTGAGGGCTGGTAGTGCTGCGCAGACAAAGCGAAGAAGAATAGGGCTGGCGGTCGACAATCCAAACTAGGGTCCGCTTCGGGGGTCTAAATGTGTTTCTCTCTCTAGAATTCTAGAGAGTGTGTTTTAGAGAGAGTAAGTGAAAATGTCAAATGAGAGAGTTCTGTTGAAAATGAAATCCAAGGTCCCCTATTTATAGGAAAAAGTGTGCCGGTATCATCAATGTGTCATCAGCTGACACGTGTCACCCCTGGGAGTGACACGTCACAGGGGGTCCACAAATACCGATTCTCTGTCGGACTGCCGGTTCCCAAATCCGCACTGCCTTGCCCTACACAGCATCTCTCTACCTATCTGAGAAGACTGAAGATACCGTGAAAGCATGATTAGAATAAGCCCGTTGCCCCAGCCACCGGTCCAAGCCCTTACTGAATCTCACAAGGTGCATCGAGAGACGCGTAGAGAACCTGACCGCAGCGAGGGTTGCCCATGTGACCAACTGCCAGGCGAACTAGGCATGATGCCCTCCAAAGACCTGCTCCTGTCCTGGAGTGACCCGGAGGTCAGCGTCTTGGGGGCGCCAATGATCACCGATAACGTGAGTGGACATGGTTGCAGCTCAGTGCCTAGTGTCATGCAAGTCACCCCAGGCGGCAATAACTTTGTGGTAACGAGCCTATCCCGCTGCGAAGGGTCCTCGTGCCGGAGCACTACGAACGGATCCCCCATGATGAAGACGGTGATGGCTTCTGTGGTAGCGAGCCCATCCCGTTCTCGTGCTGGAGCATTACAAGCGGAGCCCCCCGTGATGAAGACGATGATGGCTCCTGTGGTAGCGAGCCCACCTCTCGTGCTGGAGCACTACGAGCAGAGCCCTTTGGAATGCTGCACACTTCGAAGAGTGGGTCGGAGCATGTTTTACGTCCATGGCGAGGGTGCATGGTGTGGTGAATGAGTGTGGTGCTCAGGGGCCTGTAACATAATTGTGGCGCATGGGCGCGGCGACGATCGTCGCGAGACAATACCTGGTGCCAGGGGCACATGTCATGAAAGTAGCGCATGGGTGCGGTCAAGGTGCCGGGGGCACTGTAGTGTGATAGAGAGCCAGGGGGCACGACTGTATTAGTGGTGCGACGCATGGGCAGAGCGGAGTGTCGGAGATGGCTCGTGGGCGCGGGGGATGACATACGGGTGATAATGGGTGTCGTACAGTCGTGGTGATGAGTGAGCATTGTAGACCGTAGTGCGTGAAAGAGTTAAGCAAAAAAAACGTTAGCAGCCCCCCGTGACAAGGGTGGCTGACCCCCCAGAGAGGGTGGTCGACCCCCTTCTGCAGAGGTGGCCGACCCTTCCTTAAAGAGGGTGGCTAACCCCCCTTTTAGGGACGTGGCCGACCCTCTCTTTAAGGAGGTGGCTGACCCCCCTTTAAAGGGAGTGGCCGACCCTCCTTAAGGGAAAGGCTAAATCCAAGATCGTATATTTTATAAGTGTTGGTGGCGTCGACGTCGCTATGCTGGCGACAAAATAATTTTAATCATGCACAAAGTTAATGAAAAATGCGCGTGACTTGAGCGTGCGCATTTTGACCGGTCAATTGCGTTGAAAAGTTAATCGTTGATCTTGTTATGTGTCTCGCAAAACGGGACCCCTGGTGGGCCCTTGAGTGCTAGAGGTGTCAAATAGGCCGGGCGGCTCGCGGGCTGGCCCAGCCCGGCCCTTTTTTGGCCCGGGCCGGCCCAGCCCTTTTTTGGGCCCGGACTGGCCCTAACCCTTAGGGCTTGGGCCAGGGCCAGGCCCAACTTTTTGAGAAACAGGCCCAGGCCCGGCCTGGCCCTAAAATGGCCCGGATTTGGCCCAGCCCTCTTTTGGCCCAAAAAATGGCCTTTTCAGTTTTTTTTAAACTAAGGTGTATTTGCTTGCCTTCTATGACTAAAATGTAGAAGAAATCTATTACTTTTAAATCATTAGTGAGAATAACTAAGGTGTATTTGTTATTTTGAATAACAAAAAAAAAATAATTGGGCCCGGGCCCGGCCCTAGATGTTGGGCCTAGGGCCTGGGCTTGGACTGGGCCCAGATTTCCCTCATTCTGGCCCGGCCCGGCCCGTTTGACAGCGGCCCTGGCCGGATTTTCTGGAGGCCCGATGGGCTTGGGCTGGGCCGGCCCAAGCCCGGCCCATTTGACACCTCTATTGGGTGCGACCAAAATAGGTTGGGAACACATTTTTTTTATAAAATAAAAAAACAAAAAAAAATTATTTTAAGCACTAGTTTTGAGTCACACAGCGTGGGGTGACTTTCTCACATATGTCAAAATATAGGTGGTTAGACAAAAAAATGGGCTCATTATTTCATCAAGGTGCGTATCCATATTGCCAATTGCCCGCCTATTTCGCCAGTTCATTCGTGTAAAAATATTCATGGGGTGCACGCCTGTTACTTGCCATGATCGTTCAAGGAGTGCCTGTTGCATTCCTGCAGTTTATCTTAGTGTCTCTTGAATATTATACCAGCATCCATTGAAAAATTCAGTTTATATTGCACTCTTTGATAATTTTCCTATCCTGCTTTCTGAACTTGGTCATAGGAAAAGGTAGTAGATTTGTGCACTCCTTCTATCCTTTTTTTTTTTTTAATAGATCTGCAATACATACAAATGCATCAAAGGACTGCCCAAGAGATACATAGTACCAAATCTTATATATAATCATAAATTAGAGTAAATACAATTCTTTCAATATAAACTGATGTACCTCAAAAGGTGAAAATAATTGTTTGACGTGTTTGACTTTATTGATATTTTGTATTTGCATATTTCATAAAAAAACGATTTTCAGTGTTAAGACAATAGCATCTAAGAAGGTGTTTTCGCTTAAAAGCAGTTTTCTGATTTTGACCATAGACAACTTTTCAAAAAAAAAAAAAACAAAAGGCACTAACCAATCCCCAAATTCTTCCATACTTGCGCGGTCTTTTTAACTAACCCTTAGGTTCGTATTAAAGAAACGAAAAGTAATATTCCATCATTATTATTCCACATCATTTTTTTAGAGTTATAAATAGTATTATAACTTCCAAAATTTTCATTTTAAATATAACAACTAAAGTTGGGGGCACATTCTAATGCATGCTCTTACAAACAGTTGTTTACGGTATCTTAACGTATGTCACTCGCGATTTTTCACCTTATTATGAACAATTAAAATTTAAAATAAAGATTGAAAAGGATTGCTCGTAATTGAGTTATATATATATATACGGCAGACTTTGCAATCTTTGTCTTCATCTTTTTATCCATACCTGGGTGTAGAGATTTCCCAAATATAGAAAGTTGCATCAGTAGTGAAAACGTCAGGGGTGACTTCATTTTGTTCCCGTGAACATGCAATGGGGGCTGGGTACTCTCACATCACATGCATCTTATTGCCGTCGCGTTCCAGACCAGAGAGATTAACAAAAGTGGTCTGGTGCACCGGTACGGTACGGTACGGTATGTGTAAGTTAAGTCGTACTGTCGTAGTATTTATTACTTTCTTGACTCTATTATTGATTGGTGTCGCTCTCAAAATAATTAGCTATACAAGTAAAATGAGATTCTTGGTAGGTATTATCACGAAGGCTCCGATTGATAATTTTTTTATTTTTAGTTTTAAAAAAATTAAAGAGTAATTTAATTTTTTTTATATAAAAATAAGTAAGTGTTTGATAACCCACTTTTTTTTTTAATTTTTCTTTGGGTATTTGATAACCTAATTGTTTTTTTGTGGTGGTTTGCGGTGGCGTTGGCCAACGGTGGTAGTGGTGGGCGGTGGCTGCCGGCGGTGGTCGTCGGCCGGAGGTAGTCGCCGGGGCTGCCGGCAATTGCCAGTGGTGGCTGCCGGTCGCCAGTAGTCGCTGGCGGTGGGAAGATGGTGGTGGTCTCAAAAAAAAAAATCAGTTTTTGGACTTTCTAAAAATAGCGCCTTGATTTAAAAACTGAATTTTTAAACTGAAGAAAAAAAAAAGAAAAATGGTTACCAAACGCAACTTTTTTTTCCAGTTTCCAAAACTGGAAAAAAAAACTGAAAAATAATGGGTGTCAAAGAGGGTCGAAGTTTCTCGCAACTTCCGCGACATTGCATTCTTCCTTTCTTAGCCTTAGCATTCTTGTTGCGGTTCAATCTTAGCTAAGTCACGCATGATTTAGATTTATTTTTTTTTGGCCACAGTTAAATGAGTCTCTTTTATGTCTCAATTTCTAGCAACTCAATCAAGCTTTCTAAAATCTGTTCTGGTTCCATCTGAAAAAGATCAAGTTCACGATTCCACTACAAAATAATGCCTCCCGTAAGGGATTTTGATTTTGATGCTATATGAATTGAAAGTGAGTTTTACAATGGTGTCACATGTAAGATATGCTCTCGCACTATGAAAGAATTGTAAACTTTATTGCTCTTGCACTATGGTAAGCTAATCACTTACGCTATGTTAGCTCTCCCTCACCGCCATCCCCTCCTCTTCTACAGCCCAAGCCCCGACCACCCCACACTTCCACTCCACCACCACCCAACACCTCCAAACCCAATCTACAAGTCATAGACATCAAAGATCTCCATCGCCATCCGACACCTTCGACTCACATCTACAATTTACAATGACTATCTCGCACCTCCAACACTAGTCAAAAGAGTGGCGGCAACTGCAATCCTAACCCCAAACTAATTGTCGGCATCGGCAACTTGTCATTGGGTTTGAAGATTAAGGGACGACGAGTGAGGAGAGAAAGTTTAACACTACAATTACCAATCACATGTCAGTGAATTTAAAGCAATAGCGAAATTGAGCTCCTTTAACATAAAATTCCACTTTATTTTAGAAAGCAATATCCCAACGAGATTTGTGATATTTTTATATTCTTGAAAATGCTATCCAGATTATGCTTAAAAATATTTTTTCAATTTTCAAAAACACTTTTTAATACTTTCAGTAACATAAAGACACGAAACAGGAGAAAATAGCAACCAAACGAGACGTTAGAGAACATGAAGAAGGGCCTACAGCTTCTGGTGTGGGCAGCCAGACTTCATAACTAGTATCTGGGAGTGGGGTTTCATCCACATTTATATTGAGGGGTATAGTGTTGCACCGTTTGAACCACATAAAACATTTCTCGTTATGACTTACCCACAACAATCTTGATACTTCATTTTCATTCCACATCAACGAAAAGCACACATGATTGTTTATGCGCCTTGAAGCTTCTAATGTAGAATGTAAAGAAAGGGAGACCTTTGCCCTTTGCACAAAACTATGGTGTAAATCAAGATTGTTAGTATTGCTCTTCTAGGTGCCATGGCATGCACTAGATTGTTTCTCACAAACAACCAAAATTAAGCTCGAAGATTTTTATTGACTACGGACTTCTTTCTATTTGTACGTTATTAGATTTTGAAAAGTGTTACGATGGAGAGTGGTGTAAGTGCGTTCACTGTTAGACATTAACTTAACCTGCGCCATTGAACGTAAATAAATGTCATATTGTGTTCCTAATGAAGCATGAAAAGGAGAAGACTAAAAATAAAATAAAATTGCAGACCATGACACTCATCAATTTACAGAGTACGGATTATGTTCCTTCCAGATCTAAAATTCCATTTTCAATCGAAGCAACCGTTCTCTATTCAGTAAATCAGTAATCACACTTGTCATGAATAATTTCATTGACCACTACGTAGAGAACAATTATTCTTTGGTTGAGATAGTAATTTGTTCCCCCACAAGAACACTGAACATTAACTAAAAATGATCCTCTATTCATTGAAATATATCTACCTGACTTGACCGTAGTCAAACTCGTCCGACGAAGGGGAACGATCAAAGACTAATAGAGAGTATTGAAGAGTAAAGAATCAGTGAGTCTGACCATTTAAGATTATTTGATATATAATGTAATAGTCATTTGTTTTCTTTCACCGCTCTTTCTATCGCTTCAACCTTCCTCTAAACAACGGATAACGATGATTGAACTCGTGCAGTATATAGTCTTACAGAGATAATGGTCTTGTCCCATAGTGAAATTTTTGTCTTCAAATATTTGGATATTTTAGGTTTTAGTTACGCACAATAAAGTATGACCGTGTGAAATACGCGTAACCAAATCCCAAATTCCCCAATTTTTATCTATATAATATATTTCTAGGCTCTTCCAGCTTCACCGGCCAATTAGCTTTCTCGCTTCGTGTGCACTGTCGAAAACGTCTTGTAGCCGGAAAAGTGCCGCTCAGTTTTTGCTTCAATAGGTAACTTACATACCCACAGCATCATCTACAAAATTCCTCACGTTTTGTGCCTTTAATTGTTTACTTGCTCGAAAACCCACCTCTCATGGCATTTTGACACAAAAATTCTGTAATTAAGGGTTCATGTTTCTCTTTTTGTTGCTACCCCCGAAAGCTTGTCTGCTCAGAACAAACCCATTTCCGTTTTTGTGTTAAAGGTTGCTTTATAGACTGAATCATTTCATGTTGCCTGGCTTTATAGTACTTGTAACTCTCAATGATTGAACATGTGCATGTTTGTCTATGCTGAACAGAGTTTCTTTGTGAAGCTTCTAAACAGAAGCTGCAGCTTATGCCACTCTGGCCGACCCTTCGGTGAAATCTTCATCCTCCTTGAGAAGGTTTGGAGCTTATGCAAGAGCAGCCCGTGAGATTTCACTTTGTGGTTTTTGTTTCTCTTTATACGTTTCCGATTGCGCTCTCCCTTTGGTTTGGCGCCTTCCCATTGATTATGGCTAATCTTTGATCCAATGTGAACTCCGAGTTTTTAAAGAATCAAAATCTTTACTTGGATTAGAGCTCAATTCTATGCCGTTTTAGAGTTACAAATTCGCAATTGGGTGTCTAAAGGACAGAGAAACAGGATTGATTAGAGTCTCAGATACAGCAATGGCAAACTTCAATTGCTTCTGTGCACTTGGTGGGAAGAGAAAGAAAGATAAGGTAAGAATCACCCCGTGCAATCCTGTTTGTGGCTACGATGACATTATTTACCTAAATTCTTTGATTGTTGTAGGGAAAAAAGGAATCTGCAAACACTCTTGAACACAACAAAGGTATTAAAACTTTACAAGTGAGACTTGAGCAAGCCACCAAATCTTCCGAGACTGATGAGATTAAGTTAAGTTCTTTCAATGTGCCGGTACCTTTTGCTATCCCAGGGAGTTCTAAATGTAAGGTCAAGGTGATGAACCATGAAAGTCCAGTTGGAGACAAAGGCGAAGAGGCAGCTTATGAAGGGGAAGACGAAGGCGATGAGAGCTTATCGATGAAGAGGGATTGTTCTGACTTTGATCTCCAAGCCCATGTTGTTGACACTAATGAAGGAAATGATCAATTAGGAGATATGGGGATGAATGTCTATAAATCATTTGATACTCAGATAAGTGATAAGTTTGATGGAGCATCAGAGAAAGATATAGAGGAGGGTGTTGACCTGATCCACAGTGGCCATGTTAGTGATCCGGGACTTAGGAAAGTAGAGTTCTTGGCTTCTCCAAAGCTCAAGCGGTCTTGCTCTAATCTCGAAACTAGAAATGTGCTGAAAAGGATGGCTGGTCAGTTGTCAAAGTCTTTGTCCGAGTCTCAATCGTTTGAGGAATTGCAAAGACTAGGTGATAGGATGGGGAAGGAAGTTCTTGCGCAGAATCCTGGCAGCCCAAATTCCGTGATGTCCCATTGTAGCGCCGATAAAATAATGTTGAAAAAGCATTCCTCAATGCAAATACTACCCTCCAGAAGCAGAAGATTGTGGTGGAAGTTGTTCCTTTGGAGCCACAGAAACCTGCACGAACCACGGGTGGCAAGAAAACAGCCGTTTTTAATCAAGCCTCTACTTAACCAGCAAGGTGGTTACTCTTCGGACACTCTGGAACCCAACAGAGGTATCGAGTTGAGATCACCCCCTTCATCGAATGGGAAATTGTCGAAGAAGCGCAACAACAAAGATGAAGACTGGAGCTGGAATGATTTGGACGGAGTGTCTGGTTTGTGGCCGCAGAACCAGTGGGTTGCTTTCCCACCAGAGTCGTCTTCACTGACAAGAGTTGATGAGTGGGTGAAAAAGCTTTCCACTCAACCTCCATTCCCAGTTGATAATGAAGGCCATGTTGACAATGAGTTTCTCTATCCACCCTCTCCAGACACTGGAAGATCACCGGCTATAAGTACAGTGGACTTAAATCGGCATCAGAATCTAAATCTTCCGGAAGAGGTTTTACATGCCAATTGTGTGATACAATCTCTGAATTCTTCCTCAACAGTCGCTCACATCTCTGGTATGGGGTTGAAGGTTATCCCTGCCATTTCACGCTTCTCCAGCCTACGGTCGGTCAATTTATCAGGAAACTTCATAGGTGTGTAACCAAACTAACGGCTAGGAAGTAGGAAGACTGATAGTGGCTACAACATGGTGCTAACTAGACTGCTCACTGATTTTTCCCCCTTCCCAAATGCAGTTCACATAGGTCCAGGGTCACTACCGAAGGGTCTTCACTCTCTCAGCTTGTCCAGAAACAAGATAAGCACCATTGAAGGCCTCAGAGAACTAACTCGTTTGCGGGTACTCGACCTAAGTTACAATCGAATCTCTAGAATTGGACAGGGTGAGTATTTCCCTCTTTAACTAATCCCTTAGCTTGATCTTAAACTTCATTAAGCTTGCCTTTAGAATATTAAGGGTCACTCTACAATGCGTCCCCTTTATATAATTGAGCACTTTTTCTTCTTGATAATGTAAGATGATAATGAAAACAGAAGTGCCAGGTGGGACGAACCCAAGTACACAGAATGCAAGAAATAAATAAATTAACTGATTTTTGTCTAATTGAGCACTATGGTTTGAATGGTATCAGGGTTGTCAAACTGTACAATTATAAAAGAGCTCTATCTTGCTGGGAACAAGATCAGCGATGTTGAGGGGTTGCATCGGCTTCTGAAGCTGACGATCTTGGACTTGAGCTTCAACAAGATAACTACAACAAAAGCACTCGGACAGCTAGTGGCAAACTACAACTCCCTGCTGGCTCTAAATCTGTTGGGGAACCCAATCCAGAACAATATAAGTGATGACCAACTGCGCAAGGCACTTTGTGGTCTTCTTCCGAAGCTCGCTTACCTGAACAAGCAGGCTGTTACTCAGCAGAAGGCACGAGAGGTGTCCACAGACTCCATTACCAAAGCTGCACTTGGGAACAGTGGCTATGGCACGCGTAGAAGAGCAGTAAAGAGGGCGAGCCAAGGTGGATCATCTTCTTTCAGTGGCCAGAGGAGCAATGCAAATGTTGCTCAGAAAAGCAGGCATAAGTTGAAGAGCAGAACTCACCAAAACTCTGCTCCGAAGATGAAGTCATAACCGCTTGCTTGTCCAGACCTTTAATGTTGTTGAATTGCAACTCATGTTTTGTTCTTATTTCACATTCAGAGTTTCCCTGCAAGCCACGAATTTCTGCTTTCGGTCTTTCAATCCAGATCAGATTACACGGTAGAAAGCCAGTATTTCACAAGGCTTAGCTTGTCAACGTTATAATAAGCAGATTACCACAAGGATGAGGTAATTTCATACTTGGGTACATATTCCAAGAGCAAATTGTTGAACCGATCTAAGCTTTGTTTTGGTGACACCTTGGTTTTAGTACGTCACAAAAGTTGCAATCCAGTTAGCAAATCCAGTTTAGTTGGTGACGAGAAGCAGTCCATTGTGGAGCCTTTGCATGGTTGTTCTTTCAATCTCCATGGAAGTACCATTGCAAGTATTGATAGTATTCCAGAAAGCCGCCCCGTCTAGATAAGTGCCAGTGGCTGCTAGGACATTACTTCTAAGCTTCCCAAGAAGATGAGAATTCTTTGAGCAGTGATGCATAGTTTTCATTTCCTCATTCAATGGCCACACACAAGTGTCTCGGTCCAGATTCAAAGGACGAAGTGCATAGTTACTTCCAGTATGGTAAAGCAGCTAGATAAACAAGTCTTCTATCTCCAAATAATTATCGGCGTGAAAAAGAACGCAGCACTGGTTGCTTGTAATTACGCTACCCTTGTGCCTGAGAAGCTCTCAGCGACTCGCCATCACAACAAAATATGAGACTACGGCTGCAAGTTTTATTTTTATTTCAAGTCTTTTTGAGGATAGACATTCACGTTGTACATTTCTATTGACGTTCTGAGACAGATCAACATTTTCTCTCTATTCCTACACAAAGGATTTTGTAAGACCCACCATCCTTATGATACTGAAATAGCAAAGTCACATTTTGGAGTTCAGATTTGAGTGTTTCTGTACAAAGATTAAAGGCGTAGAGCTAGAGGTTACTCCGAAGTAAGATGAAGTCAAGTATTTCTTTTGGCAAGCAGGTAGCACAAGCCGACCTTAGCTCAGTTGGTAGAGCGGAGGACTGTAGTTGGGAGCAAATCCTGTCAGTGATCCTTAGGTCGCTGGTTCGAATCCGGCAGGTCGGACTTCCCTTTTCCTGCTTACTTCTGTAGAAACATTTTTTTAATTATCCTACTGCCACGGTTATTTCTTGCCATTTCCCAGGAGTCAAAACTGGAACCCCCCAACTGCCATCAATTGTTCTCACTAATTTTTTCCAGCAATCCAATACGCCTCAATGGCTTGGTGGCGCCTCCTCTTCCCCACCACCACCACCTCCAAATGCAAACGCTCACTCCCATACCTAAACCCTGAACCTAATCCCGTTAGACCAACCGTTTTCACCTCCCACTTCTCCACTTCCTTCCTCATCACCAAAATCCCACCCAAGCACAAACGCAAGAAGAAACCCAGCCCACGCACCACCCCCGGCCAGCCCAGCCCCACCACCCGCCTCCCCCACCTCAAGTCCCTCCTCCTCCGCGACGCCCGCTTCCGCTTCCGCTTCCTCACCCGCACAAAGTCCTTCCTCTCCAAACAGCCCCACCAGGTCCTCTCCCTCTCCGCTGCCGCCAAGCTCCACCGCGAGCTCGGCTTCCCTCGAGGCCGCAAGCCCCTCAAGTCCGTCCTCCGCCACCCCCTCCTCTTTCAGACCCACCGCCATACCGATAACACCACCTGGCTCGGCTTCACCCCCATCATGGAAGCCTTACTGGACCAAGAACAGGCTCTCATGAACCAACTGGAAAAAACCCGTGTCACCACCATCAAAAAGCTCCTAATGATGTCGGCCGAAAAGCGAATCCCCTTGAGCAAACTCTACCACCGCAGGTCGTTATTTGGGATATCAGAAGAATTTAGGGACCGGGTCGGGAATTACCCGGATGATTTTAGGCTCGTGGTCGAGAGTGATGGGAAGAGGGTGCTTGAGCTAGTGAATTGGGATCCGGCATCGGCGGTTAGCGCGCTGGAGCGGGAGTTCATGGTTGATGAGGGTAAGGTTAAACGGGCGTTTAGGTTTCCGGTGAAGCATGGGAGGGAGCTGGGTTTGGGTGGGGATGATGAGAGGAAGTTGAATTTGTTGAATACACTTCCATTAGTCTCGCCTTATTCGGATGGGGAAAAGTTGGATTTGTGGACGCTGGAGGCGGAGAAATATAGGGTTGGGGTGATTCACGAGTTTTTGAGCTTGACTTTGGAGAAGAGGGCGTCAATTCACCACATTGTAGAGTTTAAGGAAGAGTTGAGTCTTACCAAGCATACTTATCAGATGCTTCTGAAGCAGCCGCGAACGTTTTACTTGGCTGGGACTGAGATGAATTGGGCGGTGCGTATGGGGAAGATGGGGAGTTGATCAGTAAAGATCCGCAGGTGGTTTTTAATGAGAAATTGTATAGGTATGGGGAAATGCAAGAGATGGAACCAGGGCTTGACATCAGAGAGATATGAAATACTAGGGCAGAACCAGAGGGACGAGGAGTTAGGTGGCTTCAAGCCAACATCAGGAACTATGTAAGCTATGTGGATTTGATAAAACATCTGTACATCATGTTCTTTACGAATCCGATTTAGAATTTACCCATAAAAGTGCGAATCTGTTCTGTGGAACTGCTTTAAGGTGGCTCTTGATGGTTTAGTTGTGTAGTGTGATACTTAGTTCTTAATGGCATACATTTTTCACTGTGGAGGCTGCTACTTATCTACATATATCTGCTTCAAACTCATACACACTGAATTTCTGTTTCGACTGGTTTTGTTTCGACTGGTTTGCAACTGACTTTGACCTCTTTATGCAAGTACCCATCTCATTCTTCGGGAGCTTAGAGATGTACCTGAAGTTGTAGTGCTGGTTAATTGTTTGAACCATAGTAATTGAAGGATTATGCGGCAGTTCTGTCAATATTTGCTTCGAACCATTAATTGGTGATCATCAAGTTTTGACTTATAGGAGTAGTACAGACAGAAATACTTCTTAAATAAAGTCCTTACAGTTACTTTATAGATTAAATTTCAGTGCTGTCCAGCTTTGGCGGTCTCAAAATTTGCACTGAACTGATGAAGTGAACCCCGAGAAGGCACTTAAGACAGTGGTGCCATGTGGTCAATTTAATTTCTAATATGCTGATATTGGGACAAGTTGATGATGCATGCTCAATATCGGTACAAGATAATGCTCAATTCTCAGAAACACTGAGAATTCACAACACTGACCATATTCGTGATGAGATTGTATGCTGTCTGGAAGTTTATTTGTTTCCTGTCTTCTTGCCTGTGCAAAGTTTATGCAGTAAACTGACAGATGACGAGTCAAAGATGCTGGATCCTTTGTTTACATCCAGATTTAATATATAAAGCTAAAGAACATGATAAGCCCACGTTTTTTCCTGTGAAACACCTTCAAACTTTTCTTCAAGCTGATTGAAGGTCTTTGGCTTCACAAATTTCTAGTTGCTATTCTAGGTTGGTGACACACTTTCGTATTAGATTCGTTATATTCTGAATATCCTTTTACTCCATTGCGTTGTAAATTAATTAGTTTATCCCAGACTCAAGGCTTTCAAACATGAGTAGTCCAATTAATTGTCCATTGAATGGTATGCAAGATGTAGCTCTGTTCAGGATTCTCAGTTTGAATTTAGCAACTGTTACACATCTCTTCTTGTGAAATCTGCTTATGTGATGAATGTAGAGCAAACAATTACTGACAGCATATGTAACACTGGAGTGTACTATGCCATCTGAAGTGAATTGAAAGACCAAAAGCCAAAACTTGAGGTTTGCAACCAAACCTGGCATAAAAACAAAGAATTAGAGATGAGAATTTTCAAGGTATGCTGGCTCTGTTAAGCTATTTGAATTGATATTATCTACTTTGGCTCACACTCTTCACCACTTTTCTGCAGGCGCAACTTTGGCAATGGCTTCTCTGGCCACTTCTCACTTTTGCAGAGCAGGCCTGCTGGGCTGCTTGTTCAAGTAAGGTAACCTTGAAAAAAAGACGACAAGATGCGTTGCACAGCTGGGCATGACTTGTGTTGCTCTAAATCTCACGCCTTGACAAAGTTAGAGCTAACAGGGCTAAGTGCTTCCCTGAAATTTCTGATATGCAAGTCCGAGATCATCAGAGCGATATTGTTGCCAGGCAAGATAGATTTTTTTTATTATTGTTCAGCTTTCTTGCTAAGTGTTGGACAACCCTGACCATTTCATAGCATCTGTTTTAAACTTGCAAATCTTCTTCGAGTAAGCTAACGGAGTCGAAGTCAAGGTTACAACCAAAAATTGGCCAAGTACAGTGAGACCTTTAATAGTATTGGTTTTTATTTTTTGACAACTTGAGTATGTCTCGGCAGTGAGGAAAGACCGTTAGTTTGCACAGCTCCTTATTTGTAATCATCTTATAGCTTCTTGGTTTGATTAGATAGCTACGAACGTGCTTGGCAAAGTGATGATGGGAGAACCATGATATGGCAGCAATGTCTTATGTATATACACCAAAATGTGGTAGTCACTGCTGAGGGATCAGATGCTGTCGCATTGTCTGGTGTACAATCTCATCCTAAGGACTGATATGGAGTACCGACTCAAGTGAGATGCAGTTTTTGCTGGTACTCCAATGGTATCAGGCGAGGGTAAAAAGCCTTCTAGTCACATCAAATGTAAAAGGAGGTTGCATTGAAAATTACATTATACTCATCCACTCCCTGCAGAGAAAGTAACCCAGTGGTTCTGCCTGCGGCCTACCAAAGATCCCATCCCAGCTCTAGGTATCTTTGTTGTTTCGTTCCTTTGAGTATTCGCCAGTAAATAAACCTGGCGATTCAAACTTGCTAACTCACTGGTTGAGTTGAGAATATCTGAAGAGGACCTATCTTGCTGGTTGAAAGCAGGTGTAGGAAACGCGAGGTTGTCTTGCTGTCCGCTGACTCGGATGCTGGGAAGCAGCCTTTTATCTTCTACTTGGCGGGCACAGAGATGAATTGTATGTTTGATGCCAGGAAATGAACTGGTGAAACGTCTCGAAGCATGAAATACTGGTGAAACCCAGATTATTCGAATATGACAGCATCAGACTTGGGGTAATGCTTGTTTCTATCCGATCGTCGTTCCTTACAAAGGTCATATAAAGAGACTTCAAAGGCTTTTCGTTAGGAAATGAAAATCAGATCTGTTACATCCTCAGGCCAATTCTTTCTGGTCTAGATGTCTCTTGCATACTTTCTTCCCTCCCCCCTTTACGTTCACTCCCGTGAAGTGAAGCTGCTCTCACGTCTGTCCATAAAAAACAAGAATCCATCTCCTCAAATGGAACTGTAATTCATCCATTACTGTCTTCGGTGCAAACAAAGCTTACACGTTGTGTACATTCGCAGATAAGCACAAGTTTATATAGCCTAGTGATAAAGCATCTTCCTTTGTTTAAGGTCACATGTTTGAATCTCGATGAAAGAAGCGAGATATGTTAGGGTGGAAATTTTACATCATCCTTACAAAAATGTGAAATATAAAAAGAAGCATAAGTTGCTTTTGAAATAAAATGCATTTCAAGCACAATGTTTGTGCTTTGTGAAAGTGCAAATGCGTTTCGGTGTTTGGTTTTGTGTTTGTTCCAGATATATAAGATTAGTTCTCATGGTTTATGAGTGGGCACGTGCCACCCACTTGTAAATATTTTGAGAAAAAGGTAGAAAAACTCTCGAGTTCTATGGTGCATCGGGCGCGCTTCGGTGGGGCATACTTAGTACGTGGCAAGTGTGATCAGAATGAAATGCCTAGAATTTATTTTTGTTATGATGTTTGATGAGCATTATCATATCCCTATTAGGCTAGAATTACCTTTCATTTTACTGCTTTAATTCTAAAAACACACTAATTTATGTTGATCATCAAAATATTGTATTAGCAATAAAAAAAGAACCGGTTACAAGAATACAAAATTCTTAGAGTAAAACAGAGTTAACCTACTTTCCACAACTTTCGTCGAAAAATCAATTAAATTAACTAAAAAGTTTTGAAGCCCTCCGTCTACTTGATTTAACTAATAGCAACGCGGAGACAATCTCCAAGGATCTAGAAATATGTTGGGGGGGGGGGGGGGAATTTTCCTTCCCTACTAGTACTCCTTCCATCCCACATAATTTGATTAATTTTTTTTGGGCCGTCTTACAAAAACTATTAATTTTTAAATTAAGAAAGATTTTGTAGATACTTTTACATATTTACACTTTTTTATTCTATTTCTCTTCCTACATTCAACACTCTATTAATTCATTCTTTCTCTTGGTCCACTTTCTTCCTCATATCTTTCTAAAGGATAAAATGAGAAACACACAATATATAACTGAAATTCTTAATCCGCTTGCAAAAAAAGTTGATCAAATTACCTATGTGGGACGAAAGGAGTACAAAATAACACTATAATAATATAATAATAAGAACCCTCCAAATCGTAATCAAATGAGCCATAACCGCTTTCTAGAAGCAGTCTGATCACGACAAAATATTGATAAAATATTACACATCAGATACAGTCCACATAACCTTTGTTACTCGGCTGTTATTGCAAATTATTCAAACTTCGACAAACTATATTGAAACTCTGGCAAAAGATCAAGAGACTAGCCACACCTTCTGATCTGATCCAGCCACCTAAAAGCCTACCAATGAGAAGAACGAGAACAGGGGGAAGATGTCTTCCAAAGGGAAGAAATACAAAGTAACAAATTAATAGAGAATTCAATAAGAGGTGAGTACGATTCGGTTGGTTCGGTTTGGAGGCTGAATATCAAACCGAACCGACCAATCTCGATTTGAAAACCAAAAAAAAAAAAAACCGAACCGTAGTTGAACGGTTTGGTTTCAACAGTTCAGTTTCTACAGGTTGAACAATTTGGTTTGGACGGTTTAATCGGTTGAGCCAAACTCAATTTTGGGCAGGTTTAGGCCCAAAAATTAATAACTTATATATAATGAGCTCCAAAAGAACTGATTTTTTTTTATTATAATTAATAACACTTAGTGAGATGTACGCGGCGAGTGAAAAATGTACGTTACATTAAGGGATTTAGAGTTTATTTCATTTTATATGAGTGGTTAGATAACTAGGGCTAATAAAAAATAACTAGGATCAGGTAAAAATATAGATATGTTATATTATATTATATACAGTTGGTTCGGTTTATGTAGTTTTAAAAAATCTGAACCGAACCGAATGTACGGTTTAGAAAAAAAGAAACCAAACCGATTGATTTTTAGATCGTTTTGAAAATAGACGGATTGGTTGATTCGGATTTCACAGTTAGATCGGTTTCAACGATTTAAATGCTAGTCACCACAAAATGCTGGACCCACCTAGGCACCGAGTAACCACAAACAAGACCCCTGTATTCTAACCACTAGTAAGTGCTTAACCAACAGGCCCCCAACCCTCCCTACACGGCAACAACAATCAAAAGGAGGAAGCCCTATCGTTGGGAGCCCGAACAAGGCACCTCTAACTAAGACACGTTAGAGTCAGAACAAGGCATCTCCAACCAAGAAACAGTTCATAAAAATAGAGAAAAGGCAGAACGAACCAAACTAACACAAAAGATCCACTCCATAAAAGGCGATAGATAAGATTCGGACGAAAAATCTTTACAAACACAACGGAGAACCAAAATAAGCCAACACCACCCAACTCAACTAACATCACATACCACGATCTCACTAAAAAGAACCCAGAAATTGGACCCAGACAAGCTAAAACAAACGAAAAGCAAGGATAACCCCATTACAACAAATTCCTACTTAGATCAAATCAGAATAAGGGTTACGAAAATCCGGTTTACCCCCAATTTGATGGAGATAATTTTGTAGATCTGAAGGCCTGCGATTGATACATCCAGTTCGAAAAACTAGATGTTGGAATCCATGAATCAACCTTCTTCCTACTGACTCTGCGAATCGGGAACATCGTTGTGGAACTCCAAACTCGACGCCCTCCTTCGGGAGAGAAGCCATCCCCTCCCGGAACAAGAGCCCAGTGCTATGTAATCTATATCAGATTGCTGAATTCAATTCTGACAAATATCTCTCTCGTGTTTTCTCTTTTCACTTCTCAGTCCATACACAATTTAAAAGAGCAATCTGATAAGGAATTTTTATCAGCAGATTGATGGATTCATTGTATCTTACAGGTCATTTGCTGAGCAAACTCTTCATGAGCGAACGCAAATATTGCCTTTCAAAGACATTGTCTTTAGACGCGTCTTCAATCCATAGTGTGCTTCCTATTCTCTCATTCTGCTACTATCATTCCAAAAGTTGTTCTTTAGAGACGACCAAATTATTCATCACTCACACCACAAGGAAAAAGAGATTGCTCCCTTGTTGGCGAACTCAAGTAAGGCTCAATAGCAGATGGTGCTTTCTATATAAACATGCTTGAACACAAAATTTGGCGAAAAACATGGAATACCAAAGGTCCGGCTATGAAAAAGGAATTGCTCTTAGCAATCATCCTATATACCAGAATAAATAGAATTTTGCTTATTCTATAACCATCTTCACAATCTAATTCATGATGGTTTTGTATAATTTTAACGAGACATGAAAAGGAAATTCAAGTAAAATCCTGTACTTTTCTCTCTCACCGTTTGCCTCAGTTGTGTAATTACATGGCCCTATGGACGCCTTACGGCTCCATAGGCTGTGCTGGTTCCAGGCAGAACCATCGTTTGCTTCAGCTGTCTGCTTTCTTCTTTCTGTTCAAAACTTTCAACTCCACGATTTCAAGTGGAACTTTATGACTAATATTGATCCACAAAATGAATAAGAACAATATCATCTACATCCCTTCACGCATTCGTGATGAGTTTGCTTGTCTTTTAAAGAACGGTTTCTGGCAGATGAGGAGTCTTTCGTCGCTGTTACTCTCAATCTCCACTACTCGCGCATCCCATTTCAAGCGAGCCGTGAGAGTCCGTGCCGATTCAATATGAGCAACAGTATCGCGAAGTATTACCCACCCCTGCACCAGCCGCATATAATGTGATTAAAAATTATTTTAGGAAATGAAAACCTATTTTACTGATAACTTTGAGCACCAAAATGTGAGTTCATGCAGTTAATCTTGATCTGTTGCATTTGAAGTAGAACTCAAGAACTCTGAAAGAAATGAATCCTTGCTCAAAAAGATAATGGACCATAAGCTGCAGGTGTTTTGCATTGAAATGTTCTAAAAGTTCGTTTTGTAACCCTCATTGTTTTTTTTTTTTGAACAAGCAAGACCAGTTACACGTGCGCTTTCCGAGGCATGAAGGACATAGAGGTTTCAATTGTGTGAAGGTCTAACTTCCAAAGATCTAGAGGTTTTACTTCCAAGTCATTTACTTCAAAGAGCTTGTAAGAAAGGACCTAGGTCCTTAACTTTTAGTCTCACCCTAGGGTTCTACCTCCTAAGAGATGGCCACATCTTCCTCCATCCTTATTCTACACCCATGTTATGATATATCTAACGTGTACGCTTTTCAATAACTTACTATGCCCTTGAGAATAATAGTTTACTAGTTTAAGAAACAAACAAGTTCAGTTTGATTTTGCACCTCGAATTGTAGAAATCGTTCTGAATAGAAATTGGATCTTAAAGTATCGGGATGTCTATACAGGAACTCCATATATGAAACAATTTGACAAAAGCCTCTGAGCAGCCTTGAAAACTGCTGCCACGTCAACCAAATGGGAGGACATTCTGCGAGTGTTTCAATTGATATATGTGGAACCACGAGAGGTGAATATAGAGGGAGAAGCGGCAATTGAACGAGGGGGAAAGAAAACCTTGGGGAGGAGAGAACTTAGAGAAGGAAGAGCGTTGCCAATTATCAATTCTCTTACATCACGCAACATAATATAGCCAAAACCAAAAGCATATAGAAGCCTTATAATCCCAAAAGGTGCAGGAAAAAAAATCCAACATACTAATCCTAAATGTAATGGAAACTCCCATGACTTTGCTCATTCATACTTCATCACTGATACTAACGTAGTATGAAGTCAATGATGACAGCCTGATCTTATTGTAGTACCAACAAATGGTATCGATCATCACAGAAGTATTCAAACGAGCAAGTATTCAAGTGCAAACAGTTTTACAGTCAAAACTGCTAAATGTGCCGGCCACAAGCATCTCTTAGTGACGCTAAATAAGTGCTGCTAATAATTGTCGGTGAAAGTGTTAGAAGAAAAGTCACTAGAAACATTTAGCGACTATTAATTGTCATTGTACACGGGATTGGAGGAAGATTCCTACAACTCAGATAGGAGCCAAAGTTTGTTCCTATTAAAAACACTTTATAGTGAATTGAAGTTTGAAATGCTAGCTTGAAAGCATGCAACAATAAATTATCTTAGTAAAATGACCTACTCAATCCTCCCTATTGTCGTTATAAAAGAGAACAAACTTTCGTGTGGATTTAGATATTCGAGGATTACTTGTTTATGTTTAACGTCTACAGTACAGGGACACGGGCCACCACTTGCATGACCAAGCGAATGATGACATGTCTTATCCATTAAGACATGCCTTGGATTGAACTTCAAGAACTGATATTATACCCCTTCATATGACTGGAAGGGGCAGTCGAAAACACGAAAATGATAACATTAGCTTACCGATACCATGAACCATATGGGACATCACAAAGCTACTTTTGTTAACGCCTATATTATTACATCGGTGAGTGTTAAAGCTGACATCAATCCCATCGGACACTATCATATCCATTTCTAGTTGCAAGTAGAATTCAATATCCTGTCACTAAAAGATTAAAGCGGATAATGTCATGTCTATCAGGAGAGAAATGTAACTACATACCTCAGGACGAAGTAACCGATCAATTTCAGAGAAGAGATCTAGCAAGGAGCACCTACGCTGCTGAGCAGCTTCAAGAGATAGAAGTCCTTCAGCATGCACCATATCGTAAGTTCTAGGGTAGGTTGGAAACGCTTCACACCTATAATGTTGAAAAAGTCAAATGAATCATATTATCAACCAGGCCTTTGTCCCATACTGGTTTAAAAGTTTTGAACAACACCTAAATGAGAAAATCACAAATTAATGATGATGATGACCTAAATTATCGAATAGTTTAAACATTGCAAAATAAGTACTGTCGAATATTTTGAAAGAGATCTCTTGGATAGACAGAAGGTCGGATATACCAGTCATGTAATACACCAACAAATCCTCTGTCGAGGATTAAAGGAAGGTAGTTGGGCCCGCTTGTAGGGACCACATTCATGACCCACACAGATTTCCCAGCTTCTAATAGAGCAGAATTGAAACCGCCAAAACGGGAGTTCATGTCCAATACATTTCTGACCATGTTATATGGTGGAGAAGGATCTTCATCGCCAGGTCTTTTTGGATGATCCGAGAATATTAGTGGTGAGAGTAGAGACCAAAAATTTCGTACTGCTGAATTCCAGTTTAATGTATCTTCATCAAGGTCTTCTGGGTGTAAACCTGATAAAACACAGGAATCATGATGACAATTAGTAACGTATACAAGAGATAGCTATACATGCTGGTGCAAAAAAAAATTATTTGCTATTAAAACCCTACTTGAAGTAAGATTTACCATAAATTGCAAGTTCTTTTGATTTCAATTTAGCACTTGAAGGCCAGGTGGGCCTTTCTTCAATAGGAATCCATCGGCGGCTCTGAGTTCCTCCTAGGCATGCTTGGAGTGGATGATAATATGGAGATTCAACATCATGGCCCTTACTGCATATAGAAGGACCAGAACCAGGTCTCCTATAGAAGAAGCAATGCCACACATTAGGATTAGCATTATCTGTGCATACCGAAAGTTGTCCTAGAGATAGATGAGACAGATATGAATAACGATTAATGACTATTCATAAAGGTAACCTCACCTGGCCGTATAGCATTTCTTTTTACTAGTTTTTCTCCACACAACAGTTTCATCTTGCTGAGATAACAAATCCCAGCAAATATCCTTTGCAAACATCCGCACGGTGTCCCATTTTTTCTGAGCTGCTTTGTTACGAAGGAAGCCTTGAGCATTGGTAAGTGGTGACGTCCACACAAAGTATCCACCAGGCCTCAAGACTCTATCTACTTCAATCAGAAAAATACCATCTGTACAAAAAAGACAAGTCAAATAAAACTCTAACTACACCATTCAAGACCAACCAAAAAAAACATGAAATGTAGTACTTCGGTTTTGATTTCGATGCGAAAATATGCAATGTGCCAACTTATTCTTATGGTACACAATTGACAGGGAAAGAGCATGAACTCTGCTTGGGTAGAGATCCTGCCTTTAGGAGAACCCAAATTCAGTAACTAGAATCATGTAACTTCATAAAATATCTACACTTAGGTCATCCTGGCTCTTTCGATTTTGACTAACTATTGTTCATGCTTCAGACTAGAGACCTTGGTAGCTTCTGAGATGAACCAAAGAAATGAATACTTCAGACTAGATATCTTAGTAGCTTCTGAGATGAACAAAGAAATGACATCATTCCAACGAGCAGCAATGTTCTTCTAAGTTGTAATCACCGCTAAGCCCTCAGACAAACGAAATTTTTTTTTGCAGGCAATGGAATTCAAAGATCATATACGTGCAAGAGTCAGCGACCTCTAAAATTACAAGAGTCTTTACTAGATATCGACAGCTTAGTTAAAGCATAAGAACTGCAACCTACGCTTACCAGATGCGGCAAAAACATTTTCTTGCTGCACATAAGCAACATTATTTACCTTCTAAGATTATTCTACTTCCTAGACCACTTGGCTGTAATAGAACTTCTTAGTCCTTATAGCCGCTTCCTAGGAGAAATACGTTTAAAAGGTGCTAACAGTTGAGAATATCTGTCAGAATCATACAGATTTGTACTAAGTATATTCCAGTGTTTGCATATGTCCACAATATATATGTGAAATATAAATTCCATTACTAGCTTATGACTGATACCTTTCTGGTCCCAGTCAACGGCGCATCGTGAGCAATGTATCATGTCAAAGGAAAGCGATGAATATGGTAACTGTTTTGACGTAAAAGAACCAATCATTGCAGGAAGACCCCTTTCAAGAGTTACTTGAACTTGACTGCCTGAAGCCTCATAGTTTGCAATACACATTGTTAATATTTGTTTCGAAAATAGATGCGCTCCAAAGCTACCAAAACCACATCCTATGTCCAAGATGGTTCTAACCTGAAAACATCAGAGCAAATGACGTGAGCAAAGGACAATAAAAGCTGCCAATGCAACCATTGTAGATTCAAATGAGTGGTCAACTGTGACAGGTTAATATACAGACAGTATTGCCAAAAAATGGCACATAATCTGACGAGTTAAAATTTTTTTGGTCAAGTGTCTCCCTTCTACGACAAAGCCAGAAGTAGCTAAAATGAATCTTATAGCCACTCCAACTTTGATGATACTTAACACAATCACTCAATCGAATATGCATATTGGCATCATGTTGCCCCTTCCACTTTTTTGACTTAGTATTGCAGTAAAATGCAATCAATACTACAAATCCCTGCTCGTGCAAGAATAAAAAGGTTCTGATCAACGCTCTCAAATTCTATTGGATTATCATTACTCACGTGGAACTCTCAACATCTTCAAAACTGGTAAAAGGGGCACAGCGCACACTGCAGATAGCAGTTGCACAAAAATAGGCAAACTGTGACAATTTGATACGTGTTGCCACATCTAGTATTTATAAGAAGTATTTTAAAGTCAAAGATTTGATCTTAACATATTTTTTTTCTCCAAAAAGTATATTGATCACCATGCCAAGTAAAACAAGGAGCATAATAGACAATGGAGAAAGGAAAATAAAAAATGAACAGGATAAATGCCGATCCTTCTTATAAAATTTACTCACTCCAGCTTGTATGAAGTTAGATTCGTTTCTTAGCCCAATCATTTCTGCAATTTGATGAGTGTAGTCTTCTATACCATCAAGCGTGAGAGATGCAGAACGAAAGGAGATCTGCTCTTCATCTAGCATCATCATCCTGCGACATAATGGCATACAAAAATCGGCATACAAATGTCAAAACATTATATCCGAACCTTTCTTGATGAAAGAAACATCCGCACCATAAACTTTACCCACCTCTTTGTTAAACTCCCTGATGAAAGTACCTCCTGTGCAGTCATTTTAACATTTGCAAACCAAATGACGTCTCTTCCAGTAGGCCACCTAAGAGGAATCTTGTAATTAGCTGGTGGAAGCGCCAAGCAACTTTGGCTCGACATTTGCCCGCAATGGCGGTCATACTCTTTGCCTCCAGAGTAACCCAGTGCAAGATTCTCTGAAACATTGAAGCATGGAATACAGTTGTCACACTCCTGAGAACAGAATTCCATTTCTTTCAACCTTGAAGTACCAAGAGAGAGCTCTCCAATATCCCATAAATCAGATACAAGTTGCTCCTGTAACCGCCTATATCCACGATATATATGGCCTCTTGATGAGGTAGTAATCGAGATTGTCCACCAAAACGATCCAGTAAGAGCAAGAACTAGTATTGCCACTAAACTTAATTTGAGAAAGAGCAAAGCCAATTTGTGCCGACTCCTCGAAGTTCCCGGGCTAAAGGGATCAGATAAAAAACCATTTTCACTAGCACCGTGTTTATATGCTGAGTTATCTGAAAAAAGGAAACGGAATGGGAATCTGATTGATAAATACGTGTGACCAGAAGATGAACGACTTCTATCGACATCTTCTTTCTCTACTCTATCTTTCATCTGAGTGTCGTCCCAGAAATCATGGCTATTCCCTGATAATCGCCCCCCACCAGATACACCTCTATGGAGTGGCCTCGGCATTTTCCTACCTGAAAACCCACAAAAACTATCAAACGAAGGGTATACCCATGTTAAGTTACAGAAACGAGCTAAAGCAAGGAAAATGAAAATGGGACGATATCAGTTCCCAAAGATTAGTAATAGATCCATAACCCCAAGAAGCAAAACACATGACTGAGAAATCTATCATAACATATGCCACACAAAAAAGGGAACTTTTTTAGCACTCAAAACAACTAACCCAAAAAAAGGAATGCATAATGCAAAAATTCAGATTTAGAAGACACCATTATAAAGTGCCTTCTCCTCGATTAACATGAATGAGTTTCTTACCCTTCTAGCCAATACGGAACACGAATGAATGCCCAAAAATATGATGACTAGCGAAAACCCATTTGGTAAATGAGTGCTAAAACGCAGAAAAGGCATCTAATTTACCAACACATCCACCAAAGCAAAGCAGAAAACAACAGAAGAAGCAGTTCCAGAAAGAAAACAATACCTCGGATGCAGAAACTGATTGGGTCAGCGAAACCCTCAAATTCAGCCTATTTTTCTGCAATTCCCATTATTTCCTTTTCTTCTCTCATCTCCAAATACTTCCCTTCTTTCACTTCCTCTCTCCCTCTCCCTCCCTCCCTCCCTCTCTCTCTCTCTCTCTCTCTCTCTCTCTCTATATATATATATATATCTCACACGCACACGCTCTATCTTTTATCCCTACATACAGCGTTAGCTGATTTCAGAGAGAGAAAGAGAAAGAAAATGGGGGGAATCCCGACAGGGGTTCACTCGTGAAAGAGTAGCCCCTCTTGGACAAAAACGAAATGACATAGATTATTGCCGCACAGCACACTAAATATTAATGAGAGATTGAGATATACACCATAAGTACCCATGTATTTATCTCTGCATACTTAATCTGTAGTAAGTATTAAACACCCTATAGTGTGCTCAGCAGTAGAGTTCCAACCCAACTGTAATTCCCCATTATTTAATCCAGCCACACAATTAATCACAACCCATTTCACTGCACACAATCACACACTTAAAATATTGCGAAGGCTCACATGACTTGGGATCAGCTCACTCGAGTGGAATTTACATTTTACCTCGGCCAACATGTAGATCTGGACACCAACTTGACAAGTGCTATCTTCGCGGCGGAATTGCCGGACACACCAATATAGAGATACGCGTATGCATGTATTCTGAGCCGTATATGTACAGGGAGGGAAAGAGATGGGTTTCACACCAGTGTGATGAGAGAGTTGAATGAGAGGCTCCACAGGCAATAAATGTCGATCTTGGAAGACAAAAACCCTAGTAATCTTTTCTGGTAAAATACAAAATCTTAAGCTCCCCTATATATATATATATATATATATATATATATATATATATATATATATATAGCTCCCATGAAAGGGATTCTTGTTTTTGTGAAGGCATCCTTTTCTGCCTTTTTCTTACTGTGGTGTCTCTCTCTCTGCCTTTTGAGGGTCGGTGAGATTTGGCTTTTGGAATCAATTACCCTGATCTAAGACAGATTTTCAGCTGTAATTACTGGCCGTGATCACTCCCGTACCTTTCCTCTCATGGGATACCAAAAACAAAATCATTTCATGAAATCATACAACTTTTTGATAATGTGTAGCAGGAGCATGTAATATTCTGCTTTACTTTACTTTTTATATTTTATAATTATACTCCTTCATTCATAGAGTAATAATTTCATTGGACCTTGTACGATTCTCAAATAGAATTTGAACGTTTAAACATTAAAATTTGTTCCTTGCTCTTGATTTACAATAGTTTATTTACTTTGTAAGTATGGTCTAAGGTTAATTTAAAGTTTTGAATTTAGTATTTTTGTTTCTTTGACTTTTTACAAATTTCGAAAACGCAATTTAAGGACGTAAAACATTAGTTTTACTCCATATTCCTTAACAAGTAATTCTACGTAGTAAGAGTTATGTTTGAGTCGACGGTTACATGTTCAAATTTTCACAATAAATCGAAACAGATGGAAATTACGAGATAGAGGCAATACTTTTAATTCATACTTACGTCTCAATGGTCATACAACGTGCATCAACAATACATAGTTCGATACATAGTTATCAATACCGTACTGATATCGGTCGTACGATTTTTACCTTTTACTGATACGATATCCCTTATATTTTGTACCGATCAAAATACCGCTCTGTACCGGTTATACCGGCCAGTACAGGTGATACCGGCCGAGAACTACATACTGGCTAAGATAGTGTGTTTTGTACCGGTCTCTTAAAAAATACTGTATAAAGTAACAAATTTTGTTAAAAATTTTATAAATTGCCCATATAAAGATTAAATAGAAAAACACTCTAAGTTATATTATACCAATCAAAGCTTATGTAGCTTTTTACTCATAATATTCATTACAATTTGTAAAAATTTCTCTGATAAATTTTCGATCTTCACTTAACTTCATCCTGGAAGCTTTGATCATATTCTTTTATCTACATGATGTACTGCTTTACTTATGCGCGCGCACGCACACTTAAAAAAATAGCTTATTCTTGAACTCAAAAACGTTGTTATTGAATAAATAGCTTATTCTAACATAAGAATTTGTGAACGAGATCGTCGAAAAGAGTGGGATAAACAACTTATCTAGGAACTAATAGTTTATTAAAAAAATTAAATTAATTCAAGCTCTATATAACAAATATTTTATTTTAAAGGAGCTGTGAGTAAGAAAATGCATGTATATATTGTTAGTTCGTCAATGAATGAATATCACACACACACACACACACACATAACATTGTTGAAAATTTTGAGACGTTAGCGAGACGGTACCTACGTACCATTTTATAGAAAAAAACGGTACGCACTCCAGTACAGTATTGATAACTATGGTACGATGCGATCAATTATGACAAAACAAATGAAACATATTACCGAAACAGACTTGGTTAAGTCAACGCAGTGTCGTTTTAAGTTGGTTGTATCACATGTTTTGATAGAAGCTATATATACTTCAACTTCAACAGAAACGCTATATGCTTTGACGAATAGTCGTTCAAGAATACAACAATTAATGACTAGCATGGCGGCGAAACGCCGAATCCATGCAATGGTAACATTTTCACATAAATGGCAAGATCTGGATAATTAGATGGTAACACTAGAGATTAGTAGATGAATCCATGCCATGAAGAGATGGGAAGAGAAGAGGACAAAGGAATTCAGATAATATAAAAGCCAGAATAAAGAAATGGTTACAGAATGATACGGTTTTTATAATGTAAAAAAAGAGGGCGGTCACATGCACATAAAAAAAAGAGTCAAAGTGTCTGTACCTTAAATATAAATATAAATAACTATAATAATCTTAAATGGAAAGTGTGGGGTCCGCTGGTTGCCGCGTTGATGTGTCGGTGGAGCCTGGTGGTGACGTGTCGGTGGCCTGTGGCCCTAGGTGTGGACGAGCCGAAGCGCGTTGCAGGGGATCAGCTTGGCGCTTTGGGTTGACGGAGAACCGGGGATTCTGTTACGACTTAAAAGGGGCGTCACGGGTCAAACTGCTGGGTAGTCGAGCTGTTTCGGTGAGTTATCATTCGGTGTAGACACCATTATTGTGCATGATTTTTTTTTTTATTGAGAGTCTTATAGGATGTAGTTTGTAATTCAAACATGTCTTTAAAAAATCTTTCCGATAAAATAATTGTCGCTAAGAGTTTTAATAATAGCGATGAATTAGATTTAACAATTAAAAAATCGCTAAAATTGTTACATGACTTCCACAAGATCCTTATCGTATTTTTTTGGGTTCACAATAAAAGGAGAAGGTTTTAATTCGCTAATCTCAATCTTTTCCACAATAGCATTTGAGAAATCTGAAGATGTTGCCTTTGCCGAAATTAAAAGCTTTTTGAAATATGGTTCCAATGTGTTTGAGGAAACGACTAAATCAATTTGCAAGATAAAGACCGAAAAGGGAAAGGAAAAAGGCTTTTAGAAATAGGGTCTTTCCCTATTCTTTTGTGTTGTATTGCGTCAATAGAAGATTGAAAGGTGGAAAAGTGGAGGGACGGAGGGAGCTAATATCTTACGAGATAAGAGAGGATGAAAGGAAAATCATGAGGAAATTTTATGATCTAACTAGTACTTGTCTAAACTAGAATCGAACGGTAACGAATCCAAAAAGCAATTGGTCATTGTTGCAACATTTTGAAACGTAACCGTAAAAAGCGAGGACGAACTTTCTTTCTAGGTCCACCATATCTTTTTCACTCAAACGAGTGCCTAAAAGGGAGTAGGATATTTTATTTTCCTTGTGAAGGAAAAATCAGATGGATGGATGCTACCTTATATCCCGCTATCTTTCGATCTTCTCCGCCTAAAAAGCTCTTAATTGCTTCGTTATCCTAGGCGAATTTTTCTCACAAAGTACTTGTGTTGTTTTCATATGGAAACAAATACCGGAACTCGTCGCTTGAGCTTCAAATATATTTTCAACATCCCTAGAGGCGCAATTATACCTAGTATTGATTTAATGGCACCCGAAAAATTATTATCAAGACTTTGCAGCAAAAATATCCTTCAGTAGTTCATCCCTCAGCCTCGGACATTCACCCTTGCCTGTCCAACCCATCTTTTCTATCCTTATGCAAAGCCTGCCCTGGTGGTGGGTAGGATATATTATACTCGAACTTGTGGCCTTGCAAGGTAATTAAATGCCTTTCCTATTTATACTAGGTAAACATATTTTATCGCAACAGACTAAGTAAAAACACTTCTCAAACTTAGTATAATAAGTAGAGGCACTTTGGGATCAATACTCAAAAATAAATTTTGCTTAAATCAGTATTTAAAACCAACTTTAATCTATTTTCAGCATAATAGACTAAAATTTATTGAAAGTGTTCGGATAAAAAAAAATGATGAAAGTAGGTTTAACGTAGCAAAATTATCATTTAGTGTATGTGTGGATACTTTGGCAATTTTCTTGGTTGAATATAATTCTTTAAAACTGATTAAATTAAAATTCAAGAATATGAGGGTTTTGAATTTAATCAGCTTTGAGCATATTGAAGCAGATTTAATCAGTTTATCTTTTTTGTCAAAAACTTCAAAATTGACTTAATATAGATTTATTTATGTTTGACCATTACAAAATAAATGACAAACATTTTTTTATACCAGGTTCTATTTGTGTAGTCAGTTCGGACAAGTTATAGTAACAAAAAGTAAGGTATCAGGTTTTCCCTATTGTTAGCAAAGTTCCCAATTGTGATAATGAGTTGAGCTAAATATCTTGTACTCCCTCGTTTATAATCGAAGTGAGCACGATTCGGTTTGATTTGATCTAGAGGTCAAAGCGCAAATTAAACCATTACCCCTCACTTTGGAAAATGTTGATCCAAACAAAACCAAACACCATCGTATTGGATGGTTTGGTTTAGTCGATTTAAACTGTTCGGTTTTGGTCGGTTTTGATTGATTTGTGCCCACTTAGGAAAGTTGTCCTTCTGCATACCTACTATTGGATCCAAATGTTATTTGAAACTGAAGTTGTATTTTTTTTTCTAAACTACACGTAACCTTATTACATTCAATATCCAAGTGCTTGTATTAATCTAAGATTTAAGTAATCATTCATGACATATGTCACAATAACTACTCAATTATACCTTTGTCATTTTGATGACAAGAAAGAGTGAATAAATATAAAAGACATGTCTATCACTGGACTTTTGTTTTATAACTGATTTCATTATTTTTTTCTTTTAACTTTTAAGAGTTTGTTTATTTAAATTTGCTTAGTCCCATGTATATAAAAATTATCAATGAATGTCACTAAAAGTAAATTAGTATACCATAGGTTGATTCGATTTGGCTTGTGATCAATTCAATAAAGTGAACTTTGAACCAAACTAGACCGTATTTTGTTTGAGAAATATAAAACCGAATGGTTATGATCTTTGGATAATTCGGATTAAATTGGTTCGGTTTAATCGATTTAGATCGTTTTGAATAGTTTGGTACTCACCCTTAATTCATATTGGGACTTAGTCTAAATTAACAATAAATTTGACTTCCAGACATTAATTATCAAAACCAAACCGGTCATTGAATCGATAAAGACATCAACTCACGATTCACTAGTTAAACCGGTGGTTCAAATAAACAAAATTTAAAGTAATCAAGATTATAAAAAACAAGTGATTTGATTAAAAAATTCATGATAATGTACAAATTCAATTTTTGCGGTAACTTCTATGATAAAATTTCTTGGATCTTTAATTTTTTTATACCCAAAATTATTAAAAAAAATGATTAACACGAGGAAACTAGTGTAAAGAATTACTATTACCATTTGCATTTTGTTTGCGAACAAAGATGTGTGCTTGGGCAAGTGGTATTAAAGTGCTCAATAAGAACTTCAACCTGGATATCTCTGGTTGAATCCATAGCGCCACCAACTGTATTATATCAAATGTTTTTCTGCAAATGTAAACATGTTCATGGGTACTATCCAACCGACCGATTTGATGCTAAAATTAGCCGGTTTATGTCATGTCATCAGGTTCAAAGTGTAGAATTCGTCAAGACCAAAAACGTAACCGAACAAGTACATTCACCGATTATCAGTTGAACCAGTTCAACCGGCCAGTCCAATTCGATTCTGGTAAACTATGTTTCAAACACCTCGATGTGTAAAATTTGCACTAGCATATTTATTGATAAAACATAAGGATAATAATAACAGTTCAAGAATTTCCTTGGCCTTCTGTTAAAAAACTTAATGTCAAATAAAACTCGAAAAGAATAACACAAGTAAAGCATAAATTTAAGCATAAATTTATGAATAACACTAGTAAAGCATAAAATTAACACAAGTAAACTCGAAAGAATAACACAAGTAAAGCACAAATTTAAGCATAAATGTACTACATGCATCTAATGTTTTCATGTTGCACAAGCACCATTAATTCTATAACCTTACTTAACAAGGTTAGTTCCCATTCCATTTCTCTTCACATTTGGATCTTATACTTCATGATACACAAATTAACCAGTTACAGAGAAAGTTGACTCCTGCATTCACAGCTGTAATTAGCAATTGCTCCACTTAATGGAGGAGTGTAATGATGTTTCTTGGCAAGTCATGATTACAATTATCAATTACCAACCTGCTGCCTTTATTAAATAGGACAATTCAACAGAAACCTAAGTGGATCTTGCCCTTCCCTAGCAGTGTTTTGACATCAGAGAGCTTGCCATTTCTTTAATGGACACTTCACTAACTCTAACAAGAGAACACTAATGGAGGACCCAGCTGGGGATGGTGTCTTTATACTTTCTAGGGTTTGGAAATTTTAAGTCAAAACCCAAACCAATTTCACGTGAAGTTTGATGGAGTTTCCTGTTACAAAAGCATCAACCCTGTTGACATTAACTCTTCCCTATATTTGCCATCAAACCTGTTTCCGAAGTCTGGGCTCAATATAACGATAGTCAAATGTCGGCCAAGATATGTGCTAGAGCTTAGACCATGGCGGCCCATGGTTTACTTAAAGTTTGGCTTACACGGACAATAGAAGTATTGAAGTCAATCATCTCAAAGAAAATGCTTACACGATACCATTTTTGAAGACATGTTATTGCGACAAATGAGGACTAAAGAGTACGAGATTACTATTACCCCAATTCGTGTAACTCATAAATTGAAACCAAGACAAGACTTTGTTATTATCCAAAATTTTAGAAACCCTTGGACATCATCTCTATTAATTGTGAACACAATACATTTCTCTCGAAACTTTTGAGTTCGAGCTAAAAATTAATTTGACGTTTAACCAGTGATCGATACAAATAAGTGGAACTATGCCCCCATAACTTTTCAATCACCCCAAAACTTTGACCGAGACTCGGTCACGATTCTGACACGAACTTGGACAGTCCCGAACCATTGCTCAACTTGGCCTAGATGCCCCTAATTTTGGCCTAGTGCGTTGCAGATAAATCTTAGAGCGAATCAGACCAGGACTTCAAGTCCCAGCCACTAGAACATGATTGCCAAAGGCAGTCTTTTTAACCCCAGCCGGACTAGGTCATTCTACAACCATAACAACAGTAAAACTGGGGTATGTGCACTCACGCTTACGCTGAGACTTGTACTTATTCGGAGCTTTCTCATACATATTTTGACTTAAATATCAGAATGCTCACACCGAATGTCTTCCGAGATTCACCAATTTTCTATTATGCAGGTGCCTTCACCTAATCCCCTTCACCAATCCACTTATATTCATTTCACAAACAAGAAGAAATTTACTTTGCAGCTCGATACTTAATTTCCCAATTGCCTTGTATATGTGAATAAATTTGGCCACATGCCCAGCCTAACTTTTCATTCAAAATCGACCTTTTGGATACTTTCTCAAAAGTCAACCATATTTGACCAAAATAAATGTTGACTTTCATAGGCAAAACATAAATTCCAATATACTATGTAAAGGTTTGTGAGACCGATATATTTTCCCCAATATCCTATGATAATAAGATGCTTTTATGCTGTAAAAGTGAATTTGTTTCATTTATTAGCTGCATATAAGTAAGATTTCATGAATGTACAAGTGTAAAAGAACAAGAAACCTTAAAGTTGATTTTCATCTTCTCGTATAAATGATTTGAATTTAAAGTAAACAATTTAGACTCGAATTTAGGGCCGAGGATTGAATTCTTTTCCATTAATGTTGGGCAGGTTAAACGGTGTGACATCTTTGCCTTGTAATTAAAGGATTAATTAAATTGAACTTTTTCTTTCTCCTATTATGACCTTCCTCATTTTTTCCCTAGATGATGATGAAAGATGATAGAAGCTTTACGTAGATGTCACTACGGTCATGTTATGTCCAAAAGAGAAATTATACATAACAATGGAGGGCCATGGCATGGACCATGGTAAACATCAGGATCATCGAAAATGTCATCCGTTAGGCACCAATGGGGCCTCGCACTTGTCTATCTGTATCGCACTGGCCGCCTTTCTTTGATTTTGCTATTTTTGATTTGAATCAGGATGGTCCATAATTTGTTTGTGAGAGTTTCAGCCAAATTAAAAAAGCTATATAATGGACATCGATTTTGCATAGTTATGAATACCGTACCAGAGTGTACCATTTTATCCACGAAACGGTACGTACTGGTACCGTCTCAAAATTTTCATTAGCAATATTTATTTGTATTATTTATTCACCGACGAACTAACAATATATATATATATATATATATATATATATATATATATATATATATATATATATATATATATATATACTTACAGCTCTTCTAAAATAAACTGTTTATCTTGTGGAGTTTGATTTACCATAATTTTTAAATAAACTAATTTGTTAAATAATAACTAATTTGGGTTCAAAAATAAGTTTTTATCTAGATGCCCCTAATTTTGGACAGTCCCAAGCCTTATTACGGACTTTTTTCTTTAAATGAAACATGAACCTAGAAGTTTAGCAATCGAGTTAGGTGGAATATCAATGATAACAGGTGTCGCATTAATGCAAATGAACAACTGTAATAACTTAAAGATTACCTCTCGAAGGGATACATCCACCGATATTGCACGGGTCCACCCATCTTAGCTTCATATGCCAAGTGAACAAGCAGATGCTCCATTGAATCAAAGAACGAAGGTGGGAAGATTTTCTCCAGCTTACAAATCGTCACCACAATGTTCTTCTCAAGCACTTCCATGTTACTCAACCGGATTGTAGAAGAACATATATCTCAAAAGAAATAAGATAATTCAGTCAAAGTCTCGCAAACGACCCATGGCAACAGTCCCCGAAAGGCAATATGAATGAATCTCTCCATGAATACGTGGCAGTCATGACTCTTCATCCCTTGGAACTTGCATTCCGATACATTGCAACAACGAGATATGTTGGACGCAAACCCATCTGGAAGCTTTAAATTCTTAACCCACTGACAGACCTTCTCCACTTGTTTCTTGTCTAGACAGTAAGGTGCTTTCGGAAGTATCGTCCTCCCACTGATTGTCTGAGGATGTAATTCACGGCGTACACCCAACTGTTGTAGATCCCTTCTCGCTTTAAGGTGATCTTTCATTTTGCCCTTGACATTCATCACTGTGTTGAACACATTATCCAAAATGTTCTTCTCAATATGCATCATATCCATGTTGTTTTGAATAACGAGCGTCCTCCAGTAGGCTAACTCCCAGAAGATACAAAATTTTCTCCAGTTGTGCTCTTTCCCATACCCTGAAATCTTTTGATCTGGCACACCCTTGCCGTGTGGTATGTCAGTATCAAGTGCCTCAAGGTGTGAGAGCACTTCTTCACCAGATGGGTAGTCTAGTGTGACAACCTCACGCTCGATTGTCCCGTCAAATTTATCCTTCTGCCTACGAAACTGATGGTCAGTTGGCAAAAGCTTACGGTGACATCCGAACCACGAGGGCTTTTCGCCGTGCTTTAACGTATGACTGGGGTTCACGCCCATACAAGCAGGGCATGCTAGCTTCCCATGTGTGCTCCAGCCACATGTCATTCCCAATGCTGGGAAATCATGTATAGTCCACATCAAAGCAGCCTTCATCTGAAAATTCTGTTTAAGGGATGCATCATATGTTTCAACTCCATGATTCCATAACTGTTTTAACTCATCAATCAATAGCCTTAAATACACATCTATGTCCTTATCAGGACTCTTTGGCCCCAGAATAAGCAACGACAAGAACATGTACGGCTTCTTCATGCACATGCCTGGTGGAAGGTTGTACGGGACAATAATAACAGGCCAACAGGAGTAAGGCATGGTAGAATGACCTAAAGGGTTGAACACATCGGTTGCCACACCAAGTCTAACATTCCGAACTTCCTGAGCAAAGACTGGATGCTTGCGGTCAAGCTCCTTCCACGCCTTTCCATCAGCTGGGTGTGTCAGCACATCGGCATCGTTGCTACGAGTCTTACGGTGAGCCCTCATATGTTCAGCCGTATTGGAGGAGTAGTACATTCTCTGAAGCAGTAGTGTGACCGGAAAGTATCGCAATATATTTCATGTAATGTTTTTCTTCTTCCCTTTGTCCGGTTTGTACCTCGAATGATCACATACTGGACACCGTGACAAATCCTTATCTCTTTCTAGAATAATACACAATCGTTATTGCACGCATCTATCCGCTCATAGCTCAACCCAAGTTTTTTCATTATCTTCTTCGTGTCATAGTACGACGGTGGTAGCTTTTCACTTTCAGGCAGAATTTATTTGATTAAGGTAACAATCTCGTTAAAACCTTTCTTACTCAGCCTGTAGTTTGATTTCAACTGTAATAACCTACAAACTGCAGATAGCCGTGTGTGTTTCGGAGCTCCATCCCATAGCGGCTCTTCCGTAGCTCTTAATAACTCATAAAACTGATGAGCCCCCTCGTTCTACAGTTGGGCACTGTCCTCACCACCGTCGTTACCCCAGTCAACATTAGCATGCCTAACATCCATAATCATATCTCGGTAATCATATTGTGCCTCCTCCCTAACTTCAGTTTGACTAGCCGGGTTGGACGACAATACTATCGTTTCCCTATGCTGCGTCCACCTTGTGTATCCACCCATAAAATCGTACCGACGAATATGCCATTTTACTTTAATTCTTTTTCTTCATTGCAGCAGCTCACATTTACCGCACGGACACCTTATCTTATCAAAGTCAACATGTGCAAGTTGCGCGTAAGCGAAGTCCAGAAATTCGTCAACTCGATCCTCAAAATCGTCAGCATTCTTCCTTTTCATCTAACTTCGATCGACCAGCTTGACGACTGAGATAACGTACTGTATACCACCTTCAGTTATGACCAATCATCAGGCAACATTTCGTTGTCTATGTCCCTCCATTATCTAGTAGGTAGTGGTCCTATCCCATTCAGAAAAGCACATGTTTATAAAACAGTGAAGAACTCATGCTTAGTCCTATGTCTGTGAAACATTCTGCAGCACCTCCCTACATTTCTCCAAGTACACAACATCGATTAGGTGTTCTAACATTTATCAAACCTTGCCTTGTAAGGTTTGATCGATATTTGAACGCCAGATCTGTATGCACCCAGAGAAACAAGTGAGAACGTGTACTAAATATTCACGACATAGAACACAGAGCATGAGTTGAAACACTGTTTTATAAACACGTAACTTTTTCAAATTGTCCAAACTGGACATCCAAAGGCTCATGACAAATCATTACTTTGTAATGAGTACCTTTGAACGGGAACTAAGGATTTTTATGCATACATGCGTTCAGAAATTGATAATATATGCAAGAATCTTTTTGAAATATTAAAACTGCAGAAAGATCGTTGCATTTGTTACCAATTCCACTTTAAATATAGCTAATTAGGGTTAATTGGGTTCATTAGGGTTAATCGGGACTAATTAGGACTAATTATATCTAGTGCTGGAGCCACGATGAGATTCTAAGGGGTGCTAAAAATGTCGTGTTAATCTAATTAACCTAAATTCAACAACCAACCATTCAACTAATTCATATATCCCAATTCAATTGAGTCTCATCCTCCGTCAACAATCTCAATTCTCAAATTCTCAATGCAATAAAAATCACACATTCAATCCAATTGGGTCCCATCCTCCGTCAACAATCTTAATTCTCAAATGCTCAATGCAATAAAAATCACACATTCAATTCAATTGTGTCTCATCCTCCGTCAACAATCTCAATATCTCAAATGCTCAATGCACAATTACACGACCTAAAATCATCAATTACACGACCTAAAATCATCAATTAATAATCTCATTTACTTTAAATGCACAACTAATAACCTAAAATCATCGATCAATAATTCACAATACTCAAATACACAATTAACTATCTAAAATTATCAAACAAATGATCAATGTAATGAAAAAAAATCGTTCAAAATGCACATATCCGATGCGCTTAAATTATTTCAATTTGGGGTTCGATTCTATTAGAAAAATTAATTTAGGGTTCAATTAGGGGGTTCAGTTACTTTGATTTAGGGTTCAATTGGGGGGGGGGGGTTCTATTAGTTCAATTTAGGGTTCGGTTGAATTGGAGCATTCAATTTAGGGTTCAATTAGGGGGTTTAATTAGTTCAATTTAAGGTTCGATTGGATTAGGGCATTCAATTTAGGGTTCAATTAGGAGTTCAATTTAAGGTTCGACCCCGGATTAGGGCATACGATTTAGGGTTTAATTAGGGTTCAATTACTTCAATTTAGGGTTCAATTACTTCAATTTAGGGGTCGGTTGAATTGAGACATTCAATATAAAGTTCAATTTAGGGTTCGGTTGGATTAGGTTCGTTGTTCCATTTGAAGATTCTCATTTATCGTATATTCCTACCGGGGGTTGGTATTAGAAGATTTTTGACCTTCTTGCCCACGACCTTCTGTAATTGAAGCTTCTCCCACGAATTGACTCACCCGCAACTCGGTCTTCGTACGAAGGACTTTTTTCGACGGATACATCGAGTCTCTTGGATTTCGGGTCATAGCATCTATACCACCTGGACTGAGCATACCCAAGAAAGACACCAGTGGTTGCCTTGGGGACAATTTCTCTCTTAACTATGCAGGAATATAAACTAGCCCATCCAAAGACTCAGAAATTTCTATAAGTAAAGTATTGTATTCAATTTAGGGTTCAATTAGGGGTTCAATTTAAGGTTTGGTTGGATTAGGGTATTCAATTTAGAGTTCAATTAAGGGTTCAATTAGTTCAATTCGATTAAGACATTCAATTTAGGATTTAATTAGGGTTCAGTTACTTCAATTTAGGGTTCAATTAGGGGGTTCTATTAGTTCAATTTAAGGTTCGGTTGAATTTGAGCATTCAATTTAGGGTTCAATTAGGGGGTTCAATTTAGAGTCCGATTAGATTAGGGCATTCAATTTAGCTTTAAAAATACACACTATTTCAGAAACCCTAAACTTGGGCTTCTTGCCATTGTTCTTCTGGACACAAATCTAGGTTAAGCCAAAACGAACCTCAAATTGCTAAACAAGCAGACACATTGTTGCATTGCATAGATACAATTACAAGTAAATTGTGAAAAATGTGCAAATGGATATGAAAAACTGGTACAAAATCTACCTGAAAATCAAGAGACCGCAAGAGAGAACGGCGGCAGTGGCTGTGACGGTTCTTCGGTTTTAAAGATCGACGGTAGTGGCGGCGACGGTGGCAGTGGCAGGCTATATTCCATCTGTGGGTGGGTTGCCGGGGATGGCGACGGAGGTGGCGTCGAAGGAAATATCGCCGATGAGAGTATATATATATATATATATATATATATATATATATATATATATATATATATATATATATATATATATATATAGAGAGAGAGAGAGAGAGAGAGAGAGAGAGAGAGAGAGAGAAAGAAGAAGGGGATCTGCGTTTTTAAGACCTTTATCGACGGAACACACCCGTAGGGTTCCGTCGATAAACAGTTTTACCGACAGATTTTCATCGACGGTTTGTTCCGTCGCTGAAATGATTTTTAGCGACGGAATAAATTTCGTCACTAAAAATCCTTCATTAAATACTTTCTTGTAGTGAAGTAACCCCTCGCTAACAGTTCTAAAAGATTCACGCGTTCACTTTTGGCGAAACATCGGTAAGAAAAGGTCACTTGCTCACACCAATAGCTGCTAATTTTAGCATACGACTTGAGAAAAAGCTTGTACCACAGGCACATGGTGATCATCTCCCTGGCCGTAGCATGCACAACACAAGTGGATGATTACTGTCTGAAAATACAGTTCAATCAAATCATCCTAAACTTTGCTAGGAGCTATCATGGGGTTAACCTAAAGCTGATACACACGAAAAGATGGCCATTTAGTTTGTTCGGAGGCTCACGTCAAACAATATGGGTCGTTGGTCATCAGGCTGATGGCCATATGAACATGATGTTCTTTGGCAGCTTCATCAAACTCAAGATTCATTTCTAAGATTGTCTAATAATTACTAGTTATGCAAGAACTTAGTCCTCGGTCCAGGACATCAAAAAAGTAAAAAGGGGATCCAAGTTTGACGAAGCTGCAAAACAAGCTCTGGTTACAGCTCTATCGGTGATCAGCTCAACAAAAAATTGCTTCAAAGGGTCTAACCATTTTTAGAGACTTGCATTTCATTTTCCGGGTTAATTTTGTGGGCTCATACATATGAAGTACGGTTGAGTCCCTTATAATCAATGGTATCTTATATTCCCTAGTGTTATGAATTGAAAATTTATTAATTATTAAAAGTATTACTTTATTATGTTTCTCATAAACTTTTGTGTCTTGAAAAGTTCCATTCACAAACGAGGCCACCATCACAATTTCTCCCCATTCTAGCATCGAAAAGTACAAATTAAATCTGATCCAAGATTTTAAAAAGCTCATGATAACCTTTTGAACTGAACTGGCGTATATTGATTTTTTTGCACTTATTTATATATAAAACCTAATTTTCCTTGTAACTTTCATGGTGGCGTTAACTTAAAAACGAGAGTTTTGGTGACTTGTTCTTTTTTTAAGTTCATATGTCGACCACAAATTTCAAGTTTGCAAATGAAGAACAAGAAAAATAGCAACAAATTCATATACCTTTTGAGTTGTAGGAGAAATAATTAGAATCTATGTTGAATCTTGAAACAAGATTACGACCTCTAATTCTTTCTTCTATTAACCTCGATTCGAGGGCTAGCTGTTTTCGGATATTTGTAGGGAATATCTGTCAGAGCTTGGCAGATTTCTCTCTGGCTTGATGTAAAACTTAATTTGTTTCCTCCCTAATGCTCACCCTCTAATTGATAATTATCTCCTAATTTTCTAAACAAATAACTATCATATTTATTGCATCATCTTATTGCTTAAAAGCTTTAAGGTGAGGAAAGATTTTTTTGATTGTCCAAAACATACTAAAAGATAATTATTATAATAATAATCATTGTTAAATTAAACACATGGACATGTTATCTCTCTTTTTACTAGTAGCAATATATGAGAATTTTTAGAACATATAACTTATAAAGTATTAAAATGTAAAGTATATGGAGTTGGTTTTTCAAAAAAATAGTCAATTGTTAAAAACAGGGAAATTATTGAATACTAATTATTAGAGCGCCAAGTGTACTAAATACCCACCCAAAAAAAAGAATTACCATTTTTTAAAAGATGTTTGGCGTCAATTGAAGTGAACAAATAACTCAGCTTTTATTATGAAGTTGCATGTCACATTCCAAATAAAAGAAAAATGATATGAATTGCGACCATGGGAGCACCGATCCGAGGCCCACCGCACCTCCCACAATATCCTCAGCCCTCAAAAATGCATGTGAGGTGTTTAAATCAAAATGGCATTCCATTAAGTCTTTATGGCTTTTCATCATTTTTTTGATGTGAAAAATTGAAAATTGACCATATAAGCATGTGGCCTCGGTCATCAACTTGTCACATATTGTCCCCCGGACAATTTCTCAACTTGCAAGCGGCCCTAAATGATTGTAGACCTGAAGACCTACTTCATCTCATCAAGACATAAGTCTACATCGCAGATGGTTGTATAATAGGAAATGAAAGAAAGAGAAATGATCTGCAAAAATGCAACTATATTTGTGTACTAACACTGCCAAATTTGTTTGTCGGTACTTCTCCAAAAATTTGACAACGTTCGATACTCTTTTTCTCAATTAACTCTGATGTACAACACCTTTTGTGTGACATAATGATGTTGCTAAATACATTTTAGCAGCGATAAATTATCGCTCTAAATTATAGCAAGAATAACAAAATGTGAGTGGTTATACATAAGTGCTTTAATCTTTGTCGCTAAAACTTACATCAGAGAGGGTTATACATCCATATCCCTTTCCTCTCCGACTCGTCACTACCTAATTTCACTACTGCAAAACTCCGACGGCCCTCTTTTGCCCCTCTTTTGCTTCTTACTATATCTTCTCTTCAAAAACTTCAGATCCACTTCGTTTATTGTTGTTCTTTGCCGACGTCTTCTGTTGGTTGCGTTATCTCGTGTTTGACGGGTTTTCATTTCTTTGCAAAATTATCTGCACATTGTAAGAGTTTTGGCGAGTTATATTTGATCCGCTTTCTTGACCTACTTCATTTATAGCCAAAGAGATTATGGTTTGATTCGACAAAGATAATTTATGCTGAAAGCATGGCTTTAGGCTCTGTTTGACAAACTTTTTTTTGGTTTTTAGTTTTAAAAAAAATAAATAAATAATTAAAGAGCAGTTTAATTTTTTTTACAAAAACAAGTGGGTGTTTGATAACTCAGTTTTTTGTGGTGGTTTGTTGTGGCGGTGGCCGACAGCAGTTGCCGGCGACGGTTGTCGGCAGTGGTCGCCAGTAGTCTCTGGCAATGGTCGCCGGCGGTGGGAGGGTGGTGGTCTAAAAAAAAAAAAACCAACACTGAAAAAAAATATTAGTTTTTGGAGTTTTTAAAAACAGTCTTGATTTAAAAACTGGGTTTTTAAACTGAAGGAGAAACTTAAGACGTATCTCATGATTGTAATTGTATATTTAGCGTTTTGTTAGTCCTTTTTTTGAAGGCTTGCTTTTGAGGTTTTCATTTTTAATCTTAATGTATCATCATTTGACCAAAAAAATAAAAACTATTATAAGTCGTAAATCATCTTATCCAACAACATCTTCTTCTTCCTTCTAATTATGAAAAGAAACCAACTCATTCCTGCAAATTGTTAATAAATAGAAAATACAACTAACCTCGAGGTCAAGGATACCTCGGCATTCATCAGAAGATTATTCTATATTACACCGTTTCGTCTCATGGGTTTTATCGTTTGAATTTTTACGAAATCCTATAAATAGTGAATTAAACTAAAACGACGACCATAAATTAAATATGTCTTGTTTGACAAGTAGGATAAAAACAATGAAGAGTGTCAACACATACATGTATATATGAATCTCTCCTATATTAGGAATTTGTGAAAGGTTAGAAAGAGAAAGATCAATCAAACAGTGGAGTAAGCATTGTTTGTAGTCTAGTTTCTTTGAAGTTAAAAAAAAAAAATTGGATTCTAAAGTATTTAACCTATTCCTGCACCATCAGGCGCACATTATTCATGTTATTTACTAATTTATTTAGGGCTAATTACACCTATGTCCCTGACGTTAGGGGGTAATTACAGTCAAGGACACAAAGTTTCAAAATGTAACATTCCGTGACAAAAAATATTTCAAATGTATCACCCGTGTCCATCCGTCAGGGTTCCGTCCAAAAAGTGTACTTTTTTTATGATGTCATCAATACGTATTTTGAAAATCCCAACTTTACCCTTATACTGTATAAAACAGTATAAGGCAAAAAATTTCTCACGTACCAGGCATTTCCCGCTTCCAATTTCAAACTGTACTTGTTAACTCAAGTGGGTATTAAACAAATGGACAGAAAGGTGAAATTTGGACATTCTGTGCGATTGCAAAAGAATAACAATGAACCCTATGAACGACTGAGGCAAATTTGCTTGAAGGACTAAGCACGAAGGTGGACAGCTTGGATTTGGCGTGATTGCAAAGTAAGATATTCAAAAGCCGCAGCAGATTAAAGGTAAACTGAGCTAACATTGGGTTACGAAATTAGGGTTTATCAAATTTAGGGCAAAATTTGGGTTTACTTCGAAATTAGGGTTGTCAACCAAAATTTAGGCTTTGCTGTCTTCGTTAATCCCCAAACATCTACTGTTATATATGCATCTATATCTACTGGTATATATGCACCCCAAATGTTTGTTAAAAGTCCCCAGTGTATTTTTCAGAATTTTCATGTTTGTTACCTAAGCATTTATATCCTTTTCATTTGCAGATTGTTCATGTCAATATCCAGGTCTTCTTCAAGCATTGGACGTAAGAGGTCGAATCAACCATGTGACCTGAACTATGAGGACAAAAATTGCAATTGTGGACACAAGGCTTTGATTAGGGTTTCATGGTCCAACAATAACAAACATAAGCTGTACTACACATGTCCATTCGTAGAGTGCAACATGTTTGCATGGTGCGATCCTACCAATCTTGGCCTTCTTGCACTCCAGCTTGGCACCCAGAATGTACATGAAGCCATGGGTCAGTTTGGTGGTTCAATGGAGCATGATAGGCCACTGGTTATGAGGGTTGACAGCTTGGAAGAGATCATGAAACTATTGAAAATGGCTTTGATAGGCTGCTTCTTGATGTGTTTATTGGCCATTGCCATTGGAGTGAAGTAGTAGGGTTTGGGCAGTTTAGGGCTGTAGTATTTGATGACTATTATGTAATGGTTGTTCTTGTTTCTTTAGTGAAGTAATTTGTGTATGTCAAACCTTTTATTTAGTGAAGTAACTTGTTATTTGAAACAAATGTGCACAGGAGTATTTACAGTAGATATTGTATGGTGATTATTGCAAAGATTTCCAAACTTCAACATCTTTGTAACAGTTATGTCCAAATATCAATACAGTCGTGTAACATTTATGTCCAAACTGAAAATAACATGTATCATCCATATCCAAAACTTACCAAACCTGTAATAGTTAACTCCAAAATGACAACTCATTCTCATTGTCATACCCAAACCAACATTGCAACAACAATGCAACTCATAGCATAGGACTGTCAAGTCCAAAACACATCTTTCATCCAATATAAAATAACATCCCTAAATTCATCTTGACATCTTTCAACAACAATGCAAATGTAATTAACATCCCTAAGCACAATTAGCATCCCTAAGCAATTACAGTCATTACAGTCATGTCCAAAAAGACTGCTAATTACAAAAGTTTACACCTTAAGCGCATTTACAATAGTCACATTTAAACTGAAACCCTAAGGTCTGGAACTTGAAGGAGCAGCAGCTTGGGAGCTTGAAGAAGCAGCAGTAGCTTAGGAGCTTGAATGAGCAGCAGCTTGGGAGCTTGAGGGAGCAGTAGCAGAACTGGTGGCCTGTTGTGTATGATGTAAAAAAACCATTAGAAAGAAGAAGTTAAAAAAAAATACCGGTAGGTGTTAGAGTCATACCCTTGCCCTTACAGGAGCTCTTTGGCATGTCCTTCTGTTATGTCCAAGGTCCTTGCACAGTGAACACCTAAGTGTGCTTGACCTGGTTTGACTTGGTGTTGGTTCATCTGCTTGCCTTTTTCTATTTTTCCTAGGCCTGCCTGGGAGCCTTCTCAGAGGTGGGGGTAAAACTGTTGGAGGAGTTACTTCCATATCAGGCCACAACTTCATGTCTGGTACAGGATGAATCATACCTTCATAGGCCTTAAAAAATTTGTCCTTGTGGAAGCAAGGATCACAGAAATCTTCAAGCATACCCCTTCTATAAGATATGCATGCAGCAGCATGCCTACAAGGAATCCCACTCACATCCCATGCCTTACATTCACAACTCATCCTCTCAAGATTAACAATGTAGTTGATGCAAAACTCAGTTACTTGAAATTCATTGTCATCAGCTACTAGAAGTTTACATTTTCTACCTGCCTCTCTATTCTTGTTCAGCTTTGCCAAAATCCTTGGGGGTTCAACAGTGTCCCAAGTTGATACTAATTGCAACCTCATGTGAAACCTGCCCATCAGTTTACTCCTTAGCTGCTCCACCAAGCTCAACACAGGCAAATACCTTAAGTCCCCTAACCAACTGTTGAAGCTCTCAGTGATGTTATTTGTGATACTATCACACCTTGCCATTGGATCAAATCCAAACCTTGTCCATGATGACAATGGCAGGTTAGTAAGCCAATCATAAGCTGCCCTACTTTGGTCCTTTATTTTTCCATTGCATACTTAAATGTTTTTACATTATAAGCCCTAACAGCCATCCAAAAGCTATTTCTCAACAACAAACCAGGATGCTTAGCCTTGAAATTGCATATACATGCCTGCAACAGTGCCTATTGTAGACATTGGGGAAGTTATGGTTTTTGCCTCCCCTAACCCCTTCTGCCTATCAGTCATAAATGTCCAAGGCTATTCATCCCTGCCCTCTCCAATTTGGTTCTTCGGATGGCCAAAGAAAAACTCCCAACTGTCCTTGTTCTCACTCTTAACAATGCCAAATGCTACAGGAAACAAGCCATTGTTCCCATCAATGAAAATGGCAGCCAATAGTACACCCCCATATGTTCCTTTTAGATGGCATCCATCAAACCCTATCCATGGCCTACACCCCTTTAGGAATCCATCAATCATGGTAGGAAAGGTTATAAACATCCTTTTGAATGAAGGTGGAACTGTGAGGTCAGGCCTATTGTATTCTATTTCCAACACTGCTTCAGGGTTTGTCCTCTTAACCATCTCCTTATACATTGGAAGCTTAGCATATGACTCAGCATGTCCTCCATCTATCTCATCTAATACCCTTTTCTTGGCCCTATATAACTGCATTCTACTAGGCTGCACCCTATACTTATGCATTTCTGCCATCATACCAGCAATTTTAATATCTGGATTTGATCTAATGAGATCTATGAGTTTGTTAGGAATCCAATGTGATGTAGCTTCTGGGATTCTGCCTTCTCTAACACAAGTATGAGTTTGTAGACTTAATCTTGAATGTTGTTTTATCAGGGCATACAGATGCATGAATTTTCCAAGGGCAGCTATCTCTTGCACAATGCCCACTGACTCTTACAAAATCACTCTTATCTTTGACAAACTTAAACCCCTATTGTATCACATAGTCCTTCAATGCACTTCTAAATGAATGTACATCCTCAAATAGCAGGCCTACCTCAAATAAAATAGGCCAGCAGTTGCCTTTTCAAAGACCTTTCCTCTCAATTTTTTAGTTTTATCCTTCCCAACATCAACACTAGAGTCACTGTCATGTTGTGGTTCACAGTCATCACTCCCTTCATGGTCAGGCATATCATCCCCATGCATCCACACCCCATCATCACTACTTGAATCTAGATCATCACTTTCCCCTAGGCTAACATCCTCATCCTCACTGTCCTCACCACTGTCCTCACTGTTTCATCACTCTCCTCCTCACTACTCACCACTGCCCTCACTGTTTCATTTACATCCTCATCACTGTCCTCCCTGTCTCTTGCCTCATCACTATCCTCCTTCTCACTGCTCACCCTTTCTCTTGTTTCACTTTTATCCTCACTACTGTTAGATGTATCAGTTGTATCCTTATCTCTTCTGCTAGATGTATCAGTTGTATCCTTATCTCTGTTATCTGTTTTAGTTGTATCCTTATCTCTGTTATCTGTTTCAGTTATATCCTCCTCCCTGTGTTCACTGTTAGCTGTTTCAGTTACAACCTCCTCCCTGGTTTTCCTGTTCCCTGTTTCCACCCTATCCTCATTACTACTCACCCTGGGCATAACAACTACATCATTTTCTGCTTCCCCAGACTCTTCTTCAGGAGCAGCCCCAATTTATAGGGTCTCATATACCATTTCTGGTAATGCCTCCATAGCAGACACATAAACATCTATCACTTTCACTCTCTTATTTAACCTAAACATTTCCATCAAACTCCTATCATCTACAATGTCAATACACATCTCAGTCCCACCAACCAAAGCACTCATGGCAAACATTACACTAACATTGCTCAAAACATCCTGAAGTCCCAGACTACATATGTCCTCTAATAACTCTATGTAACTGTACCTATCTGGATCAACATTGGGTACATTGAACTCAAACTTGTTATCATAATGCACCCTAAGATCATGGCTAAGAGAAGCCATAACTGAACCTGGTATAAGATCAAAAAAAGAAAAAACTCCTACATTTAAATACATCTGTAAAGGCTATAGATTAACATGTAAGGGCAAAAGACTGCATAAACAACAATACACAACATCATTTGTCACTAATTAAGGTTTTTAAAGAAAACCCACAATTTTTCATTCCTGCAAGATACTATACCTAAACAGATACAGCAAATACATGACAAGCAAATAACCTACATAACATACAACCCACTACATTTTCAATTAAAGATATATCTCAAGAAAAAAAATTCTAGACACTTTACATTTGCATGCTATCACAAACATACATTTAAATCAACACAGAAAACTATAAACCCTAAAATTCGAACTGAGTAGTGGAATATCATAACATGCAATCATCTACGATGTGTTGATCTACGAGAAAATGAGTGTAAAAAAACAAACATTTTATAGGAAAGAAACCCAAACACAGTGTATTAACATTTCAAGAAAAGGATCGACACTGGGTTGTAAATGGGTTCGTGAATATTAACCTGTTTCTTGCGCAGCCTTCTCACGTCAACCACGACCTCAATCTTCCACGAACTAGCAGTTTTTAGGGTTTTTTTTGGTGATGAAGCAAGATGAACAGACGGGTAGCGAAGAGACAGAGAGAGGAAAGAGAAAAGGGATAATAAAGAACTGTCGCACGATCGTGGACTTTCCCGCTTTCTGCCTCCCAGGGGCAAATCAAGATTTCAACAGGGCATACAGGGGCCAATAGGTCTTTTTGTCAAAACCGTTAAGTATTTTTGTATTCCGTTTGTCAATGGACATAAGCGTTACATTTTGAAACTTTGTGTCCTCGCGTGTAATTACCTCGAACCTCAGGGACATAGGTGTAATTAGCCCATTTATTTATGTCAAGCACACCAGAGGAATTTGAGATTGAATCTATAGTGATTGTATATTTTTTATAAAATAGATTTCTTTAGCGTTTGGCAAAAAAGACAAAATGTTCAAAACATGCCAAAAACAAAAAAAAGTTCAAAACCAAGAACTATGAGAGATTTATGGTTTTAAACACTTTTGGAGGATTAGATCGACCAACAAAAGTACTTGACTATCCTCACATTTTCATTCAATCTGTATGTTTTGGGGCTCATTATTCTTAGAATGTGTAATCAAATAGAAAGGGTGAACGAATATTGAAAATATGTATAGAGGATGTGATAATATACAAAAGGGTGAACGAATTGCCATGATAGAAAGATTATGTATTCTGAAATTTCTTTTACGGAAAATATTGAGAATCTTACGTGTTCTTTGATGTCCTTTTTGGTCACTTTTTCACATCAAAATTGTTTTTAGTACTTTTACCAAATGCTATATATAAATTATCAGTAAGTGTGTCGGTAGCTTTTACAAAACGTAAATTGGTTATGCTAAAACTGTTTTTCTTAAACTACTTCAGTTTTAATCTAAAACTTATTTTTAAGAATCATTCTTTGCTCTTCATACACACCAAATTTAAGAAAAACTTGATCCAGGAATAATGTCCAAGTTGCGTCCCGTCATATTAGCCTTCCTTACTGCGAAGTATGCTAGAACCACTGCTGCTAAAAGTTGCAAAAGTAACCATCACTTGACCGAAGCAATTGGAAAATAGCAACCAACTCCTTTGGCATTAAACTAGCTCTTGGGGTACTCTTATTAGGGTATCAATGAAAAGATTTTGGCTGGAACTCTGATAGTAGGAACACTATTAATTGCCGTTACATATTGATAATGACAATATTAGTAATGAAATTTTTATACACATCTCTTGCGATAACTTTTAGCGGGACTTTTTTTATGTTCACTAATTAAAAGCAGCTAAGCATAGCTAGCGACCAACATTTATCGCTATTGGGGGAGGCGGGGGGAGGGCCAGAGGGGTTGTAAGCTGTTCCAACAACCCGGCTTCTTGTCAAAATTTTCCTTAATACAGTTACTAATGAACAAACTTTGGCTCCTACTCGGATCGTAGGAATCTTCTCCAACCCCGTGTATAGTGACAATTAATAGTCGCTACATGTTTATAATGACTTTTTTTTCTAACACTTTCAACGATAATTATTAGCAGTATTTTTTTAGCGTCACTAAATAAAAGCCATTAGAAACATTTAGAGATAATTTATTGTTGTTATAAATGGGAGTAGGAGGAAGATTCCTCCAGTCCAGGTAGCAGCCAATTTTTTTTCATTATTAATATAATCTGACTCTCTGCAATGAATGGAGAATTGTACTAATTACATGCACAAGTTTTTTAACCACTGAAAAAAAAAGGAAGCCAATGACTAAATTTTCTCTGGGCACTGCAGGAAGGAAGTTGGCTCCGAGGAATAAGTAGGTTTTGAGCAGGGTGATGCATAGGGCTGTAAACGAACCGAGTTCGAGCCGAACATGAGTGTGTTCGAACTCGGTTAGTTTAAGTTTAGGCATGTTTGAACTCAGCTCGAGTTCGTTAAGAGCCAAAATATTAGTGTTCGAACTCGGCTTGAGTTCGTGACGTTGAAACATGGGCTCAGCTCGTTAAACTCATTTAACGATACGAGCCAAACTCGAGTTTGGAAACTCGGTTCACATTCGTGTTCAACCTCAATCAAATCCCTAAATTTACTCAATCGTTCAAGCAAATAAAAAACAAGAAGACAGAAATAAGCTCGCGTTCCTGTTCAACCTCAATCAAATTCCTAATTTTACTCAATTGTTTAAGAAAATAAAAAATAAGAACAGAGAAATAAGAGAAAGCAAGTACACGATAGCAGATACAATGAGGGATGCAAAATAAAAACACTGTGAAAAGAAATCTCCATCGACGGCGATGAAGACATATACAACGGGTTGATGCATGCCCTTTATGAATTAGCTCCCTCTTCACGCCCTTGGCTTTGCATCTTTGCAGTTCCGAAACATGGCTTTGCAGCTTCGTAACTTGAATCCGGCGACCTGGGCTAAATCCGTTTGTGATGGTCGTCTGTGAAGAGAGAGAAGGGGGCTGTGCGATCTCTGTGTGAGAGATCAAGAGAAGGGGGGTTGTTGTGCGATCTGTGTGTGAGAGTGAGAGAGAGGGAGGGGCAGATAGTGTTTTAACATATTGAGTATTTGAGAGAAGGAGGCGCTTTAGGCGATGGTCTGGCCACGGTGTGGGAGGTGATCTTGCCGGCGGTGTGGGCGGTGGTCTGGCCGCGGCGTGGGAGGTGATCTGGCCGGCGGTGTGGGCGGTGGTCTGGTCAGCAGTGTGGGGGGTGGTTTGGCCGTCGGCGTGCCTAGCTCTGTGATAGACTGATGGCCGACGACTGATGACTGATGAGAGAGTGGCCACGGGTTTGATGAGAGAGGGGGCATGGGTGTGAACTAAGGACTGTCTCTCGGATGAGATAAGGGAGGAGAAATACATGGACCATAGGCTTCCACGTCCCAACACACTTCCCCATGAATAGATATGTTGTGTAGGTATTAATATAATGTAAAAAGTAAATGAACCGATGTTCTTTTTTAAGACTCGGTTCGTGTTCGGCTCGTTAAGTAAACAAGCCTTTTTGTTTACGAATATAAATAAACAAATATCATTAAGTTCAAACTCGGCTCGTTTAATAAACGAGCCCCAAAATGTGTTCGTTTTTGGTTCACCTATAACATAAACGAACATGAATGAGTTTTAAAGAGAAAGAACACCGAACTGTTTACGACAGTCGGTTCATTTATGCCCTAGTGATGCATGGTGAATAAAGCTATGGCAATAAATCCTGCTCATGGACTAGTGTTTAGCTTCACGTGTGAAGGTGTGGGGGGTCATGATTTTGAGGCAAAAATCAAAATGCATGGGCACCATCTGACCCATTTAATTCTCCGCCCAGTACGTTCTTTTCTTATGTAGTATAGTATCATCATCATGTACCTTGGACTTGGATGGATGTTACTCTTCTGCAGTTCTGCCACCGCAACTTTCAATGCGTCTTGAGGCGGATATATTCTTCCTCTTAATTTGAACCTGGAGCTTCATCAAGTCACATGATGTTAGACATGGCCCATGGGACGGTGCTGCTGCGGCACAAATTTCATTAACTCCTCAACTGTCAATCACAACCTGCACTGGCAAGTCTTTTGAGTCATTTGCCGATCACATTGTGCACTGATGTCTGATCTTGATCGTTTTGTAGGCAAGTCTTTTAAGTCATTTTTCTTTTGGTTTTGAAAAAATATTACACTCAGTATCTCTGAATATTGGGTTAATAGACTCGCTACTCATGTTATTAGAGAAATTACACTAACATTTCGTATAGTTGAATGATGTTTAATTTTTTTATTAAAATGACTGGATCAACAAATTTTTAACCAAAGTTTTCTCATATATCACAAACAGAACCACATACCTTTGCTCTCGGTAGCCCACCTCCCCTTTTGAAATTACCATCACAGTAAATCTCATACCCATCACCCACCACCAATCTCCATTAGCCACCACTACCACTATCCTAGCTCCACGCACAAACCCACCACACACATCCACCCAGCGCTCATTCCCAACCTCCATAGCCAAATCCAACACACACACACACACATTGTCTCCGTGTGCGCACACATTGATGTTGCACATCCCCTACACATACAACTGCACTAGCGCGCGCACATACACACTCATCACACCCACCCACCCACCCACACCCACGACTCCACACACTCACTTACTTTGTTGTCGTCATGGTCGATTTGAAAAAGTGGAAGGCAAGAAATAAGCGTGAATTTGAATAGTGAAGCAGTGTGCATTTGTTGTAGGAGTTACTCTGTGTGTGTGTGTGTGTGTGTGTGGTTGGGGGGGGGGGAGCTAGGGTCGTTAGTCGTGACCGCAGGGTGTGGTTTGTGTGTGCCTCCACGCACAGGCGCGCGCAAGCGCACACACACAAAGAATGAATAAATTTGGCTGCTACCCGGGTTGGAAGAATCTTCCTCCTACTCCCTATATAGCGACAATCGATCGTCTCTAAATATTTTTAGTGACTTTTATTTAGTGACACTAAAAAAGTACTGCTAATAATTGTTGTTGATAGTGTTAGAAGAAAAGTCCCTAAAAATATTTAGCAACTGTTGATTGTCACTATATGGAGTTGGAGGAAAATTTCTACAACCCAAGTAAGAGCCAAAGTTTGTTCCACAAAGAAATGTGTGTTTGGGTGGTCTATGTATTATAGATTTTTTTCTCCTTTTTTTTTGTTTCAATCTCCTCTTTTCTTTTCTAAGTAATAGTTGAAAAAAGGGACTAAGAGCAAGCATGGTTTAAACTCATTCTCCTGACCACTGGCGGGGTGAGACTATGCTCACTTCCAAGAGGTTTGACGAGAAAAGACTCTAAGGCACCATCAGGGCTCTCGGTGGTTCCAAGTGATGGCCTTGCCTTATACACAACGTTAGATTAATCCTGGGCTCTAAAGCCGTGCATAAAGTGCTCCACAATTTCTTATCACTTGCGGATCAGGAGAATCAATCGCTCCATGCAGGTCACTTGGACTTTGCATGATCGAGAAGTTTCCTTCTCACCCTTTGTGTAAGCTTTAGGCCGTGTACGTCCATCATTTCTCTTGGAAAAGAAGCTGCAAAAGATGCTGTACTTTCATGACTTGTATAAACGAAACAAGTACCATGCCACTTTGCCATCAGGACCACCCTCACCGGTCACCACCATATATGTGCCTGGTGCTCCACTCAGACATCTCCCTGTGACACATTGCTCATGTCATCCCAGCAAAGGCTGGAAAATGCTTTGATCATCCCCTGTTTTTATTGAATGTTTTTAGTGCCACTTTTGCTGACCATTGCTGCCAAAAATTTGTCGATGATCGAGTTTAGGCAATGTTGTGGTCGTTGAGAAAGGGGGTTGGAGTAAAAAATGTATGTCTTAGTGTTTAGGCCCAACCACCGATGACCACAATAAATTGAAATAAATTCTGAGGGAATTCAATCGCAGGTCATTTAGCGATGAAAATAATATGATGATTTTTCAAATTATTAGAGATAGAAAGTCAAAATACTTGCAATGACAAATTTTAGACGGATGCAATGCCCAGGATAATTGTAGCCGAAAGTCAGAAGAGTTTCCTTGCTGTAACCATAATTACGGCTGGAATGTTCTTTGTCACTAAAGAGTCTTTGCAAGGAAGAGGGTCTAGCATTTAAAGCTGTGAAAAGATTTTTAGCGGCATATGACGAACATTTTTCTTCTAGAATGAGTGACCTTTCTTGGGGTCGTACCCCTTTTGTTAGCTACCGAATATGTGTGGTTCTGACCAACAAGTCATTCAAAAGAGGATTCTTTTTGTAGCCAAGTAGATGGAGCTACTTTCCTCGCAAACGAGCACCCACCGTCGAGGCCGGACGGATGACATTTGCCGTTGTCAAGTGATCCGTCACTTTTAGAGTAAACGCTTGAGTTTTGTCGCTTAAACTCCTTTAACATGAGTTTTAGATAGCACCCAGCTGGAAAGAATGCAATTATTTTGTAATACTCTCTCACCTCTCAATTATTACACTTGGTAATGTTTCCCAAGTTGACTACGTTAATCTTTGTTTAGCCCATGCGGATGTTAGAATTTGCTGAGCTAGTTATTTGAAGAGTTGAAACATGAAGTTGAACCGGTGAGGATCTTGTCTTGATAAAGAAAGCAACTGGACAATTGAAGTGTTCCACCGGCCTACACCAACCGCGAACCACATTACTAGCGAGAAAGGGAAAGAAAACCCAGAATGGAAAAAAAAAAAAAGGACCACTTTTTCTTTATCAGTTCATCTTTAAATGCCCGCACAGACTGGATGGGGAAGCTGTATGATTGATCCGTTTGGTTTACGAAATTGACAATGCTTGAATGAGTAGGCTTCAAACATTGGTGTTGTCGGTTAGTGAAGCACCGACACTCGGAACGTTAAAAAGCTTTTATGATTTTGTTGAGATCTGGACGGGGTTAGTGAAGCACCGACACTCGGAACGTTAAAAAGCTTTTATGATTTTGTTGAGATCTGGACGGATGACAGAGTGAAGACCTAAAGTTCTGATCGTTTTAATTGATAATTTTTTTTGGTTAGATGGATATAGCGACGCGGAGATCTGAATGCACTTGGAGTTAGCATAATAGACTGCCCCATTCTTAAGGAATTCTCCAAAGGCGGTTGGGAGACGGATTTGAGCATGGTCAAAATTACCCTTTTGTTTAAATCTACTTATTGAATGACACTTGTACCATTGAATGACAAAAAAATTATTGCTAAAAAAAGACTTCTTGACAGAATCTAGTGACAACCAGTGAATTCGGTTCTAGAAACTTCTACCGATTTCTTAGAATGAAAAGCGTCTACCGCAACCAGCTGATTGTATCAAGAGGCTATGATACTCTAGGAACTCTGTTCAATAATACGTGTTGCCAAGCAGATAGGCCTTCCGGCCTTTTATTGGTGGCTCCAAAGTCTGCTAGAACTTATGGGCCGTCCTTTTGGGCCTCAATCTAGCCCATAGAAAAAAATTGCGTGGAAATATTGTAGAGTCACAAAGCAGAGCCCAATGAGGACCTCATGATTATTTTCTTCCAATTGGTGTAGTCCCCAGTTATCTCCATTTATGATGGTATCTGAAATCCATGCCCTCAATGTATCTTCCCAAAGTTTTTAACTTCAAATATGATATTCCAAAATGTCCCCAATTTTACTGTTTTTATTGACTATTATGATCTTCAAATTATCGCCATCTGTAACTTCTGCATTGTACTATGCGTTAGGGTGTGCGTCATTCTGATGCTAAGTCTTGCGCAATGTACCATATGGCGACTTAAAGCCGCTAGGTTTAGTTTTGCAGGGATTTAGAAAGTGGAAATGTCCAATAGATTAGATGCCTGAACTGCCTACTCTTGTAACTGATTCTTTACTTTTGAACTGCAATTCAAAAGTTAAACCTTGAAAAATATAAATAAATTTATCTTTACTTATACAGACCTCTACATTAAGAAATTCAAAAGCTGTCGAAAACACGAAAGAATCACTTTGAGATTTTTTTTTAAATCCATTTGTTTCATATATGGAATTAACCAAAGATTTTGTTGGGCCTACCAAGCCCAATTTCTCCACTTTTGGTAAATCGCATTCGCAATCGATGTGACATAAAGAGGGAAAAGGGAAACTGGGCTTCGAAAAAACGAGATAGTTGGGCTCTATAGGTTATAAATTTTTTTCTGACCGTAGTTGGGCTTATTATACCGCAAATGATACAAATATTCAATTCATATTAAAACAAAAAAAAAAAAGTTTTCACTTTATCGTAAAATTCACTAATGTATTCCCCAAAATTTGACCTGTAAGAAAATGAGAAAAAGATTAAAAAAAAAAGAAAAAAAGAAGAAGAAAGATTTACGTTTTACAGAAGATCATATATGGGTCCATGTTTTCTTTGGAAAATTTTCAAAAGTGAAGGAGTGTTCCTGCAGTGGGTAGCACATGAGAGGTTTTGTCTGTAACAGAGTGATAGATTTCCTTGTGGACTTACTATCAAAAAGTGAGGCTAAAGGTGAGTTAAATATTCAAATCAAAATCTATCTAGCTGTTGAAACGATTTAATGCGCTACCACGTAACACGTAATGGGTTCGGAAATATACCGTACGAAGTCGCCGAAAATTCCGACGTAGGATCCTTGTTGTTACGAGCCTCCAACACGCTTGATCTTTTTCGCAGGTACGAAAACGGCTACTAGAGTCGAGTTCTTCGTCCACGAACCAAATCCTAGAGCTTGGTGATTGCTCTAGAGAGAGTGCAATAGAGAGAGGGTTATTGTTATGACTTCTAACTTATTGAGATATCTCTAACCTTTATATAGAGATACAATTAGAGACTGGCTTTACCTCAAACTCTTAGGAGATAAAGATTGTATTTATCTCAAACACTTAAGAGATAAATATTCTCTAAATAACTGTATTTATCCAAACTAACAAATACACATTATCTGTTAGTGGGCGGATAATGGGTCCATTGACCCAATTTATTAACAGCTCCCACTCGCCCACACACAGGGCAAATAAATCGTACAGTCCCTCTTTATCTCTTGTCCACTCATCTCCTCATACAGGAAATGGAACGTGCGACCTACGAGAAAGGATGTCCAGTTGAGGAGTATTGTATTAAGTTATCACCAAACTAACACAATACATCACACTCCAAAAAATCTCGTATGTACCCCAGATAGTTCAACTACACCAGATTAAACACTCTCAAATCCCTCATAATGAGCAGTGTTAAACCTCTCATATGTTATGTATTCATGACTCATATCGAAACGAAAATCGACAAAGTCGCCCGGGCTATGAATCACACAACATGATGTAATATTGAACTTTCTTCCCAAAGCCCTCATGTCATTCCAATTAGACCCAACCGCTTTCCTAGACATGCCCCGCGAGACCGCATCATCCATGATCCAAGGGTACATGCTAAAGTAGCGACATTGAGTATCCTCTTCATGACATAGTCTAAGGTGAAAAGGGTACTATATAGGATCAAAAATATTTCGATCCAAGTGGCTCACACAGTGACGAAGCAGGGATTCATTCGTCACTCCCACTGTCGGTCTGCATTTAGCACATGCAGTATGATTTGCATGCTATGGCGTAACCCGCAAGGGCGTGTCACATAAATGTATAATAAAATACGCCATACGAATCTAAGTCTAGTCGCTGTACAAGCGCCTAACCTGAGTTTTTCAGCCCAGTCACTCTCATAGTGCCTGCCTGAAATCTCACATTCGGCTGTAAACAGGCTACATAGAGTTGTGGAGATACTCTATGATCGACCTACATTTTTTAGGTCTCATCTTAGCTCCAACTAAGGCGACATGTTTGCTTTATAAGCTGTATCATCTTATTCGCCCACTTGGCGCTTAAGACAATTATGTCTCATCTTGCTCGCTATCTTAGCGCCAAGGTGAATTACCCGTGTGAGTGGGTCAATTCGAGCCTGGTGACACTCTCAATAAGGATGTATATGTAATCACAAAGATTATCCATTCATTCCAAAATAAACTCAAATCAAGGAACGAAAATTTAATGTAATAAATAATGTCAAGTACATAAGATGCCATAAACATATCAAAACCTACGTAGTCCCATACTCCTAATGTGAGAAAGGAAAACATCTCTAGCAATAGGCTTGGTCAAAGGATCAGCCACCATTCTGCCAGTAGGTATATGCTTCATGGTCACCTCTCCTTGCGCAACTAAAGTTCTAATGAAGTGATAACGAAGGCCTATGTGTTTGGCCTTCCCATGATATTTGGGGTCCTTTACAAAATCTAGGGCAGCTGTATTGTCACAGTGAACAGTGACAGCCTCGTCTGCATGAGCTGTAACCCCTAAAGACTGTAAGAATGACCTCAACCAAACAGCTTCCTGGACTGCTGCTGAACAAGCAACATACTCCGACTCCATCGTGGATAGGGCGATGCAAGTCTGTTTTTTGCTGCACCAAGAGATAGCTCCACCTCCTAGCATGAATGCATAACCTGAAGTGGATCTGTGCTCATCTCTATCACCGCCCCAATCAGCATCGCTGTATCCTCTCAGTCTCAAGTCTCCACCATGATAACACATGACGAGATCAGCGGTTCCACACAGATATCGAAGGATCCTCTTCACCGCATTCCAATGAGCGGGTCCAGGATTACTCTGATAACGACTCACCATTCCAACGGCATAGCAGATGTCTGGACGCGTACACAACATAGCGTACATCAGACTTCCTACTGCAGCCGCGTAAGGCACTTTGGACATCCGATTCTTTGGGCATTGGTCTGTTGTTAAAGTACACGCCTTGTCCATTGGAGTGTCTATGGGTTTTGAGTTATGCATACAGAATCGTTCAATGACTTTCTTGATGTATGTCTCTTGAGACAAACTGAGAAGTCTCTTTGGACGATCACGTATGATTTTAACCCCGAGCACATAATTAGCTTCTCCCATGTCCTTCATCTCAAAAGTTAAGGACAACCACTGCTTAGTGGCGACAATGAAACTCATGTCATTTCCAGCTAAAAGAATGTCATCCACATACAAAGAAATGATTAGAATATTTTTCTTGGATCGTTTTACGTAAACGCAATGGTCTTGTTCAATCATTTCAAAACCTATAGAGGTAATGGCATGATGAAACCTAAAGTACCACTGCCTAGATGATTGTTTGAGACCATATATAGAACGTTTGAGATGGCAAACTTTGCGCTCATGTCCTTTGACTTCAAAACCCTCGGGTTGAGCCATATAAATCTCTTCGTCTAGTTCTCCATTGAGAAACGCAGTCTTAACATCCATATGAAAAATTTCTAAATCCTGCTGGGCGACAATAGCTAGGATCAGTCGAATTGAAACAAATCTCACCACTGGGGAGAAAGTGTCTTCATAGTCCATACCTCGCAGTTGGGTATAGCCTTTCGCCACAAGACGTGCCTTATACTTGTCAATTGACCCGTCTGCCTTGCGCTTGACTTTTAAAATCCACTTGTTTCCAACAGTCTTGCGCCCTGGCGGAAGGTCAATCAACTCTCAGACCTGATTCTTTTCCATTGAGCTCAACTCATCCTTCATTGCAGTCATCCACTCATTACTAGCAGATGAAGATAAGGCTTCTTCCACAGAAGTAGGCTCGTCTTCATTATTTGGAGTGCACATAAGAATTTCTCCGTCAATCTCAAAACGACGATGTGGAACTCTTTCTCATGCACCTCTACGCAGTTAATAATCTTGTTGACCTAATGGTCCTTGTGGTGTGCTCCCACTGTCTGGGATACTCCCACTAGGTTGAAGGTCACTTACACTATCTTCAGCGACAACTGGATGAGGAACTAATTCCCCACCTTCGCTTAGAGATGGTAAAGTGGCTTCAACCTCCTCTAACTCATAGAGGTTAAGATTCTTACTCGCGTCTCCAATGCTAGGAAAATCATTCTCTATGAAATCAACATCACGAGACTCTATTTCAGTCCTTCCACCATTTGGATGTTCACCATACATCACATAACCTTTAGAGTTTTCAAAATACCTTAGAAAGATACTCTTTTTTGCTCTAGCTAGTTTCCCATACTTATGAGAAGTACTGTGAACATAACCTGCTGAGCCCCATGGGCGCAAGTTATCCAAATTTGGCTTTTGGCTATTCCGAAGCTCATAAGGAGTGGATTTGACTGACTGTGAAGGCACACGATTAAGTATATAGGATGCAGTCAAAAGGGCATCCCCCAAAATGATATTGGAAGGTTTCCTTGTGCCATCATAGACCTAACCATGTCTAACAATGTTCTATTCCTTCTTTCCGCAACACCATTTTGTTGTGGAGTATTAGGAATAGTAAGTTGCCTGCATATCCCTTTTTCCTCACAAAACTTCTTGAAGTGATCTGACAAATATTCGCGTCCCCGATCAGTGCAAAGAGTTTTTAAATTCTTCTCTTTCTGATTCTCAACCTCAGCTACAAAGCTTTTGAAAAAACAGTCCAAAGCTTTATAGCGGTGAGATATTAGATACACATAACCATATCGCATATAATCGTCTATCAGTGTAAGAAAATAAGAGGGGCCATGGTGTGCCTTTACACTCATAGGTCCGAATATGTCAGAGTGAACTAGCTCAAGTGGTTGAGTTGCTCTCACAGCCTTTCCAAAAGGCTTCCTGCATGTTTTATCGGCCAAACAAGCCTCACAAGTTTGTAGATTGACTTGTGCGAGTGGGCCTAAAAGGCCTTCTCTAGCCAAACGAGTCATTCTATCTTGGCCTATGTGGCCCAGTCTTGCATGCCAGATGGTAGAATCATTCACAATATTATCATTCACAACATAAGAATAAGAGGACTGAGAATCATTTAAATCTAATTGAAAAAGACTATCCATACGAAAACCATGTCCGAACAAAACATCATCCAAAAAGATGTCCAACTTATTACCCCTAAAAATAAAGGAAAAACCACTGTCTAATAAAGCAGTAACTGAAAGTAGATTAAGTCGAACAGTTGGTGCATATCGCACATCTTCAAGAATCAATGTACGCCCAGTGCATAACTTGAGCTGGTAAGAACCAACCCCTAGCACCTCTTCAGAGCTATTGTTTCCCATGAAGATATGTTTGCTTCCCACTGGAATCCGGTGATAATCTACAAACCCCTCTCAATCACGTGCTACATGTTTTGTTGCACCTGTATCCACAAACCACACAGGTTGGGAATGAGCAACCATCACATGTGAGGAAACATATAACTGAGAGAGAGATTCAGAAAGTACCTTCTTCGGCTCAGTGCAATCACGAGCGAAGTGTCATTTCTGTTGACAGTTGAAGCATTTAACTTTAGACAGATCCTTTTTTCCACCACGTTTTCCTCTCTTGCGTTTCTTCATTTTCCTTTCCTTTGGCGCAGAAGTGCTAGCCTCGCTTTTCTTGCCTTTCTTACTTTGTCTTCCGCGCTTGCCATTTGCATTGCGCGATCCCCCTTGGGTGACATAAGCAAGGGTCTTGTCAGCGTCTCGAGTCTCAGCCTCAAGGATGACATGCTGTGAAACATCAGAAAAATTCTTGATGTTTTCACTATGGGTCAATATCTGTTTCATATTGGCCCATGAGGCAGGAAGGGACCTTATGACAGCTCTGACTTGCTGCTCATCTGTGAGCGCATGTCCAGCATCCCTCAGCTTACCAATCATATTGGACATCACCCTTAGATGTTCACTCATGGTATGCTTAGGGTCTTTTGTGTACTCCTCAAACTTAATCACAAGGCTACGAAGCCGCGTAGTTGAGGTTCCACCAAAAGAGAACTTGAGCTGCTCCCATAAAGCTTTGCAAGTTGGAAGTTCATCATACTGCCCGATTAGATCATTTTGCAAGCTGCTCAACAAGGTGTAGCGCGCACTACGATCTTTCTGATTCCATTTCTGGTAGGCAGTGTGGTCTCTTAGGGGTTGCCCCTCAGTGAGCGCGACCATCTCTTTGGTCAAGTGCTCCTCGAGCTCTTGTTCGTTTAGCATGAATTTCATCTTTTTGTGCCAAACGTCATAATTATCTCCGTTAAGTTTCTCACCCTTAACGAGATCAGCTATGACATTCTTGGAGGCCATTCTATTCACTACATTAGTTTGCGCAAAGAAAAAGACATTAATTATACATCATTCTTTTTATTTCAAAAAATTCAAATGAAAAACATAATCCTTCCTCACATCATGAAATCGAAAATTTGCTAAGCTCGTAATCATCTCCCATGTATGTGAGTTGGGAAAATATTTTCCAAGTAATTTTTCGCAATAAATTTCATCATATAGCCACAATGTAATAAATCATCCACATGATAATTTAGAACAATATAATTGCACCATAAAATAAAGTGTGCAAGGACTCCATTGAGCCCTATTGGCATTCTAATAACTTATGCTAAGAAAATTCTGGCTTGAATAATGTGCGTGCGAAATTACATCCCCGTACAAGGCTTTCTGAAAATATACAGGGAAATAGTAGAATACAACATCTTTGAGAATCCTACTACAAACTACTCCAATAAAACAAATGGAGATGCTGCACAACACATTATTCTCAAAAGAATTTTCTTAAAACAAGAGTAAACACATTAAGCATAAGTTTCTTTAGAATGCCAATCTAATATCCATCCATTTAACCTAAAACTAGCATGCTCAAATAACAAGTTAAAGGGTAGTAAAATGGATGAATATGCCACATTCTCCTTCCAAGGAAAACGGACGTGAAAGCCTTGAAATTAGGTTTAAAAAAAATGTGAGCTTACCAAAAGCCCAACAAATATACTTTAATAAAATATTTAAACCATAATTCTAATCAAGGCAAATAAATAAAACATAATTTATCTATGTCATATAGCTCTCAAAAAATATTTATTTTTGCCTACGAAGTGCAAGAAATTAATATTTACGCATTATTCGTATTTTTGGGACTACAAAAAATACTCAAAATGGTCAAAAAATGAGAGATAAATTAAGAAGATGACAAACAGTAAATTTAACCCTAATATACCCTCTGAAATTAAATAAAAAATTATGTGTGTATAAAACAAAATTTTAAAGCTAATTTCTCTAGAAAAAGTTATTTAAAAATTAAACATACCACACACAGAGAGTATAGAGGTAAACTTAGCGCCACATAAAAAATTCTAAAGCCAAGCTGAAGCTCCACTCGCCGGCGGTGACAAACACCAGCCAAACAATAGCCTGCACGTGCCTCCACTCGCCACCGTGCATGTGGGGCATCAAGTTGGTTGGGCTGGCACGTGGCATACATGCGCGTGTGGTGGAGCGTGGGAGAAGTCCGGCGCAGCGCGTGTGCGCGTGGAACGCTCGTTCCAGCAGTCTACGCGCGTGGCAGCTCCTCTTGAGTGCGTGGCTGCGCATGTGCAGCCCTTGGCGCGTGACACGTGTCGTCAACGTGTGGCGCGCACGTGAATTCACTGTTCATCTTCTTCGTTAAACCCTAATTTTTTTCCAGCGCCGCCATGTCGCGATGCCAACTTTCGAAGGATATATCTCTCTCGTTTTTAAGCCAAATAATGCGTATGATATATCGTTGGAAAGCTTATGCGACATAGATTAATTATGTACCACTGATCATGATAAAAACTGAATATCATGCTCCGAATTTGAGTCCCAAAACTAAAAAAAATCACAGTTTTCTTGAAAAATAAAATCGTGATTTCTTACAAACCATGCATCCAATAATCACGAAATTTTATGGAGTTCATCCTCAACCATAGGAGAACAAAAGCTTATAATTATTTTTCAGAAAACATGCTCAATAAATTTTAAATTTTTTGTAATAGGTCTCGATCATGTATTCAAAAAAAATCGCAACATGCACATAATTATACTAGCATGTTAAAGGCGAATCAACAAGTAATCATGCTCTGATACCAATGTTGAAACAATTTAATGCGCTACCACGTAACACGTAATGGGTTCGAAAACATACCGTACGAAGTCTCTGAAAATTTCGACGTAGGATCCTTGTTGTTACGAGCCTCCAACACGCTTGATCTTTTTCGCAGGTACGAAAACGGCTACTAGAGTCGAGTTCTTCGTTCACGAACCAAATCCTAGAGCTTGGTGATTGCTCTAGAGAGAGTGCAACAGAGAGAGGGTTATTGCTATGACTTCTAACTTATTGGTATATCACTAGCCTTTATATAGAGATACAATTAGAGACTAACTTTACCTCAAACCTCTTAGGAGATAAAGATTGTATTTATCTCAAACACTTAAGAGATAAATATTCTCTAAATAACTGTATTTATCCAAACTAACAAATACACATTATTTGTTAGTGGGCGGATAAGGGATCCATTGACCCAATTTATTAACACTAGCTATAACATAGTCAATAAGTGTTAGGTTAGCCGGAGGTTTTTGGATCAAAATAACAGAACATAATCTCAGAGAAGTAAGAAGTTTTAGAGATTTGGTTAAGAAAAATTGATCGCGGCTATATACACTTTGAATTCGATAAATGCATTGCTTGTGAAGTTTGTGTTCGTGTATGTCCAAGGTTTCGAGACGGAGCTTAACCTGAGTGAACGGCGATGACCTGTTAAAGGAAAAAATGAGTCGTTTTCATTGTGTTAAAGTGAGTAAATAATTTGGTTTGATTTGACAAACATGGTTTCCGAAACAAATCAAATATGGAATTCCATATTTTCTTGGAACATGGATTTATTAAGTTTTTATAAGCTCATTTTGTATTTAGTCACTTCTATTAAGTTTTTATAAGCTCATTTAATTTGGCATTGGACAAACAGATAAGCATCAATTTCTTCAAGATTAAACTTGTCTGACCATCTCAGAATCAATACCAAATAAGTTCTCACTCTTAATCTTACCCGATCACCTATATTTACTCTGATAGATCGTTGTTAGCCTCTCTCTAGCCATAACATCGAAGAAATCCTTGCTCGCACCCTTTTTTCCTTAGATTTATCTCATTGTTGTACAACCGCAAGCAACTACTATCTCTGCACACGCAACTTTTAGGAGTATCATAAGCATTCGAGATTGCTAATTAGAGAACCCCTAGCGACGCTAAAATGATACTCCTTCGCTTGCTTACAGCATTATATCAAAAGTTCTGTCTGAATATTCATGACGTGATATCTCATTTGAAGTGGCATATTATTTTTGACCTCCGTCTTTTTTGAGTGAAGGTAGAAATATACCAAAAACTGATTTCTAACCTTTGTATAACCTGGAAAAATAAGTAGATGTGAATTTAGGCACTTTAAAATCTCATTGATTTTCTTATGTCATAGGGCATCCATGGGGTGGTGGCGCAGTTGGCTAGCGCGTAGGTCTCATAGCTTCTGAGTAATCCTGAGGTCGAGAGTTCGAGCCTCTCTCACCCCATTATATAGTCGTTTTGCCAACTTTCCCCGATTTTAAAACTCTTAATTAAACTACTGGGTTTACATTTTTTGCTTTATTTGTTTTAAAAATTCATCGAATGCATTCAGATACCCTGAAAAAGATGAAATAACTTTTTCTAAATCTGTTTGTCACAATCTCTATGTACTAACTGAATATAAGATAATGGAATTTTTTTTAATATTCTTTCCTTTAGCATAAGCTAAAAGGTTAGTGGAAGAAGTTTAGCGCATCGCGTGTAATCATTTAGATGCTTCAAATTCAATAAATGTAATATTAGAAAAAGATTGTAAAAGGGACCTATCATGAGTGTGTATATTTTCCTAAGTTACTGGAGATCGATTGGTAATTATATATACACCCGTGAACGTCTGGACAGAATTAGTTCCATAAAAATTATTAATGATTCAAAATCTTAAGCTATTAATTGAAAGATAGTCGATTGTAGAGTGCAACATCAAATTAGAGTGAGACTAAATTCAAGTTTCTTTGTTCAGTGACCAAGTGCAGAGAATTTAGCACAAACCATTGGATTCAGCCTAATACTAACATAGTTTTGGCCATTTTGTCACACTAGTTTATGCAATTTTTATCCAAGCACCTTTACGCTATTTTTATGTTTAGCAAATTTTTTCATATTGTAATTTATTGTGCATGCTAAAAATTTCTAAAGCTATTTTGGAATCTGATAATCTCTTAATCTAGAACTAGAACATGCTTTTGAGAATTAACATGGGATGGGTTCAAAATCATAATTCTCGAATTTTCCGAATTTTACGTACATTTGATTAACCTTTAGCTTTTGAAAGCGAATTTAAATATTTTGTATTATGAAGGTTTTCAAACCTTTTGCAGAGAAACAAGGTCCTTAACAAGGATATTGATGTTTACTATGAATGTTTTCAAATCTTTTGTATAAATTTCATTTACTACGGGCTAAAACCACTCACTATGAGTTACAATTCCCCTATATGATAAATGTTTCCTCTTCTAGGGTTTGGCTAGTCCTTCCATTCATGTAAAAGAGTCTCCTATAACATCGTGGCCAATTTTTTTTTTTTGGTAACAGGTCCTTGTTATATTTATTACCAAAAACTTGGTAGACTTACCAATCCACAACATCCAGTTTACAACTTTGATCCATAGTTATGAATACCGTACCGGAGTGTGTACCGTTTTTTTTACGAAACGATATATACCGGTCTCGGTACCGTCTCAAGATTTTCATCAACAATATCTATTTGTATTATTTATTTACTGGCGAACTATATATATATATAGGGGGCCGATCCACACCCACCGGTGGAGAAATAACAAATTTCTCCACCGAACCGCTGGTCTTACCAGCGGTTGGCCACGTGGGCCAAAAAAGGACGAAAAGGGACAAAAAAGGACGAAAATACTATGATAAATTCATGAAAATATCACGAGAAAATGAAAAACTCGTGAGAAAATGGTGGCAATAATGCCCAACCGCAACTCCTACATGCGGTTGGCATTATTGCCTTCCGTGACCCCACCCCCCACCCGTCACCCCCTTGCCCCCCACCCCCTTGCCCCCCACCCCGTGGCCCCCACCCTATGTCCTTTTCCCCCACCCGTGAACCCCCCTTCCCCCACCCGTGAACCCCCTCTTCCCCCACGTGTCATTACCACCCTACCCCCCCACCCCCACGTGTCATTCCCCCCTCCCCCTCCCTGCTGTTCACTCACGGTTCTTCTCTTCCTCTCTCACTTTTCTCTCTATAAAATCCCTCCTCCCCGAATCATTTCTTCCACCCTCCTCATTCTCCCTATCTCACCTACATACAAACAAAAAAAATTTACGCTAGAAGATCGGTGGATAACCGCTAGAAGACCGGTGGATTTTTCTTGAAATATATCAAGTTAAAACAAGTAAGTATTTTTCAATTTGTTCTTACCAATTGATTGTTTAAATTGTGTTACGCTTAAGTTGTTCTTACAATAGTCTAAAATTCGTGTTTAGGGTGTCAAAGGGCGTCAAAATTACGTTTTGACAAATCGGGGTATTACATTCGAAAAATTCCAAAATAGCGATTTTTTAGGGCGTCAGAAATAGAATTTTTCACGAATTTATAAAAAATAGCTAGAGCTAGATTTTGCCAAAGTACGAAACAGAGACCCTAGTTATTTTCAAAAGATCTATATCAGGTAAAAATTTCAGATTTTTCCAAAGACCGGAAAGGGGTTAACTGATACACGCAACCTTGTAACTTTGCAGTGTAATTTAAAATATCAAGCCAGCGCGATTTCGCGCAAAACTTTTATGAGAACCCTAGGGTGTTGGGAAGTTCCATTCCCCAGGAATTCGGGCCATTCCGAAGCCGTTAGCTAATTTTTTGGCCGAACGGGCTTTTAAGCGCTCGATCCGGACACCGGTTCGGGATTTTTAGGCGAAAAATCCGTAAAATACTTTTTAGATCAAGAATGAACTCAGGAAGCTTAAAATAGCATTTTAAAGCACTTTTGATATTTTCTGAAGCCAGGGGGTATTTTGGTAATTTGCCACCCCGAGAGGGGTATTTTGGTAATTTTCCCGAAAAAATTTTCCAACGGACTTTTAAGTCCAGAAATGTAAGTAAAACGCCTGAAATGTTATTTTGCAGCTGATTGCGGGGCGTAATTGTCGCTAAAGGTGAAAACTTAATTAGACAGTTTTTTTACGAATTTATAAAAAATAGCTAGAGCTAGATTTTGCCAAAATACAAAACAGAGACCCTAGTTATTTTCAAAAGATCTGTATCAGGTTAAAATTTCAGAGTTTTTCAAAGACTAGAAAGGGGTTAACTGATACGCGCAACCTTGTAACTTTACAGTGTAATTTAAAATATCAAGACAGCACAATTTCGTGCGAAACTTTTATGAGAACCCTAGGGTGTTGGGAAGTTCCATTCCCCAGGAATTCGGACCATTCCGAAGTCGTTAGCTAATTTTTTGGCCGAACGGGCTTTTAAGCGCTCGATCCGGACACCGGTTCGGGATTTTTAGGCGAAAAATCCGTAAAATACTTTTTAAATCAAGAATGAACTCAGGAAGCTTAAAATAGCGTTTTAAAGCAATTTTGATATTTTCTGAAACCAGGGGGCATTTTGGTAATTTGCCCCCCCGCGAGGGGTGTTTTTGTAATTTTCCCGAAAAAAAGTTTTTCAGTCCAGAAATGTAAGTAAAACACCTGAAAGGTTGTTTTGAAGCTGGTTTGATGGGCGTTAGGGTGACAATGAACCCCCGGGGGCTATTTTGCTAATTTTACGTTACACAAATCTGTGCTTAAAATAACTTTTAGTTCAGGAAAGGGTGTGAGACACCTGAAAAGTTATTTTAAAGAGTGAATTCAGGAAGCTTGTTGTCAGGGGGCATTTTGGTAATTCGCATCCCCGATAGGGGTATTTTCGTAAATTTGCAGCGTTAAGTTTTTCAAAGGATTTCTTAGTCCAGAAATGTAAGCAAAGCACCTGAAAGGTTGTTTTGAAGCTGATTTGGGGCGTTAGGGTGATAATGAACCCCCGGAGGCATTTCGGTAATTTGTCGCTCATCGGGGGCTATTTTGCTAATTTTACATTATACCAAATTTCTCGAAAGACGGTGGTTTAAATAAATTTTATTCTTCTTTTATTTAAATCTATGACTTGTTGAGAATGATATAATTTTTATTTTTTAGATTCCAGTATAAATATGGATGCAACTGGAGGAAATAATTTTTGTGAAGGTTCTGATCCACCTTACGTTGGTCAAGTTTTTCAAGCACTGGACGAAGTTGAAGCATACTATAGAGCATATTCGAAAACGATAGGTTTCGGTATTAGAACTAAGACGACTAGAAAACGGGCGAATACAGATCAAATTGGTGCAAGACTATTTGAGTGTCATAGAGGAGCACCGCATGTAACTCCGGTCGTTCGGATCAGTGACGAAGGGACAACAAGACAAAGAAAACGGGACACATTTCCGGGTACCGGCTGCAAGGCCCATGTGTATGCAGTACACCGAAAAAATGAAAACCATTGGGTTGTCACAGGAGTGGAGTTGAGCCATAATCATCAGTTGATGACCCCCAGTAAGATTGGTCAAATTCATCAACACCGAGAAATAAGCGCGGCACACAGACAACTAATTTTTACAATGGCCGAGGCTAAAATTCCACCTTCTAAGATGATGGGGGTTTTCTCAAGCCAGGCTGGGGGGATTGACAAGTTGAGTTTCAACGAAGTAGACCTTCGAAATGAACTTCGTGCTCAGAGGAGAGAGTCTTTCGGTAAGAGTGATTCTCAAACTACACTTGATCTCTTCAGGTCCCTTCAGAGTGAGAATTCTGGATTTTTTTACAGTCTCCAACTGGATGATGAGAACCGCATTAGTACTATATTTTGGGCGGACCCCCGTTCTAGAGCTGCTTACCAAAATTTTGGGGATGTTGTGACGTTTGACACCACATACCGCACCAATAAGTACTCTATGCCTTTTGCTCCGTTCACCGGGGTGAACCACCACTATCAGTCAATCTCGTTTGGCTTTGCCCTGCTTAGGGATGAGACGGAGGAGTCATTTACGTGGTTATTTGAAACGTGGCTTCAAGCAATGTATCATATTCCTCCAAAGACCATCATCACCGACCAAGATCTGGCAATGAAAAATGCAATCGCTAAGGTCCTTCCAGATACTCACCATGGCCTGTGCACATGGCACATAAGCAACAAATATCCCGAACGGCTTCACCATGTATATGCAAACCATCCGTCATTCAAGACTGACTTTAATACATGTGTGAAGAAATCGTTGACGGTAGACGTGTTCGAGGAGAGGTGGGCCACGTTAATGGATACTTACTATTTGCACAATCACGAATGGTTACAATCGTTGTATGAGATCAAGACACAGTGGGTCGGTGCCTACACCAAGAATTTTTTTGCAGCCGGAATGACTACGACCTCGAGAAGCGAAGCTATGAATTCATTCTTTGATGGGTACGTAGGCCAGTCTTCAAGTATAGCGGAGTTCGTACTAGAGATGCAGAAAGCCGTTGACAGGCAATTGTACCGTGAGAGAGAAGCCGACGCGGCTACAGTTTGCAAAGAAAGAGCTATACTACTTTATTCACCTTTAGAGGCTCATGCGGCTCAAGTCTATACCAAGGAAATGTTTCGACAGTTTCAAGAGGAACTACTAAAGTCGAATCAATATGGCATGACAAAGTTGCACGAGTATTCCACCAGAGACATCAAGGTTTATGCTTTGACAAATGTGACGAACTTCGCCAATCCGTGCTCTTCGTCGGCTCCGAGGACCAGACGACATTTTACCGTAGCAATTTGTAAGGACACTGGGTTGGTTAATTGCAACTGTCAACTGTTTGAGCATAAAGGTATACTTTGTCGACACGCGTTGAGGGTTTTGAGCGCCAAGAATGCTAGTGAAATCCCTCCACCGTATATCTTGGAACGGTGGACGAAGGAAGCCAACAGAGTCCACGGTCACATTCCTTACGTGCCCAATGTTTCAGTTGATTTCGAGCAATCTGAGTCGCTGCGATATAATCACCTTTGTAACATCATGCACGGTTTATCAATGGATGCAGCGTCGACATTTGATGGGTACAGGTATCAAGTTGAAGCAGCCGCACGGGATAAGGCTATGCATGCACAGTTTAGGATGGCATTACCAGAAACTGTGGACACTCCGACTACTCGACCAACTCCAGGCGGTAGATTCAATCGAGCCAAACAGCCAGTCATTGACGGCACTGACCTACAACGTGAGGAGGACGACATTTTTGATCCAATTATTTCTCAAACAAAAGGGCGAAAACGAGCAATACGCATGAAGAATCCGATTGAAGAAGCAACGGGTCAAAAAAAATTACGAAAGTGTGCGTTGTGTAATAAGATGACTGATCATGACAAGAGAAACCATTATAAAGTGTTAGGTATCGAACCTGGCAGTATGGTCGAGGAGGACGATGATGAGGAAGAGTGTTAGGGTTAATGTTTCAGTTGTATAAATTGAACTTTTATAATGTTTAAATTTGTGATTTGGTTTGTGCAATCTTTAATTTGTGATTTGATTTGTGGATTATTGATATTTTTGGTAACTCCGTTTTCGGGCACACTTTAGGCCCCAATTGATAGCTTCCGAAAAAAGTTGTAATTTTTTTTGTCACTTTTTTTCCGCTCATTGCACTTCAGGCACGCTAGTTAGCCCATTTGTAAGACTTTCGGCGAAAAACGAGACACATTAATTTTTGAGTTTTCCTAGGAAGGGCCTATTCGGGCACACTTTAGGCCCCAATTGATAGCTTCCGAAAAAAGTTATAATTTTTTTTGTCACTTTTTTTCCGCTCATTGCACTTCAGGCACGCTAGTTAGCCCATTTGTAAGACTTTCGACGAAAAACGAGACACATTAATTTTTGAGTTTTCCTAGGAAGGGCCTATTCGGGCACACTTTAGGCCCCATTTGATAGCTTCCGAAAAAAGTTGTAATTTTTTTTGTCACTTTTTTTCCGCTCATTGCACTTCAGGCACGCTAGTTAGCCCATTTGTAAGACTTTCGGCGAAAAACGAGACACATTAATTTTTGAGTTTTCCTAAGAAGGGCCTATTCGGGCACACTTTAGGCCCCATTTGATAGCTTCCGAAAAAAGTTGTAATTTTTTTGTCACTTTTTTCCGCTCATTGCACTTCAGGCACGCTAGTTAGCCCATTTGTAAGACTTTCGGCGAAAAACGAGACACATTAATTTTTGAGTTTTCCTAGGAAGGGCCTATTCGGGCACACTTTAGGCCCCATTTGATAGCTTCCGAAAAAGTTGTAATTTTTTTTGTCACTTTTTTTCCGCTCATTGCACTTCAGGCACGCTAGTTAGCCCATTTGTAAGACTTTCGGCGAAAAACGAGACACATTAATTTTTGAGTTTTCCTAGGAAGGGCCTATTCGGGCACACTTTAGGCCCCATTTGATAGCTTCCGAAAAAAGTTGTAATTTTTTTTGTCACTTTTTTTCCGCTCATTGCACTTCAGGCACGCTAGTTAGCCCATTTGTAAGACTTTCGGCGAAAAACGAGACACATTAATTTTTGAGTTTTCCTAAGAAGGGCCTATTCGGGCACACTTTAGGCCCCATTTGATAGCTTCCGAAAAAAGTTGTAATTTTTTTGTCACTTTTTTCCGCTCATTGCACTTCAGGCACGCTAGTTAGCCCATTTGTAAGACTTTCGGCGAAAAACGAGACACATTAATTTTTGAGTTTTCCTAGGAAGGGCCTATTCGGGCACACTTTAGGCCCCATTTGATAGCTTCCGAAAAAGTTGTAATTTTTTTTGTCACTTTTTTTCCGCTCATTGCACTTCAGGCACGCTAGTTAGCCCATTTGTAAGACTTTCGGCGAAAAACGAGACACATTAATTTTTGAGTTTTCCTAGGAAGGGCCTATTCGGGCACACTATAGGCCGCATTTGATAGCTTCCGAAAAAAGTTGAAATTTTTTTTGTCACTTTTTTTTCGCTCATTGCACCTCATGCACGCTAGTTAGCCCATTTCTATGAATTTCGGCGAAAAGCGAGACGCGTAATTTTTTCGAATGCCGTCATATGAAAGGTATATTCGCGCACATTTTAGCGCCAAATTCATAGCATGCGAAAAATTATGTACATTTCTTTTTGGTACAATTTTTTGTAACATCACAGCAGCTAGCCACGCACGTCAGGATAATGGTAATGAATGCGTCTAGCTTCATTCTTTTTCAGCTCCCAGGCTATCCTATACCTAAACGTCAAGGCATCCTTCCTAGTCCACGAGGAGTGTTTGAGCACTTCCGAGCGAGCAACGTAGTCCATGTACTTGAGGACGTAAATCCCGCAATCGTGACCGTTATATTGCTTTGGTCGGTCCTTTATCATCACGACCGTCCAAGGGTCACCCTGTGGCCGTCCGCATGCTAGCGAGAGGACAGTAGTCTGCATCCAACAATAAAAACGAGAATCAAGCCTATGAGACAAGAACAATATACTATGGGCCAAGGTCAAAAAATAAATACTAACCACTAAAGTGATGTACTCGTTGTACATCTGTGCCAGCAGCTGTCCAGGCTCGTCCTCCCTTAGGCTATCGTATATGTGAACCGTTCTGAACGCTGGATGGAGAACTAATAGGAACCAGTGGTTTGCATGATGACAGGGTATCATGATAAGGTTCGCATCAGCAGCGGGACATTGATAGTCTGCGTTCATCATGCCTAACACGTTTCGACCTGGTTTCCACTTACTCCTACCGCCCCCTCGCCTCCATTCTGTGAATTCTCTCACCGTTAATTCCACAAAATGAGTGGGATACATGTTAAGCTTCAAATATTCAGAACGGTTAAAACGTTGCTCTCTAATCCGGAGCAGTTCTATGTAAGCGTTCATGACAAAATTTGAAAGATCTGTCTCCGGCGCCAACGTTCTGATATCCTCATGACCTAGGAATGTCGCAAGGGGAAAGTCTGCTGAATTGACAGGCTCATGCCCAAAGTAGTGCCGGTCGATCCAAGCCATCTTGTCCGACCTCAATGGCTTCGTCGCTTGTCCTTTGTCCGACCGAAAGCTTGGGCGCGAGGCCTGGATTCCTACTTGGGGAACCTGACTCTGGCACTGAGAGTCGTATGCGTCAGGAGGCAAGCGACTATACGGCTCCCACACCTGACTCTGGGGCTGATAGTCGTACGCGTCAGGAGGAGGGCGACCAGACGGCTCCCACACCTGACTCTGGGGCTGATAGTTGTACGCGTCAGGAAGAGGGCGACCAGACGACTCCCACACCTGACTCTGGGGCTGATAGTCGTACGCTTCAGGACGAGGGCGACTAGACGGCTCCCCTTCGTAACCCCGGTACGCAAGACTAAAGTTTTGAACTTCAGTCTTGTACTTCTCAATGGACCTCTTGAGATTGTCAGGAGCCTGCGCGACAAACCAGTCAAACGACTCCAGCTGCTTGAACACCTCAATGCCCTGGTCAACCTAAAAAACATGCATAGAAAAATATGGCTAATCATATTTGACAAATGGTCGATAAGGTGCGCAAATAAATTATCAAACAACACTAGCATGACTTACAATGGCCAATGCCCAGAACTGGTCATAGACCTCACGTGGCGCGTACGATGTCTTCTTCACCTGGGAAGGGCGATTCACCCTCGTGCGCGTCACCCTGAGAAACCACTGTAAGTATTCCTCAGTACTAATGCCGTCGTGCTTCAGCGATACAAGGCTATCATACGTTTCCTGCCAGGTATTCCACTGGTGCACCTCGTCACCCAACAAAATCAAGGCATCAGCCACCTCGAAGTTCGGCCCTCGACCACCCCTGTATGGCCGCATGTCTACAGCGGGTTTTGGTATCCCTTGTGGACAGCCAGCTTGCTTCATAGCTCGATCGGGCATCTGAAACTCACATTCTTCGAAGTGAATGAGCGGCACCCGAACCAAACCTGCCAGCACGTACGACACCGGAAGTTGCCAACACCACTCATCCAACAGATGCATCACCTTGCCATATGGCTGCCACGTCACCTGGGATGCATCTAGTATCTCTAGTTCCCCCCGATAGAACTTTAGATGGTGGTGAGGGTCTACCCGTCTCCACCTCCGGTTGGTCGTAGGCCCCCAGGCCCACACCCTAGGCCACGTCTCATCGGAATCTACCAACGGTTGTGGACGACCCATGGGTAGCCTCTCGTAAGACCAAACCTGTGAATGCAAACATTATATGGAATTAGTAATTAATCCCGAATATATTGACTAAGGATCCTACCAAGAAAATAAATGCTCATACCTGTAATAGAGTCAGGCAGGCGGCAATGGACTTGGCACCGTTTCTCGTAGCCTTATGCAGTGCTCGATATAGGTGCGCAAGGACAGCTGAACCCCACGAATAGGAGTATACCTCCTCAAGATCCTCCAAGAACACCATATACTTCGGATGCACCGTGTTTTTCGAATGCGTCGGAAGTAATATAGCTCCAATAATATACAGAAGGAATGCCTTCGTATACGTCACGAAATCTTGAGGAGTGTATTCATCCGGTAGCACGCCGTACTGCTCTCTCAGCCATTTAAGCTTGACGCCGTTTGTTGTAAGCGCTGCCCTTGGAATTCCCGGAAAATACTGCATAGCCATATTCGCTATGGATGCAGACGGCACGTTCAAAGTAACGGGTCTGCCGTGACATGGGATTCCAAGTATAAATCCGACGTCCTCTAACGTAACAGTCATTTCACCAAACCGGAAGTGAAATGAGTTCGTCTCGCTCCTCCATCGTTCAACTAGAGCGGATATAAGGCAATCGTCGTGTCGAGACCATTTCCCGGGATCGGTGAACAGGGTTAAATTTTGACGGTGTAATAGCTGTATTTGTTCCTCGTTTAGTACCCACTCTTCAAGGTGCCTTGTGCTTTGAATTGTTTCCAAAACACCCCTATCGACACCGTCAAATACGTGCCTCGCGACGTGGTCATCGTCATCGTATAGGATTGATGTATCATGAGGTCCAGAGCTGAAATTCATACCTTTAAGAACAAAATATAATTATAAACCAACTTAGCGTCCATAATATCCATAATATTTACATTCCAAAACTATAACTGGATCTTTAACCTAGCTTACCAACACATTAGCAATAGTCATTATTTCAATGTATTAAAACAAATCCTCAATTCCCACCACTCCGAACGCTTAATTACGCTAGTTCCCACTGAATTTAGCGCCAACGTGGTTATATAGCAATATATAGCCCGATGGCCCCTACACCTCCAACACCTCAAAACCGCTTTAAAGTCAAGTTTTTAAATGTATTACGTCAATTATATACCAAATATATCAGGAAAAATTTTAAAGGGGGCAAGTTACCAAAACACCCGCTACTTATGCAAAATATCCCCTGGCAGTCATCGCCGGTGCGTCACAAGGTTCAGAACATCTGGAACAAAATAAGTTTTCGGGTGTCTCACACCCTTTCCTGAACTAAAAGTTATTTTAAGGTATGAATTTTAAGCTGGATCCTTCCTAGCAAAATAGCCCCCGAACATCGGCAAATTACCGAAATGCCCCTGAGCGTTCACTATCACCCCAACGCCCCCGAACCAGCTTCAAAACAACATTTCAGGTGGTTTACTTACATTTCTGGACTAAAAAGTCGTTTGAAAAACTTGGCACGGGAAAATTACCAAAACACCCCTTGGCGCGGGAAAATTACCAAAACACCCCTACGCGCGCCACGTCAGCTTCAAAACAACATTTCAGGTTTTGTAATTATATTTCTGGACTAAAAAGTCCGTCAAAAAACTTAGCACTGTAAAATTACCGAAATACCCCTCTCGGGGCGGCGAATTACCGAAATGCCCCTGGCATAAAAAAATATCAAAAGTGCTTCGAAATGCTACTTGAGGCTTCCTGAATTCATTCTTGACATAAAAAGTATTTTACGGAGGTTTCGCCCAAAAATCGCGAACCGGTGTCCGGATCAAGCGCTTAAAGGGCCGTTCGGCCAAAAAAATAGGTAACGGCTTCGGAATGGCCCGAATTCCTGGGGAATGGAACTTCCCAACATCCTAGGATTCTCATAAAAGTTTCGCGCGAAATCGCGCTAGCTTGATATTTTAAAATACACTGCAGAGTTACAAGGTTCCCCGTATCAGTTAACCCCTTTCCAGTCTTTGGAAAAATCTGAAATTTTTACCTGAGACAGATCCTTTAAGAATAACTAGGGTCTCTTTTTTGTATTTTGGCAAAATCTAGCTCTAGCTATTTTTTATAAATTCGTGAAAAACTGTCTATATTTGGCACCCTAAAAAATCTCTGTTTTGGAATCTATAAATGTAATACGCTGATTTGTATAAACCTAACATTGAATTATAAGGAAATTCAAAATACTTACTTGTTGTGACTTGATGTATTTAAAGAAAAAACTACCGATCTTCTAGCGGTTATCCACGATCTTCTAGCGTAAAATTTTTTGATTTGTATTGTTGTGGAGATTATGTAGGTGAGATATGAAGTACGAAGGAAGTTGGTAAAAGATGACAGAGTGCAGAAGAAGGGTTCGGGGGAGGGGATTATAAAGAGAGAAGCGAGGAAGAGAGAAGAAAAAAGACAGAAAAAAGTGAGGAAGGGTGGGTGTTTATGCGGTCAAAGGCTGCTGCAAAAAAAAAAATTCGGCAGAAGGACACCACGTTGGGGCATCACGGGGGAGGGAAGGACGACACGTGGCATCGTGGGGAAGGACACCAGGTGGGGCATCACGCGGGGGGGCGCCACGTGGCAGGGGAGGGGGGCAGGGACCAACCGCGGGTTGTAGGAGCGGTTGGGCCCTGCGGATGAGGGGAGGGGACGCCACGTGGCAGAGGGAGGGGACCAACCGCGGGTCGTAGGAGCGGTTGGGCCACGTGGCAGGGGGAGGGGACGCCACGTGGCAGAGGGAGGGGACCAACCGCGGGTGGTACCGGCGGTTGGGCCACGTGGCATCCCCTCCCCCTGCCACGTGGCAGAGGGAGGGCACCAACCGCGGGTGGTACCAGCGGTTGGGCCACGTGGCAGGGGGAGGGGACGCCACGTGGCAGGGGCGGGGACCAACCGCTGGTGGTACCAGCGGTTGGTCCCCGCCCCTGCCACGTGGCGTCCCCTCCCCCTGCCACGTGGCCCAACCGCTGGTACCACCCGCGGTTGGTGCCCTCCCTCTGCCACGTGGCAGGGGGAGGGGATGCCACGTGGCAGGGCCATCGCTAATACCGCCGGTTGGCCATGCTGGTGGGCCACGTGGCAGGGGGAGGGGGACGCCACGTGGCAGGGGCCATGGGGTTGGGCCACGTGGCAGGGGTGGGGGACGGCACGTGGCAGGCATATTAATGCCAACCGCTGGTTGTGCATGCGGTTGGTGTCCTTTTTCTCTCTCGCCATTTTCTCACCATTTCTCGTGCCATTTCTCGTGCCTTTTTTGCCATTAATGCAGTGACCGTACACCTTTTTCGCCTTTTTGTCCCACGTGGCCAACCGCTGGTAAGACCAGCGGTTCGGTGGAGAAATTTGTTATTTCTCCACCGGTGGGTGTGGATCGGTCCCCATATATATATATATATATATATAGCTGATCCATTGCTATATATAGCAAATATGGAGTTAAGTTGCAAGCGCGATCTGACCGTCCATCCTGAAAGATGGACGGCCCAGATCGCGCCTTTTTCGAAAAGTGTCAGTCGTCCGCGACATAGTGTCGCGGACGGACTTTTTACCTTTTTGCCCCTCTACCCGTCCTCTACACTGTATCACGGACGGTCCAAATCTTTTTTTTACGTTTTTTTTAAGTTCGTCCGCTACATAATGTAGCGGACGTTTTTTTGACAAAAATACCCTCATGTTCCATCCGCTACATTATGTAGCGGACGAGTAGGCAGGCACTATTTTTTTTTCTGTCCTTTCTCTCATTAAAATCCTGACATGGTTCTCTCTCTCTCATTTTTCTCGTCAATTTCTGATACTCTCTTTCCTTTCTCTCTATCTCTCATCAATTTATGACACTTTCTCTCTCCTTTCTCTCTCTTTCTCTCACCATGATTTCTTTTATGGGTTCTGGATGTAGCACAAATTTTTATAGCATGGATCTTGTTCAGCCGCGAAGAAGAGACGTCGAAGAGCAGCGCCGGCGCATTCAGGCTCGAAGAAAAGGCATTCAAGTAACAGTGCTACTGCCTCACGGTAGTGTCCCTTTGTTCATTTCTCCCTCACACAAGCACACATGCACTCTCACGCAAGGCAGCAACCTGATGCTACTCCCCTCTCCTTTTTTCACACACAGGTGCACTAATCCCCTCGCCCTCACCTCCTCACGGCAGCCATGGCTGCTTACCCACGAACCCATCACTGTATCTCATTAGAGCCCGTTTAACCCTCTCTTTCTTACTTTGTTTCTGCAAACTTTTATCATTTAGGTAACCATACAAACAAAAAACATTATCTGAACAAAAAATGTTTCCAAAAGGCCAAATTCACAAAGACAAAGCAGAATATGAGAGAAAGACAGAACAAATGTTTCCCAGAACTTTTATCCCATCTGTGCACTACCGAGACAAAGCAGAACATGAGAGAAAGGACAGAACAAATGTTTCCCATAACTTTTATCCCATCTGTGCACTACCGTGACAAAGCAGAACACGGCAAACATAAAAATTATAATTCATGACTCACCACAACAGAACAAATTCCGGGGAAGAGGCCCGCGCAGGTAACAGCTCTAATGAGAAAGGACAGTGAGAGAAACGAGAGAGAGAGAGAGAGATGTCAGAAGGACAATGAGAGAAAGGACAGAGAAAGAGAAAGACAAAAAAAGTGTTTGTCAACTCGTCCGCTACATAATGTAGCGGATGGAACATGAGGGTATTTTTGTCAAAAAACGTCCGCTACATTATGTAGCGGACGAACTTAAAAAAAACATAAAAAAAAGATTTGGACCGTCCGCGATGCAGTGTAGCATTTTTGTCAAAAAAACGTTCGCTACATTATGTAGCGGACGAACTTAAAAAAAACATAAAAAAAAGATTTAGACCGTCCGCGATACAGTGTAGCGGACGGGTGGAGGGGTAAAAAGGTAAAAAAGTCCGTCCGCGACATAGTGTCGCGGACGACTGACAGTTTTCGAAAAAGGCGCGATCTGGGCCGTCCATCTTTGAGGATGGACGGTCAGATCGCGCTTGCAACTTAACTCCATTTGCTAGCGCGAGCAATGGATCAGCTCCCTATATATATATATATATATATATATATGCCATATTCCCGCCGCACCCGTATCCTAAAATTTTCAAAAATGTCGTATCTGCACCCGTGTCGTATCCGCTCCCTCACCCGTACCCGTGCTTCTTAGAAGCCGCTTATCTTTTCCTTTTGGGATCTTGCACTACTGTATCATTTATAGTAACTTGATTTCAAGTATGTCTTTAATCTACGGTTTATCAGTTGGTGTTTTACTTTCTCATCTCTGCAGAATGTGCTTGAAACTTGTATAAACATGCCCATACATAATATATATATATATATATATATATATACAGATATCTAGCGGTGTCCAAAATTTGCTATTGCGGTGTCATCCCCGTTAGTGTTGGTGTCGGACGCAGTGTCCGTGTCCGTGCTACTTAGCCTCTCATGAACCAGTTAAGATCCACAGCAAGTAGAACACAAGATTTGGTGAAATTTATATCATCTTTGAGCCAACCAGTCAGAGACTTAGCCCAGAGATTGTGGCGTCCATAGTCTGGGAGTGATCAGGGCGAAGGAAGTGCCCTCGCCTATATATATCTGTGTGTGGGGGGGGGGGGGGGGGTGTGGGGGGGCGTGGTTTGGGGTTGAACCCAGGTACACACAAGGGGAATTTTGGGGAAAGATGAAATCATAAAAGAGAGACTTGCCGTTTGTATACGGGCTACCTAGGAAACCCAAAAAATTCGCCGCACCACATACCATAGATTCACTCTTCGCGCAAGAATAAATACCTAGAAGGAAATGGAAGGTAAAGGATCTACGGAGGGTGACAACGAATAGGTAGGAAGAGAGAGATAGGAAGAATCGAACGGCAGAGTAGGTTAGGTAGAAACCCTAGACGGGAGGGGTAGCAGCAGGGAGGAGAGTACTTAAGAGAGGCTTGTGGGACTTTCCAGCTGTAACGTAACGATTACAATTTTTTCGAGACCCCATAGTCCACAGTGTTTCCAGAGCGTCAATACCATTATCTTCAGGGAATGATGAATGTAATACTCCCTCCGTTCCTAAAAGAGTGATTCATTTGACTTTACACGTATATTAAGGATTTAGGTTATATATTGTGTGTCTTTTTCATTTTACTCTTTAGAGAGAGGGGGAAGAGAGTGGGCTATGAGAGAGAAAATTGGTTGGTAGATTGTTAAATGTGGAGAGAAAAATAAAATAAAAAAGTGTAAAGTGGTGGGCCAGGGAGAAAAAATGAGTTAATAGAGAATTAAATGTGGTGAGAGAAATAGAATAAAAAAAGTACAAAAATGGTAAATATGTAAAAATACCTACAAAATTTTTTCTGATTTGGAAGTGATCAATTTTGTGAGACGGTTCAAAAAGGAAATATGATCAGTTTTTCAGGGACCGAGAGAGTATATGCTAAGCACATTCTAAGAAAGTTTCAATTCTTTTGAGTAGGGGAGTAAACAATCATGCCATCTTTACTGTGATTATCATCACTCTCCTATTTGTATGATCTTACTTCGTTTTACCTGAAAGCTGGAGAAAAAAGTAACTCTTTACTTCATTTAAGTTCCTTACTTGTATGTTAAGCATTCTATATCTGTGGCACCGGTTTATCCTTTCCCCCTTTGGTCCCTTGCAACTGTGGACCCAATGTTGTAAACTTAATTAATCCTGAGACTCATAGTCTGCAACTGGGTTTAAAGGGGACTTAAGAGCATGTCCACACGCTGCTTCTTCACCCGTTCATCTCATACTCTCTTTTCGTTTTCTTGCTTTTTCCCTAACTAGGCTGTCATGTTTCACAGGGAGACAAGCTGGAAATAGTTGTCTTAAATGCTGATGGTATCCGTCGTGAATACATGGAGCTCCGCAAGGATTGATGATTCTCTTCCCTGGCAATGTAGCTGCATTCTGCCCTGTTGAAACCGGTTTTGCAACCGACTAGATATGCAGATGATTATTGTGGCTGTTTATCTTGTTCACATTACCTGTTGGTTACAAGCACTTGGCTTATTACATTCATGGATCCTCCTTCAACTTTATCTCCAGCTAGACGGAGATGTCTTTATTATGATTCTGGACTCCACATCTATGTAACATCTTTGGATGAATTAATTTTATGTTTTGAGAAAGATGAAATTAGATGCTTTACAGCTGAGAAAGAAAACTGATGATGTTTGTGTGATGCTCCTGTGAGAAAGAAAGCTGTAACAACCTCCATTGTGCTCAGATGTATATTACCAAATTATTTTTTTCAAATGCTTCATGTTTTTTTTTTTTCAGAATCTTAATATCAAATACTGGACTTGTAGGTTGGCATAATCATTAGCCAAGTTATTAACTGCCAGAGAAATCATCCAGTTTAGTATCGCACTTGTTGTCAAAATAAACGCTCTTTGCCAGAGCACGTCTACAACGTTTGAGACCACATAACAGATCCCTCATCCCCGGCCTCTTCCTCCGTGGACACTCTGGAAGTTGCCGATTAAAGTTCATCAAAAGCTATCCTCTGAAGTCCATCCTTTCTTCTCCAGTTCTAACCGCAATGCCTGATACAAACACCAAAAGGTTCATAAATAAGCTAGGATTCAGAATGCAACGTTCTGTGGTATGATGTGATTATTACCTTTATTCTCTTTCGGTTGATGTCAAAGTCAAAGCTGCCTAAACGTGATGCAGATCGGTACTGAACAATTGATTTCTTGGCAGGGGGGAACCAAAACTCGACATCATCCACAAACTGATGGCGCAGAAAACCATGAGGAAAGAATTTAATTCTAGAAGTATCAAGCCTTCAAACTAATAGAATGGTAAGAACGATGTGTTACACGTACCCCAAGTATAGGGCTTTCGTACTCTACGTGGATGTAATCGTCTCTCTTCTCTAATATCTTTGGTGTGAACTTGTCTGGTTTTGTAGTTTTTATCTGCAAATGAGGATTATGACTTTAATTTTGGCTTATTCTAAGGTAAAAAGAAGCTATTACTAATGACTTTCATAAGGCAGCAAAACTTATGGACTGGAGATAAGAAGAAATTTTCGTCCTTTACCACTTGAAGAAGCTCCTGCATTGCTTTTTCTCTACTCACAGGATTTTTAACTCCACGACCTTCTTCTGGGTTGTAGTTCCTGCAACAAAATGGACCAATGAAGCACGCCCACACACCCTCCCGCACGCACAAAGACCGACAAACACAGAAAGACTGATATGATTTTCTCTGACAGCAACTCTGCTGAAGTTATCACTTCCTGATACACATTAACTGAGAATTTTTTCTTTTCCTAATTTCCACTCTTTCTAGAATCCATTTCCATGAACTTCTTTTCTGCAAAAAGTCTTCTAATGTCAAGAAGTAGGTCCAAATATGTGACCTCTACCATGTAGCTTATTCTGGAGTGAGATGCCAATTTGGTGGCTGGTTGTTTTTCATGGCTTCACAAAGGAAAGTTCCTTTGGAGCATGGTAGTAGTGCACTTAATCATACAGTTCCTTCAGTTTCACTTTCCTAGAAACAAGAAGAAAGTGTACCTTATGCTTGCGTTGTCAAAAAATCAGGTTGGTACTTGGATTATCCACTCAGGGTGGGAATTTATCCTACCAAAACCAGTGTTCCGCTAATTGGACTGCCATGTCTACACAAGAAAAAAAGAGGAAGGAAGAATAAGAGATCTCACCATGGTGGGGCATAATGGGCAAGATCACTACTATTCTCAGAAGTTGAGATGCAATTCTTGGTGGCAGGACACAATGCTAGACCTTGTTGATTCTTCTGTACCCCAAGGTAATCGGGTTTCTTTCCGCTGCATCTCACATATGCAATCACACATTAGATTTATGGTTTCTCAAATTGTTTAAGTATTGTCAAATCAACAGTAGTTTTGATAAGAGTAGTGAACAATTCTCAGATCATGCTGGAATAGGGGGAGAGAAATTGGAACCTTGCACCATTAAGTGGATTAATGTGGAAATCCCATTATAACAACATGCTCGTGATTCAAGTGGCATGATCATATCTGCATTTGCACCGAGAATCTGACTTGTTTAGTTTGTGCTTGGGTCCAGCTAAACAGAAGTCATCTCAGGCTTTGCTCGTGTTCATGACGAGGTCAGATATTGCTTGTTCAAGTGTTCAGATTTACGAGAATTGGATCTGCCCATCTAACAAGATGAACGAACTTGATGCCACGTACACAGAGGCATATGGCCGGTTATACCTAAATGCGGCACCCCCGCCCTTTTCCAAATAGATAACCCAGCAACCAGGCGGTATTAGAGTCGGCGTAAAGCCCAATAGACAAGGCTGTGGCATTAATGCCAGGCTTGTCTTCTGTCTACCACCATGCCCCATGCGCAACCATTGCGCTAGGCGCTCATACAATGAGTCTGTAACAGTTAAGACGCCCAATCCGTGGCGCCCTCACTAGGAGCGATGAAATAGCTTCCCTCTGAGTTCCATCTTACAATTGCAAGCCGCAGTTCTCTGTGGCTTCATCACTCACCCTGGCATCCTCCCCATAATCTCTTGTAGCATGGAAAGTACGGATGCGTCGTGCCCACAGTGGTCCAACACTCCACAGGAAAGCTGGTTTGGACTTTGATACCACTTGGACCCAAGTACATCTAGGCACATATGGTTGGTTATACCTAAATGAGGCCCTAGACCAGCCCTCCCAATAGATCCCCTATGAGTTGAGCTCCTGTTAGAGCTTGAGTTCAGGTCATGTTTGTGTTTAGCTTGGCTCATCAAACAGAGCCAACTACTTTTTCGCAACAAACTCAATGCCTAATGTGACACCAACCACATGCATTTTGTGTACCAGTGAAAATAACCACATTTAAGTTTGCATTTATAATGGATGATTGTTGTAATTTAATATGTATGTAACATAAGCTCGAGTAGCCTCTTGAGGAGTTTATTACTTAGTAGCAAGAAACTCCTCATACGGTGACACTTCTCTGTTGGAAAGTCGCTTTTGCGATCCCAAGTTAGGAGCTCCATGGGATGCCGTTGCAAGCTAAGATCGGAACTCGATCCCGTCAGCTGGACAGAGAAGCATGGAACGAGTGAGAGAGTACATGAAAATCAAGCCTTTTTCGACTCTACCTTGTTTTCCCTCTTCCTCAAGACCTTAAAGCCTCCTTGTCCTTTGCTGACTACCCTCATCGAGAGAACATAGCTTGTCAATTAGTGCTCTCTCTCTTCAATTCATTTTTGGCCCTATGTCTAATACTAGTAGATAGGAAATGTGCCACCTAGAAATGTCTCGAGAAGTGAGCACTTGCAGCAGAAATCTGGTAGCCACTTGATGTGTTCAGTACAAAGTAACAATTTTCAAGGAAAAAGTGTATACATTATAAGTAAGTGCGAGCTATATTAAACAACAATAATACTCTTTAAGCACTTATTTATTTAAGCAGCTCCCAACCTTAGATTCTACCACCCACCCCCGCTTCGTGCAACTAAGGTTTATTGTGCATGAAATTATTCTTAAACAGCTAGGAAATGTTCAAAGCCAAAACGGTAATCAAACGAGTTTACTTTTAAGATCAACTCAAGAGTGTTTAGTGTATGTATGACCTTCAGCGCTATCAGAACCTCTCGATCCACGAGGCTGTTCGTGAACATATTGGCTCACTTACAGCCGTATCATAGTTTATTAGAACCAAACCGGACCGACCAGTTGGACTGGTTTAACCGTGACCCGGTGCTTTGGCTGGTTTGGCTCCATTGATGGCCTGGAATTGCACATGGGCCGCATAGAACTGCTCTAAACCGGAGAATTTCCCGCGATCCGGGCCAAACCAGGCGGTTGACCCATGGACACCTGTACAATTTTCAAAAAATCTTTAAAAACATAAATGAAGCTACTGAATTTCGAACAACCGGACGCGTTGTTTATTGGGCATGAACCAACCTGAAGGGACAACTACGTGCTGTCGTTACAAAACAACATCAAATTATTTTACTTCAACTAAAACTATTGAATTAATTATAGTTTCTCTTTTTTGGAGTATTTTATCATAAATCTGGTTGTACCACCGGTCGAATCAATGAACCGTGAACCGGTTTTCTTGCCTGTTCGATGTCCAGTCCAGTCCAGTTATGATAACTATGAGCCGTATGACTTTCCAACAACTAAACTAGTTTTTGACTTAAAAACAAAGAACACCACCTACATCCAAAAAAACCCCTTGCATCTCTTCTCTCCAGAAAGAGCAGCCGCCGCCGCCCCTTCCTCCTTCAGCTTCCATGGCTGTGAGGATGGAAGGGGAGGCCCCCTCTCCGGTACTCCTTCCTCTTTTGTTTCTCTTTCTCTTTTTCGTGTCTTTTGCTTCCCCCACCTCGGCACTCCACCTTTGCCGCCATTCGCCACCACCCTCCTCCACTCCCCGATCTCCACCACCACCCACAGATCGGAAGTTCTCCAGCCACAAATTTACCCCCTCCAACTCGCTACCAGATCCGTCATGATCATCGGACCTCTGATCCGATTGGTTTGGGCTGAAATCTATGACACCGGTCCGATATGGCGGGGTTGTGGCTTGCAGAAGATGGATCTAGTAGAGGACGATGTTGCCGACTCCTTTCGAGCTGCGGATCAATCTGATTCGGCCTTAGGAATTCACTTCATCTCCTTTGGATCCGACGATAACCGTTGCAGTAGTCTAAACTGCCAATTTATGCGGCCCCTGGAATTGATGCCTCGATGCATCTCCTCCACCCTGTTACCATTTGATCTGGATTTTGTAAATCCAATGTGGTAATACTTATCGTTTATGCTTTCTGTCAAGGCCATGTTGGCCGGTTTAAATTCCAGGGTCAAGCTTCTGCTTGTGCCCTTTTGGTACTTGTTTTCAGAGCCAAACGTTGTGCTCTTTTAGGTTGTACGTTTGGTTCTTAGTTTATGAAATTTCCTTTTGACCAAAAAAAAAACTAGTTTTTGACTAAACTTGCCCTGGTGGTATGAGGGTTTTCAATCTTGTAAAATGCTCTGCTACTTTTGTCGGAATCTATATTGTGGACCCATGTATCATTTTGCTTTGGCACTAGTATCAGCCTTCCTCGAACCACAAGTTCCCCCCTACGACTGTTTGGCAGCTTGGCAGTTCTGAAGTTGAGGACTGGAATGAGATAAAAAGGCAGTTCTACCCAGGACTCTACATTGAACCCAAAAAAGAACTGCTGCCAGACATACCCTTATAAATTGAATTGGCGAAGGAGGAAGAAAGGCGAACCTTAAGCTGAGGATGGCCCCAAACACTGCAATCTCGCTGCTTCTCAGTATTATTTCCCTTCATAATCGTACTTTATACTCAGAACAAATTGAGACAGCTATACGCATGAAAATGGAGAGGGATGGACTGAAGAGAGGTGGTACCTTCGACCCAGTTGGTCATTTGAGTTGTTCTGCTGCTGCGGTTGCTGTTTGGACGCAGCAATACGAGGAAGGCGAGAGCCATGGTAGCCTATTCTCCGGTTTTCATAGCTGCTGTAATGGGCACTTAGTGATGCCATTGAAGCCATTGGCACAGAATCTGTCTTCCCCTCTCTCCGTAATTTTTATGTATTAAGCATGTTTGTAGTCACACGTGTTAAAGCAAATAGGATCTCGTTAGATTTTACATGGAGTACTACTTTGCGGGAAAAATTCTTCTGTTTGTGTTTGTGTGCACAAAATAACTTGGACTTTCTATTTTTAATTCCCACTATATCCCAAATTTCTAAATTGATGCTTCGTACAGTTGGCCATTACGACTTAAAAAGTTTATGAATGTATATTAATTTTTGAAGGACAAATTAAGCGATTAACGGTAAAAGTGTAAATGATAATCAGATCATGATAGTTAAAGACCGTGAGACAGTAACATTGTCATAATCCTTCCAATTTTCCCCATAACCAAAGCAACAACTTTCATGGTTTCATCCATTCTTTCATTCTTATTACAAGGTCCAATTTTTAACTTAAATGCTTAATCAAGTCCAAATACTTTAAGTTGTTATTTAGGGTTTGTGATCTTGGTGGCAACGGGTCTGTGGTGCTCTTGGTGAAGGCTATGGCGAGTTTGTGGTTGTGGCAGGTTCGCGATTGTCTTGTTGATGGCATTTCTATAGTGGTCTTGCCGTCTTGGTGGAGGTTGTGGCAGGTCAGTGGCGGGTTTGTGTTGGTCTTGGTGATGGCACCATTATGGTGGGTGATAATGGGGAAATGGGGGAGGAAGTGGCAGTCGCAGTGGTGGTCATGTGGTATTGATGGTGGGTTTGGAAAAAGAGGAATTTTTACCAAAATGTCTCAAAGGGATTCTCATGTAAATTAAAAATGTAAAACAGATCTGTCTCATACACGCTGACAATGTGAACGGCCAAATATGACTGACAACTTAAGTTAAGGTGCCGGCGGTTGCTATCGATGAGCTCCCATCATCCTTTGACTTGATCGGATACTTGAATGAATTTTTGTGGTGCAACTAGAGTTGCCAACTCCGAGGTCGAAGACTTCTTTCATGGCACGTTGTTAATCATGTCCTAAAGTTTCTTATTTCAATATGAGCATAATTTGGATACGTGAGGCTCTTTAAATATTTGTATTTCATCCTTTGACTTGATTGAATACTTGGACCAGACTTTGTGGGTGTAACCAAAAGAGAGAGAGAGAGAGAGTGCAGGTAGAGCATGTCAACCCTGAGGTTGAGGACCTCTTTCTTGGCCAAGAAAGTGACATACCTCTACTGTGCTGTATAAAGTAACTTTTTAAAATCAGATTAGATTGTCAGTGTTGGGACAAAAGGCTCAGACCATTTTTGCAAGCCAAGGCATGTTTCTTTTAACCGCGTGCTCAACATGTTATTTGCATCTGTTTCTCGTCGTATATATACGCCATAACACGCTTCTTTTATGTTCTACGTCATTCACATGCCTTCACTTTTAGTCACGTATTAATATTAACTATTCGGAGACAAAAGGTGAAGTGATATTTGAAATTGACCGTGATAAGCGTTGTTTTCAATCGTATTTGCAAATGAAGCATAAGTTCATATTGACTAGTAAGGTTTATAAAAGTATACGTGATTATGAAATATTCCAATACTTGTTTCTAATGTAGAATAACATCAAATGCCCAAAAATAATATGGATAGAGCTTATAACAGTATTTGAAATCCAAGCGATCCGAAATGTTATGAAATATATGCATTTTGACTGTGCAAGAAACGTATCCATGTTCTTGCGATCCCTCCCGCCCTCTTCCAAGGTCCGCGACTGATCTGTATTCTCAAAGTATGCAAGTGTAGCCCTCACATATGCGTTCCCGCAACACCATGCAACTCCCTACCATGGTGCATCTTCCTATGTTGTTTGCGATGGATCGCAATCGGTCAACTGTGATTATCCCTGTTTTCCGGCACCGATAATCGGTTAGAGATTGGAGTTGGGTTAAACTATCGGGGTCTGTATGTGCTCCATTGTTAGTTTGTGGCGGCTGATTTGCTGTCGGGGTTGTCCTTGATTTAGTGGTGTTGGTCTTTGGCTACGGGTTTTCACCGTCAGAGTTGTGGTTACCTGGTTTTGAGAAGGATTGCTGAGTCTAGGCTTGATTTATTTTTCCCCCTCCCCCTAGTTGATCCCTCCACCTTTCCCTAAAAAGGTTTGATAGTTGTGATTGGCTGTGGCGTAGTGTCTTCGCCATCTTTGATTTGTTGAATTAGGTTGTTAAGGCTGACGGTGGGTCGGTGGCGCCGCGACTGTTGCAGAAAGTGGATGACTATGGTCTGACGGGTTTGGGCTTCCTCCGTTTGGCTACTGTGAAGATGGCGATTACAGCGGGGCTATAGCCATCACGATTTTTCGGCATGTGTCTTTGGATTGGGTGCAATTTGTTGCTGTTTAGGATACTCCTGGGCTGGGCAGCGAAGCGATGACCTGAGAAGGTGGGGATTCCGGCGCCGGTGTGGATGCATGAGGATCGAGGCGTCGTTGCAGTGATGGGACAGGTGTCTGATCTGCAAGTTGGTCGGTAGCAGTGTGATGTGGCGGTGTTTGTTTTTAGTTGGCTAATTTATTTTAGTATTATCTTGTTTTTAGTTAGTACTATTTATCTAGTTTTAGTTTTTTTTTTAATTTTTTTTATATTGTGGTTAGCTGGTTAGTGCCTATTCATAAAACAAATACATATTTGTTTGTAAGTTTTATTTATTTTTTTGTAGTTCGTTATTAATTTGTAATGGTTGTTGCAAGTAAGCCTTTATTTTATTATTATTCCTATCAGATGGGGATGTCGTATGTAAGTGTTTTACTTGTCTATTTAGGCATGTTTGTATCTCTTTACTGTAGTCCTGATATATATATTTATGCTCTTCAATTAAAAAAAATATCATTTAGTCGGAAGAAATTCATCACGAACAGACCCCTTTTGTGTCAACAAAACCTGCCTTCGACTAAAACTAATTCCTTAATTAGCCCTATTAATCGAGCTCTAAACCCCTCGAGATGCCTTTGATTTTTTCCACATGTGATTACGTTAGTAGACCACTGACGGAATCATCATCGGATTACGAGAACTTGATTTATGAAGGTTTCTTAGTTCTGTACGTGATGACCTATAAAATAACGAATCAAACTTACTTTGACGTTTTTGGTTACTGCGCCAAAATTGAAATACCAGAGCTCTTGTCGACCCAAACTACATATTTTTACATGCAATAATATCTTCCTTTTTTTTGATTGACAAAATGGCACAATTTCCGTTTGAGGTTATATATATATATATATATATATATATATATATATATATATATAATTTTAAAAAGGTTTGAACTCATAACAAGCACAAATATTTAAATATTTTTTTAACCTAACTTCACGTCATTCAAGCTGGGGCACATCAAACATCAAACTTTGTGTGTGGGGTTGGTAGTGTAAATTACTCCTTCGTTTCCATTTGGGGCGGGAAGAAAGAAAGAAGCACCGATTTATGTCCCTCTGAAGGCTAGCTCAAAAGCTTTCGCGAGAAGCCTCTCTCTCTCTCTCAAATGGCTCGAAACAAGGTAATTTCACCGCCTAATTTTAACTTCAAAGGCATTTTATACCAATAAAAATAGGTTTGATTTGATTTTTTTCCGCTATTATAACTCTGTATGATCCCAAATTCCGTCATGCACGTTGTTCATTATGTACGGTGAAAATGAAAACTATTATTCTTGTACACATGCAACAGCTGACGGTACTACTCTGCCTTACTCTATGGTGGTGGAACTTGGGTTTCTTAGTTTTTGGTAAAGAGAAAGGGGCGGCAAACCCTGATGTATCAAGTTCAAAGGCCGAAGCACCCTCACGTTCTTTTGTTGCTCTTTCAGTTCCGTTCGATTTTCTCCATTTGACTTTTTGCGACTTTTGAGGATAGATTCATTATGTAAACATTGCCTTAGTTTTTTTACCCTAGGTTAGATTGTTCCCATCTGAGTTTTCGTGAATTTTTAGGAAATTCAATGGATGCAAATATTCTAACTTTACTCACTGTTTTTACCCAGGCCTGACTTGCCAAATGATACTTATTTAATCCTAGTTGAGCTCTTTCTATGTACCAAAAATAATCCTAGGAGTTTGGAGAAAGTGAAAGGCGAATACAATGGAACGGAGGGATATGAATTACATTTCTGTTCTTTTAAGATTTTTTGTTTTTAAAATTGGGTTTTGTCTTTATCTTGATAGGAAGCGGTAGTGTTGTTGCTTGATGTGGGCCCACCGATGCATAGTGTTTTGCCAGAAATCGAGAGAGTTTGCTCCATGCTAATACAGAAAAAGGTACATATTACATTCTGAATTTACTTTTCCATTTTTAGCTCCTATTTTGCACTTTTGTGTATGTTGATATATACTCCGATATGGAATTATTCACATGAAGTTTGTACCTTTGCAGCTGATTTACGGCAAATATGATGAAGTCGGAGTTGTTTTGTTTGGAACTGAAGGTACCCATCCGCTGTTAGTTTTGGTAATGATATCTCTGCTGTAACACTTGCTACTCGAAATCCAGAGCAATGGATTTTGGTCATCATCACCAGTGACTAGGCTGCAATTGCCCCACCATAGGTTTGGGAAAAAAAGGCATTAGTACTATGAAAAACCAAAAATGCAATAGGGTTTTGAACCGACGACGTTAGTCTGACGAAAGAACTAAAGGGATTCCTAACTTATGCAACTTAATACCACCCTCTCTGCGCTCAACTAGTACATTCCCTAATTCCCTTTCTTTCTAGACACTTCTGAAGAACAAAGTTTTCTAGGGTGAGGTTGATCTACACGTTATAAAAAATTATCTTTTAGGATGGGTGTGGAATTACAGAAAAAAAGTATGAATAACTGACCATATAGAGCATTTGTTTCGGAATATAATAAGAATATAAAGGGACAAACTTTTATGGCCTTCCGCCTTCCTTGAAGAGATTTTTCTTGGCCTCGCCACTGATCATCATTAGGCTTTTCAATAACATGAACCGACTATTGAATGGATACATATTCATACGGGAAATGATTTTATAAAAGAGAATAACCAAATTAGCCTTAGCGTAGCAAGAACTTTTAAAGATGTATGCCTTGGCTACTTGCAAATAAAAAAAAGAAAAAGAAAAGAAAATGAACTCCTCAGCCGAAATAGTATTAAGATAGTAATAGTACACAAGTGATTTTTTAGAGTACCTTGTAGAATGCTGATCTTGTGGCAAATAATCAGTTTTTTTTTTACTTGTAATACGAGGAAACATTGTTAACTATTTACTGTGAAATTTTCTTCAGAAACTAACAACGAGCTGACGAACGAAGTGGGTGGATATGAACATGTGGCGGTTTTGCAACATATTAAGGTTGTGGATGCAGATCTGATTAAAGCCCTGGAAAAGCTTCCTCGAGGAACTGCCAATGGTGATTGTATCCTACATGTGCTTGAGTTTA